>CM066924.1:4453354-5053354 GCA_033964015.1 Scolanthus callimorphus
GAGAACCGGTGCTTCCCGATGGTATGGCCGTAGACGAAGTAATCTCCGCGAACATTTGCTGTTTTATAGCTGTGATTTTGAACACGCGCAACGTAAGACAACGTTGTATCTACGTTCAAAAAAGTAGTACTGGTGGCGGAAGACGTTTTTCATGCAAATTGCTTTGAATGACATCCACTATCCGGCTACATGCTATCCCCTCACTCTTCACATCTTTCCACTCAAATGGCACAATTTGATGCCCCAAAATCACAAATTTTAAGGGGGCCCAAAAACATGTACAAATCATGTCTCACCTCTTGAATTAAAAAATGTGTGCACTATAATTCTTAAAGTTAGTGAAGCTCAGGTGGGTGGGCATGCGAAACCGGTTTCCGCAGCCTGTCCAGGCATTCCGAAAGGCCACCCATGCTCACTTTAAGGTTGCGCAAACCCTAGCAGCCAGCCAGCCCAACAAGGGTTTATATAGTTGTGAGTAGGGTTGCTTCCCAGTGATAAATGACCATCCATGTAAAGCAAGGCTGTTCGGTCGCTTGAAGGCGGTCGAGCACTGAGTCCGAGCAGGCGACCGACTCCTCATGTCGGTTCACCCCTCCTATCCAAGTTTGGGGGGTCTGGGTCTGGGCTGTGTTAGTGTCTTCCCACATGGAACGAGGAGATAATCGCGAAGCGGTGGCGCGGGAATGGTTTCTACCGGCATCGCTTCTCGGCCTTTTGGCTAAGATCAAGTGTAGTATCTGTTCTTATCAGCTTAATATCTGATACGCTGCCCATTGGGTAGCTCATATATTTAAACTGATTTTTGGAATTGGGCTGTGGAAAAGAAGCTTGCTTCGTCCCAGCCACGGGTTGTCTCGGTATTGCACTACCTCCGAGTACGGCCCCCTTCCCATTAGGGAAGAAACAACTATCAATTAAATAAATATACTAACACTTTTCTGCTTTACAGGGAAAGATGTTGAAGGACTACAGTTGCGTACATGCCGATAAGTCCGAGGGATGCGAACGGGGAGGCTACCGAACAGTGGAAGCCGGCGTTCCCACATGGATCGATACGGTATGTACCAAGAGTCCGTTTTCATGGCGTCGGGTTAAGCATACTTACCTGACGCGGGAGGCAACTCCCGCATTTCTCTTTGAGTTCCAGGTGCCAAGGTCAAGCCAGAAGCCAAGACAAGCCAGAAGTCAAGCGTGTGGGACAAGACAAGCAAGTGGATCAAAGCAAGTGGACAAGTTGAAGAGGACAAGGACGACTGCGCAAGCGCAAGAGGTCAAGCAAGACTCAAGACCACTTTACCAGGGTACCGACAGGGCCCTGGTGGTAAGTCTTGCGCCCCCCTTGTCTCCTTTGGCTCCCCCTTGCTCGGGTCCACGTGACCCCCCGACTTCTGTCCCCCTGGGTTTTTTTCTTTTTCTGTTGTTTTATCGTTGTCCTTTGTCTTGTCTGTTGTTGTGAATAAGCCAAAAACCAAAAAACCAAAAATAGTATTGTATTAGGTGTGCTGGTACAAAAGTAGTAGGTACCGGTTCACACATTGAGTGTAGGGTTAGTGACACACAAGTATTAGGTGTCACTGCCCACATGATTGTCGTAGGGTTTGTGGCACACAAGTATTAGGTGTCACTGCCCACATTTATCGATTGTCATTGTTACAACGTTGTAGGGGTCGACGGCACACAAATTAGGTGTCGCCGCCCACAGTTATTGAATTTTTTGCAAATTTCTCATCATGCCCGATTACTCTGTCTCACGGAAGAACACTCTTCTTTTTAAGTCGCCCGTGGAGCTTTCCAGGGCGCAATTTATGACCAGTCTTAGGACGGTCATTTGACGTTGCTGAGCATGTGCAGTGCGTCCAACAATGCCCAAATAAAACGTTTAGGGTCACTCTAAAGCCTGACCACACTTTGGCAAGAGAATCCCTTCTTCCCTCCGTCATTTCCATTGCTGGTATTCCCTGCAATTTTACGGAAGTTGAGAGAGTCAACTTCCATCTCAATATTTTCAACCTCCCTATTGAGGTCCCGAATGATGTCTTGGTGCATTATCTTTCCAAGTTTGGGAAAATTACTTCTCCTTTTGCTTTTGATGTGGATAAAGGACGGAATCCTTACTGGTACTCGTCGTGTACATATAACGCTCACTAGTCACATCCCCCGTAACAATAAATTGGGGGTTTACTTTTTCAATGTATCGTATGGCGGGCAGCCCATCTGTTGCTTCCGCTGCAACCGGTGGGATCACGGAGTTAAGGACTGCCCCTATAAAGATTCCTGTGGTCGGTGTGGGGAAACTTCCCACAGAACCAATGCTTGTTCTCGTCCCTGGTGTCCGCCGATGGGGAAGGCAGTGACCAATCCTCTTTCGCTCCTCTCACTTTTCC
Organism: Scolanthus callimorphus; assembly: GCA_033964015.1. Lineage (NCBI taxonomy): Eukaryota > Metazoa > Cnidaria > Anthozoa > Actiniaria > Edwardsiidae > Scolanthus > Scolanthus callimorphus. Next base: position 4,455,739 of record CM066924.1, read on the forward strand.
GCCTTCCGCTCCTAGGCGGAGTTTTGATGCTCCTTCTACCTCAGGAGCTTCGTCCGCGCCCGCTTCGGTTCCACCTAGTTATGCGGCTGCTGCGGCTGGGAAAACCCCTTCTGGAAGTACGTCTGTAGCAACTGCTTCCTTGATTCCACTGCACCTGGGTCACCTGCCGAGGGGCCTTCGGCTGAGGGTGCTTCGTCTACTGGCACCTCCACTGTGTCAGCGGATCTTCCACCACCTGAAAAGGCGGGTTCTACATCTGTTCCTCCTCCTGCTGTCTCTACGGTTGTAGTTAAGGGAGCCAAGAAAGCTCTCATTTTTAGCAAGCCGACGGTTGCTAAGTCCACTGAAGTTACTGACGAGGAGAGCTCGGAGCCTTCTTTCCATGCCCTCCTCTGATGCGCCGCGCGCTCCTATTTTTATCAAGCCTCACGTCACTATGACGAAGCAGTTTGAAGATAATGTCTTGAGTGATGGGGATTCTCAACCCCTTTCTTCTGTCACCCCTTCATCCATCCCTTGGGTCAGCCTGACCCTCTTTTGACACCATGTCCTCCTTTGGAAGGTGAAGAGTCCGCTTCTTTTGACCTGGAATCTGATCCGGAAAAAACACATGTTCCCAATCGCCCACCTCCTTCACCAACCCTCACACAGGAAGTGAGAGATCTCGTGGCTTTAGCGGAGGAAGACATGGACACCAGTCCCTCCTCCCGGAAACGCGATAGATCACGTTCTCCGTGTGCCGCTGAAAAGCGTACTTAACACCATTTTTCACTTTCACCTTCACATTGATCTGTATAACTACCGTTTTACAAATGGCGGTCAACATGCTTACTATTAACGCCAATGGCCTGCGGGATGACACTAAGAGGGCATCCTTTGCTAACTGGCTAATGACTTCCGCCTTCCGGCCAAACATCATCTCAGTTCAGGAGACCCACTGCCTCAGCGAAGCGGAACTATCCTCCTGGTTTGCGCCTTTAAATTTTCAAGTTCATGGTTCATTTCACACTAATAAGTCTTCTGGGGTAGCACTTTTGGTCTCCCCAGCATTTACGATCTTGAATTGTTGGAGAGACGATCAGGGCCGCTTTTTACAGTTAGAAATGTCCTGCTCAAACACTGTTTTTCGGGTGTGTGCCATTTATGCGCCCAATCGAAATCCTGCACGTGACCTCTTCTTTGAGGATCTTACACCGGTCTTGATCCTTCGGTGCCCACTATCCTCACGGGAGACTTCAATGCAGTGTTTACTCGATCTCTGGATCGGCGGGGAGGCTCTGATGAGCCCAATCCTCGGGATAGTACCCAGAGTCTCACTCAACTTTTTTCTGATGCGGGGGTGCTTGATGTCTGGCGTTACCGTAATCAGCGTCAGGGGCCTACACTTGGACTAGTCCCAATGGAGAGCGTGCCTCTCGGATCGATCTTATTGGGCTTCCCTTCTCCTGGGCTCCTCTGTCAGTTACTGTGATCTCTTTTCCTGCCCTTACTCTGACCATGATGCTGTCCTTTTGTCCTGTAAAATACCGTCTATCCTTCCTAGAGGCCCTGGCTTCTGGAAATTGAATACCTCTTTGCTTAATGATGTCGTCTATACTAGTACTATTACTTCCTTTTGGTCAGAGTGGCAAGCCCAGCGTTCCTCCTACCATCACCTCTTGAACTGGTGGGACGTGGGGAAGCTCAAAATTAAGCAGCTCTCCATGGACTACTCCAAGTCTTTGGCTCGCACCACACGCATCATACGCACGCAGTTGGAGGCAGAAGCGCAACGCCTCAAACGTCTCATTGATACCGGTTCCCTTTTGCCACCTTAAGGAATACAAGGACACCCTTACAAATATCTCTCGCATGGACGCTCGTGAGGCGCAGGGGGCTGCGGTCAGGGCAAGAGTCCAATGGGCTGAAGAGGGAGAGACTTCCTCTGCGTTCTTTTTTCGCTTGGAGAAACGTCGATCTTTGGATCGCTATATTAATTGTGTTCAGTTGGAGGATAAGTCCTATGTTAGTGACACTCCAGGCATCCTTGATGCTTTTACTTCTTTCTACAAATCTCTCTTCACTGCTGAACCTGTTGACTTTGATATTCAATCTTTTCTCCTTGCGAAATTGGAACGTAAACTGGATCGGGAGTCTGCGGATTCCTGTGAAGGTTACCTCACTTCGGAGGAGGTGCTCACTGCTCTGAAAGGTATGGCCCGCAATAAGACTCCTGGCGTTGATGGGCTCCCAATGGAGTTTTATCTCGCTTTTGGGATGTTCTGGGCTCTGATCTTGTTCAGGTTCTCAATTTTGCCTATGACTGTGGCCACCTGTCTCAATCACAGAGACGAGGCCTTATAGCCCTCATTTTCAAACGAGGCTTGAGATACCTTCGAGCAAACTGGCGGCCTATCTCGCTTTTGACGGTCGATTACAAGCTGGCGTCCCGCTCTATTGCGGGTCGTCTTTTGAAGGTCATCCATCTTGTGGTCTCCCCTGACCAGACTTGTTCTGTGCCAGGGCGTTTTATAGGGGAAAACGTCTCTCTTGCGAGGGATGTGGTCTCCTATGCCGACTCTGCGGGCATTGATCTGGCTCTTTTGTCCCTCGACCAGGAAAAAGGCCTTTGATCGGGTTAATTGGGAGTTCCTCACACGCACTCTGCAGGCTATGGGTTTTGGAAAGTCGTTCCTTAGTTGGATATCCCTCTTTTATACTAAGGTTTCCTCGGCTGTCATTGTTAATGGCTTTGTCTCTTCCTTTTTTGAGCTGTCGCGAGGAGTTCGTCAGGGATGCCCCCTCTCTCCACTTCTGTATGTCCTGGTTGCGGAGGTGCTGGCTTGTAACATACGGGCGAATCTTCTCATTCCAGGCTTACAACTTCCTAGCTACTCTGCCACTCTCCCAGCGGTCATTTCACAGTATGCGGATGACACTACCTTATTTTGACCAGCGACGATGCAATTCGTGCTGTATTTGATGTCTACAAGTTGTACGAACAAGGCTCGGGGGCCCGGCTCAACACCACCAAGAGCAAAGGGCTCTGGGTCGGTCCTTGGAGCGCTCGCTCCATTTTCCCAGTGTCTCTCCGATGGTCCACTACCAGTATTCCACTTCTTGGCACGCATGTTGGACCAGGTGACCTTTCCTCTTTAAACTGGGACAAGCGCGTCGAGTCCCTCACAAACGTGCTCGCGTCCTGGAAACAACGTCATCTTTCCTTTAGAGGAAAGGCACTTGTGTCGAATGCACTTGCATTATCTGGTCTCTGGTACACTGGGACTGTTTTTGTCCTCCCTGATGTTCTCCTCGCTGCCGTCAATCGGACACTCTTTGATTTTTTTTGGTCGGGGAAACAAGATCTTGTTGCCCGGCGCACTGTTACACAGCCATACTCCAGAGGAGGCTTTAACGTAGTCAACCTTTCATTAAAGTTACGGGCGTTGCAGATTCAATGGGTGAAACGCCTGTTGTATTCGCCCGCCAAATGGACCTTCTTTTTTCATTATTCTGTGCGTAAGCATTTTGCGGACACCACATTCAATGTCCTCTCTAATCCGGCCTACTATCCCCTTGAACTCCTTCCACCCTTCTATGCGGAAGTCCTGCGCTCCTGGGCAATGATCGGTGGGCGGTTTGACGGAGAATCACGGTCCTTCGTTGTTCCGTCTGCCGATGGCGTACTACGCCTTCAAAATCTCACCACTAAACAGTGTTACACCATTCTTGTCTCTTTGGACTATTCTCCTCCTCACTGTATTGCCAAGCTTCATCCCGCTTTCGGCGACCTCTACTGGAAAGACACCTGGGAGCAGATTTTTTGCTTCCCCCTGGATCGTAAATCCATCGACCTTTCTTGGAAGGTCGCTCATGGTGTCCTTCCCACTACCGATCGTCTTGTCTCCACCTTTTCTATGAATATTGACCCATCTTGTTTTTGCGATGCTCCTCTGGAGACACCTTCTCATCTCTTTTATCATTGCCCAATAGCGCAGGATGTAGTCAACTGGCTGCAATTACTCATTTTTCGTGCTATGCCGCGAGGTCCAATTTTGGAGTCCGGCATCTTCTTTTTGGCTTCGATTCAGGAGAAAGGGACATGCTCCCCTTGTCTTCTCCTACCTTCTCAATGTGGTGAAATTGTCCATCTGGCGGGCGAGAAACAATTGCCGTTTCCGCCAACAGTCCATCTCCTCTCAGGGTGTCATCGATGCGATCTGCAGACGCATCACCTTCTATCTTCCTCTCTTTTTTAAGCGCTTCCAGTCTCCTCGTCGACGACGTTTTTTTCTTCGCGCATGGGCCGCTAATGGTATCGTCGCGGAGGAGAATGGTGACAAGCTTGTTATTAATCTGAAATAACGTGTCTGCCCCAGCTGAGGTCCGCTTCAGTTGGGGTCCCCTCTTTCCTTTTTTCGCCATCACTTTCATTTTGTCATTTTTTCCTTGGCACTTTCATTTTCATCCAGACTGGGCGGTCCCCTTCATTGGGAGTACTGCCCTTTCTGGATGTTCCTGTTAATGCTTTGGTTTTTGGTTTCATGTCTTTTGTCATTTGTACTTTGTGGCGCCTTTGGCTGCATCCGAGGATCGTGGTTCCCTTTATTGGAGACACTGCGGTTCTCTGGTGCAGGCGAGGGGGCCTCAAGGTTTGTCTCGTTCCGGGAACCTCTTTGACTGTTTGTTTGAATGTTTGTGTTCATGTTTGTCATGTAAGTTTTTTATGCACTTTCATTTACATCCCGTGGCAGCGGTCCCCTTTGTTGGAAGTACTGCTGTCATTGGATGTTCTTGTTAATGCCATACCCCTTTTTTTCTAGTAGTTGCGCTTAGGCCCAACGCGTCCCTGTCCTTTTTTGTACGTCCCCTTGTCCACCCTGCGTCCCTTGCGCGGACTGCCTTTTTGTATCACAGTTGTCTCCCGTTCCCGCGTGGCCAAATCGAAGGCCGAGACTAAGGGGAGGTGAGGTTCGATTCCTCAGCTTTAGTTGGCGAGCTGGTGCTCCCTGTACCTGTGGTTCCTCCCTTCGGGGATAACCCAAAACATAAAAAACTTACCTGACGCGGGAGGCAACTGTGATCATGAAGGCAGTCCTCTCAGGGTGAGGCCCTTTCATTGCACTTCGATTGGGTTGACCCCTGCGATTACCCCAAATGTGGGTAACTCGAGCGTATAATTTCTGGTAGTGGGGACCTGCGTTCGCGCTCGTCCCCGAACAACAAAGTCATAGAAACTTTACTCTCTCTAGTAAAGTGGCGCTCCCCCGAGCCGTGGACTGCCTTCATGATCGCAGAACTTGCCTCTATTTAGATATAATATTTTACATCTTGTTCTCTCTCACAAGCATAATCGCTGCTTTCTAGTGATATTTTGATATCTCCGCTATTCCCAAGTGAAGTGTATTTGGCAAAACTTTCATCGTTGTTCGCCATTCTCACCAGCTAATTGTGACGTTACGTTGCTCGCGCCGTTCTGAGCGCGCACATGTCATTAGATTTTCCCGTGTCATCCGAGTCCTTTAACACGAATTTGAGTCACTTCATGCCAAAGTGAAATTGTTTTAAAGGTGTCAATTGTAGTTTGTTTGTATAAAGTCTCATATTACTTTGCTATCGGGTGTCATTTTCGCTCTGAATTTTGTAAACAATGCGCGTGAATTCGAACTCGCGCGATTCATGTGTTGGAAACGTTTGCGAGGTTCTAAGTTTATAGTCGTATAGTTTGGCTGATTATTTTCTTTCCTTGCTCTTCTGACATTCTCGTGTGTTAGTAAGGTGTGAAATTTTACAAATCCTCGTGCAAATTGCAAAAGGTAATGCCTACAGCACGAGGTATTCCCAGGCGGTCACCCATCCAAGTACTAACCTCGCCCGATCGGGCTTAACTTCGGTGATCGGACGAGAACCGGTGCTTTCCCGATGGTATGGCCGTAGACGAAGTAATCTCCGCGAACATTTGCTGTTTTATAGCTGTGATTTTGAACACGCGCAACGTAAGACAACGTTGTATCTACGTCAAAAAAGTAGTACTGGTTGGCTTGGAAGACGTTTTTCATGCAAATTGCTTTGAATGACATCCACTATCCGGCTACATGCTATCCCCTCACTCTTCACATCTTTCACTCAAATGGCACAATTTGATGCCCCAAAATCACAAATTTTAAGGGGCCCAAAACATGTACAAATCATGTCTCACCTCTTGAATTAAAAATGTGTGCACTATAATTCTTAAAGTTAGTGAAGCTCAGGTGGGTGGGCATGCGAAACCGGTTTCCGCAGCCTGTCCAGGCATTCCGAAAGGCCACCCATGCTCACTTTAAGGTTGCGCAAACCCTAGCAGCCAGCCAGCCCAACAAGGGTTTATATAGTTGTGAGTAGGGTTGCTTCCCAGTGATAAATGACCATCCATGTAAAGCAAGGCTGTTCGGTCGCTTGAAGGCGGTCGAGCACTGAGTCCGAGCAGGCGACCGACTCCTCATGTCGGTTCACCCCTCCTATCCAGTTTGGGGGGTCTGGGTCTGGGCTGTGTTAGTGTCTTCCCACATGGAACGAGGAGATAATCGCGAAGCGGTGGCGCGGGAATGGTTTCTACCGGCATCGCTTCTCGGCCTTTTGGCTAAGATCAAGTGTAGTATCTGTTCTTATCAGCTTAATATCTGATACGCTGCCCATTGGGTAGCTCATATATTAAACTGATTTTGGAATTGGGCTGTGGAAAAGAAGCTTGCTTCGTCCCAGCCACGGGTTGTCTCGGTATTGCACTACCTCCGAGTACGGCCCCCTTCCCATTAGGGAAGAAACAACTATCAATTAAATAAATATACTAACACTTTTCTGCTTTTACAGGGAAAGATGTTGAAGGACTACAGTTGCCGTACATGCCGATAAGTCCGAGGGATGCGAACGGGGAGGCTACCGAACAGTGGAAGCCGGCGTTCCCACATGGATCGATACGGTATGTACCAAGAGTCCGTTTTCATGGCGTCGGGTTAAGCATACTTACCTGACGCGGGAGGCTGCAAACTGTGATCATGAAGGCAGTCCTCTCAGGGTGAGGCCCTTTCATTGCACTTCGATTGGGTTGACCCCTGCGATTACCCCAATGTGGGTAACTCGAGCGTATAATTTCTGGTAGTGGGGACCTGCGTTCGCGCTCGTCCCCGAACAACAAAGTCATAGAAACTTTACTCTCTCTAGTAAAGTGGCGCTCCCCCGAGCCGTGGACTGCCTTCATGATCGCAGAACTTGCCTCTATTTAGATATAATATTTTACATCTTGTTCTCTCTCACAAGCATAATCGCTGCTTTCTAGTGATATTTTGATATCTCCGCTATTCCCAAGTGAAGTGTATTTGGCAAAACTTTCATCGTTGTTCGCCATTCTCACCAGCTAATTGTGACGTTACGTTGCTCGCGCCGTTCTGAAGCGCGCACATGTCATTAGATTTTCCCGTGTCATCCGAGTCCTTTAACACGAATTTGAGTCACTTCATGCCAAAGTGAAATTGTTTTAAAGGTGTCAATTGTAGTTTGTTTGTATAAAGTCTCATATTACTTTGCTATCGGGTGTCATTTTCGCTCTGAATTTTGTAAACAATGCGCGTGAATTCGAACTCGCGCGATTCATGTGTTGGAAACGTTTGCGAGGTTCTAAGTTTATAGTCGTATAGTTTGGCTGATTATTTTCTTTCCTTGCTCTTCTGACATTCTCGTGTGTTAGTAAGGTGTGAAATTTTACAAATCCTCGTGCAAAATTGCAAAAGGTAATGCCTACAGCACGAGGTATTCCCAGGCGGTCACCCATCCAAGTACTAACCTCGCCCGATCGGGCTTAACTTCGGTGATCGGACGAGAACCGGTGCTTTCCCGATGGTATGGCCGTAGACGAAGTAATCTCCGCGAACATTTGCTGTTTTATAGCTGTGATTTTGAACACGCGCAACGTAAGACAACGTTGTATCTACGTCAAAAAAGTAGTACTGGTTGGCTTGGAAGACGTTTTCATGCAAATTGCTTTGAATGACATCCACTATCCGGCTACATGCTATCCCCTCACTCTTCACATCTTTCACTCAAATGGCACAATTTGATGCCCCAAAATCACAAATTTTAAGGGGGCCCAAAACATGTACAAATCATGTCTCACCTCTTGAATTAAAAAATGTGTGCACTATAATTCTTAAAGTTAGTGAAGCTCAGGTGGGTGGGCATGCGAAACCGGTTTCCGCAGCCTGTCCAGGCATTCCGAAAGGCCACCCATGCTCACTTTAAGGTTGCGCAAACCCTAGCAGCCAGCCAGCCCAACAAGGGTTTATATAGTTGTGAGTAGGGTTGCTTCCCAGTGATAAATGACCATCCATGTAAAGCAAGGCTGTTCGGTCGCTTGAAGGCGGTCGAGCACTGAGTCCGAGCAGGCGACCGACTCCTCATGTCGGTTCACCCCTCCTATCCAAGTTTGGGGGGTCTGGGTCTGGGCTGTGTTAGTGTCTTCCCACATGGAACGAGGAGATAATCGCGAAGCGGTGGCGCGGGAATGGTTTCTACCGGCATCGCTTCTCGGCCTTTTGGCTAAGATCAAGTGTAGTATCTGTTCTTATCAGCTTAATATCTGATACGCTGCCCATTGGGTAGCTCATATATTAAACTGATTTTTGGAATTGGGCTGTGGAAAAGAAGCTTGCTTCGTCCCAGCCACGGGTTGTCTCGGTATTGCACTACCTCCGAGTACGGCGGCCCCTTCCCATTAGGGAAGAAACAACTATCAATTAAATAAATATACTAACACTTTTCTGCTTTTACAGGGAGGGAAAGATGTTAAGGACTACAATTACCGACTACAGTTGCCGATAAGTCCGAACGGGGAGGCTACCGAACAGTGGAAGCCGGCGTTCCCACATGGATCGATACGGTATGTACCAAGAGTCCGTTTTCATGGCGTCGGGTTAAGCATACTTACCTGACGCGGGAGGCAACTCCCGCATTTCTCTTTGAGTTCCAGGTGCCAAGGTCAAGCCAGAAGCCAAGACAAGCCAGAAGTCAAGCGTGTGGGACAAGACAAGCAAGTGGATCAAAGCAAGTGGACAAGTTGAAGAGGACAAGGACGACTGCGCAAGCGCAAGAGGTCAAGCAAGACTCAAGACCACTTTACCAGGGTACCGACAGGCCCTGGTGGTAAGTCTTGCGCCCCCCTTGTCTCCTTTGGCTCCCCCTTGCTCGGGTCCACGTGACCCCCCTGACTTCTGTCCCCCCTGGGATTTTTTCTTTTTCTGTTGTTTTATCGTTGTCCCTTGTCGTGTCTGTTGTTGTGAATAAGCCAAAAACCAAAAAAAACAAAATAGTATTGTATTAGGTGTGCTGGTACAAAAGTAGTAGGTACCGGTTCACACATTGAGTGTAGGGGTTCGTGACACACAAGTATTAGGTGTCACTGCCCACATTGATTGTCGTAGGGGTTTGTGGCACACAAGTATTAGGTGTCACTGCCCACATTTATTGATTGTCATTGTTACAACGTTGTAGGGGTCGACGGCACACAAATTAGGTGTCGCCGCCCACAGTTATTGAATTTTTTGCACATTTCTCATCATGCCCGATTACTCTGTCTCACGGAAGAACACTCTTCTTTTTAAGTCGCCCGTGGAGCTTTCCAGGGCGCAATTTATGACCAGTCTTAGGACGGTCATGACGTTGCTGAGCATGTGCAGTGCGTCCAACAATGCCCAAATAAAACGTTTAGGGTCACTCTAAAGCCTGACCACACTTTGGCAAGAGAATCCCTTCTTCCCTCCGTCATTTCCATTGCTGGTATTCCCTGCAATTTTACGGAAGTTGAGAGAGTCAACTTCCATCTCAATATTTTCAACCTCCCTATTGAGGTCCCGAATGATGTCTTGGTGCATTATCTTTCCAAGTTTGGGAAAATTACTTCTCCTTTTGCTTTTGATGTGGATAAGGACGGAATCCTTACTGGTACTCGTCGTGTACATATAACGCTCACTAGTCACATCCCCCGTAACAATAAATTGGGGGTTTACTTTTTCAATGTATCGTATGGCGGGCAGCCCATCTGTTGCTTCCGCTGCAACCGGTGGGATCACGGAGTTAAGGACTGCCCCTATAAAGATTCCTGTGGTCGGTGTGGGGAAACTTCCCACAGAACCAATGCTTGTTCTCGTCCCTGGTGTCCGCCGATGGGGAAGGCAGTGACCAATCCTCTTTCGCTCCTCTCACTTTTCCGCCTTCCGCTCCTAGGCGGAGTTTTGATGCTCCTTCTACCTCAGGAGCTTCGTCCGCGCCCGCTTCGGTTCCACCTAGTTATGCGGCTGCTGCGGCTGGGAAAACCCCTTCTGGAAGTAAGTCTGTAGTAACTGCTTCCGTTGATTCCACTGTACCTGGGTCACCTGCCGAGGGGCCTTCGGCTGAGGGTGCTTCGTCTACTGGCACCTCCACTGTGTCAGCGGATCTTCCACCACCTGAAAAGGCGGGTTCTACATCTGTTCCTCCTCCTGCTGTCTCTACGGTTGTAGTTAAGGGAGCCAAGAAAGCTCTCATTTTTAGCAAGCCGACGGTTGCTAAGTCCACTGAAGTTACTGACGAGGAGAGCTCGGAGCCTTCTTCCATGCCCTCCTCTGATGCTCCGCGCGCTCCTATTTTTATCAAGCCTCACGTCACTATGACGAAGCAGTTTGAAGATAATGTCTTGAGTGATGGGGATTCTCAACCCCTTTCTTCTGTCACCCCTTCATCCATCCCTTTGGGTCAGCCTGACCCTCTTTTGACACCATGTCCTTCTTTGGAAGGTGAAGAGTCCGCTTCTTTTGACCTGGAATCTGATCCGGAAAAAACACATGTTCCCAATCGCCCACCTCCTTCACCACCCTCACACAGGAAGTGAGAGATCTCGTGGCTTTAGCGGAGGAAGACATGGACACCAGTCCCTCCTCCCGGAAACGCGATAGATCACGTTCTCCGTGTGCCGCTGAAAAGCGTACTTAACACCATTTTTCACTTTCACCTTCACATTGATCTATATAACTACCGTTTTACAATGGCGGTCAACATGCTTACTATTAACGCCAATGGCCTGCGGGATGACACTAAGAGGGCATCCTTTGCTAACTGGCTAATGACTTCCGCCTTCCAGCCAAACATCATCTCAGTTCAGGAGACCCACTGCCTCAGCGAAGCGGAACTCTCCTCCTGGTTTGCGCCGTTAAATTTTCAAGTTCATGGTTCATTTCACACTAATAAGTCTTCTGGGTAGCACTTTTGGTCTCCCAGCATTTACGATCTTGAATTGTTGGAGAGACGATCAGGGCCGCTTTTTACAGTTAGAAATGTCCTGCTCAAACACTGTTTTTCGGGTGTGTGCCATTTATGCGCCCAATCGAAATCCTGCACGTGATCTCTTCTTTGAGGATCTTACACCGGTCCTTGATCCTTCGGTGCCCACTATCCTCACGGGAGACTTCAATGCAGTGTTTACTCGATCTCTGGATCGGCGGGGTGGCTCTGATGAGCCCAATCCTCGGGATAGTACCCAGAGTCTTACTCAACTTTTTTCTGATGCGGGGTGCTTGATGTCTGGCGTTACCGTAATCCAGGCGTCAGGGCCTACACTTGGACTAGTCCCAATGGAGAGCGTGCCTCTCGGATCGATCTTATTGGGCTTCCCTTCTCCTGGGCTTCCTCTGTCAGTTATTGTGATCTCTTTTCCTGCCCTTACTCTGACCATGATGCTGTCCTTTTGTCCTGTAAAATACCGTCTATCCTTCCTAGAGGCCCTGGCTTCTGGAAATTGAATACCTCTTTGCTTAATGATGTCGTCTATACTAGTACTATTACTTCCTTTTGGTCAGAGTGGCAAGCCCAGCGTTCCTCCTACCATCACCTCTTGAACTGGTGGGACGTGGGGAAGCTCAAAATTAAGCAGCTCTCCATGGACTACTCCAAGTCTTTGGCTCGCACCACACGCATCATACGCACGCAGTTGGAGGCAGAAGCGCAACGCCTCAAACGTCTCATTGATACCGGTTCCCTTTGCCACCTTAAGGAATACAAGGACACCCTTACAAATATCTCTCGCATGGACGCTCGTGAGGCGCAGGGGGCTGCGGTCCGAGCAAGGGTCCAATGGGCTGAAGAGGGAGAGACTTCCTCTGCGTTCTTTTTTCGCTTGGAGAAACGTCGATCTTTGGATCGCTATATTATTGTGTTCAGTGGAGGATAAGTCCTATGTTAGTGACACTCCAGGCATCCTTGATGCTTTTACTTCTTTCTACAAATCTCTCTTCACTGCTGAACCTGTTGACTTGATATTCAATCTTTTCTCCTTGCGAAATTGGAACGTAAACTGGATCGGGAATCTGCGGATTCCTGTGAAGGTTATCTGACTTCGGAAGAGGTCCTCACTGCCTTAAAGGGCATGGCCCGCAATAAGACTCCTGGCGTTGATGGGCTCCCAATGGAGTTCTATCTCGCCTTTTGGGATGTTCTCGGTTCGGATCTTGTTCAGGTTCTCAATTTTGCCTATGATTGTGGCCACCTGTCTCAATCCCAGAGACGGGGCCTTATAGCCCTCATTTTCAAACGAGGCTTGAGATACCTTCGAGCAAACTGGCGGCCTATCTCGCTTTTGACGGTCGATTACAAGCTGGCGTCCCGCTCTATTGCGGGTCGTCTGTTAAAGGTCATCCATCTTGTGGTCTCCCCTGACCAGACTTGTTCTGTGCCAGGGCGTTTTATAGGGGAAAACGTCTCTCTTGCGAGGGATGTGGTCTCCTATGCCGACTCTGCGGGCATTGATCTGGCTCTTTTGTCCCTAGATCAGGAAAAGGCCTTTGATCGAGTTAATTGGGAGTTCCTCACACGCACTCTGCAGGCTATGGGTTTTGGAAAGTCGTTCCTTAGTTGGATATCCCTCTTTTATACTAAGGTTTCCTCGGCTGTCATTGTTAATGGCTTTGTCTCTTCCTTTTTTGAGCTGTCGCGAGGAGTTCGTCAGGGATGCCCCTCTCTCCACTTCTGTATGTCCTGGTTGCGGAGGTGCTGGCTTGTAACATACGGGCGAATCTTCTCATTCCAGGCTTACAACTTCCTAGCTACTCTGCCACTCTCCCAGCGGTCATTTCACAGTATGCGGATGACACTACCTTATTTTTGACCAGCGACGATGCAATTCGTGCTGTATTTGATGTCTACAAGTTGTACGAACAAGGCTCGGGGGCCCGGCTCAACACCACCAAGAGCAAAGGGCTCTGGGTCGGTCCTTGGAGCGCTCGCTCCATTTTCCCAGTGTCTCTCCGATGGTCCACTACCAGTATTCCACTTCTTGGCACGCATGTTGGACCAGGTGACCTTTCCTCTTTAAACTGGGACAAGCGCGTCGAGTCCCTCACAAACGTGCTCGCGTCCTGGAAACAACGTCATCTTTCCTTCAGAGGAAAGGCACTTGTGTCGAATGCACTTGCATTATCTGGTCTATGGTACACTGGGACTGTTTTCGTCCTCCCTGATGTGCTCCTCGCTGCTGTAAATCGGACACTTTTTGATTTTTTTTGGTCGGGGAAACAAGATCTTGTTGCCCGGCGAACTGTTACCCAGCCCTACTCCAGAGGAGGCTTTAACGTCGTCAACCTTTCGTTAAAGTTACGGGCATTACAAATTCAATGGGTGAAACGCCTGTTGTACTCGCCCGCCAAATGGACCTTCTTTTTCATTATTCTGTGCGTAAGCATTTTGCGGACACCACATTCAATGTCCTTTCTAATCCGGCCTATTATCCCCTTGAACTACTTCCACCTTTCTATGCCGAAGTCCTGCGCTCCTGGGCAATGATCGGTGGGCGGTTCGACGGAGAATCACGGTCCTTCGTTGTTCCGTCTGCCGATGGCGTATACGCCTTCAAAATCTCACCACTAAACAGTGTTATACACTTCTTGTCTCTTTGGACTATTCTCCTCCTCACTGTATTGCCAAGTTTCATCCTACTTTTGGCGACCTCTACTGGAAGGACACCTGGGAGCAGATATTCTGTTTCCCCCTGGATCGTAAATCCATCGACCTTTCTTGGAAGGTCGCTCATGGTGTCCTTCCCACTACCGATCGTCTTGTCTCCACCTTTTCTATGAATATTGACCCATCTTGTTTTTGCGATGCTCCTCTGGAGACACCTTCTCATCTCTTTTATCATTGCCCAATAGCGCAGGATGTAGTCAACTGGCTGCAATTACTCATTTTTCGTGCCATGCCGCGAGGTCCAATTTTGGGAGTCCGGCATCTTCTTTTTGGCTTCGATTCAGGAGAAAGGGACATGCTCCCGCTTGTCTTCTCCTACCTTCTCAATGTGGTGAAATTGTCCATCTGGCGGGCGAGAAACAATTGCCGTTTCCGCCAACAGTCCATCTCCTCTCAGGGTGTCATCGATGCGATCTGCAGACGCATCACCTTCTATCTTCCTCTCTTTTTTAAGCGCTTCCAGTCTCCTCGTCGACGACGTTTTTTTCTTCGCGCATGGGCCGCTAATGGTATCGTCGCGGAGGAGAATGGTGACAAGCTTGTTATTAATCTGAAATAACGTGTCTGCCCCAGCTGAGGTCCGCTTCAGTTGGGGTCCCCCTCTTTCCTTTTTTCGCCATCACTTTCATTTTGTCATTTTTTCCTTGGCACTTTCATTTTCATCCAGACTGGGCGGTCCCCTTCATTGGGAGTACTGCCCTTTCTGGATGTTCCTGTTAATGCTTTGGTTTTTGGTTTCATGTCTTTTGTCATTTGTACTTTGTGGCGCCTTTGGCTGCATCCGAGGATCGTGGTTCCCTTTATTGGAGACACTGCGGTTCTCTGGTGCAGGCGAGGGGGCCTCAAGGTTTGTCTCGTTCCGGGAACCTCTTTGACTGTTTGTTTGAATGTTTGTGTTCATGTTTGTCATGTAAGTTTTTTATGCACTTTCATTTACATCCCGTGGCAGCGGTCCCCTTTGTTGGAAGTACTGCTGTCATTGGATGTTCTTGTTAATGCCATACCCCTTTTTTTCTAGTAGTTGCGCTTAGGCCCAACGCGTCCCTGTCCTTTTTTGTACGTCCCTTGTCCACCCTGCGTCCCTTGCGCGGACTGCCTTTTTGTATCACAGTTGTCTCCCGTTCCCGCGTGGCCAAATCGAAGGCCGAGACTAAGGGGAGGTGAGGTTCGATTCCTCAGCTTTAGTTGGCGAGCTGGTGCTCCCTGTACCTGTGGTTCTTCCCTTTGGGGATAACCCAAAACATAAAAAAACTTACCTGACGCGGGAGGCAACTGTGTTGTTTTTCCGCTGGTTAGTGTCGCCTGTTATTGCAGGTTTTTGGTGACGACAGTGTGTCGCTCTTGCGAATACTCTGTGGAGCCAGCGTTCAAGCATCTTTTTGTTTGTAAGTATATTTGTCTTCTTGCTTTCTCATTCGGTTTCCTCTCTTCCTCTTTTTGTCCATTTGTTTGTAGTCTTGCGTAAGTCCTTACGAGGCGGTTTTTCTTTGGGTCTTGCCCACCTTACACTCAACGGGCCGCGCCTCTCCACTAGGGAGAGGTGCCTCATTTCCCCTTGACTGGCAGGTTTGGTCCTGTGTCAAGGTGTTTCTTTGTTCTTTTTCTGTGCTTTCTGTCTAAATAATACAAAAAAAAACAAAAATAGTGCCGTCTTTGTATATAATTGTGTTAAATTAATTGGTGTTAATCCAATTAAAGTAAGGTGTTGGGTTATACGTTAAAGTAAGGGAAAGTAAAGTAAAGTAAGGGAAGTAAAGTAAAGGAAAGTCAAGTAAAGTAAAATTAATTAATTATTTGTTAAAGAAAAACCGTATCTGTTTGGATTTTGAAATTGTGTTTGTCCCCTTCCTTTTTTCCTTTTTGGTGATGGCAGCCAACTCTTCTGCTGTCTCGTCCCACCCGTCCCTACCCCCTCCGTCTAAACCCCCTTCCTCCCAATTCAACCACCACCCCCGCTCATGTCTGTCTCAGCTGTTTCGTCCGCCCCTCCACGCACTTCTACTACCATGTCATATGCCTCAGCTGCTGCTGCTGCTACTGCTTTTGGTCCGCCTCCTCCTCCTGGTTTTAATGCTCCCGTTCAGTTATCACGTTGGAATCCATCCTCGTTTACCTCACTTGAGACTCGCCCTGTTCAACGTCCTCTTACTTTGTTCTTACAATTACCTCCTGAGCTAGTTAATGGTGTCGATGCTTTGAAACGTGATGAACTGTCCAATTTTCTCATTGCTATGTATGGCAAAGAGAAATTTGCGTGTATTCAACATATGGGACGTTACGTTAGGGTGACTGCCACTTCTGTCCCTGCTATGGAGGAACTTTGGAGAGAGGGTTTCAAAATAAACGAGCATAACTTGACCTTTTCTCCCTCTGAGTCTCGGAAAATCAAAATTTCAGTAAGTCAATTGCCCTTTGAAGTATCTGATCAAGATCTTAAATCTTGTCTTGGGAAGTTTGGATCAAGTCTGTCGAGTGTAGAACGACAGAAAGATCGAAATGGAATTGAAACTGGCCATCGCTTTCTTTACATGTTTGTGGATCAATCAATTCCACGCAACCTTCGTTTAAGGGGCTTTCCCTTTAAGGTATTTTACCCAGGACAGATCCCTGGTTGTGCTTATTGTCGTGGTCTGGGACATGACAAAGCTTTTTGTCCTTTGAAAAATAAATGTTTTCGATGCGGTCAAGAAGGCCATGTCCAAAGTAGATGTACTGCTCCTCCTGCTTCACCTGTTATTAATGCGGCTCATCAACCGAATAGTTCAACTAGTGTGTCCAATCAGGCTGACGTCTCAGATCAGTTGGTTACTCCTACACAAAAGGAGCCTCTTGGAGAAAATCATGTGCAATCTAAAGTTTCTCTTCCCAAACATACTTCGTCTGATCCTGGGCCTGACCATGGTCCTGTTTCTAGTCTTGATCCCGTCGCTCCGGAGTCTCCCAGTCATCAAGATTCGGATAGACAGATGGATTTTGAGGATGATTTACCTTCTCCTCCCCCGCCCCTTAGATGTACAGAACCAACATCTACTGATACATCTTCATCCTTTCCAGCCAACACTGATGAACTTATCTCCAAAATTGACAATGATTCTGCAATACTTCCCCTATCTGATCTTACACATGAACATCCGGCCAATCGTATTCATGTAACTGGTTTCACTTCTGATGACGATACTTCTCTTTCAGAGTATGAGTCGATGTCGTCCCGACAGTCTTCATTTCGCTACTCTCAGGAAAGCAATAGACGGAAAAAGACATGTGGGAAACAAAAGTCAAAACCGAAAACTAGATCCCGTTCGCCTGTTAACAAACGCTCAAAATAATGGATATCTTATTGGTTTTCTTCTCTCTTTGTTTTGTTCTTCCTCTAATGGCGGTTAACTTTATCACCATTAATGCTAATGGCTTGAGAGATACTGCTAAGCGGGCATCCTTTCAAAATTGGTTGAATATGTCTACGTTTCTTCCAAATATTATTTCAATTCAGGAAACACATTGTTTAGATGAAACAGAGCTTTCTTCCTGGTTCTCTTCTCTTCAATTTCAGGCATATGGCTCTTTCCATACTAATAAATCTTCTGGGGTTGCGTTACTTGTCTCTCCTGTTTTTAATGTTTTAAATTTTTGGAAAGATGATTTAGGCAGGTTTCTTCAGCTTGAACTTTCTCATTTTGATTCAGTTTTTCGAATTTGTTCTGTTTATGCTCCCAATCGGAATCCTGACCGTAACCTTTTCTTTGAAGATCTAGCTCCAGTTCTTGATCCTTCAATCCCTACAATACTTTCGGGTGACTTCAATGCGGTTTTTAATCGGTCTTTAGATCGTCGTGGAGGTTTGGATGAACCATCTTCTAGAGACAGCACTGCTACTCTTACTAATCTTTTTTCAGATGCTGGGGTTTTGGATATTTGGCGATACCGTAATCCTGATCTTCGTGCTTTTACTTGGACAAGTTCTAATGGCTTGCGTGCTTCACGCATTGATTTTATTGGCCTTCCCATTACTTGGGTTTCTTCTGTTCTTAGTTGCAGTTTGTTTTCTTGTCCCTATTCAGATCATGATGCTGTCCTTCTTTCTTGTAAAATTCCGTCTTTACCTCCAAGAGGCCCTGGCTTTTGGAAATTAAATACTTCATTGCTCAATGACGTTGTCTATTTAGACACTATCACTTCTTTTTGGTCTAGTTGGAAAAATCAGAAATCTTCGTATCAGAATCTTCTAAACTGGTGGGATGTAGGGAAACTGCAAATCAAGCAACTTACTATTCATTATTCCAAGTCTAAAGCACGAACCACACGGATAATTCGAACACAGCTTGAAGATGAGACAAAGAGATTTAAAATTGAGATTGACAATGGAAACCTTTGTAACCTGTACAAGTATAAACAAACTCTTGCTGAGATTGCTCGTCTAGATGCACACGAGGCAAAAGGTGCCGCCATTAGAGCACGTGTTCGTTGGGCAGAAGAAGGTGAAACTTCCTCTGCTTTCTTCTTTCGCCTTGAGAAACGTCGTTCTTTGGATCGTTCCATTGACAAGATTCAGCTGGATGATAAATCCTATGTTACGGACACACAAGATATAATTAAAGCTTTTGTTTCCTTCTATTCATCTTTGTTTTCTTCTGAACCTGTTGATTTTGAATTACAATCCTTTCTTTTAACAAAATTAGAACGAAAGTTGGACCAAGAAGTTGCTGATTCATGTGAAGGCTATCTTTCAGAAGAGGAAGTTTTAAAATCTCTAAAGGGTATGACTAGAAATAAAACTCCTGGAAATGATGGACTCCCAATGGAGTTTTATCTCAAATTTTGGGACATTTTAGGACAAGACTTGGTAAGGGTATTAAATTATGCATATGATTGTGGTCATTTATCTCAATCTCAAAGACGAGGTCTTATCACTCTTATTTTCAAAAGAGGGTTTCGTCACCTTCGTGCTAATTGGCGCCCCATCACACTTTTAACGGTGGATTATAAGACAGGATCACGTTCAATTGCTGGGCGTCTACTTAAGTAATTCACCTAGTGGTTTCACCAGATCAAACATGTTCAGTTCCAGGGAGGTTCATTGGAGAGAATGTTGCCCTTGCCAGGGATGTTATTACATATGCAAGCACAAATAACTTCAATGTGGCGCTTTTATCATTGGATCAGGAGAAAGCTTTTGATCGGGTGAATTGGCAGTTTCTTATTAGAACGTTACAGGCTATGGGTTTTGGTAAATCCTTTTTGCGTTGGATTTCGCTCTTTTATACTGATGTCTCTTCTGCAGTTATTGTTAATGGCTTCACGTCACACTTTTTTCCTCTTTCGCGTGGAGTTCGTCAAGGTTGTCCATTGTCACCTCTTTTATATGTTTTAGTTGCTGAAGTGCTAGCGTGTAATATCCGTGCAAATCCTCAAATTCCTGGTATTGAACTTCCTTCTTCGTCTTCTTCTGTTGTTATTTCACAATATGCCGATGACACGACACTCTTTTTGACCAGTGATGAAGATATTCAAGCCGCCTTTTACACATATAGTGTGTATGAACAAGCCTCTGGAGCAAAACTCAATACGTCTAAGAGTAAAGGTCTTTGGGTTGGTCCCTGGAGTACACGGTCTGTGTTTCCTGTCCACTTGAAATGGTCCAGTGATAGTCTTCCACTGCTTGGTGTGCATGTTGGTCCTGGAGACTTATCTGTGTTGAACTGGGAAAAACGTATTGAATCTTTAACTAATGTTCTTTCTTCTTGGAAACAACGTCATCTCTCTTTTAGGGGGAAAGCTCTCATTTCCAATGCTCTTGCGTTATCTGGACTTTGGTATACTGGCACTGTTTTTGTACTTCCTGATCCTCTTGTTATTTGTGTTAATCGAACCCTTTTTGATTTCGTTTGGTCCGGGAAGAAGGATTTGGTGGCTCGTCGATCTGTCACACAACCAAATTGTAGAGGTGGTTTGAATATTGTTAATCTTTCTCTTAAATTGCGTGCCCTGCAAATTCAATGGGTCAAGAGATTATTGTTCTCACCTGCAAAGTGGTCTTGCTTTTTTCATTATACCATTCGGAAGTATTTTGCTGATACTACCTTTAATGTTCTCTCTAATCCTGCCTTTTATCCACTAGAATTACTTCCGCCTTTCCATGAGCAGATCCTACGCTCTTGGGCAATGATTGGAGGTCGTTTTGATGCTACTTCTCAGTCTTTTGTAATTCCGTCTTCTGATGGTTTCATTCAACTCAGAGACATTACTACCAAACAGTGTTATTTGTTACTTTTAGAAATGGATTATTCTCCGCCTCACTGTATTGCTAAGTTTCAGCTATCTTTTGGTGTTCTTTACTGGCCTGAAACATGGGATCAGATATTCTGCTTTCCTTTAGACCGTAAAGCCATTGACCTTTCTTGGAAGATTGCTCATGGGGTTCTTCCAACTGCTGATCGACTTACTGATACTTTTTCTATGGATATTGATCCTACATGTTTTTGCTCTGCTCCATTAGAATCATGCCAACATTTGTTTTATCATTGCCCAATTGCGCAGGATATTGTTTGTTGGTTACAACTTTTGATCCTTCGTGCGGTGCCCAGTGGTCCGTTTCTTGAAGTTCGCCACCTACTTTTTGGATTTAATCCAGGAGAGAGAGACATGGTCCCTACAATTTTTTCTTATCTTTTAAACGTTGCGAAACTGGCCATTTGGAGAGCGCGAAACAACTTTCGTTTTCGTCAAGAAGCTGTTGCTTCACAAGACATCATTCAGGCAATTTGTAAGCGTGTTACCTTTTACCTCCCCCTACTTTTCAAGCGTTATCAGTCAACCTCTCGCCGAAAATTTTTTCTTCGTGCTTGGGCGGCAAATGGTATTGTTGCGGAAGAGAATGGGAATTCCCTTGTGGTTAATCTTAAATAACGTCTTTGCCCCAACTGAGGTCAGCTTCAGTTGGGGTTTCTTTTGCAATGTTGCTTTCTTTTCGATCCCTAACACTTAGCTCTTAATGTATATATTGTATATATTGATTACGTTGTAAGTTTGTTTATGCACTTTCATTAACATCCCGTAGCAGCGGTCCCTTTCATTAGGAGTACTGCTGTTATTGGATGTTCTTGTTAATGCCATACCCCTTTTTTTCTAGTTGGCACTGTCATTGACATCCTGTGGCAGCTTCTGCCAGTTGTAGCGCACAAGCTGTTGTGGGATGTCTTTGTTAATGCCTGTTGTATGTCTGTACCCAGTTAGAGTCCCCATTTGTGTCTAATGCGCTTCATGTTTCGTTTTTCAGGTTTACCTTGCATGTTGGCCACATCATTGTTGTATAGTCTGTAACTCCGTGGGAACAAGTTTTTGTTTGTATGGTAACATATGTTGTTTTGTCTACTTTGTTTGTGAGTTTGTTTGTGAGTTCGTATTGTCCTTAGATAAATTAGACCGTTCATGATTGCAGTTCAGAGTTGCTTCCCGTTCCCTGCATGGCCAATTCGAAGGCCGAGATTAAGGAGAGGTGGGGTTCGATTCCCCGGCGACAGTTGGCGAGCTGGTGCTCCCTGTTCCTGTGGCTTGTCCCTTCGGGGATTCCCAAAACATAAAAAAACTTACCTGACGCGGGAGGCAACTGTGATCATGAAGGCAGTCCTCTCAGGGTGAGGCCCTTTCATTGCACTTCGATTGGGTTGACCCCTGCGATTACCCAAATGTGGGTAACTCGAGCGTATAATTTCTGGTAGTGGGGACCTGCGTTCGCGCTCGTCCCCGAACAACAAAGTCATAGAAACTTTACTCTCTCTAGTAAAGTGGCGCTCCCCTGAGCCGTGGACTTCCTTCATGATCGCAGAACTTGCCTCTATTTAGATCCTATAATATTTTACATCTTGCTCTCTCTCACAAGCATAATCGCTGCTTTCTCATGAATGGTATTTTAATATCTCGATTCCCGAAGCAAGTGAAGTGTATTTGGCAAAACTTTCATCGTTGTTCGCCATTCTCACTAATTGTGACGTTACGTTGCTCGCGCCGTTCTGAAGCGCGCACATGTCACTACATTTTCCCGTGTCATCCGAGTCCTTTAACACGAATTTGAGCCACTTCATGCCAAAGTGAAATTGTTTGAAAGGTGTTAATTGGAGTTTGTTTGTATAAAGTCTCATATTACTTTGCTATCGGGTGTCATTTTCGCTCTGTATTTTGTAAACAATGCGCGTGAATTCGAACTCGCGCGATTCATGTGTTGGAAACGTTTGCGAGGTCTAAGTCGCTGTTGATAGTCGTATAGTTTGGCTGATTATTTTCTTTCCTTGCTCTTCTGACATTCTCGTGTGTTAGTAAGGTGTGAAATTTTAGAAATCCTCGTGCAAAATTGTAAAAGGTAATGCCTACAGCACGAGGTATTCCCAGGCGGTCACCCATCCAAGTACTAACCTCGCCCGATCGGGCTTAACTTCGGTGATCGGACGAGAACCGGTGCTTTCCCGATGGTATGGCCGTAGACGAAGTAATCTCCGCGAACATTTTCTATTTTATAGCTGTGATTTTGAACACGCGCAACGTAAGACAACGTTGTATCTACGTCAAAAAAGTAGTACTGGTTGGCTTGGAAAACGTTTTTCATGCAAATTGCTTTGAATGACATCCACTATCTGGCTACATGCTATTCCCTTACTGTCCACATCTTTCGCTCAAATGGCACAATTTGATGCCCCAAAATCACAAATTTTAAGGGGGCCCAAGACATGTGCAAATCATGTCTCACCTCTTGAATCTAAAAAAATTGTGCACTAATATTCTTAAAGTTAGTGAAGCTCAGGTGGGTGGGCATGCGAAACCGGTTTCCGCAGCCTGTCCAGGCATTCCGAAAGGCCACCCATGCTCACTTTAAGGTTGCGCAAACCCTAGCAGCCAGCCCAACAAGGGTTTATGTAGTTGTGAGTAGGGTTGCTTCCCATTGATGAATGACCATCCATGTAAATCAAGGCTGTTCGGTCGCTTGAAGGCGGTCGAGCACTGAGACCGAGCAGGCGACCGACTCCTCATGTCGGTTCACCCCTCCTATCCAAGTTTGGGGGGTCTGGGTCTGGGCTGTGTTAGTGTCTTCCCACATGGAACGAGGAGATAATCGCGAAGCGGTGGCGCGGGAATGGATTCTACCGGCATCGCTTCTCGGCCTTTTGGCTAAGATCAAGTGTAGTATCTGTTCTTATCAGCTTAATATCTGATACGCTGCCCATTGGGTAGCTCATATATTAAACTGATTTTTGGAATTGGGCTGTGGAAAAGAAGCTTGCTTCGTCCCAGCCACGGGTTGTCTCGGTATTGCACTACCTCCGAGTACGGCCCCCTTCCCATTAGGGAAGAAACAACTATCAATTAAATAAATATACTAACACTTTTCTGCTTTTACAGGGAGGGAAAGATGTTGAAGGACTACAATTACCGACTACAGTTGCCGATAAGTCCGAACGGGGAGGCTACCGAACAGTGGAAGCCGGCGTTCCCACATGGATCGATACGGTATGTACTAAGAGTCCGTTTTCATGGCGTCGGGTTAAGCAAACTTACCTGACGCGGGAGGCAACTGTGATCATAGTTGTATTCCCTGGTAAGGTGTCGATATTTGTGCATTGTTGTGGTGTGTTTTTCTCTTTTTCTTTATATTTTGCAGGTCGTACTCTTAGATCGCCAGGTTCAAGCTTGAAAACAAGACAAGTCTGTGGCCAAGGAAGCCCGACGCGCAAGTGCCTTGTTTCCAAGCTTCAACTTCTTTCGGCGGATCAAGTTCAAGATCAAGTTCAAGCTCAAGATCTACTTACGACTTCTGAGAAGGAGGATTCACCTGACAAGTGGACAAGTGAAGACAACTTTGTGGTGAGACCCTTCAGATCTTCGGATCCTGAAGGGGGGACCGCTCGATTCTTTTTCTTCTTTTTTTCTTTTTCTTTTTCTGCGCTTCTTGCAAAAACCCAAAAACAAACAAAATAAGTTGTGCGGAATTATTAGGTAATAATCACACAAGTATTAGGTGATTATTACACATTATTAAGTGTTGCATATTAAGTAATAATTACACAAGTATTAGGTGGTTATTACACATTAAGTATTACATATTAAGTAATAAGTACAAAAGTATTAGGTACTTATTACAAATTATTAATTGATACCTCTTAACTATTAAGTATAAAGTATTAAGTACTTAAATATCAATTTTCTTCATTATGGTTACGCCGTATAAGGCGGCGCAACCTAATACTTTGACCCTTTCGTTAACAAGGGGATTGGTTTACAAGGATGTCACTAGAGTCCTTGTCAAACAAAGAATTCTTGCAGTGGTGGGCAAGGACTCAGTCCGTTGCATCCAACGCCTTTCAACATCAGTCTTTCAAGTTACTTTAAATGCCGGTTTTGATGAGGAGAGGGAGACTCTTCTTGTGTCTCCTATTAACTTCCAAGGTGTCAATCACTATCTGGTTGAAACCGATCGCCCTCTAAGAGTGGTGAAAATTCAGCGTCTTCCCTGTGAGGTCCCAGATAGCGTTTTGTGTCGTTTTCTCTCCTCTTATGGAGACATCTCTTTTTGTTCCCGTGAAAAGGATGGTGATGATCTTGAGACAGGAACTCGATTCATTAAGATCTTTCTAAACTGGCACATGCCACGTTCCCTTAAATTAGGGCATTACTTCCTAGATATCTCTGATTCCGGGCAACGCCTTTGTTGCAATCATTGTAACAAGTGGGGGCATGTTGCCCGTGAATGCCTTCTTCGTGGCAAATGCACCCGTTGTGGTGCAACCGACCACTCTGCCGGCCGTTGCCAACAGGCCTGGGCACCACCTCCTGCTCTTCCGACACGCGAATTAGCGCCTGGGGCCCGTGTTGTTGAGCTTCCCACCGGGCCCCTCGTTATTCCACCAAACGCCAGTCACGAGGTCGATCCTGTTCGTGTCAGTAATAGTGCTCATAATGATAATCTTGTTGTTGATGATAATAATGTCAATGATAATAGTGCCAATGATGATAATAATGCAAATGATAATACTGGTAATAAGAATGATACTGATCATAATAATGATGGTGTTGCGCACATGCCTATTGATGCTGACCAAGTGGTGACTCCTTCCTCCGCAGTTGTTGAGGCATCTCAATTTTCCATCACGAAGGCCCTAGAGCCAGATGAGTTGCCTCCAGGGAATCTTCCGAATCCCTCTTCTATCACTGACACACCGGCACTTTCACAGGTGCTTTCCTCACCTGCTCGTGATGGTGATGGTGATGGTGATGGTGATGGTGATGGTGATGGTGATGGTGATGTTGATGGCGATGGTGTTGGTGATGGTGATTCTCCCGAATTTTTTATGGATCTAGGAGTAACTCCTAACCCTTCGGATTTTTCCATGCATGTTGGGGTGACACCCAGCCCTCTTGATCCCCTTGAACTGGTGCAGCAGGTCGCTCCCGGTACTCCAAGTCAGGCTAGTGATTCGGACAGTGAATATTTGTCATCCGAAGAAAGCGCAGATTCCAATTATGCGCACATTGGGACACCCTGGTTAACGGTCCAGAAGAAAAAGGCAAAAGCGCACGCTCGTTCTCGTTCCCGCTCTCGGTCTCGTTCTCGTTCGAGATCGCATTCGCCGAAGGTTCGTCCTCGGCGCCATTAAATTTCCTCTGTCATTAAACTGTTAAATATGCTTGTTCACTTTTTGCATTTTTTCTTCCCGCTTTTTCTCCTTAACTTTTTGCCCTTTTTGACTTACCTCCCTCATATCAGTACCCCTGCGCGCTTTTTCCTTTTCTTGCACTTTCATTGACATCTTGTTGCAGCAGTCTCCTTGGTTGGTGTGCTGCTGTTGTTGGATGTCTTTGTTAATGCCTTTCTTTCTTTTTCTTTCCTCATTTCATTCCTGTGTGTTTTGCATGTTTGTAAGTTTGTTTATGCACTTTCATTGGCATCCCGTGGTTGCGGTCCCTTTTATTAGGAGTACTGCTCTCATTGGATGCCTTTGTTAATGCCCTTCCTTTTTTTTCTAGTTGACACTTTCATTGACATCCTGTGGTAGCTTTTGTTTGTAGTGGGAGCTCTCTTGGGATGTCTTTGTTAATGTTTGTTGCTTGTTTACTTTAGATATATGTTGGTATCGTCTGTACCTCCGTGGGAACAAGTTATTTGTGAGTATGGTAGTGTAGCTGTTGTCCTGTCCACCATGTCTGTTAGTTCGTATTGTGAAATTAGAATTTTCATGACTGCAGAAAATGATAATTGTAATTTGATTTTCCAGGATTGCAGTGTTTGACTGCCTTCATGATCACAGTTGTTTACCCGTTCCCTGCGTGGCCAAATCGAAGGCCGAAATTAAGGGGAGGTGAGGTTCGATTCCTCAGCTTTAGTTGGCGAGCTGGTGCTCCCTGTACCTGTTGTTTCTCATTCCTTCGGGAGTGCAAACACAAAACATAAAAAAACTTACCTGACGCGGGAGGCAACTGTGATCATAGTTGTATTCCCTGGTAAGGTGTCGATATTTGTGCATTGTTGTGGTGTGTTTTTCTCTTTTTCTTTATATTTTGCAGGTCGTACTCTTAGATCGCCAGGTTCAAGCTTGAAAACAAGACAAGTCTGTGGCCAAGGAAGCCCGACGCGCAAGTGCCTTGTTTCCAAGCTTCAACTTCTTTCGGCGGATCAAGTTCAAGATCAAGTTCAAGCTCAAGATCTACTTACGACTTCTGAGAAGGAGGATTCACCTGACAAGTGGACAAGTGAAGACAACTTTGTGGTGAGACCCTTGAGATCTTCGGATCCTGAAGGGGGGACCGCTCGATTCTTTTTCTTCTTTTTTTCTTTTTCTTTTTCTGCGCTTCTTGCAAAAACCCAAAAACAAACAAAATAAGTTGTGCGGAATTATTAGGTAATAATCACACAAGTATTAGGTGATTATTACACATTATTAAGTGTTGCATATTAAGTAATAATTACACAAGTATTAGGTGGTTATTACACATTAAGTATTACATATTAAGTAATAAGTACAAAAGTATTAGGTACTTATTACAAATTATTAATTGATACCTCTTAACTATTAAGTATAAAGTATTAAGTACTTAAATATCAATTTTCTTCATTATGGTTACGCCGTATAAGGCGGCGCAACCTAATACTTTGACCCTTTCGTTAACAAGGGGATTGGTTTACAAGGATGTCACTAGAGTCCTTGTCAAACAAAGAATTCTTGCAGTGGTGGGCAAGGACTCAGTCCGTTGCATCCAACGCCTTTCAACATCAGTCTTTCAAGTTACTTTAAATGCCGGTTTTGATGAGGAGAGGGAGACTCTTCTTGTGTCTCCTATTAACTTCCAAGGTGTCAATCACTATCTGGTTGAAACCGATCGCCCTCTAATAGTGGTGAAAATTCAGCGTCTTCCCTGTGAGGTCCCAGATAGCGTTTTGTGTCGTTTTCTCTCCTCTTATGGAGACATCTCTTTTGTTCCCGTGAAAAGGATGGTGATGATCTTGAGACAGGAACTCGATTCATTAAGATCTTTCTAAACTGGCACATGCCACGTTCCCTTAAATTAGGGCATTACTTCCTAGATATCTCTTATTCCGGGCAACGCCTTTGTTGCAATCATTGTAACAAGTGGGGGCATGTTGCCCGTGAATGCCCTCTTCGTGGCAAATGCACCCGTTGTGGTGCAACCGACCACTCTGCCGGCCGTTGCCAACAGGCCTGGGCACCACCTCCTGCTCTTCCGACACGCGAATTAGCGCCTGGGGCCCGTGTTGTTGAGCTTCCCACCGGCCCCTCGTTATTCCACCAAACGCCAGTCACGAGGTCGATCCTGTTCGTGTCAGTAATAGTGCTCATAATGATAATCTTGTTGTTGATGATAATAATGTCAATGATAATAGTGCCAATAATGATAATAATGCAAATGATAATACTGGTAATAAGAATGATACTGATCATAATAATGATGGTGTTGAGCAAATGCCTATTGATGCTGACCAAGTGGTGACTCCTTCCTCCGCAGTTGTTGAGGCATCTCAATTTTCCATCACGAAGGCCCTAGAGCCAGATGAGTTGCCTCCAGGAAATCTTCCGAATCCCTCTTCTATCACTGACACACCGGCACTTTCACAGGTGCTTTCCTCTCCTGCTCGTGATGGTGATGGTGATGGTGATGGTGATGGTGATGGTGTTGGTGATGGTGATTCTCCCGAATTTTTTATGGATCTAGGAGTAACTCCTAACCCTTCGGATTTTTCCATGCATGTTGGGGTGACACCCAGCCCTCTTGATCCCCTTGAACTGGTGCAGCAGGTCGCTCCCGGTACTCCAAGTCAGGCTAGTGATTCGGACAGTGAATATTTGTCATCCGAAGAAAGCGCAGATTCCAATTACGCGCACATTGGGACACCCTGGTTAACGGTCCAGAAGAAAAAGGCAAAAGCGCACGCTCATTCTCGTTCCCGCTCTCGGTCTCGTTCTCGTTCGAGATCGCATTCGCCGAAGGTTCGTCCTCGGCGCCATTAAATTTCCTCTGTCATTAAATTGTTAAATATGCTTGTTAACTTTTTGCATTTTTTCTTCCCGCTTTTTCTCCTTAACTTTTTGTCCTTTTTTGACTTACCTTCCTCATATCAGTACCCCTGCGCGCTTTTTCCTTTTTCTTGCACTTTCATTGACATCTCGTAGCAGCAGTCTCCTTAGTTGGTGTGCTGCTGTTGTTGGATGTCTTTGTTAATGCCTTCCTTCTTTTTTCTTTCCTCATTCCATTCCTGTGTGTTTTGCATGTTTGTAAGTTTGTTTATGCACTTTCATTGGCATCCTGTGGCTGCGGTCCCTTTTATTAGGAGTACTGCTCTCATTGGATGCCTTTGTTAATGCCCTTCCTTTTTTTTTAGTTGACACTTTCATTGACATCCTGTGGTAGCTTTTGTTTGTAGTGGGAGCTCTCTTGGGATGTCTTTGTTAATGTTTGTTGCTTGTTTACTTTAGATATATGTTGGTATCGTCTGTACCTCCGTGGGAACAAGTTATTTGTGAGTATGGTAGTGTAGCTGTTGTCCTGTCCATCATGTCTGTTAGTTCGTATTGTGAAATTAGAATTTTCATGACTGCAGAAAATGATAATTGTAATTTGATTTTCCAGGATTGCAGTGTTTGACTGCATTCATGATCACAGTTGTTTACCCGTTCCCTGCGTGGCCAAATCGAAGGCCGAAATTAAGGGGAGGTGAGGTTCGATTCCTCAGCTTTAGTTGGCGAGCTGGTGCTCCCTGTACCTGTTGTTTCTCATTCCTTCGGGAGTGCAAACACAAAACATAAAAAAACTTACCTGACGCGGGAGGCAACTGTGTTGTTTTTCCGGTGGTTAGTGTCGCCTGTTATTGCAGGTTTTTGGTGACGTCAGCGTGTCGCGTTCGCGAGTACCCTGTGGCGCCAGTATTCAAGCATCGTTTTTTTGTTGTAAGTATAACTAGTCTTCTTCCTTTCTCATTCGGTTTCCTCTCTTCCTCTTTTTGTTCCTGTGTTTGTAATCTTGCGTAAGTCCTTACGAGGCGGTTTTTCTTTGGGTCTTGCCCACCTTACACTCGACGGGCCGCGCCTCTCCACTAGGGAGGGGTGCTTTTCTCCCTTGACTGGCAGGTTCGGACCTGTGTCAAGGTGTTTCTTTGTTCTTTTTCTGTCTTTTTGTCTTAGTAACTAAAAAAGCAAAAACTAAAAAAATTGTATTGTCCTTGTTCATAATTATTTAATTGTTAATTAATTATCCAATCAAGTATTAAGTAAGGGTTAATTAAAGGTGTTGGGCTAAATAATAAGTATAACAAAGTAAGGGATTTGTAAATTGTGATTTGTAAATTGTGATTTGTAAAGTGTTAATTGTGTTAATTTAAGTATTTGTTGAAAATCAATATTGTGTTTGGAATGTCTGCAAAATCACCTGTTGTCTCTTCCTCCCCTCCCATAAACCTTCCCCCTCCCAAAAACCCTCCCCCTCCTTCTTCCCAACCCCAACCTCATTCCCAGCATCAACCTCAAGCCCAGCCTCAACCTCAAGCCCAGCCTCAACTTCAAGCCCAGCCTCAACCTGAAGCCCAGCCTCAACCTCCTCCCCCCCTTATGACGGGTCCTCCGGGTAAAACCTCTTATGCGGCTGCTGCCAAATTTGGTCATCGCCTTCCTCCTCCTCCAGTCTATCAGTCTCGCTGGAATCCTAGTACGTTTTCCTCTCTTGAGACGCGTACTATCCAACGTCCACTTACTCTATTCCTGCAATTGCCCCATGAAATTGTTAATGGTGTTGGTGCCGATACTCTAAAACGTGATGAGCTTGCCTCCATACTTATTGACATGTATGGGGAAGGGAAAATATCTTGCGTCCAACACATGGGTAACTATGTCCGTGTTACTGCTACAACTGTGCCCAATATGGAGGAAATGTGGCGGGAAGGTTTTACCTTTAACAACCATTCTTTGAAGTTTACTCCCTCGGAGTCTAGGAAAGTTAAGGTTTCAATTAGCCAATTGCCATATGAAGTACCTGATGTTGACTTAAAGGCTTGCCTTAGTAAATTTGGCTCCGGCTTATCAGCTGTCCAGCGGCAAAGGGACCGCCATGGAATTGAGACTGGACATCGATTCCTTTACATGTACATCAACTCCTCAATTCCTCGGAATTTGAGACTTCGTGGGTTCCCATTTAAAATATTTTACCAAGGTCAAATATCGGGATGCGCCTACTGCAAGAAAGAGGGGCATGACAAGTTCTCTTGTCCTAATAAAAATAAATGTTTTCGTTGTGGTGAGGTGGGTCATATGCAAAATCAGTGCACTACTATTGTCAACCAAGAAGCGCCGATTACTAAGTCTGTTGATGGTTCTGATACTCCGCCGGCTGAATCTGCTTCCTCCCCTTCTCACAAGACTCCTGTCAATGTGCCTGATTCCAATAATTCTGTTGCTGCTGCTATGGAGGTGGATGTTCCTCCATCACCTTCTAATCAAATTGCTAAATCTCAAGAATCTCCTATGCTTTTCACTAATTCTGCATCATCTCCATCCTCCCTTCCTTCCCTGCAAAGAGTTGTTGGCCTCCCTCCTGTTTCAAACTCTGCCTTGGGTTCGGATACCCAGGAACTGCTTAACAAAATTGAAAATGATGGCCTTGTTGTACCCCCTCCAGGTTTTGTCCAGCAGGGGGATGATCGTGACTTTAGTGCTGTTGATGGTTATGTTTTCTGTCCGTCTGATTCTGAATCTCTTTCTTCGTATCATTCGCCTCGTTCCACACCTGATTCTGAAAAACGCCATAAAAAATATAAATCGCATAAACAACATAAACTACGTTCCCGTTCACCTGTTTCCAAGCACAGCAATTAACTTTTCCCATACCTGTCTGTCACATATCTATGCATCACCCCTTTTTTACTTTCCTTATAATGTTACTACTTCATTCATTAAACATTTATGGTCTGCGTGACGCTAATAAGCGTTCTGCTTTTTTGGAATCTTTGAAACATACTAATCCCGATCTCCTCTGTCTTCAAGAAACTCATTCTATTAATGATCATGAAATTTCTAACTGGTTCTCCCCTATTGGTTATTCTGTTGTTGCCTCCCATGGTACTAATAATTCATGTGGTGTTGCTATTTTGTTTCGGTCTTCTTTCTCCCCTACTTATACTTGGAAGGATACTTCTGGTCGCTTTATTCAAACTGAATTTAAATACTCTGATCAAGTCTTTCGTGTAATTTGTGTATACGCTCCTAACCGTAACCCTGATCGTAATAATTTTTTGGAATCTATTTGTGCACAATCTGACCCATCTGTTCCTACCATTATAGCTGGTGACTTTAATACTGTGTGTGACAGGGATTTGGATCGTCGTGGTCCTCCTTCGGCCTCCTATTCTGAAAGCTCTTCTAGTCTTAAAGCCTTGATTGACACTGGCAATCTTTCGGATTCTTTCCGTAATTTACATCCCACCACCCGTGCTTTTACCTGGACCAAGTCTGACGGTTCTCGTGCTTCACGAATTGATCTCATTTTATTTCCTTGTATGTGGCTCCACTCCCTCTCCTCGGCTGACATTTTTCCATCCCCATATTCTGATCATGATGTAGCATCCATTTTATTTTCCATTCCACAACTGATTCCTTGGGGTCCAGGGTACTGGAAGCTGAACACTTCTGTTCTTGCTGAGGCAGAATATCATTATCAAATAAAATCATTCTGGTCTTCGTGGCAGTACTACAAACCTTCTTTTTCATCTGTTCAAAACTGGTGGGATATTGGGAAACTTAAAGTGAAGCAGTTAACTATAAAATATTGCACTGAACGAAATAAAAGTCGTAATGCTGAACTGACTCGTCTCCGCACTGAATTGGCTTCTCTTAAATCTCAAGTTGATAACGGTCAGCTCTCTGCTTTGCCTGAGCTTAAAGAGATTGAGAAATTGATCCAGCATTTCGAGCATGACAGGGCTAAGGCTGCACAAATACGATCAAGAATTAGATGGGTTGAGGAGGGTGAAACATCTTCCGCGTATTTTTTTCGCTTAGAAAAAAAGAGGGCCTCATTACGTCGGGTTCCTGCCATTCGAAATAATGCTGGCATTCTTGTCAAATCCCAGGAGGAGATTCTTGCAGCGTGGGTTCAATTTTATTCTGACCTTTTTTCTGCTGAGGCCACCGATTCTGTGATTAAGTCAGAGCTACTTCAAAATCTCACGCTTACCCTTACACATGATCAGTCTCTGTCGTGTGAAGGCTTGTTGTCTCTTGATGAGGCATTTTCAGCTTTGAAAGGAATGGCTAAACGTAAATCTCCTGGCCTGGATGGTTTCCCGATGGAGTTTTATCTTGAGTTTTGGGAGACATTTGGTGTGGACCTTGTTGAGGTCCTGAATTTGGGCTATTCATTGAAAGAGCTGTCTCCTTCCCAGCGTTGTGGTTTAATCACTGTGTTGTTCAAAAAAGATGACCCTTATCAAAGGAAAAATTGGAGGCCAATCACTCAGCTGTGTGTGGATTATAAGATCGGGGCCAGAGCCATTGCTGGTCGGCTCCTGGGAGTAATTGGTTTCGTGGTCTCCCCTGACCAAACTTGTGGGATTCCTGGCCGTTTTATTGGCACCAATGTGTCTCTTACGAGGGACATTATTGAATTTGCGTCTGGAGATAATTCCCCTTTAGCTGTTCTTTCATTGGATCAGGAAAAGGCCTTTGATAGGGTTGACTGGTCGTTTTTAATTGATACCTTGTCAGCAATGGGTTTTGGCCCTTCTTTTCGGCAGTGGATTACAACCTTTTATGCCAATTCCTCCAGCTCTGTTATCATTAATGGATATATTTCTGAGCCCTTTCTTCTCTCAAGAGGCGTACGTCAAGGCTGCCCTCTTAGCCCTCTTTTATATGTTCTTGTGGCGGAGGTTCTCGCATGTAATATTCGGGCATGCTCTCTAATTGATGGTTTCTGTCTTCCTGGTAGCTCAACTCATGTTAAGATATCCCAGTATGCGGATGACACCACCATCTTTTGTGGTTGGGATTCAGCCATAAGGGCAACATTTGAAGTCTATGCCAGGTATGAGGTGGCCTCAGGCGCTAGAATAAACTCTTCTAAATCTAAAGGTTTATGGCTTGGTGCTTGGTCTGGGAGAACTGACCCCCCGATATCATTACGCTGGTCTTCTTCTTCCATTCCCTTACTTGGTACTGTCTTAGGACCAAGCAACCTTGAGCAAGAGAATTTCCAACCTAGGATTGAATCTTTGACAAATGTCCTCAACTCGTGGCGTCAGCGTCAATTGTCATTTCGTGGCAAAACTCTTGTTGTTAATGCTTTAGCCCTCTCTGGACTGTGGTATTGTGTTACTGTTCTTCCTGTCCCCCTTTGGGTAATTTCTGCTGTCAACGCACAGATATTTTCTTTCTTGTGGTCTAACAAGAAGGAGCTTGTGTCTAGGGCCTCGGTTCGTAATTTTCCTATTGATGGTGGCATCAAGTTTCCTGATTTTTCTTTAAGAATTTATTCTTTCCATGTTCAGTGGATACGTCGTTTCCTTCATTCTTCGACTGCTTCCTGGAAGGAACTTTTCTCCTTTTTCACCTTTGATCGACTCCCTCCCAATTTCCTTAATGCGCCTTTTATTCCACCTTTGGGCCTTCTTCCCCAATTCCATCTTTCTGTTATCCAATCATGGGTAGCTGCTGACACTAGTACCACCACTGATAATCGTCTCATACTTTTTCATAATTTTGATAATCCCCTCCATATTTCCAGTCTCACAGTTGCTTCCGCTTACTCTGCCTTCATTAAGCATAACACTAAATCACCACATGCAGTTCACAAATTTACTCCTCTCTTTCCTGATGTGGATTGGCAAGAATCTTGGAAACAGTGTTGGATTTGCCCCCTCGACAGATCTTGTGGAGACTTTTCATGGAAAGTAGCCCATGGGGTGCCCTATACTGCGTCGCGCCTTGTTAGTTTTGGATATCAGGTCCCTATTGATTGTTTTTGCTCACAGTCTCCAGAGGACCTTGAACATCTTTTTTTTTCTTGTCCTTTGGCACAAAGCATAATTGGCTGGATTTCATCCCTCCTTCATATGGCCTATCCTTCTGCTCCTGATATATGTCTTCGTCATGCTTTGTTTAATTTCAACAAACAAGAACGTGTTGTTATTCCTCCTATTTTTTCCTATTTGCTTTGCGTTGCTCGGCACGTCATCTGGCTGACTAGGAATGATTATCGCTTCCGGAACATCCATCCAAGTGCTCTTGATGCCATTCACTCCATCTCTGCGAGAGTCAGGTTCTACCTTCCGTTGTTGTTCAAGCGCTGCAGATCTGATCGTTCGAGGCAAGCCTTCCTCCACAGCTGGTCCGGTAACAATGTCATTGCTAAGTTAGTCAATGGGGACTTCAAGGTTTGTATATAGTAAGTATATTGTAAGTTTTTTATGCACTCTCATTTGCATCCCAAGGCTGCGGTCCCCTTTACTGGGAGTACTGCTGCTTTTGGATGCTTTTGTTAATGCCATACCCCTTTTTTTCTAGTTGGCACTTTCACTGACATTCTGTTGCAGCTTTTGCCCGTTGTAGCGCTCTAGCTGTTGTGGGATGTCTTTGTTAATGCCTGTTGCATGTTTGCTTACTTGTCTGTTTTGTCCCTGTCCTCTGTGTCTGGGGCTCTGTTTTGTAACGTTATGTTATTTTTGGTTTTCTGTCTGTTGTCAATGTGTATTTTATATGTATTGCCATGCGCCATTCAACTTTGCCGGATAACATTATTCATGATCACAGTTGCTTCCCGCCCCACGCTTGGCAAATCCAATGCCGAAATCAAGGATGAGGTGAGGTTCGATTCCTCAGCAATAGTTGGCGAGCTGGTGCTCCCTGTTCCTGTCATGCACTCCTTGTGGGTGTCCAGACAAAAAACAAAAAAAAAACTTACCTGACGCGGGAGGCAACTGTGATCATAGTTGTTTTTCCGTGGGTTAGTGTCGCCTGTTATTGCAGGTTTTGGTGACGTCTGCGTTTCGGGTTTGCGAGTACCCTGTGGCGCCAGTGTCCAAGCATCCTTTTTTGTTGTAAGTATAACGTGCCTTCTTGCTTTCTCATTCGGTTTCCTCTCTTCCTCTTTTTGTTCCTGTGTTTATAATCTTGCGTAAGTCCTTACGAGGCGGTTTTTCTTTGGGTCTTGCCCACCCTACACTCGACGGGCCGCGCCTCTCCACTAAGGAGGGGTGCTTTTTTTCCTCCTTGACTGGCAGGTTCGGACCTGTGTCAAGGTGTTACTTTGTTCTTTTTCTGTCTTTTTGTCTCTGTAACTAAAAAAACAAAAACTAAAAAATTGTATTGTCCTTGTTTATAATTAATTAATTGTTAATTAATTATCAAAGTATTAAGTAAGGGTTAAAGTGATATAAATCAAAGGTGTTGGGCTAAATATTAAGTTAAACAAAGTAAGGGATTGTCAAATATTGTGTTAATTGTTAAGTATTTGTTGAAAATCAATATTGTGATTGTAATGTCTGCAAAATCACCTGTTGTCCCTTCCTCCCCTTCCATAAACCTTCCCCTTCCCAAAAACCCTCCCCCTCCTTCTTCCCATTCCCAGCCTCAACCTCAAGCCCAGCCTCAACCTCCTCCCCCCCTTATGTCGGGTCCTCCTGGTAATACCTCTTATGCAGCTGCTGCTAAATTCGGTCCTCGCCTTCCTCCTCCTCCAGTCTATCAGTCTCGCTGAAATCCTAGTACGTTTTCCTCTCTTGAGACGCGTACTATCCAAAGGCCTCTTACTCTATTCCTGCAATTGCCCCATGAAATTGTTAATGGTGTGGGTCCCGATTCTCTAAAACGTGATGAGCTTGCCTCCATCCTTATTGACATGTATGGACAAGGCAAAATATCCTGCGTCCAACACATGGGTAACTATGTCCGTGTCACTGCTACATCTGTGCCCAATATGGAGGAAATGTGGCGGGATGGTTTCACCTTTAACAACCATTCTTTGAAGTTTACCCCTTCGGAATCTAGGAAAGTTAAGGTTTCTATTAGTCAATTACCATATGAAGTCCCTGATGTTGACTTAAAGGCTTGCCTTAGTAAATTTGGCTCTGGCTTATCAGCTGTTCAGCGGCAAAGGGATCGCCATGGAATTGAGACTGGGCATCGATTCCTTTACATGTACATCAATTCATCAATTCCTCGGAATTTGAGACTTCGTGGGTTTCCATTTAAAATCTTTTACCAAGGTCAAATTTCAGGATGTGCTTACTGTAAGAAAGAGGGGCATGACAAATTCTCTTGTCCTAACAAAAATAAATGTTTTCGTTGTGGTGAGGTGGGTCATATGCAGAATCAGTGCACTACTCTTCTTGATAGCCAAGAAGCGCCGATTACTAAGCCTGTTGATGGTTCTGATACTCCGCCGGCTGAATCCGCTTCCTCCCCTTCCCACAAGACTCCTGTTAATGTGCCTGATTCCAATAATTCTGTTGCTGCTGCTATGGAGGTGGATGTTCCTCCACCACCTTCTAATCAAAATGCTAAATCTCAAGAATCTCCTGTGCTTTTCACAAATTCTGCATCATCTCCATCCTCCCCTCCTTCCCTGCAAAGAGTTGTTGGCTTCCCTCCTGTTCCAAATTCTGCCTTGGGTTCGGATACCCAGGAACTGCTTAACAAAATTGAAAATGATGGCCTTGTTGTACCCCCGCCAGGTCTTGTCCAGCAGGGGGATGAACGTGACTTTAGTGCTGTTGATAGTTATGTTTTCTGTCCGTCTGACTCTGAATCTCTTTCTTCGTATCATTCACCTAGTTCCACGCCTGACTCTGATAAACGCCACAAAAAACATAAACCGCATAAACAACATCAACTACGTTCCCGTTCACCTGTTCACAAGCACAGCAAGTAATTTTTTCCATGCCTGTCTGTCACATATCTATGTATCACCCCTTTTTTACTTTCCTTATAATGTTACTACTTCATTCATTAAACATTTATGGTCTGCGTGACGCTAATAAGCGTTCTGCTTTTTGGAATCTTTGAAACATACTAATCCCGATCTCCTCTGTCTTCAAGAAACTCATTCTATTAATGATCATGAAATTTCTAACTGGTTCTCCCCTATTGGTTATTCTGTTGTTGCCTCCCATGGTACTAATAATTCATGTGGTGTTGCTATTTTGTTTCGGTCTTCTTTCTCCCCTACTTATACTTGGAAGGATACTTCTGGTCGCTTTATTCAAACTGAATTTAAATACTCTGATCAAGTCTTTCGTGTAATTTGTGTATACGCTCCTAACCGTAACCCTGATCGTAATAATTTTTTGGAATCTATTTGTGCACAATCTGACCCATCTGTTCCTACCATTATAGCTGGTGACTTTAATACTGTGTGTGACAGGGATTTGGATCGTCGTGGTCCTCCTTCGTTCTCCTATTCTGAAAGCTCTTCTAGTCTTAAAGCCTTGATTGACACTGGCAATCTTTCGGATTCTTTCCGTAATTTACATCCCACCACCCGTGCTTTTACCTGGACCAAGTCTGACGGTTCTCGTGCTTCACGAATTGATCTCATTTTATTTCCTTGTATGTGGCTCCACTCCCTCTCCTCGGCTGACATTTTTCCATCCCCATATTCTGATCATGATGTAGCATCCATTTCATTTTCCATTCCACAACTGATTCCTTGGGGTCCAGGGTACTGGAAGCTGAACACTTCTGTTCTTGCTGAGGCAGAATATCATTATCAAATAAAATCATTCTGGTCTTCGTGGCAGTACTACAAACCTTCTTTTTCATCTGTTCAAAACTGGTGGGATATTGGGAAACTTAAAGTGAAACAGTTAACTATAAAATATTGCACTGAACGAAATAAAGGTCGTAATGCCGAACTGACTCGTCTCCGCACTGAATTGGCTTCTCTTAAATCTCAAGTTGATAACGGTCAGCTCTCTGCTTTGCCTGAGCTTAAAGAGATTGAGAAATTGATCCAGCATTTCGAGCATGACAGGGCTAAGGCTGCACAAATACGATCAAGAATTAGATGGGTTGAGGAGGGTGAAACATCTTCCGCGTATTTTTTCGCTTAGAAAAAAAGAGGGCCTCATTACGTCGGGTTCCTGCCATTCGAATAATGCTGGCATTCTTGTCAAATCCCAGGAGGAGATTCTTGCAGCGTGGGTTCAATTTTATTCTGACCTTTTTTCTGCTGAGGCCACCGATTCTGTGATTAAGTCAGAGCTACTTCAAAATCTCACGCTTACCCTTACACATGATCAGTCTCTGTCGTGTGAAGGCTTGTTGTCTCTTGATGAGGCATTTTCAGCTTTGAAAGGAATGGCTAAACGTAAATCTCCTGGCCTGGATGGTTTCCCGATGGAGTTTTATCTTGAGTTTTGGGAGACATTTGGTGAGGACCTTGTTGAGGTCCTGAATTTGGGCTATTCATTGAAAGAGCTGTCTCCTTCCCAGCGTTGTGGTTTAATCACTGTGTTGTTCAAAAAAGATGACCCTTATCAAAGGAAAAATTGGAGGCCAATCACTCAGCTGTGTGTGGATTATAAGATCGGGGCCAGAGCCATTGCTGGTCGGCTCCTTGGCGTAATTGGTTTCGTGGTCTCCCCTGACCAAACTTGTGGGATTCCTGGCCGTTTTATTGGCACCAATGTGTCTCTTATGAGGGACATTATTGAATTTGCGTCTGGAGATAATTACCCTTTAGCTGTTTTTTCATTGGACCAGGAAAAGGCCTTTGATAGGGTTGACTGGTCGTTTTTAATTGATACCTTGTCAGCAATGGGTTTTGGCCCTTCTTTTCGGCAGTGGATTACAACCTTTTATGCCAATTCCTCCAGCTCTGTTATCATTAATGGATATATTTCTAAACCCTTTCTTCTCTCAAGAGGCGTACGTCAAGGCTGCCCTCTTAGCCCTCTTTTATATGTTCTTGTGGCGGAGGTTCTCGCATGTAATATTCGGGCATGCTCTCTAATTGATGGTTTCTGTCTTCCTGGTAGCTCAACTCATGTTAAGATATCCCAGTATGCGGATGACACCACCATCTTTTGTGGTTCGGATTCAGCCATAAGGGCAACATTTGAAGTCTATGCCAGGTATGAGGAGGCCTCAGGCGCTAGAATAAACTCTTCTAAATCTAAAGGCTTATGGCTTGGTGCTTGGTCTGGGAGAACTGATACCCCGATATCATTACGCTGGTCTTCTTCTTCCATTCCCTTACTTGGTACTGTCTTAGGACCAAGCAACCTTGAGCAAGAGAATTTCCAACCTAGGATTGAATCTTTGACAAATGTCCTCAACTCGTGGCGTCAGCGTCAATTGTCATTTCGTGGCAAAACTCTTGTTGTTAATGCTTTAGCCCTCTCTGGACTGTGGTATTGTGTCACTGTTCTTCCTGTCCCCCTTTGGGTAATTTCTGCTGTCAACGCACAGATATTTTCTTTTTTGTGGTCTAACAAGAAGGAGCTTGTGTCTAGGGCCTCGGTTCGCAATTTTCCTATTGATGGTGGCATCAAGTTTCCTGATTTTTCTTTAAGAATTTATTCTTTCCATGTTCAGTGGATACGTCGTTTCCTTGATTCTTCGACTGCTTCCTGGAAGGAACTTTTCTCCTTTTTCACCTTTGATCGACTCCCTCCCAATTTCCTTAATGCGCCTTTTATTCCACCTTCGGGCCTTCTTCCCCAATTCCATCTTTCTGTTATTCAATCATGGGTAGCTGCTGACACTAGTACCACCACTGATAATCGTCTCATACTTTTTCATAATTTTGATAATCCCCTCCATATTTCCAGTCTCACAGTTGCTTCCGCTTACTCTGCCTTCAT
Organism: Scolanthus callimorphus; assembly: GCA_033964015.1. Lineage (NCBI taxonomy): Eukaryota > Metazoa > Cnidaria > Anthozoa > Actiniaria > Edwardsiidae > Scolanthus > Scolanthus callimorphus. The sequence goes on from CM066924.1 coordinate 4,496,081, forward strand.
TAAGCATAACACTAAATCACCGCATGCAGTTCACAAATTTACTCCTCTCTTTCCTGATGTGGATTGGCAAGAATCTTGGAAACAGTGTTGGATTTGCCCCCTCGACAGATCTTGTGGAGACTTTTCATGGAAAGTAGCCCATGGGGTGCCCTATACTGCGTCGCGCCTTGTTAGTTTTGGATATCAGGTCCCTATTGATTGTTTTTGCTCACAGTCTCCAGAGGACCTTGAACATCTTTTTTTTTCTTGTCCTTTGGCACAAAGCATAATTGGCTGGATTTCATCCCTCCTTCATATGGCCTATCCTTCTGCTCCTGATATATGTCTTCGTCATGCTTTGTTTAATTTCAACAAACAAGAACGTGTTGTTATTCCTCCTATTTTTTCCTATTTGCTTTGCGTTGCTCGGCACGTCATCTGGCTGACTAGGAATGATTATCGCTTCCGGAACATCCATCCAAGTGCTCTAGATGCCATTCACTCCATCTCTGCGAGAGTCAGGTTCTACCTTCCGTTGTTGTTCAAGCGCTGCAGATCTGATCGTTCGAGGCAAGCCTTCCTCCACAGCTGGTCCGGTAACAATGTCATTGCTAAGTTAGTCAATGGGGACTTCAAGGTTTGTATATAGTAAGTATATTGTAAGTTTTTTTATGCACTCTCATTTGCATCCCAAGGCTGCGGTCCCCTTTACTGGGAGTACTGCTGTTTTTGGATGCTTTTGTTAATGCCATACCCCTTTTTTTCTAGTTGGCACTTTCACTGACATTCTGTGGCAGCTTTTGCCCGTTGTAGCGCTCTAGCTGTTGTGGGATTTCTTTGTTAATGCCTGTTGCATGTTTGCTTACTTGTCTGTTTTGTCCCTGTCCTCTGTGTCTGGGGCTCTGTTTTGTAACGTTATGTTATTGTTGGTTTTCTGTCTGTTGTCAATGTGTATTTTATATGTATTGCCATGCGTCATTCAACTTTGCCGGATAACATTTGCAGTATTCATAATCACAGTTGCTTCCCGCCCCTAGCTTGGCAAATCTAATGCCGAAATCAAGGATGAGGTGGGGTTCGATTCCCCGGTGATAGTTGACGAGCTGGTGCTCCCTGTTCCTGTCATGCACTCCTTGTGGGTGTCCAGACAAAAAACAAAAAAACTTACCTGACGCGGGAGGCAACTGTGTTGTTTTTCCGGTGGTTAGTGTCGCCTGTTATTGCAGGTTTTTGGTGACGTCAGCGTGTCCGCCTTCGCGTGTACTCTGAAGAGCCAGTGTCCAAGCATCCTTTTTTGTTGTAAGTATAACGTGCCTTCTTGCTTTCTCATTCGGTTTCCTCTCTTCCTCTTTTTGTTCCCGTGTTTGTAATCTTGCGTAAGTCCTTACGAGGCGGTTTTTCTTTGGGTCTTGCCCACCCTACACTCGACGGGCCGCGCCTCTCCACTAGGGAGGGGTGCTTTTTTCCTCCTTGACTGGCAGGTTCGGACCTGTGTCAAGGTGTTTCTTTGTTCTTTTTCTGTCTTTTTGTCTCAGTAACTAAAAAAACAAAAACTAAAAAAATTGTATTGTCCTTGTTCATAATTATTTAATTGTTAATTAATTATCAAAGTATTAAGTAAGGGTTAAAGTGTTATAAATCAAAGGTGTTGGGCTAAATACTAAGTATAACAAAGTAAGGGATTGTAAAATATTGTGTTAATTGATTTTGTTAAGTAAATCATCTGAGTCCTTTTGGACTTTAAATTTTTGTAATGGCAGAAAATTCCACTGCCGCCTCCTCTTCCCAACCCCAACCCCAACCCCGACCCCAACCCCTACCCCGACCCCATCCCCGACCCCAACCCCAAAACCAACCCCAAATGCCTCCCCCCTTGATGACCTTACCAACGTCTGGTCCTGCTAATCCTGTTCCGCCTATTTCTTACGCTGCTGCTGCTTCCACTGATTCGCGTCCTCCTCCCCCTCCTGGTTTAAATGAACCTGTCCAGGTTTCTCGTTGGAAGCCTGGTTCTTTTTCCGCCCTTGAAACTCGTCCTGTGCAACGCCCCTTGACTCTTTTTCTGCAAATACCTCCTGAGTTAGCAAATGCTCAAGGTGCTCTAGGCCTACAGAGAGAGGAATTGACTGAGGTCATCATTGCTATGTACGGTGAAGGCAAAGTGTCTTGCGTACAGCATATGGGCAACTATGCTCGAATAACGGCAACCACAATTCCAAATATGGAAGAGATGTGGAGGGAGGGATTCACTGTAAATAACCACCACTTAAAGTTTACACCTTCTGAGTCCAGGAAAATTAAAATTTCAGTTTCCCAACTGCCATTTGAAGTATCAGATCAAGACTTGAAATCTTGTCTTGCTAAATTTGGTTCTGGTCTATCCGCAGTCCAGCGTCAGAAGGACAGACATGGTATTGAAACTGCAATCCCGGACAAAATTAGTTGTCGCGTCCATCAAAAATAGCCGATTTTGGGTTACCTATCACTAGTTAATTTTGTTTCTTCCTAAGACAATATCACTGGAACTCCCCTTTCCCCCGTTTCAATGTTGGAGGTAGTAGTGCTCAAATTGCGAGGATGAGAGCCGGTGGCAAACAACATTGTACTGGGGGGAGGGGCAGGGAAGATGGGGGACCCGAGTGGTACATAGAACCCCTGTTTATTGAAAACGTTATACATACGCGACAACAATTTTGTCCGGGATTGTATTTAGTACATTTTTCGTTTTCTTTAAAAAGAAACAAAGAGGCATGGGCTGATATATCGGTGGTGTATGATACTCGATAGGCTTAATATAGAAGGGTAATTAGATTTGCTGCAATTGTCTAGCAACAATGAAAATATGATCAATAAGAGAATTTTGAGTCACGCGCGCGTGCAAGGAAATGGTACACGAGAAAAATCGCATTCGAAGCCACAATTACGGAAGAAAAATAGCTTATCCTGCGCTTTCTGTGAGCCGAGGCTGCTGTGAAATGTTCAGTGCTCTCGAAAAAATATTGTATAACAGCGGAAATTCCAGAATATCGCGAATTCCCAGTAAAAAAGAAAGGAACAGAAGGGAGAAAAACACACCAGATTGGAAAATTCGACACAGCGAAAGGACAGCGCTGGTACGGCCGGGAGAGAAAACTATACGCAATAAACCTATAACAGATAAAACTATAAAAAACTTTCCTGAAGAATTGTCAAAAATCATCGACAGAAACGAAAACGGCTTACAAAACTAAGGAATGAAACGTGAATATTACGTTTTTTTAAATTCCCAGAAATGAACCGGATCTGACGTAATGCTGGAGCGCACGGCTTTATATCGCACACTAGCTTTTGGAAGATGTTAATTTTAATTGATTCATTCAGTTGTTTATTTATTTATTCATTTTTATGATTTGTTGTAAATATGTATTTACAACAGCACTCACTTGTTACATATACTCGTTCTGAAAATATTGCACGGCTGTGATCAAAGCGCCGACGGGTTACACGGGTAACGCTTTGGCAACAAAGAAAAGTAACTAGAGTCATTATTCATCTTTTCTAATCTAGTGTTACCCGTGTTACCCGTCCCCGGTCTCTCTCGGTTGAATCTAGTGAGTTTATTACTGCATCGGCAAATGTTTCACGAGTTAAGAATTTGTCAATCTTTGCTTTGCTATAAGTTGTGAAGTCGTCTTTTCGCTCTTGTTTTGAGTGCAGTTTTTTAGCCTACAAATAACTGCTATCAGACCACAAACACCTTGCGCTCAAATCCGAGTTATTCGCCTAAATTTGATCAATTTCATAACCAAAACAGCACCAAACTATTCTTGAAAACTTGAATTGATACAAGAATTGCTTCAATTCTGAAGAAACGTGCCTAACGAAGGCAAAAGTAGCCGCTTTTATGGGAACGGACGTGCCAGGAAGCAAAACCTTTTGAAACATCCTCTCTTACGAAAAAAAAAAATCGTCTTTTTGCCCGTTCTTCTGGAAACAAATAAATGAACAATGAAAACAACAAGTCCAATTTCCACTTTCACCGGGTTAGATTCGATATAGCTAATTTCACCGGTTTCGTATAGTGAAAATTTGAGAAATACGCAGAATAGCTCCAAATACTGTATTTAGTACATTTTTCGTTTCTTTAAAAAGAAACAAAGAGGCATGGGCTGATATATCGGTGGTGTATGAGACTCGATAGGCTTAATATAGAAGGGTAATTAGATTTGCTGCAATTGTCTAGCAACAATGAAAATATGATCAATAAGACAATTTTGAGTCACGCGCGCGTGCAAGGAAATGGTACACGAGAAAAATCGCATTCGAAGCCACAATTACGGAAGAAAAATAGCTTATCCTGCGCTTTCTGTGAGCCGAGGCTGCTGTGAAATGTTCAGTGCTCTCGAAAAAATATTGTATAACAGCGGAAATTCCAGAATATCGCGAATTCCCAGTAAAAAGAAAGGAACAGAAGGGAGAAAAAACACTCCAGATTGAAAAATTCGACACAGCGAAAGGACAGCGCTGGTACGGCCGGGAGAGAAACTATACGCAATAAACCTATAACAGATAAAACTATAGAAACTTTCCTGAAGAATTGTCAAAAATCATCGACAGAAACGAAAACGGCTTACAAAACTAAGGAATGAAACGTGAATATTACGTTTTTTTAAATTCCCAGAAATGAACCGGATCTGACGTAATGCTGGAGCGCACGGCTTTATATCGCACACTAGCTTTTGGAAGATGTTAATTTTAATTGATTCATTCAGTTGTTTATTTATTTATTCATTTTTATGATTTGTTGTAAATATGTATTTACAACAGCACTCACTTGTTACATATACTCGTTCTGAAAATATTGCACGGCTGTGATCAAAGCGCCGACGGGTTACACGGGTAACGCTTTGGCAACAAAGAAAAGTAACTAGAGTCATTATTCATCTTTTCTAATCTAGTGTTACCCGTGTTACCCGTCCCCGGTCTCTCTCGGTTGAATCTAGTGAGTTTATTACTGCATCGGCAAATGTTTCACGAGTTAAGAATTTGTCAATCTTTGCTTTGCTATAAGTTGTGAAGTCGTCAAATTGCTTTGAATGACATCCACTATCTGGGTACATGCTATTCCCTTACTGTTCACATCTTTAACTCAAATGGCACAATTTTATGCCCCAAAATCACAAATTTTAAGGGGGCCCAAGACATGTACAAATCATGTCTCACCTCTTGAATCTAAAAAATTGTGCACTAATATTCTTAAAGTTAGTGAAGCTCAGGTGGGTGGGCATGCGAAACCGGTTTCCGCAGCCTTTCCAGCCATTCCGAAAGGCCACCCATGCTCACTTTAAGGTTGCGCAAACCCTAGCAGCAAGCCAGCCCAACAAGGGTTTATATAGTTGTGAGTAAGGGTTGCTTCCCAGTGATAAATGACCATCCATGTAAAGCAAGGCTGTTCGGTCGCTTGAAGGCGGTCGAGCCCTGAGACCGAGCAGGCGACCGACTCCTCATGTCGGTTCACCCAAGTTTGGGGGTCTGGGCCTGAGCTGTGTTAGTGTCTTCCCACATGGAACGAGGAGATAATCGCGAAGCGGTGGCGCGGGAATGGTTTCTACCGGCATCGCTTCTCGGCCTTTTGGCTAAGATCAAGTGTAGTATCTGTTCTCGGCCTTTTGGCTAAGATCAAGTGTAGTATCTGTTCGGTATTTTCACTTGAGTAGTCCATGTGGGACGGGCACGGCGCACATTGAAGACGAGTGGAAGCCTCGAATTTGAAGGTGTGCGCGATTCTTTTTTTAACAACGTTTTTCAACGTTGGAGTGCAAAAAAGAGTGTCTATTCTCTTTTTTGTTTTTTACCAGGCGTACAGGCAAACGTTGTGAAACGTTGTGCCTGCTACGCCCTGGAACCGGATAATTCCCTACCAGAACGTCCGCAAACGTTTTGCTTTAGCAGAAGGAATTTTGACGGAAATAGTGACGATTTGATCGACGCCCTGACAGGGGCGGGAGTACAGAAGGACATACTGATGCTACAGAAAACATCCAACGGTGAAGTTGTAATCACGCTGAGAACGCCGGAACTTAGACGAGAAGTTTTGGAGACAGGAGTGCTACAAATTGGCGGAAAAACACACGTATTACAAGACGTCGACCATCCCCTCGAGTGGATCACGATCTATGATGCCCCCTTTGAGCTCCCGGATGACCTTTTAAAAGAACGGCTTAAGGTATTTGGCGACGTTATCTCATACCGACGCGGAACCTTCCCCCAGACAGACATAGAGAACGGACTGAGGCATGCCCGCATGAAACTAGACACGCCGCTCCCCAGCTACCTCCACTTTGGTAAACTCATGATCGGCTTGAGACACCCAAACCAGAAGCCCACCTGCCGGAAGTGCAACAAGCCGGGTCACATGGCGAGAGCATGCACCAACACCATATGTCACAACTGCGACATGGAGGGCCACACAGCTAGAAACTGCCTGGAAGACGCACGGTGTCTCCTTTGCCAACGCGACACACACTTAGCCATTGATTGCGAGTTCAACTGGGCCACTAAAGCCGTGAGAGAAAAGCTAGCGCCACCAACAGACGAACGGTCGACATTGAAGCCACAGACCGGCGACTCCGCGATAGAAAAAGAGGCGACAGTAGAAGCTCAGAAGGGTGAACGGTCGACATCGGAGTCACAGACCAGCGATACAGCGACACAGGAAACGACCACCGGAGACCAACCCGAGACCCAGGATGACCAAGCGAAGGATGAAATCACACCTGGAACTCCATCTCTGGACTTTAATTTTACCAACAAGAGTCAATCTACGAGCACACCTACAGAAGTAAACAACAACATACCGCCCTCAGATATCCCGCCACTCCGTTTCCACTTCGGCGAATGCGCAGACTGGTCCGCCTGCCCGCCGCCACAATTGTTAAAACCTGGGCCCTGGGCCACTGTAAAAGGCAACGGACGCACCCCTGCAAAGATTAACACCTCAAACGCGCCCCCCAACAGAGTCTCCACAAAACCAGCTAAGACGGACCCGAAGCGCCCCACACGCAATGCCTCGAAAAACCCACAGGTGGAAGCGATGGATGAGTCAACCAACAAACGCCCTCTCGTCACCTCCGACGAGGAACACGAGTCTCCGAAGAGACGTGACGCTTCGCGACCACCCGATAAGTAGAACCTGTGTTCTTGTTAATATGTTTTAGTTGTAAAACGTCCATGTTTCCCTTTCTCTCTAGTTACTTTTCTTACGTGTCGTAACTAACAATATTCGGGGCTTCGGCAAAACCCAAAAGTCCAACCTGATTTTGATCAACTAGACTCGTGCCCCCTCGATTTCGCATTAATACAGGAAACCTTTATTGATAGTAGAGCGAAATCGAAGACGATCGAGAAGTTTCACAAAGGTAAATGGTTCTGGTCTTTTGGAACGCCAAAATCCGCCGGAGTAGCGATATTACAGCCACTGAGATCTGACTGGGATGTGCTTCACTTTAGCCACGACACGGACGGTCGAGTTATAAGCATACTAGCCAGAAAGGGAAACATGAAAGTCAATATACTTAACGTTTATGCACCAGTGGACATCGCTGAGAGGAAAGAATTTTTTCGAAATTTACGTGACTATCTCTATCCAGGTGCACTCCTGATAGTGGGAGGCGATTTTAATTGCGTTGAGGGTGAATCGGATATATACGGCCACGCCACCAAGGCGGTGCTAGCGGGTCGGGTCGGGAGGAACTAAAAGCTTTTAGGACGGCCTGTAATTTACAAGATATTTGGCGCACCAACTTCCCTCATAAGCGAGAGTTCACATGGTACAACCACGATCTCACAGTGATGTCCCGTCTAGACCGTTTCTACACGAGTCTAGATCGTGGATTCTCAAATGTAGAAACTAGTATATTACCCAGGGTCACGTCCGACCATGCTTCAGTGTCTCTCCAAATTGAGATCGGGGATGACTCAGGCAGAGGGGGGAAAATTTGGAAACTCAACACTAGTGTACTTGAAAACCCACAATACTGTACCAGAATCGATAGCTTGATACGCACACATAAAGCCAAAAAGGATATGTATGCGACCAAAAGGGAGTGGTGGGATGATCTCAAAAGCGAGATCAGAACATCCTCCCAATCGTTCTCATCGGAACGCCGACGTGAACACCAACGACAGACGAATAAACTGACATAATACGCACGCGCCAACGCCTCGCTAACGGCGACGAGACCGCTAAGACCGCCCTGCAATCACAAGAAGCGCGACTACGGGATCTCAAAAATCAGCGTCTCGAGAGGGCAAAAGTAAGGAGTAGAGCAAAATGGATAGAAGAGGGGGAGAAACCTACGAGTTATTTTTTAAACTTGAAGGGAGAAATGCGAGCCGCGGCTTCTTTCACTCGGTCTACGATGAACACGATAACGAATTGACCGCCCACAAGGACATCGTGGGCCGAGTGCATGAATTTTACAGCGCATTATACGCGCGTGGGCAGTGCGACAGAGACGAAGCAACAGCTTTACTAGCAAACGTGACAGCGCGATTACCCGAACAAGACCGAGACAGGTGTGAGGGTCTCATCACCCGCGAAGAGCTCACTGGAGCTCTTGGCGGAATGGCCAAAAACAAATCACCGGGCTACGATGGGCTCCCGGTAGAGTTTTATAGGAAATTTTTGGACCTTTTGGTGGATGAGCTAGTTGCGGTTCTAAACGAGGGTTTCGAGGCGGGGTCCCTCTCCCCATCCCAAGTCCATAGTCTTATACGGTTACTGTTTAAGAAGGAGGAGATTAGGCGCCTTAAAAACTGGCGCCCGATCTCCCTGCTCAACGTCGATTACAAATTGCTAGCCAAGAGCTTAGCTAATCGCCTTAGGCCGGTACTCGAATCTATCATTGAGTGTGACCAAACCTGTGCGGTACCGGGGCGAACGATCACGCGAAATCTCGCAGTCATACGGGACATATTCGACTATATAGACAACCCAGACGAAACGGGAATTTTCCTGTCTCTTGACCAGGAAAAAGCCTTTGATAGAGTGGACCGCGAATTTCTCTTCAGAGTTTTAGACAATTATGGCTTCGGAGCCAGTTTTAAACAGTGGATCGAAGTTCTTTACTACGACGCTAAAAGCCAAGTGATTGTCAACAATGACCTGACGGACATGATCGAACTGTCGCGCGGAGTACGGCAGCGGTGCCCCATATCACCGCTGCTATACGTTTTGGTTGCAGAGACCTTAAGTTGCTCCATAAAGGCGGACCCGGAGATCAGGGGATTCCTCTTGCCTGGAGCGCGCGGACAGGAATTCAAATTGGCACAATAGCCGATGATACATCGGTATTCGTTAAAAACGAACGCTCTCTGGGGAAACCCTTGTCCCTCATAGAGCGTCACGAAAACGGGACCGGATGTAAGCTCAACAGAACCAAAACGGAGGCCATGTGGCTCGGGGCATGGCGAACGCGAGAGGACAAACCATATGGGTTGAAATGGAAAAAAGAGCTACGTCTTTTAGGCATTACGTTTGGCCATGGAGACACGGAAACAGCCAACTGGCAACCTAAGCTCGATAAACTAGAGAGAGCCCTGCTTGCCTGGAAACAGCGCTCTCTCTCCATGGTGGGGAAAGCCCTCATAATAAACGTACTAGGTGCTAGTAGATTTTGGTATGTTGCACACGTGCTACCAATTCCCAAATGGGTAGAGCGGGAGTATAACAAGTTGATTTGGCCCTTCCTGTGGGGAGGGAGGATCGAAACTATCGGCAGGCGCACGGTTCAACTCCCGCCGAAAGAGGGAGGGCTCGGCATATTTGATTTAGCTACACGCGCTGAGGCACTACGGACGGCCTGGGTAGTTAGATTCCTAGACGCCTCAACGGAGGAGGAAGCTAAACACCCAGGCTGGTTCATGACCAAGTACATAATCGGACGCCAGCTACACTGTCTAAAGAGCGTGTGGAACCTGAAGGATAACAGATCTCCATACGCTCAGGAACCCACCCGTTGGTACGCTTGTGTTTTGAAGTCTCTTAGAGACACCCCTACATGCTTAGTGAATCCAGTGTCGAGGGCTATTTATAGACGGTTATTGACGCGTATCACCCGCCCACTACCACTACGGCTTTGGGGGGTGACTACCGAAAGGGAACAACAAGGAATCTTAATTAAGATACGCGATGGGGTAACAGAAAACCCCCAAAACGACCTCGCCTGGCTAATTCTAGCCGGAGCTGTCGAAGTGCGGGCGTCCCTAAATGAATGGGGATACATCGATAATGCGAACTGCGCGGTGTGTGGAAAACGAGAATCAATAGAGCACTGTTTTGTTACCTGTCTACGAGCTAGTAAGGTGTGGAGACGGTACCTCCCCCTTATTCGAGCGCTCGACACTGGATTTCGGTTTTCCTTTAGAGGAGTATTCACGTTGAAGACGGATAGCTGCCAAGCGCGCTGCCAAGCGCGCTATCTGATTAAAACTATTGTATATCACATCTGGACATCTCGAAATCGTGCCACCTTTAAGGCGGCAATAGAACACTCTTCAAGCATAACACGGTCCATCTACAACGATGTAGCCTTACGCCTGAAGTGCGACAGCCACCGCACAGACTTTATAGATAGATGGGGCAATGATCAGGGACTTTATAAATGGACTGACGGTGTGGCCGTACCGAATGTCGCCCTTATATAGGCAGTATAGAGCTCAGAAACGAGACATCATAAAAACAGTGTAAGACGAGTATACTGGATGTAAATAAGTGTTGATCTATGTAAATAAACCTATTTGAAAAAACAAAAAAAATCTGTTCTTATCAGCTTAATATCTGATACGCTGCCCATTGGGTAGCTCATATATTAAACTGATTTTTGGAATTGGGCTGTGGAAAAGAAGCTTGCTTCGTCCCAGCCACGGGTTGTCTCGGTATTGCACTACCTCCGAGTACGGCCCCTTCCCATTAGGGAAGAAACAACTATCAATTAAATAAATATACTAACACTTTTCTGCTTTTACAGGGAGGGAAAGATGTTGAAGGACTACAATTACCGACTACAGTTGCCGATAAGTCCGAACGGGGAGGCTACTGAAGAGTGGAAGCCGGCGTTCCCACATGGATCGATACGGTATGTACTAAGAGTCCGTTTTCATGGCGTCGGGTTAAGCAAACTTACCTGACGCGGGAGGCAACTGTGATCATGAAGGCCTAGCTCTCTGAAATCACAGTTGGCGCTCCCTCTTCAGCTCCTTTTTCAATCCTTTTTAAAATATTATCTATGATGTCTTACGCCGCCGCGGCAGCCTCAGGAGATGTGGGACCTACGCAGAAATTTGCATCGAACGCAAATGTGATTTTGCAACACAGGACAACCGTCCGGTTCAAGCTTAGTCAAGCCCCTGACAGAAAGCAGTTTCTGGACGCGGTTAGCAAGGTTATCTTGGCTGAAAATATTAGATGTATCCAGCTTTTACCTAGTAACGTCGTGGACGTGACGTGCCGAGTTGAAAGTCAGCCGACGGCCTTAATACAACAAGGAATAACAATCAACAATGAGCTCTCGAAGCCCACGCCGGTCGGGTATAGAGCCACCTATGTGTACCTCCATTACTTGCCCGCAGAAATGGCTTCCTCTACCATCAAAGACCATATGGAGATCTACGGGCGAGTACTGGAGGTCAAACGCGTCTTCTACGAGGGATCTCAGATCGAGACCGGTAGCCGCATCGCGGTGATGGAAATCACGGGGAAAATCCCCTCGTTCCTCCACATTTGCGGCTACCGGTCCCGAACCTGGCACAGGGGGCAGGTCCCTACATGTGGCTATTGCGACGGCGATCGCCACATCGCGAGAGACTGCCCCAAGAGGAAAATCGCGCAAGATTTACTCGCCGACAACTACAAGATGGCGCCCGTGAAAGTCACCCCTTCGCCCCCCGTCGGGGATAAAGACGATAAAGAAGCGAAGGTGGAAACCGTGGAGCCCGAGGACGCTGTTAAAGCAGATACACAACCAGAGGCGCAAGATTCGGAGGAATCTGGGGACGACAGCGAGTCGGATACGGACTTTGAGGACGTTCCCGAGCAGGAGGGAAAAGAGTCACAGGAGTTGTTTAGTGCCCCGCCGAGCTCCTCTGCGGTCACGAGCGACAATTCACAACAAGCAATGGACTTTACGCCTGGGACGGCAAAGCGCTCGCTGAACTTTACACAGGACGAGTCGCCGGTGCAATCGCCGGCAAAAAAGCGTCCAAGCCGTGCGAACAAAAAGAAAAAAAAGGATAAAACAGGGCAACAGGTTCCCCAAGGTTAAACCTAACTTCTTTCCTCTACTCACTAATTCATCTCATTCCAGATCCACTCGCTTATGTTCTGAGGTATATTTTAATCTGATTTAGTGACCTAACGCAATCTACTATATTATCCGTTCATAATCAACAACCAGCGTAAACTTAATTTCTGTAGTATAAATGTAAGGGGCCTTCGCGATCCAATCAAACGCAAGGCCGTATTTGATTCTTTATGTGATTTAAGGGCAGATGTTATTTATCTGCAGGAAATCTTTGGGACAAATGATGATATTGATTCTTGGGGACGGGAATGGGGAGGGAAATATTTATTTAGCATGCTCAATGCCGGGGAAGCCGGAGTAGCTATACTATTCCGTAGCTCCCTCGACATTGATATTGAACAATCGCGCTGCATCGACGGCCGATTGATTCAAGCTCAGGTCAAATTGGAGGAAAATAGCCTGAATCTTGTGTGTGTTTACGCCCCCTCTGGGGGTTCGAATACGCGCTTGAGACGGGAATTTTTCGATAATTTGCCTGAGCACACTGTTAATGATAACTCGTGTTTAAACATTATCGGTGGTGATTTTAACTGTGTAACAAATGAAAACCTTGATTTAGATAGTACTAGAAATTAACGTGATTATACTTATAAACATCTCAATAACATTATTAGTAACCTAGAATTATCGGATGCTTATAGGACTTATAACCCAGAATCGAAAGGCTTCACGTTTCTTTCTTCGAACGGAACGCGAAGCAGGATAGACCGATTCTATTTAGACACAACTAAGTTAAATCATGTACTATCCGCGGGGATCGAGGCATTTCCTCTTGCGCCAGACCACAACCTAATTAAGGTTGTGTTGTCGTTTGGGGAAATGTCACGCGGTAAAGGCGTGTGGAAGTTCAACACGTCCTTGCTAAACGACCCCGAGTATAACGAGAAAGTACGCCTATTTTGGACCGATTGGAAGACAAAGAAAACCAGTTTTCCGACGCTCTTAGAGTGGTGGGAAACTGGGAAACTCAAGGTCCGCGATATATCGATATCTCTTGCGAGAGCAAGGGCCCGCGAGAGGTCGAGATATAAACGTGACCTTGAGAAGAAGCTACGCAATACGATGCGAAAATTAGAGACACGAAACAGCGACGGCGACGTAAAACGATTTTCGGATCTGAAAGGAAAATTAAAGGACATAGAACTGACTGAAACTCGGGGCAGGATGGTTCGGTCGAGAGCCGAATGGCGAGAAGAGGGCGAGCGGTGTACTAGGTATTTCGCAAACCTCGAGAAAACTCGAGGTGAACAAGCCCTCATTCGCGCTATTAGGCGCTCGGACGGATCTGTCACGAGTAACATCTACCAGATACTGGACGAGCACGTACAGTTTTATAAAGAACTGTACAGCAACGAACCGACTGACTCGACTCTACAGGATATGATTCTAGGCAAATTAGAGAACAAATTAAGCGACGAATTGAGAGATATTTGCGAAGGCAAATTATCTCTCAAAGAATGTACTAATGCGGTGAATTTGTTTAAGAAAAACAAATCACCGGGAACAGATGGCTTCCCAATCGAGTTCTATCAACATTTCTGGAGTCTAATAGGCGCCGACTTTGTTGACATGGCTAACGCTTGCTATGATCTAGGCCTGCTATGCCCGTCGCAACGTTTAGCGCTTATTAGTACTTTATTTAAGAAAGGTGACCGATTAGACATTCCTAATTGGCGACCTCTTAGCCTGTGTAACTTAGATTATAAAATAATTACTAAAGTTCTTAGCCTTAGGGCCGTCCAGGTTCTCGGCGAAATCATTTCATCTGATCAAACGTGTTGCGTGAAAGGCCGTAACATCTCTGAGAATCTTTTATTATTAAAAATCTCATCGCATACGTGAATGATGAAAATATCTCGGCGATATTTTTATCTGTTGACCAGATGAAAGCTTTCGACCGGGTTGACTGGGGTTTCCTGTTTAAGTGTTTAGAAGCATTTAATTTCGGGCCCTCTTTTATTATAGATGGGTTCGAATTCTCTACACGGATATCTCTAGCTGCATTAAGGTAAATGGCCATGTTTCAGGGTCGTTTACTTTAACTCGCGGGTTAAGGCAAGGGTGCTGTTTAAGCGCTTTACTGTACGTTTTGACTGCTGAAACTTTTGCGTGTCTCGTGCGAAGCGATCGAAGCGTACAGGGAATCGCACTTCCGGCAGCCTCAGGGGTCAGTGTCATTTCGCAATATGCGGACGACACGACCCTTACGTTGTCGGATGAAACATCAGTCTCGAGATGCTTTGATTTATTGAACATTTATGAGAAAGCCTCGGGCGCACGCATAAATGTCAATAAATGCGAGGGTCTCCTCTCAGGTACACTTCGGAATCGAACCGAATTAACATATGGTCCGAAGATTAAATGGACTAATAACAAGATTAAAGCTCTCGGCCTATGGATCGGAAATACCGATACTAGTCGAGACAACTGGGAGCCTAAAGTAGAGAAATTCTGTGCAACACTTAAACGCTGGAAACATCGAGATCTAAGTTATAAAGGCAAGGTGTGTGTTATTAATCAGTTAGCGGCCTCTACGCTCTGGTACGTCGCCTCTGTGTTAATAATGCCGCCCTGGGTTGTGAAGGTTGTAGAAGAAGCAACTTGGCGCTTTTTCTGGAACTCTAATAGCTTTCTCGTGAGTAAATCTATTTGCCGCCTGCCGCCTACTCTAGGAGGACAGGGGGTTATAGATTTCAAAGTTAAATCTCAGGCTTTGAAAATAAAATGGATTAAACTCTTGTTAAGCGATGGGCCGAGCAAATGGAAGCATTTAGCGTATCATTTCCTCGGCCGATACGCCGGTGCGAATCTGGGACCACGTATCTTTGATTTACAATATGTTCCGTATAGGCTCCAATTACTAAAGCCATTCTACAAATAATTGCTTTGTACTTGGAGCAATTCAGGCGGCAAGATACGCAAGG
Organism: Scolanthus callimorphus; assembly: GCA_033964015.1. Classification (NCBI taxonomy): domain Eukaryota; kingdom Metazoa; phylum Cnidaria; class Anthozoa; order Actiniaria; family Edwardsiidae; genus Scolanthus; species Scolanthus callimorphus. The sequence goes on from CM066924.1 coordinate 4,511,325, forward strand.
ATCCGAAGCTCTGGAGTATTGACCAAATACTACAGGCTCCGATCTTTGATAATCCGATAATTATTGATAGAGATTTAGGTAGACCTTTGTATATAAGCGAGTGGATCAAGAATAACATTGTCTTTGTGCGTGACCTTTGTTATGAGTTCGTGCCCGGGTTTCTACCGAGCGAAGCGATTCGCGAGCTGTTTCAATCTCCCCCCGGTTCCACTCGCTTTAGCAAAGAACTCTCGCTTATTATGAGATCTTTGCCGGGTGAGTGGAGACGGCGGATTGAGACAGCTCAGCCCGGCGTTACGGACTCAGACTTTGTTTATGGATTTAGAGAGCCACCGGGGCTTTTTATCTCCATAAACAAAGTCACCAGCAAACTCACGTACAACAGACTTCTAAGCAATCAATGCAATCCTGTTCTTTTATGGAATAACACTCCGCTCAACTCCTTCTGGAAATCTTTATATAGTAGCTCTGTAAGTAATAAAATCGCTGATCTAACGTGGCGGATTATTCACTCCGGCCTCCCTACGGCGAAAAAACTGTCAAAGCGGGGAGTTGGCGTGGATCCGTGCTGTCGCACATGCGCCAGCGGGGCTGTTGAGACGCACAGGCACATCTTTTGGCTCTGCCCTGTTGCTAAGCAACTATGGGCATTATGTCCTTGACATGTCCTACACTGGACAGCGTCTTTGCTGTAATCATTGTAATAAGTGGGGGCATGTTGCCCGTGAATGCACTCTACGCGGAAAATGCACTCGTTGTGGTGCAACAGATCACTCTGCCGGCCAGGCCTGGGCACCACCTCCTGCTTTTCCAACACGCGAGTTAGCGCCTGGGGCACGTGTTGTCGAGCTTCCTACCGGGCCGGTCATTATACCACCGAATGAAAGTCACGAGGTTCCATCTGTTCGTGCAAATAATATTGATAATAATGTTGATGATAATAATGTCAAGGAAAATAATGTTGTTGATGATAATAATATAAATGATAATAGTAATAAGAATGACCCTGAAAATAATAATGACGATCCTGAACAAATGCCTGTTAATGTTGAAACCTCCACTCACAACAAGTGGTGACTCCTTCCTCCGAAGTTGTTGAGGCATCTCAATTTTCAAAGGCCCTAGAGCCAGAACAGTTGGCTCCCGGTAATATTCCGAACCCGCCTTTTATCGAAGAAACACCTGAACCTTCACAGGTGCTTTAATCACCTGCTCTGATTGTGATGGTGTTGGTGACGGTGACGGTGATGGTGATGGTGATGGTGGTGATAGTGGTAATGGTGTTGGTGATGGTGTTACTCCGGATTTCTCCATGGATATCGGAGTAACATTTAGTCCTTCGGATTTTTCAATGAATGTTGACATGACACCCAGCCCCCTTGATCCCCTAGAATTTGTTCAGCAGGTCGCTCCTGGTTCTGCGAGTCAGGTTAGTGACTCTGAAGGTGAATATCTATCATCTGAAGAAAGCGCTGATTCAAACTACGCGCATATTGGGACACCATGGGTATCCGTTAATAGGAGAAAGGCAAAAGCACATTCTCGTTTACGTTCTCGTTCGAGATCGCGTTCGCCGAAGGTTCGTCCTCGGCGCCATTAATCTCCTTCTTTATTAAATTGTTAAACACGCTTGGTCAACTTTTTGTATTTTTTCTTCCCACCTTTTTCTCCTCACATACACGTTTTTCACCATTAATGCCAATGGTTTGAGGGACTATGCCAAACGGCAGTCCTTCTTAAATTGGCTTTCACAATCTTCTTTTTCTTTGGATGTTGTATGCATCCAAGAAACACATTGTATTTCCGATACCGAATTGACTTCTTGGTTTTCCAATACCTCTTATCTGTCTTTTGGTTCTCATGGTACTCACAAATCTACTGGAGTTGCCATTCTTGTTTCTCCAAGTTTTGTTCTTGAAAACTCTTGGATGGATGGGGAAGGCCGATGTCTCCAATTCGAACTTTCTTTAAATGGTAGACTTTTCCGTAATCCTGATCGTAACTCCTTTTTTGAAACAGTCTCTTCCTTCATTCACCATACAATCTTGTGTGGGGACTTTAACGCAGTCTTTGACCGATCTCTTGATCGTCGAGGTGGCTCGGTCTGTCCTGATCCTCGTGACAGCTCCGAAGCCCTCCAAAGACTGTTTGACGATTCTTATTGTTCTGATTTCTGGCGTGTTCACAATCCTACTTTGCGAGCTTTCACTTGGACTAGTCCTAATGGTGAGCTCGCTTCTCGAATTGACTTAATCGGCCTTCCTGTTTCCTGGCTTCCTTCTGCCACAAATTGTGGTATTCTTCCCTGTCCCTATTCTGATCATGATGCAGTTTGGCTTTCAGTTGCCATTCCTGACCTTCTTCCTAGAGGTCCGGGTTTTTGGAAGCTGAACTGCTCCCTTCTGAAGATCCTGCGTATCTCATTGAAATCACTGCTTTCTGGAACGATTGGAAAACCAAGAAGTCTTCTTTTATTTCTCCACTCAATTGGTGGGATCAAGGTAAATTAAAGATTAAAGAACTTACAATTAAATATTCTAAACAGTTGGCCAAATTAAATAGAACTAAACGAACGAGACTCGAACGAGAATGTGCTTCTTTAAAATTTCATATTGACCAAGGTCACACTTCTTTTTTGCCCCAGTACAAAGAACATCTAAATGATATTGCTCAATTGGATGCCCAAGAGGCCAAGGGTGCGGCTGTACGCGCTCGCGTTCAGTGGGCGGAAGAAGGGGAAACGTCATCTTCTTACTTCTTTTGCCTGGAAAAGAAACATTCCGCCGATCATTCTATCAATTGCATTCAACTAGAGGATAAATCTTATGTTTCGACTACCCCAGAACTTTTGAATGCATGGTCTTCTTTTTATAAAGAGCTGTTCACTTCTTCTCCTGTCAGCTCCTCTATGCAAACGTTCATGTTATCAAAGTTGGAATCTACACTCAGTAGGGATGATGCTGCCTTATGTGAAGGACATATAGGTGTTGATGAGGCCTTTACGGCCCTTAAGGGATGGCGCGGAGTAAAACTCCCGGCATAGATGGCCTCCCCATGGAATTTTACCATACCTTCTGGGATCTTCTTGGTGAAGATTTTGTCAACACCTTGAATACCGCTTACAATGTTCATAAAATGTCCCCTTCACAACGAAGTGGTCTTTTGTCTTTATTGTACAAAAGGGGCTTTCGTTATCTTCGTAAGAACTGGAGACCCATCTCCCTACTATGTGTAGACTATAAACTTGCCTCTAGAGTTGTAGCTGGCAGGCTACTCAAAGTTATTCATCTTGTTGTCTCTCCCGACCAAACTTGTTCTGTCCCTGGTCGTTTTATCGGTGAGAATGTTTCTTTGGCGCGTGATGTGGCTCATTATGCCACTGACTTGGGCATCCCAACCGCACTTCTCTCCTTGGACCAAGAGAAGGCGTTTGACCGCGTCAACTGTTTTTTTTTTTTAATTCGCACGCTGCGCGCAATGGGGATTGGCCCCTCTTTCATCCGTTGGGTGCAATTATTTTATACCGAACTCCAGGCAGCGGTAATAGTCAACGGCTTTGTTTCTTCCTTCTTTCCTCTGTCTAGAGGAGTGAGACAGGGCTGTCCTCTCTCACCATTACTGTATGTATTGGTGAGTGAAGTCCTTGCTTGCAACATCAGAGCAAGTCACAGCATTGGTGGCTTCCCCCTACCTGATGGCACTGTGGTAAAGATCTCACAGTATGCCGATGATACTACTCTTTTTCTTACCTCTGACCAAGACATCCATGCAGTCTTTGATATCTTTAAGCTGTACGAAGCTGCTTCCGGTGCCCTCCTTAACCCTACGAAATCAAAGGGTCTGTGGTTGGGCCCGTGGTCAGGTAGGAATGGTCCACCTGTAGAACTTCTTTGGTCTTCGGAGAAGCTACCAATGCTGGGAAAATTTGCTGGTCCTACTCCTCTATACGAGGAAAATTGGAATTTTCGCCTTGACAGCGTCGACAATGTCCTTTCCTTTTGGAAGTCTCGTCATCTCTCCCTTAGAGGAAAGGCTCTTGTTTCTAATGCATTAGCCCTGTCTGGACTTTGGTATACCGCTACAGTTATTTTCATGACCGAAATGTTCGATAAGAGGGCCAAGACCTCCCTTTTTTCCTTTTTTTGGAGTGGAAAGAGAGACCTTGTCTCTCGTTCCACAGTTGTCCAGCCATACGAGCGTGGTGGTTTAAAGTAGTTGATGTCACCCTTAAACTTCGTGCCTTGGCAGTCCGTTGGGTGCGGCGTGTTTTTCATGCCCCCAACAAATGGTGCTCCATCCTTGCCCATTATTTCAGGACTTGCCTTGGATCGTCGCTACATGATGTTTTTTCTACCCCCGCTCTGTATCCTTCCCATCTTTTACCAGATTTTTATGGTTTTATTTTAGAATCCTGGACACTAATTGGAGGTAAATTTGACCCAGTCTTGAATCGCTTTGTCATCCCTCGCAATTCATTACTTGGCCCTCTTTTTCTTGACAATGTCACCACCAAGGATGCTTATGACATCCTCCTTTCGGCCTGTTATTCACCACTGCACTGTGTTACTCATTTCTTGCCATCCTACGTACCTCTCTACTGGGACCAAACTTGGGACCAGGTTTTCATTTTTCCCCTTGATCGTTCTGTCATTGACCTTTCTTGGAAGATCGCGCATGGGGTTTTGTACTGTGCCGATCGTCTGGTTTCCTCTTTTCATATGGATATTGAAGAGCCTGTTGGTGCGGCTGATGTGCAAACCTCTGTCACTCGCCGCATCTCCTTCTACTTGCCGCTCTATTTCAAGCGTTTTCAATCTGCTCGCCGACGAAGATTTTTTCGTCGTGCCTTGGCTTGTAGCGGCAAGATTGCTTCTATTTTTGGTGATGACATTGTCATGTCTCGTTCATTTCCACTTAGCACCCCCATATCATATCATATCAGTAGCCCCGCGCGCTTTTTCCCCTTTTCTTGCACTTTCATTGACATCACGTAGCAGGGGTCTCCTTAGTTGGTGTACTGCTGTCATTGGATGTCTTTGTTAATGCATTCCTCCCTTTTTCTCTCCTTATTTCACTCCTGTGTGTTTTTCATGTTTGTAAGTTTGTTTATGCACTCTCATTAGCATCCCGTGGCAGCGGTCCCTTTCATTAGGAGTACTGCTGTCATTGGATGCCTTTGTTAATGCCCCTTTTTTCTAGTTGACACTTTCATTGACATCCTGTGGTAGCTTTTGTTTCTTTTGTTCATGATCGCAGAACTTGCCTCTATTTAGATCCTATAATATTTTACATCTTGTTCTCTCTCACAAGCATAATCGCTGCTGTCTAGTGGTATTTTAATATCTCGATTCCCGAAGCAAGTGAAGTGTATTTGGCAAAACTTTCATCGTTGTTCGCCATTCTCACTAATTGTGACGTTACGTTGCTCGCGCCGTTCTGAAGCGCGCACATGTCATTACATTTTCCCGTGTCATCCGAGTCCTTTAACACGAATTTGAGCCACTTCATGCCAAAGTGAAATTGTTTTAAAGGTGTTAATTGTAGTTTGTTTGTATAAAGTCTCATATTACTTTGCAATAGGGTGTCATTTTCGCTCTGTATTTGTAAACAATGCGCGTGAATTCGAACTCGCGCGATTCATGTGTTGGAAACGTTTGCGAGGTCTTAGTCGCTGTTTATAGTCGTATAGTTTGGCTGATTATTTTCTTTCCTTGCTCTTCTGACATTCTCGTGTGTTTTACAAATCCTCGTGCAAAATTGCAAAAGGTAATGCCTACAGCACGAGGTACTCCCAGGCGGTCACCCATCCAAGTACTAACCTCGCCCGATCGGGCTTAACTTCGGTGATCGGACGAGAACCGGTGCTTTCCCGATGGTATGGCCGTAGACGAAGTAATCTTCGCGAACATTTTCTGTTTTATAGATGTGATTTTGAACACGCGCAACGTAAGGCAACGTTGTATCTACGTCAAAAAAGTAGTACTGGTTGGCTTGGAAAACGTTTTTCATGCAAATTGCTTTGAATGACATCCACTATCTGGCTACATGCTATTCCCTTACTGTCCACATCTTTCACTCAAAGGGCACAATTTGATGCCCCAAAATCACAAGTTTTAAGGGGGCCCAAAACATGTACAAATCATGTCTCACCTCTTGAATCTTAAAGATTGTGCACTAATGTTCTTAAAGTAAGTGAAGCTCAGGTGGGTGGGCATGCGAAACCGGTTTCCGCAGCCTTTCCAGGCATTCCGAAAGGCCACCCATGCTCACTTTAAGGTTGCGCAAACCCTAGCAGCCAGCCAGCCCAACAAGGGTTTATATAGTTATGAGTAGGGTTGCTTCCCAGTGATAAATGACCATCCATGAAAAGCAAGGCTGTTCGGTCGCTTGAAGGCGGTCGAGCCCTGTGACCGAGCAGGCGACCGACTCCTCATGTCGGTTCACCCCTCCCATCCAAGTTTGGGGGTCTGGGCCTGGGCTGTGTTAGTGTCTTCCCACATGGAACGAGGAGATAATCGCGAAGCGGTGGCGCGGGAATGGTTTCTACCGGCATTGCTTCTCGGCCTTTTGGCTAAGCTGGAGCGGGGAGTGAGGCAAGGTTGCCCACTGAGTCCGATGCTCTACTGTCTCTGCGCAGAGGCACTCGGGAACGCGATCCGCAAGGACCCCCTTATCACGGGCTTGCCCCTGCCCCAGGGCGGTGTCTCGGCGAAAACCACACAGTACGCCGACGACACGACTTTGTTTCTGAGAGACTCTTACTCTATCCGCCGAGCGTTCACGCTCTTAGGGATATATGAGAGTGCCTCGGGCGCTAAGCTGAACACCACTAAAACCGAAGGCCTCTGGATCGGTTCCTCCCGAGGTTCTCCCGAGAAACCGGTCCAAATAGCGTGGAAACCTGACAAGCTCCAGATCCTGGGCATTTGGCAAGGATTTGGAGACTTGAGCGAGTTTAATTGGACCCCCCGTCTGAAGAAACTCGAAAACACGCTGAACCTATGGCGAAGCCGCACCCTCTCCCTACGAGGCAAAATTCTCATTACCAACGTGCTGGGGGCCAGCAAGCTGTGGTACACCGCCAGTGTGCTACCGATGCCCTCCCCTGTAACAAATCAAGTCACCCGACTTATCTGGGACTTTGTCTGGTCCGGCCGAACCGCCCAGGTAAGCCGGGAAAAATGCATACAGCCGCGCGAGCGTGGAGGCCTGGGCGCGATCCATGTCGCGTCCAAGGTCAAAGCGCTACAGCTGAAGTGGATAAAACACCTGGGCGACTCGGACACTACTTCGCCCTGGGTGCACCTAGGGCGGTATTGGACGAGCCGCAAACTCGGGGTCAGGCCGGAATGGGAATGGCTCAGAGGCAACTCTGCGCCCGTTGCGCCACCCGGCCCAAGGCCCAAGATTTACAACGACCTCCTCCTCGCCATGGGGGAAGTCAAACCTTGGGCGACCACCGCCAAGCTCAGCGCACTTACTGTGAAAAACATCTACGGTAAGCTCGTTGAGCTACTACCCTACCCAACGCGGGCCCAAGACCAGTGGGAGACCATACTTAGAACACAGGACATCCCCTGGCGCTCGGTATGGCTCCACACTCATCGCGGGCTCAGCACCAACTGGGAGTGCGATCTCCTGTGGAAATTCGCCACCGCGTAGTCCGCACGGCGCATTTTCTACACCACCACCTCGGTCTCGCGCTCTCGCCGAAATGCCACCGTTGTGGCAGGGCCGAGACGTTAAAGCACGTGTTTCTCTCTTGCCCCATTGCGCGCGCGTTTTGGGACTGGGCGCTCCCGCTAGCTGAGCAGGTAAATGCCGAACCACTTAGTCGCAACCTAGCGACCATAGTCCTAACACTGGGCCTCTCGAGGTCCAAAACTAACCGGAACAAAACTAACCTGGTGGTCTACATCTTTACCCTCGGGCTGTGGTGCCTCTGGGATGCCAGAAACAAGTCTCTTTTTGAGAAGCGCGTAGCCACACCTCACAGCGTGATTCGGCACGCCAAAGATACACTCCGCAGACGAATTCAAGACTGCGCCACCCAGAATGGCCGACTCGCCGCGCACCTCACGTGGGGCATCAGAGATGCCCTTTGCGTGATGCGCGGCGACGACCTTATCATCACTTTGGACAGGACAACCCCGGGCAACACATAAGTCCCGAGGCTCCTGCGCGAACTCTGCAATATGACACTACGGTTGCACCGGGCGCAAGCCCAGTAACCCTGAACACTCTGAACACTAGCTCGAGCGCTCCTTATCGAGTGCTCCTTATCCATAGAAATATATATATACAATTCCAATGTAATCCAATATATTATAACACAGAGCATACCAGATCTCTATACTTAAATTAGCTCGGAGAAACTTCTCCGCTGAAATGTATTTATTTTTATTGTAAATAAAATCTATTCAAATACAAAAAAAAGTATCTGTTCTTATAGTGCTTCTTGATCTTAGACTTCAGCCAACTCTTTATTCTGGTACTTTTTATTTTATTTTCCAATATTAATAGTAATACATTGTTTACAAAACACAAACAAACAAACAAACAAACAAAAAATTACACAAAAAGCAAAAATACATAGTGTAGTTACCTAGTTACAGAGTGAAGTTTCATTTTGGCTTTTTTAAGTTACATATGATGCATTGTCAAAGTATTATGTTAATAGCGGAATAAGCTTGTTCCATTTGTTTAAATGAAATATTGTGGAATTCTTATCTCTTGCAATAATGTATTCAATTCTTTCTATTTGTATCAATTTCTTCTTAAATTAAATAAATTAGGAATTTGCGACTTGAGCTTACACGAAAAGATGAAGTATTTTGCCACCAAGATAATATGATTAAGCAAGATCTGTTTGTTACTTGCTTTGAAAACTCCCAGAATAATATCCATCTCATTCAAATTTTTGTCTAGAATATCTCCCTCCCTCAAGAAATGCTGTATATCGGCCCATAATAATTCCACAAAGGGGCAGGTGAAAAACAAATGGGTGGTTGTCTCCTCTATGCCATTACAAAAAGAACAGAGAGGTGATTGCACTATTTTAAACTTATAAAGCTTATCATTAGTAAAAATGATGCGGTGGAGGAGCTTGTACTGAAAAACGCGTAATTTAGTTTCAATAGAGCAATAAAATGGAATAGAGTACACCTTTTTCCACTCTATAATTAAAGGAGAAAAATATCGGTCATAATGCTCTCTTGCCGTGGGAATCACTGCAATATCCCTCAGAAACAATTTGTAAACAACACGCGAAGAAGCTTTACTTAACTCAATGCGACTATCTCCCTTAGTGAGATAAATAACATTATCAACAACTAGAGGGGTGGTTACATTTTGACTATCGTTCTTGAGTCTAGTTTTCCAATTTCTAGGAATTGCGTCATAGATGCCTATTAACAATAGCCAGTCGAGCATGGTTAGGGCAGATCTATCGATATCATTTAAAACGCACAGTCCGCTCTCATCAAAAAAGTCACCAATTTTATTGAAGCCATGTACTGAAAGCTTTCTGTTAAAAACAGAATATTTATCAATGCAAATAAATTCATTATTCCAAATTATTTGGTTGGCTATATCAACTGACGTATCCAAAGAGACCGGATTAATCTCTGACCAAGCTCGTAGACATTCTCGATAGAACCTAGGTAAAGAATTGTTAGCTTTAAGTTTTGGGATAGCATAAGCGCAAGAGAATAATAAAGGCCCTCCATAACCTTTAATATAATAATTAAACATAATTTTCCAAAAAGACTGCTCCTCTCCCAAAATTTTTTTAACACACATTATTCTTTGAGTTTTAATCATGGAGACGATGTCTGGCATCTTGAGTCCTCCCTCTTCATAGTCGTTTATAAGGGCTAATCGTTTTATTTTATCTTTACCATTCCATATAAAACTATACAACAACTTATTTATTACGTTTAAGAGATCTTTATTAATACTTATGATTGATGAAATAAAGATTATTTTTGGAATGATAAAGGATTTAATAATTTGAATCTTCCCAATCAATGTTAAGCCCCTCCATTTCCATCCAATTAACTTATTTTGAATGAAATCTAAAAGAATCTCACAGTTAAGTGCCTTAGAGAGGCGGGTATTGAGGGTAAAATAAACTCCCAATATTTTGACAGACTGTTTAATTTCTTTTACATTTAACTCTGCTGCAGTAAAAATCCCTCTGCCTAAACAAAGGACTTCAGTTTTATCAGGATTTACCTTCAAGCCAGAAAGGCCCTGAATTTGTCTAGCATTGAGAAAAGCCTAAAAAACGATTCTTTACCCTTACCACCGCAGTTATATCGTCAGCAAATGTGACCACTTTAATCTCCTTCCCATCAACAGTAATTCCCTTGATTTTACCGTCATCCCGAACTTGTATTAAAAGTAATTCCAACACCATTATAAACAGAAACGGCGAAATCGGATCTCCCTGCCTTACGCCACAAAAAGTACCAAAAAAAAAAAACCTCTTTATTCTGCCTCTGTATTTTTCAGGGGGGTTGCAAGGTGTTCGGACCCTGACCCCTTTCTAAGGGTATTCCCCCCTATCTCGCCAGGGAAGATCGAGAGAACGTTTTGGGACGTTGGGGACGGTTTTCCTCGCGTCTTTTTTTCTTTTTCTTGGCCGGATATGGACCCCTGGACAAACCGACCACACCAACGACCTATGGAGCGCCCACGGACATCAACCACACCCTCGGCCACGCCCAAAACCACGCCCATCGAAAGTGATGCGGGCGACGAGACGACCACGCCCACATCATCTGGGGCCACGCCCATTAACACGCCCACCGAAGTTGGAGCAAACGGCATGGGCAGCACGCCTACACCGTCAGAGGCCACACACGCGGCCCGCCCACCCAGCACAACACGTGGCGACATCCCACACCACAGGTCTCCTACAGCCAGTTTGCCTCTACGGCCACCGGCGGGCAGAAGATCTTTACCTCACGCCGTACCGTCAAGATCTCCACCGACGGCGCCAGCATGGACACACAATCTGCTCTTCGCGCCGCCTCCAAGTCCTTCCCGGGAGAAATGGTAGGCGCTTATAACCTACAAGGGGGCATCGCCTTAACTCTCAAAACGGAAATCGCAGCGCTGCAAGCAGCCTCTCGGGGCCTCGTCGGGTCCTATCCCAAGTCACCGCACGGAGAACGGCGGTCTCCGTCTTCGTCCCAATCGAATTCCTGGACTCGGTCCTCCGCTATGAACTGGAACGCCACGGCGACCTCCACTCCATCACCCGCCTCCACTACAAGGAAGCCGATCTCAGAAATTTCGAGAACGGCGAGCGGCTTGCACTCTTGAACGAGATCTCCACCCACTTGCCGGCCCGCGTCACCATCGCAGGGGTCTCCATCGGTTTCCGCTACACGGGGCAGCCGCCGAGCTGTCTGCGCTGCTCAGCGCTGACACACGAGGTCCGCGACTGCCCCGTGAAGCGCCGCCGGAAGCCACGCCCACGCCTCCGCGCCACCTCTTGGTCCAGCGATGAAGCAGGAGACTCCCACACAGGGAAGTCCAACATCGAGGACCACGGCCAACACCACGAGGGCGCGTCCGCCATGGAGGTAGACCCAACCCCCACCGCCACCGGAAACAACTACCGAGGCCGACACCCCCACCAGACGACACGGCCCCCCCGACCACGACGTCCACACAACACGATTCCTCACGGGCTCTTACTTGCTAAGCTTAGAGCATATGGGTTGGCGGACAGTGCGTGTGTTTTGCTAGGAGATTATTTGAAGGATCGCAAGCATCGAAAAAGGAATAATTTATATCCTTTGTTTTTTTCCCCTGAGGCTCGTTTAATTACTGAGGCAGAGTCGACCTTTGAATGAGATTACCTAAAAAAAAACTTCCTTCAATATTGTGTGGTTCCAGAAAATACCAGGGAAGGGTGTTAAAAGTGACCAACTCTGGAATTTCCCCCCAAAAAGAAAGGAAGATAAGGTAAATTTTACTGTATTTCAGGCCCTGTGCTCACCCCAGGGCCTGCAGGCTTTTTAAATGGTGCCTCATTAACATTATGAGTTATTTTACTTGTTCTGGCATTCCTGTTGTGCGACTACTCAAACCAAGGCTACCCAAGCAAATTTCTTACATATTTGTTAATCATGATCAAGCATATGATCAATAGATACAACACATTTGTGTGTTCCCTGCTAGCAGAGGCTTCTTTTCTCTGCATTTCGCTGGCTGAGGTTCGCGAGGAAAAGATACTTCTGCGCTGGGTCGAAACTCCCTTTGTTTTGCAGCTGTCCACAACCTCGCGAACCTCAGCCAGCGAAATGCAGATTGACAGCCAGCGAAGTGAAAATTGACACACCCCTAATGCATAAAATAAAGCATTTAATTTTAATTCAATTCAATTCAGCCAAGAGACACATAAATTTTATGCTGGTCTTCTTGTCTTGAATAAAAAAACTTGTGTCACATAACATCCTTAACATGAAAAGCCACGCTGGTCATAGAGAATTCACTGTAATTCCAGTGAGTGTGGTTCAAATCCAAAATTACCAGGAAGGTAGATCAAATAGCATCAATCAGCAGGTAAACGTAAAAAAAGAATAACAATATAAGGGCATGCCCCTCCCCTGAAGTGCACGGGAAGTGTGAATCACAGGAACCAATAGGCGATTATTTCTGTGACATCATTTGCAGAAGGAACAAAGAATCAGGCTTTTTGGCAGAGCTAGAGAATAATATGCTTTGAATATCAATAAGATGCAAAAATTAGATTATGAGCACGTGCAGTAAGGCTGAATTTAGAGAAATCAAGTGGGCTAATGAGCATTTTCCACCAATGATTTAAAGGCTGCATATAAGCTTTGAAAACATAATGAAAATCACAGGATAAGTTCATTTGTTAATTTTTATGCTTGTTCAGGCTTTTTCAAAACCTCATGAAACCAATTGGGCAAAACGCTTGTTAGCTCACCTGTTTCTTTAAATGCGTGGTTCCAAAAAATATCCGTACCCCCCCCCCCCCCCCCCCAACGGAAGGGTGTTGAAAAATGACCCCCTCTGGAATTTCTGAAGAAAAATACAGTATTTGTATGGAAAAGATGAAGTAAATTGACCCACCCCCACCCCTCTGGAATTTCCAATCCCTTTGGGGGGGGGGGGATAATTTCTGGAAACACACAATTAGAATTAAAAATCAGTCTGCAAGAAAATTTGCTTTGGTGGCCTTGATTTGAGTAGTTGCACTTTAAGAAGACAATTTTATACAATTTGCCAAATGACTATTCAAAATGGCTTTGTTCCCTTTCAAATGCAAACATGGACGAGCGGCTTGAGAACAACCGACTTTGAACTTGACAAGCTGAATGTGATATCTTTAACATGACATTGAATATTTTATTGTTTGCTTTCGACCAATCAGATTTGTGATAGTGAGCTCAATGTATATGGAAACTGTTTTAGGCACTACCATCTCAATAACTATGATTTATATTTTACCCATCTGATTGATATTTTTGCTATGATTTCACCTCGCATTCATAAGCAATTATTGGTTGAGGTTGAGCATGACATTGTGAGTAAGCAAAACCGAGGCCTGTGTCATCTGCCGAAGGCTGAGGCAGATAACACAGGCACAAGTTTTGCTAAATCACGATGTCATGCGAAAACTGAATTCAATAATTGTTTTATTATACTTAAAAAAATTACAATTGATACAATGCCAAAATGGATTTGTTCAAATTGAAAATGAAGACATGGATGAGGGGCTTGGGAACGTGCGGACTTTGAACTTGACATGCATGTGACATAGAGAATTGATTGTTTTCTCACGGCCAATCAAATTTACGATAATGAGTTATAATAACAGTGTTTATTATATCCATTTTGAAATCACTAGCAAATCCTGAAATCTGATTGGCTGTCAGCAGTGCGATTTGAGCACGATCGCATTATCTGGAGCCCAAATCGCATCTTTATCTTAGCCAGAAGAATGAATGTTACAGAATGTTACACTAGAAAAAAATTAACCAATCAGATTTAAGTATTACAAGGCGCTGAGCAATTAAGTTTGCAGGAAAATAATAGCAGAAAAAACAATTTCCCTGCACTTTTGGGTGTGGAATCTCCCCTTTCTCCTTTTGCTTGATAACAAAAATCACATAAAACAAAACTTTGAATAACTTTCCAATTTTCCAGAGTTTGAGATCAGTTTTCAGCACAACATTGACAGTTTTGAAGCAAATAATCCACCACATCCTGCACCAAATCCAAATCCTGAGTCCAGCGAAAAAACATGAGGCTCACAGTACAATCCAAATGCCACACGAAATGGACATTCTTTGCGTAAAATGCTCCAGCACTTGAAAATAGATTGAGTCGTAATTGCTCATTGTTTATCTGCTGTTGATTGTCTTGTCTCCTTTCCTGGGGTTTAAGAGCCCCTTCGAGCATGGAATTCAATGTTGTTGTTGCACGAAAGGGTTTGTTGGGAGTCAGACAAGAGATAACAACACTAGATTTCATGCCTAAAAGGGCTCTTAAACCCTAGAAAAGAAGACAAGACAATCACCATATAAACAAGGCACAATACCTTTTAATATAATTTCTAGTGCTAAGTATTTTTCTCAAAAAGTGACCTCTCCTGTCCGATCAGCTCCTTCCACCATCTTGAAAATCAGGATTTTACGAAAATGCCATGGCACCCAGTGAGTTAGATAAAGTTCTTGGCAAGTTTTATGCAGAAGTAAAAATAATGGCGAAGACTATGAGCCAGAGTCCCTCAAGATCATGCCAAGCACAATAGAGATGTTTTTGAAGGAGAACAACAATCCACTCAGTATGTTTTTCAAGCCACAAACTCTCCAATTTTCCATAGACTTTTCTGCATACATAATGAACTGTTTTGCATACAAAGAGATGTCCGGTGTTCCTGGTTTCTCCTTTTCAAGGAAACCGTAAAATAGAGCTTATGAATTGATCGATACCCAAGATAGAGATAAATGTGATTTCAAAATGGATATATAAAGTCTACATGATGTCCCCATGAATTATAGCAGTGTCTAACAAGAGAGCTAAATGAGAGGAGTCTAACAATGGGCTATTTAGGATAGATTTTACATAGTTTATTGTGGAGTCTCTATTGGATATGTTTGTGTGTAATCGATTAAAATGGCTTCAGCTTGAAGAACATCACGAATCACCCTTAAAACCGATAACCAACACCTTTTCCTCACACCAAACATCTATTTTTAGTTCCAATACTCAAGCTTTGGTACTATTTAAAAATTCAGAACTAAAATATACGCTAATTTAAGTAGTTAATAAGTTTTTAATTTAGCTTTCGTGTTTCATAAATTCTCTGGTTTTCGTCTTGAATGGAAAAGCGTCTCATTTTAAACAACAGCTTTACCTGCTTCAATTTCTTCTTCAGTTTCCTTCCTTGCTAAACGCCTGTAAAGGATTTGGCATAAAGTTCCATAAAGTTCTATGGCCTTTTCCCATCTAATGACAATGTTTATCCCGGGAATCAGCATGTGCAAAGTTCCCTCTTATCGAGTGAAATGTTTTTCTCGTCGAGCACGCGTGAAGTTAAAGAGTCGATTGTTGAGTTAAACCCTTGTTTTGGACAATTAATCCCCTCAGTTCTTTAGTTGAAACAATCCTGTGCAATTCTTGTTCTTCTCTTTGCAATCAAAACCCGTTCATAGCGTGATTTAAAACATGTGAAGTTGATTTTCTCATCGATTACTTCACAGTCTACACTTCAATTTCATTCCACTCTGCCAACAATCACGATCAAAAACGTCGCTGACATGTAAAATATATACTGGCGATTGCTATTTTGGCAGAAAAGTTGATTTACATTTGATTTTGCCATGAGAACCTGAAAAATTTTCGCTCCGACATTACTCCTAGCTGTGTTCAGCTGTGTTGGCAATGGGGCAGGCTGAGGAACCTGGCCTGGGTACACAACGACGGACCACGTCCGCAATACTTAGACCAGCGGCTGTCCATCGCAAATTATAACCACGCGAAATGTGCTCGATGGGTTATTTTTATTTCATTTTTGTTTAATTTAATTTCATTTTGTTTTAATACCACACATTAGCCTATGGGGCTTCACCAGAGTTCCGCTATGAGCTACCTAATGGGCAGCGTATCAGATATTAAATTGATAAGAACAGATACTACACTGATCTTAGCCAAAAGGCCGAGAAGCGATGCCGGTAGAATCCATTCCCGCACCACTGCTTCGCGATTATCTCCTCGTTCCATGTTGGAAGACACTAACACAGCCCAGACCCAGACCCAGACCCCCAAACTTGGATGGGAGTGGTGAACCGACATGAGTAGTCGGTCGCCTGCTCGGTCTCAGGGCTCAACCGCCTTCAGCGACCGAACAGCCTTGCTTTACATGGATGGTCATTTATCACTGGGAAGCAACCCTACTCACAACTATATAAACCCTTGTTGGCCTGGCTGCTAGGGTTTGCGCAACTTTAAAGAGAGCATGGGTGGCCTTTAGGAATGCCTGGAAAGGCTACGGGAACCGGTTTCGCATGCCCACCCACCTGAGCTTCACTAACTTTAAGAATTATAGTGCACACAATTTTGAGATATGATTTGTACATGTCTTGGGCCCCCTTAAAATTTGTGATTTTGGGGCATCAATTGTGCCATTTGAGTTAAAGATGTGAACAGTAAGGGAATAGCATGTAGCCAGATAGTGGATGTCATTCAAAGCAATTTGCATGAAAAACGTTTTCCAAGCCAACCAATACTACTTTTTGACGTAGATACAACGTTGTCTTACGTTGCACGTGTTCAAAATCACAGCTATAAAACAGAAAATGTTCGCGGAGATTACTTCGTCTACGGCCATACCATCGGGAAGCACCGGTTCTCGTGGGGAAGGCAGTTACCAATTCCTCTTTTGCCCCGCTAACCTTTCCCCCGCATGTTACCAGGCGGGTTTCTTGTGCCGTGCCCCCCCCCCCCCCCCCCCCCCCTTGATCCCCTTGCTGAGCCGGTTACTGGTCCTCCCAAAAGTTACGCAGCTTTGCTGCTAGAAAGGTGCCTCCTGAGAGTGTCCCTTCTTCTTCGAAGGCCTCTACCTCTTCTAAGACGTCTTCGTCTGTCTCAGTGGAGAAAGAAGGTTCGAACCCTGGCCCCTTGGTGGGCTCTGGAGCTCCTTCTTCTCCTGCACCAAGTGAGTCACAAAGTGAGCCTTCTGTTCCATCTCCTTATAAAGAGCTTACATCTTCTAAAGAGCTTACATCTTCTAAAGAGCTTCCATCTTCTAAGGAGCTTCCCTCTGGCCGTGACGATAAGGTTGTGACTGATGAAGTAGTTGAGGAGGGTGATTTTCAACCTTCCTCTATTTTTGTCACACCTTGCTCAATTCCTGCGGGGCAGGGTGATCCTGTGGGTTTTTCTTGCCCTCCGCTAGAAGGCAATACGCCTGATGATTTTGATCCTGAGGACGATCCCGAAGTCCTGGATATCAGGCAGGCTGTGAATTCTGCTCTAGATGAGCTCGTTGATGTTCTTTTTCCTGATGATCCAGAAGCGATGGACACTTCGGCGGATACACGGAAAGAGAGAAGATCAATTTTCCCTATTCTTCGCCGGCTCATGTCAAGCGCTCTAAAGCGCGGTCACCAAAATCGACGGACTCTTAATGGCTACTTACGTTTTATTTGTTCGTCTACTGATGGCGGTTAATCTTCTTACCATTAATGCCAAATGGGCTCCGAGACGCTGCAGTGCGTGCGTCTTCTGTGAATTGGCTTAGTCATTCTGCTTTTGTTCCAAACATAATTTCACTCCAGGAGACTCACTTTTGAATGAGTCTGAGCTCCGTTCGTGGTTTTCCTCTTTAAACTACTCAGCTCATGGCTCGTTTTATTCAAATAAATCCTGCGGCATTGCGCTACTGGTATCCCCTGCCTTTCAGGTGCTTAATTGTTGGAAAGATGATCAGGGTCGAATTTTCCAGTTGGAGCTTTCCTGCTCAAACACTGTTTTTCGGGTGTGTGCCATTTATGCACCTAATCGAAATCCAGCACGTGATCTCTTCTTTGAAGATCTTACACCTGTCCTTGATCCTTCGGTGCCCACTATACTCACGGGGGATTTTAATGCAGTGTTTAATCGAGTTCTCGATCGGCGGGGAGGCTCTGATGAGCCCAATCCCCGGGATAGTACTCAGAGTCTCACTCAACTTTTTTCTGATGCGGGGGTGCTTGATATCTGGCGTTACCGGAATCCTGGTGTCCGTGCCTACACTTGGACCAGCCCTAATGGAGAGTGTGCATCACATATTGACCTCCTTGGGCTTCCCCTTACCTTGTCCTCTTCTGTTACTCGTTGTGAAATTTTGTCTTGCCCTTACTCTGACCATGATTCTGTTATCCTGTCTTGTAAAATACCGACCCTGCTTCCTAGAGGCCCCGGCTTCTGGAAGCTTAACACTTCTCTGTTGAAAGATGTTGTTTATATTGACATAATCACTTCCTTTTGGTCGGACTGGCAGGCCAAGAGGCCCTCCTATCATAACCTTCTAAATTGGTGGTATGTGGGGAAGCTAAAGATAAAACAGCTCTCAATGGAATATTCCCAATCTTTGGCACGGACTACTCGCATTATCCGCTCTCAGCTAGAAGCAGATAAAACAGCTCTCAATGGAATATTCCCAATCTTTGGCACGGACTACTTGCATTATCCGCTCTCAGCTAGAAGCTGAGGCTAAACGCCTCAAACAGCATATTGACCAGGGCAGACTTCACCATCTTCCTGAGTACAAAGACACGCTTAAAGAAATATCCCGCCTTGACAACCACGGGCGCAGGGGGCTGCGGTCCGTGCGCGTGTTCGATGGGCGGAGGAAGGCGAGAAGAGAAGGTCCTTGGATCGCTATATCGATTGTATCCAGTTGGAGGACAAGTCTTATGTTCGCGACAATGATGGCATCTTGAGCGCCTTTAGCGCCTTTTATCAAGCGTTGTTCTCTGCCGAACCAGTTGATTTTGACCTTCAGTCTTACCTTCTCTTGAAACTTGAGCGCCGACTCGACTATGAAACAGCTCAGTCCTGTGAGAGCTACCTCACCTCTGATGAAGTATTGGTGGCTCTTAAGGGTATGGCCCGAAACAAAACCCCGGGCATTGACGGCTTGCCTATGGAGTTTTACCTTCAGTTCTGGGATGTGCTAGGTTCTGACCTGGTACAAGTGCTGAACCACGCTTATGACTGTGGTCACATGTCTCCATCTCAGCAACGGGGACTCATTACGCTTATTTTTAAAAGAGGACTTCGTTATCTCCGTTCCAATTGGCGCCCTATTTCTCTCCTGACAGTGGATTATAAGTTAGCATCTCGGTCGTTGCTGGGCGCCTCCTGAAAGTTATCCACCTAGTTGTGTCCCCCGACCAAACTTGCTCGGTTCCCGGGCGTTTTATTGGGGAAAACGTCTCTCACGAGAGATGCTGTATCCTACGCTCATGCTCAGGACATTAACCTCGCGCTTCTGTCTTTGGACCAAGAAAAGGCGTTTGACAGGGTCAACTGGGAGTTTTTGGGATGCACTCTGCAATCCATGGGCTTTGGGAGGTCCTTTATAAGTTGGATTTCCCTTTTCTACACGGATGTATCTTCTGCTGTTATAGTAAATGGTTTCACCTCCCACTTTTTTTCCCTTACTCGCGGCGTCCGCGAAGGGTGTCCTTTATCGCCCCTGTTGTACGTCCTGGTTGCTGAAGTGTTAGCGTGCAACATTCGCGCCAATCCGCGTATCCCAGGTCTGCAATTACCTTCCTCTGGCACTTCGGCAGTTATCTCACAATATGCTGATGACACCACTCTCTTCCTGAACTCTGATGATGCAATCCACGCCGTCTTCGAGACCTACAGACTCTACGAGCAAGCCTCCGGTGCCCGACTCAATTCCACCAAGAGTAAAGGGCTCTGGGTAGGTCCTTGGAGCGTGCGCTCCATTTTTCCTGTCCGTCTGCAATGGTCAATCGTCAGTTTGCCTTTGCTGGGCACACATGTTGGGCCTGACGACCTCTCAGATGTCAATTGGGATAAGCGTGTCGAATCCTTGCAAAATGTCCTTTCCTCTTGGCAGCAGCGACACCTTTCTTTTCGGGGGAAGGCCCTTATCACTAACGCCCTTGCTTTGTTGGGACTCTGGTACACGGGGACTGTCTTTGTACTCCCTGACCCCCTTATTGCAACGGTCAACCGTCTCAACTTTTTTTGGTCAGGGAAACAGAGTTAGTGGCCCGCCGCACTGTGACGCAACCCTATTCCAAAGGGGGGTTTCAATGTTGTCAATCTTGAGCTCAAATTGCGCGCCCTACAGGTCCAATGGATAAAGCGTCTACTTTATTCTCCCGCGAAATGGGCCTTTTTCTTTCATACTACGTATGGGGTCTTTGACAGAGATTGTTGATGATGACGGTTTCAATTTTTCTCAGCTCATTTCCGTTACTAATGCCGTGAAACCTCGACTGTCGAGAGATTCACAAGTCAATGTATATGGGAAGTCACTTGTAGATTTATGTGTTGAAAGTGATTTGGTGGTTCTCAACGGAAGGGTAAAAGGAGATTGCCTGGGACAATTTACCTGTCATACATACGACGGCGCTAGTGTAGTTGATTATGTTATGGTTTCGAATCGCCTTTTTCCAAGAATAAAATACTTTACCGTCTCGTCCTTAATGGAGTTCAGTCATCATTGATTTTTATCTTTTGTAATGCAAGCGAATGTATGGACATCCTCTCAGTGTGATATGGAATTGAGTCCTCTACCTTCGTGTTTTCAGTGGAATGATGAAGCAAAACAGGGTTTTGCTGATGCGATTAATTCACAAGAGGTTAATTCTGAATTGGTAACCTTGTTTCTGACCAAGATAATATCAAGGATGTAGATCATTTTGTTTCTAAATTCACAGAAATAATTTTGAATGCCTCTGGTAAAGTCCTTTCGAAGCGAAAGATGCCTACAATATCTAAGTCAAGGCGTAAGTTGCCCCAAAAACAGAAGTGGTTTACAGGCGATTGCTATAAAATGAAAAAAGAACTGCGGAGCCTTGGAAAACTTCTAACTCAGTTTCCCACTGATCCTTATCTTCGACATCGATTCTTTCTATTAAAGAAGTCTTACAAAGAGTTAATTAAGCGTTCGAAACTCCAGTTTCGTAATTCACTGCTTGAGCAAATAAGTTCTTTTCATGGAAATAACCCTTCTGCTTTTTGGAAATTAGTAAATCGCATAAAATCCTCTAACACTCAGAGCTCTATAGATGACGTCTCTCCAGTTGAATGGTTTGAGTATTTTAGAGGTTTGAATAAATGATATCCCCGAACTGTTTACTTCGCGAGAATACGGCTCAGTTCACCTGAGCGAAAGAAGACTCACTTGTCTACTTTACGCTGATGATCTGGTTCTCCTTTCAGATTCATCTTCTGGTTTACAGGAAAATCTGGAACAGTTAGAGGCTTATACTATAAAATGGAAGTTGCAGGTGAATTTAAAGAAATCAAAGATCCTAGTTTTCACTTTCGGTGCCAGGCGTTTAAAGTTCTCTATCTGTAAGTTGTTTTTTCGAGGTGATGAGCTTGAACAAGTCGACCATTACACCTATTTAGGGATTGTCTTAAATTATTCTGGCGGTTTAAGTAACTCAGAAGTCTTTATATAATAAAGCCTTAATGGCTTATCATGGTATTTTGAAATGTTTCTCTTCTGTTGACAATGTTCCAGTGAAGGTTCTCCTGAAGCTCTTTTCTTCCCTTTTGGTACCGGTGGTATTATATGGTTGTAAAGTCTGGGGTTGTGAAGTTCTTGGGAAAATCAAGGATTTCGATTCTTTTAGATGTAAATTTTTTACAGTTATGACTCTGCTGGAAAAGTTGCATTTATAATTTTGCAAGCGTGTCTTGGGTGTCCATTCAAAATCTTCAAATATAGCAGTTTACGGAGAGTTAGGCCGCGCCCCACTTATTACCCAAATGGTTCCCTTGGTAATCAAGTACTGGTTACGTTTGTAACATCCCTTTTATCTTGATTCTCTAGTTGGAAAAGCTGCTTCATTGAATATAAGTAACAACTACAAGCCCGTAATTTTTGTAAATTATGCTCTCAAACTTTGTGGTTTACGGAATGCTTCTGAGATAACGGTTGATTATAAGGATTTAGGCAATTTTGCAAGGAATATTAAGATGAAACTCACAAAACTTGGTCAATATATTGGAAATCTAAATTAAACAGCAGTTCCTCCGACGATCCGCAAAGCCAAGGAAAGTTGAGAACCTATAGAATAGTCAAACCTACATTTTCTTACGAAAAATATTTAGATCTGATACCCTATCTTAATGACCGACAGGCTGTAACACGGCTGCGTATTTCCGCCCAAAGACTTCCGGTGGAACGGGGCCGCTATAGCAATATTGCATATGCTGATAGATTGTGTAATATTTGTGACAACTCATGCATTGGTGATGAATTTCATTACATAATGGAATGTGATCACAGTATGCTCAGTCGCTTAATATTTGATTTCCTAACAAGTCTGTACCGAATTAACAGTGCCTTTAGATATTTGATAAAAGGTCATTATTTCTTTATATTTTAGCAATGAAAGATGATTTGGCCCTTAAATTGTCTGCAAGATATTTTAGTGAATTGCTTAACAAAGTCAACTTGTTGGACGTCTCTGAATAAGTTTTATTATTATTATTGTAAATTAATAACATGTATGATTAACCGATATATCTAGTTATTGGATATAAGGTCAATAAATATTATTACCAGCATCCGTTGTCACTTCATGTTCTTTCCGATCCGGCGTACTACCCTCTAGAGTTGCTCCCCCCATTTTGTGAACAGATCTTGCGCTCCTAGGCTATGATCGGCGGTCGCTGTGATGAGGACACTAACTCCTTTGTTGTCCCATCTGCTGATGGTCTACTTCACCTCCGTGACCTCACGACCAAACAATGCTATACACTTCTTATCAACGCTGATTTCTCGCCTCCGCATTGTATCACTAAGTTCCGCCTCACTGTTGGGGAACTTTACTGGCCAGACACCTGGGAGCAGATTTTCTGCTTCCCATTAGATGGCAAGGCCATTGATCTTTCCTGGAAGATCGCACATGGTGTGCTTCCTACAGCTGATCGCCTTATCAGGTCTTTTCAGATGACACAGTTGTCTCCCGTTCCTGCGTGGTCAAATCGAAGGCCGAGACTAAGGAGAGGTGGGGTTCGATGCCCCAGCTTTGTTGGAGAGCTGGTGCTCCCTGTACCTGTGGCATGTCCCTTCGGGGATTCCCAAAACACAAAAAAACTTACCTGGCGCGGGAGGCAACTGTGATTGTTTTCCGTTGGTTGGTGTCGCCTGTCTTGCAGGTTTGGTGACGTCAGCGTGTCGCTTTTGCGAGTACTCTTTGGCGCCAGTGTTCAAGATTATTTTTGTTGTAAGTATAACTTCCTCTTTTTGTCTTTTTGTTTGTAGTCTTGCGAAAGTCCTTACGAGGCGGTTTTTCTTTGGATCTTGCCCACCTTACACTAGACGGGCCGCGCCTCTTCACTAGGGAGGGGTGCTTGTTTTTCCCTTGACTGGCGGGTTTGGAGCTGTGTCAAGGTGTTTCTTTGTTCTTTTTCTGTCTTTTGTCTAAGTAACAAAAAAATGTACTGTCCTTGTTCGCAATTATTTATTGTTAATTATATATCAAATAAAGTACTAAGTAAAGTATTAAAGTGTTATTAATCAAAGGTGTTGGGTTTAATATTAAGTAAAACTAAATAAGGGATTGCAAAGTAAAGTGTTAATTGATTTCTGTTAACTAAATAAACTGTGTCCTTTTGGACTTTAAGTATTGTGTTTGTCCCCTAACTTGTAATGGCAGAAAATTCCACTGCAGCCTCCTCTTCGCAACCCCAACCCCGACCCCAAATGCTTCCCCTTAATGACCTTACCCACGTCTGGTCTTGCTAAACCTGTTCCACCGACTTCTTACGCTGCTGCTGCTTCCTCTGATTCGCGCCCTCCTCCCCCTCCTGGTTTTAATGAACCTGTCCAGGTTTCTCGTTGGAAGCCTTTTTCTGCACTTGAAACCCGTCCAGTGCAACGTCCCCTTACTCTTTTCCTGCAAGTGCCTCCTGATTTGCCAAACACCCAGGGCGATCTTGGCCTTAAACGAGAGGAATTGACTGAAGTTATTATTGCCATGTATGGCGAGGGCAAAGTTTCTTGTGTCCAGCATATGGGTAATTATGCTAGAATAACGGCGACGACAGTTCCTAATATGGAGGAGATGTGGAGGGATGGATTTAAAGTAAATAATCATCATTTAAAGTTCACTCCTTCAGAGGCTAGGAAAATTAAAATTTCTATTAGCCAACTACCATACGAAGTTTCTGATCAAGATTTACAATTTTGTCTTGGCAAGTTTGGTTCTGGTCTGTCTGCAGTCCAACGTCAAAAGGACAAGCACGGTATCGAAACTGGACATCGCTTCGTCTATATGTTTGTAAATTCAGCAATTCCGCGTAACCTGCGCCTTAGGGGGTTCCCCTTCAAAGTCTTCTACCAGGGGCAAATCCCTGGTTGTGCCTACTGTAGAAGAGAAGGGCATGATAAGTTTTCTTGCACTTTTAAAAACAAATGCTTCCGTTGTGGCGAAGAGGGCCATATTCAAAGCCGTTGCATGGTTGACATTGTGACGGACCCCTCAGATGACATTCTCAGACTCCGAAATGTCCCTTCGCAACCGCTTGCGAAATCACTTGCTAAACCTCCTGCCTCATCACCTGATCTTTCAATTACGCCCGTGCATTCAGAGTCTTCTGTTAATACTTCTTCTGTTGATATGGAAGTTGATGTTTCTTTGGGTGATTCTTTGAAATCTAACATGCTCATGCTCATGCTACTCGCAGCCGTCGTGTGAGGATAAATTCGCCTTATTCCATCAGGTGATATCTGAGGCGGTTGACACGTACTTCCCCTTAAAATCTTCCCGTATACACAGTACTGATAAGCCATGGTTGTCTTCTAAGATAAAAGCCCTTATTGCGAAGCGACAGAAAGCACTTACTAAATATGGGAAGGACTCTCCTGTGTTCAAATCGTGGAGGAATAAGGTCCAAAGTGCAATTCGGGACTGCAGCCCTCTTTTTATGACTCTAAAGTGCGCTCCCTGAAGAACTCCAACATCAGCAAGTGGTGGAAGGATGTCATGAACTTGTCCGGAGTATCCGCAAGTAACAAGGAGTGGTTCCAGCAACTCATCGATGGTTCAACTATCGACTCGGTGGATACCCTCTGCGAGAACATTAACACGTTTTTCACGGGTTTGACAAATGGGTTTACCCCCTTGTCTTCTGAAGACATTCTTGCCATCCCTGTCGTTGCGTCTGAAATACCAGCGGGGCTCTTTGTGTCATCTCAAGAGGCTTATACCGCTTTGAGATCAATCAAGCTGAACAAATCCCAGGGCCCTGACGGAACACCCAATGTGATTTGGAAGTCATTCGCATTTGAGCTCGCTCCTGTGATCGCTCACTTGTATAACGCCTCGCTGCGTCAGGGTTTTTTGCCTCAGCTACTCAAGTCAGCTACTGGTGTTCCTCTTCCTAAAGTTACTCCACCCAAGGACATTGAAAACGATCTAAGAACAGTGTCCCTGACATGCCAAATCGCTAAAGTGATGGAGGGGTTCACCCTCACTAGAATTTTGCCATCCGCGTTAAGAAAGCTAGATTTAAAGCAGTTTGCCTTAGCAGGTAGATCAACTGAACAAGCTCTCGTTTTTCTACTCCATCTTGCGCTCGAAGCCCTCGATAACGGAAACTGCTCGCTTAGATTTTTCTTTTCTGATTTTCGCAAGGGCTTCGACCTAATCGATCATAAGATACTGCTGAGCAAACTGTCTAAATATGATTTCCATCCTAGTTTAATAAGATGGATAGGTAGTTTCCTTTTAGACAGAACACAGGTCGTACGTATAGGGTCGCATACATCAACATCGCGTCGCCTCAATGGAGGAATCCCACAGGGAACCCGTTTAGGTCCGATCTTATTTGCAATCATGATCGATGACCTCCTTCCAAATTGGGGTCCCAGAATAAAATTTGTGGACGATCTCACAGCGTTAGAGATAGTACCAAGGAACTCGCCTTCAATGATGAAGTTTATTGTATCCGAAATCAATGCATTTGCTATTAATAATAACATGAAACTAAACCCGCGCAAGTGTAAAGAGATGTCAGTTAGCTTTCTAAAATATGATAGTTGCCAATGGCAGCCACTCGCCGTCGGTGGTTCATATATTGAATCTGTCAAGTCATTTAAACTGCTCGGTGTGTTCATCTCAGAGGACTTGACCTGGTCTGCCCACTGTGAATATATCATCAAGAAAGCTAATCAACGCCTCTATGCGCTTAGACAACTAAGGAAGTGCGGTGTACCGCAGGACGACATTGTCGTCCATTGTCAAAGATTCGCGTCCACACTTATCGTTTTCCTATTGTTTTCGACGTTTTCGGTGATCGTTTTCGGCGTTGTAGTGTGGACGATAGCCTGTATCCGGAGCGCAGGGTGTCCGTTTTCGTTTAGGGGCAGCGTATTGTGGACGGGGTCTAAGGGAAACAAGAACAGGCTGTGTATGTGTATTCGTTTTCGTTGTTCTTGGGTGGGTGGGTGCTTCAAACAAAATAGAGACCTTCGCAAAAAGAGGCTGAAGGAAAAAGATAAAGTGAACTTAAAAAAAAAATGTAAAGAAATAAGAATAGACAAAGAGACGTTATAAGAAATAGACTGAACAGAGTGAAATGTATGTAATTCGGGGAGCATGCCACCTTCATGTATGTATGTCACTTATGTATATTTATATTTATGTAAAATAAAAATAATAATAAAAAAAAAGGACGACATTGTCACGGTATATTGCACACTAATAAGATCCGTCCTAGAGTACGCTTCACCAGTATTTTCTAACCTACCCAAATATCTTAGTGAGGATCTCGAGCGTATCCAGAGGCGCGCCCTCAATATTATTTACCCATTTAAGGAATATTCGCGTGCTCTTGCCTTGGCCAGTCTTTCCTCTCTCGAACAACGCAGAGAGGAAGCCTGCGTGAAGTTCATTCAGAGGATTCCTCCAGGCAGTCCTCTGTATGACCTCACCCGCTACCGTATTTCACCCCGAGGCTCCTCTGGATACGCTCTAAGATCCCGTGAGCCTCCCATGCCTAAAGTGTGCAAAACCGACCGCTTAGAAATTTTATAACCTCCAAGTATGCTACATTGTTATCGTAATTGTAATTTATCCCTTTTTCCATTATCTAGTATTAGTTGTATATATCGTATAGAGTAGGTGATGGGTTTTGGGGGTTACTTTTATTTATTTATTTATTTATTCGTGTATTTATATTAATTCATTGTCAGCAGTCCTGTAATTTAGCTTCAAGCTACAATAGGATGGAATAAACATATTATTATTATTATTATTATAACATTAATCCTGTTACTGATAATTTGCTCCCTAATCCTCCCTCCCCTCAACGGATGTCTCTTGCCCTGGTCTCACAAGAGTCTTCAACTAATTCTGTTGTGTCTCAGTCATTTCCTGCTGACACCGATGAGCTAGTGCCAAAATTTCTGATGCTTTTTCAACAGCAGCTCAGAATAACTCAATTAATGTCATTGATGAACATGTACCTGAAGCAAATATCACTCCTGATTCTGATTCTGAATCCGTCTCATCCTATTATTCAACTGGACATTCTACCCCTTCAAAAAGGCGGCCCAGGAAGAAAACTTTTAAGCATAAATCCGCCTCTAAACCTAAACCAAAAACTAGATCTCGTTCACCGGTCCACAAACGCTCCAAATAAACTGATTCGTCCTTTATCGCTCTTTCCCTCTATTGCATACCCCATCCTTACTTTTTTCCATTATGATTTTACTTCACTCATTCAATATTAATGGCCTTCGTGATTCTAACAAACGTACTGCTTTCCAGGAATGGATTAAACAATCTTCACCTGATATCTTGTGTCTACAAGAAACTGAAATTAACAGCTGGTTTTCTCCTATTAGTTACTCTGCCATTTCTTCTTCTGGTTCTCAATTCCTTTCCGCCATTTCTTTTACCCGGTCCATTCCTGGAAAGATACTTCTGGCCGCTTCATTCAAACTGAATTTAAATATTTTGACAAATCCTTCCGTGTAGCCTCCATTTATGCCCCAAACCATAATTCTCACCGTAACCATTTTTTGGAATCTATTGTGCTCAACTTGACCTTCTGTAACTACAATTGTCACTGGTGATTTCAACTCTGTTTTTCATAGAGACCTTCATCGTCGTGGTCCTATCTCCTCTTCCTCCACTGCCTCTTTTGAAAGCAGCCGTGCTCTCCATTTTCTTTGTGATTTGTCTAACATCATTGATTTCTTCCGTTATTTTCACCCTACTACTCGTTCTTTTACTTGGACTAAATCTGATGGTACTCTTGCTTCTCGTATTGATCTTATTCTCTTCCCTTCTTTGCGGCTTCATTCCATTTCGTCTTGTTCAATTCTTCCTTCCCCTTTTTCTGATCATGATATTGTAGCTATTTCCTTTTCTGTCCCGGACTTCATACCGTGGGGTCCAGGTTTTTAGCAATTTAATATCTCTGTCCTGATGAACTAGATTATATTTCGTTAATTAATTCCTTTTGGTCTTCCTGGCAAGTTCATAAACCTTAATGTCCATTCAGAACTGGTGGGACATTGGTAAGACCCATATCAAACAAATAACCATTCAATATTGCACTAAAAGAAATGAAGCCTATAAGGCGCAGCTTATTAACCTTCAGGAGGAACTTTCCTACCTAAAAACCCAACTTGATGCCGGTCATCTTTCTGTCCTTCCGAGGCTTAAAGTTGTAGAGAAATCTATCGAAGATTTCCATCATAGATCTGCTAAAGCGGCACAGGTTCGATCCAGAGTGCGTTGGGTCGAGGAAGGTGAAACTTCTTCAGCTTATTTCTTTCGCCTTGAAAAGAAACGAGCTTCCCTTAGACGAGTTCCTGCCATCAAGAATGATGCTGGTGATTTGGTGAGATCCCAGAAGGAGATTTTGAAGGCCTGGGTAGAGTTTTACTCGGCTCTCTTTTCTGTTCAGCCTACTGATTCTGGCATCAGACGAAATTTATTAGACTGTGTTTCGTCTCGTCTATCGCTTGATAAGTCATTGTCTTGTGAGGGCCCCATTATTGTCGATGAGGCACCCACTGCCCTTAAAGGTATGGCTCGTCGGAAATCTCCTGGCTTAGATGGCTTGCCAATGGAATTTTATCTTTCCTGTTGGGACATACTAGGGGCTGACCTTGTTGAAGTTCTCAACTTTGGCTACACCATCCAGACACTATCTCCTTCTCAACGCTGTGGTTTGATCACAGTTTTGTTCAAACGTGATGACCCTTTTGAACGTGCTAATTGGAGACCTATAACCCAACTTTGTGTGGATTATAAAATTGGTGCCAGGTCGATTGCTGGCCGCCTCCTTGGGGTCATTGGTTTGGTGGTTTCCCCTGATCAAACGTGTGGCATTCCGGGTCGTTTTATTGGGACTAATGTTTCTATTGTTCGTGATATTATCCAGTTCTGCACGGACAACAATACTGAACTAGCGATTCTATCTCTGTTCAAGAAAAAGCTTTTGATCGGTTGGACTGGTCTTTTCTCCAGGATTCCCTTATGGCCATGGGTTTTGGCCCTTCTTTTCGCCAGTGGATACGCACCTTTTATAATCAAGCTAGTAGCTCTGTTATTATCAATGGGTATATCTCTGAACCTTCACATTGTCTCCGGGGGTCCGCCAGGGCTGCCCTTTAAGTCCTCTCCTTTACGTCCTTGTTGCTGAGGTCCTTGCCTGCAATATTCGGGCCTCTCCGTTGGTTGATGGATTTCCTTACCCTCCTCCTCATCGATAATCAAAATTTCGCAGTATGCGGATGACACCACCATCTTTTGTACCTCAGATGCAGCTATCAAGGCCACCTTTGATGTTTACGCATCCTATGAGAAGGCTTCGGGCGCTAAAATCAACGCTAAAAGTCAAAAGGTCTTTGGCTTGGACCCTGGATTTGTCGTTCAGATCCTCCTATTCCACTCAGATGGTCATCGGTTTCTATCCCGTTGTTAGGCACTACCCTTGGCCCTGGTGACCCTGAACATCAAAATTTCGATCGCCGTATCGAGTCTCTGAGTAATGTGCTAAATAATTGGCGACAACGTCAACTTTCTTTCCATGGTAAGACACTTGTAACCAACGCTCTTGGTCTTTCCGGCCTGTGGTACTGTGTTACAGTCCTTGCAGTTCCCTCTTGGGTTATTGTTTCTGTTAATTCTTTGAATTTTTCTTTTCTATGGTCTAATAAGAAAGAACTTGTTTCGAGGGCTTCTGTGCGCAATTTTCCATCTGACGGAGGGTTAAAATTCCCAGATTCTTCACGTCGATTTCTTGATTCGTCTACTGGTTCTTGGAAGGAGCTTTTTGCCCACTTTTCTTTTGATTGTCTTCCCTCAAATTTCTCAGTGTGCCCTTTATTCCACCGTCTCGCCTTCTCCCACCTTTCCACTTTTCTGTCATCCAGTCCTGGCTTGCTGCCGATACGGGCACCACTGATGACCATAAGCTCATCCATTTTCGCAATTTTGATAACCCCCTTTGCATCCCTGGTCCCACTGTTGCTTCCGCTTATGCTGCCTTTGTTAAACACAATACCAAAACCACCTCACTCTGTTCTTAAATTCTCCCCTCTCTTTCCTGATGTCGACTGGTCTGCCACTTGGGATCAGTGCTGGTGCTGTCCCCTCGATAGAACTTGTGGTGACTTTTCTTGGAAAGTTGCACATGGCGTTCCTTATACTGCGGATCGATTGGCCAGTTTTGGCTATGATATTTATTTGCAATGTTTTTGTTCCCAGCAGCCTGAAGACCTTCAGCACCTCTTTTTCTTCTGCCCTTTAGCGCAAAGTGTCCTCGGGTGGATTTCCTCATTTCTACATACAGCTTTTCCCACTGCCCCTGATTTTTGCCTTCGTCATGCACTCTTTGGATTTAATAAACAAGAACGAGAGTCCATCCCTTCGGTTTCTATGCGTCGCACGTCATGTTATATGGTTGGATCGGAACGATTATCGCTTTCGCAACATCCACCCAAGCGCCTATGAGATTATCAAGTCCACATCTGCTCGTCTTCGTTTCTACCTTCCGCTCCCGTTCAATTGATGCAAGTCGGATCGTGCTAAACAAGCGTTCATCGACCGCTGGACATGTAACAATACTGTCGCCAAGGTCGTTAATGGCTACCTTCAGGTATGTATTTAGTGTATTTTTATGCACTCTCATTTGCATCCCGTGACAGCGGTCCCTTTCATTAGGAGTACTGCTGTCATTGGTGCCATACCCCTTTTTTTCTAGTTGGCACTTTCACTGACATTCTGTGGCAGCTTTTGCCCGTTGTAGCGCTCTAGCTGATGTTGGATGTCTCTGTTAATGCCTGTTGTATGTTGGCTTATTTGTCTGTTTTGTCCCTGTCCTCTGTGTCTGGGGCTCTGTTTTGTAATGTTATGGTATGTCTTTCTGTTATGTTGGGTTTCCTGTCTGTTGTCAATGTGTATTTTTAAGTGTTTCATACGGTGGCCCATAACTGTCACAGCAAATACAAATTCACCACAGCAAAAACAAATCACTCACGGCAAATACAAATTCACCACAGCAAAAACCAATTCGCCACAGCAAAAACAAGTCCCTCACAGCAAATACAAATTCACCACAGCAAAAACAAAATCGCCACAGCAAAAACAAATCACTCACAGCAAATACAAATTCGCCACAGCAAAAACAAATTCACCACAGCAAAACAAATTTGCCACAGCAAAAACAAATCACTCACAGCAAATACAAATTGCACTGCAGTACTTTCTGGTCAGCGGGATTATTTACCACAGGAAGCCCAACAACATTTCTCGATAATGTTTAGAGAGTTGCTTTAGTCTTTACAGAAGGTGCAGCAGTTACTTTCAACACTAAATATCCAATGAATACTTTTATACTACAATCGTAAACAAGAAAAATGCACTATTAAAGATAATGGCACATCTTTGCTCGTCAGACATGGTCGTGGTGTGGGTAGCCTGTGTTGGTACCCAGTCCTTACCGTATGAGGAAGTTCCCGCATTCCTTCCTCATCTTTCCCCATCATCGGCTTGAGTTCTTCGTCTTGATCATGTTTTGCACAAACTGCGCAGCGGAATTAGGGAATGAGGGAAAGTTTTGCCACATGTGTGGACAAGGTGAGTTTCTAAATAAGACCATTGCGGTTACTAGACTTTTATTATTGATTGTGTTGGCATTTGCCGATGCTGTTTCATAATACATGTCTCTTCACGCCATCGCGATGCGAGATCGTTGCGAAAATATCAAGCAAATCGAGAAGATTTTAATCGTTTACCCGCAAAAGGTTGACGCTATAGCGACTGTGAAGTTGAGCAGTTATATATTTCTTCATTCTATGCCTGTAAAATCTGTGCATCGATGCGTATTAAAAAGCCTGTCGTCAATTTCTTGGCTTTCACGTATCACGTGACCAAACTAAAACTCCCTAAATATGCCTTTATTCCATAGATATTGTCATATACTTGTGGTTAAGCGAGTTTCAGGTCAACCAAGTAAATATTTGTGGAGTTCAGAAAATACAATTTAGTAAGAAATGTATGGGAACTTTGCGATTCGATGCCTTGTTTATTTCTCTGATGACATCTTTGAAAAACATCTAATTCACACACAAATAGTATGGACTAACAGAAGAAGGTCAATCGCTCTTTGTGACCAAATTTCAGGGAGATGTGTTATTTTTTGAATGAAATATAAGTAACGTAATACGCGTCAAGATAACAAAATGTATGGAGCCGCCATCTTGGTGCCCCTTTGAGGGACACCAAGATGGCGGCCAAGTCACGAAGTTCCTCAAAAGCGCACAATAATAATAGGAATAACATCGAATGACATTTGTAGTTATTCTTAATCATATATTCTCTACTAGCTTTCAAATTAGACCATAACCTCCTGTTCAAATTCCCAATCGACTCTTCGAAATTCATGACCGGGTGTTGTATGTTATAATGGGTATTATTTAGAATTATTGGTACGCAAATGAATGAAAGGGTCACAAACCAAGTATTTTGGGGGTATCAGAGAAAGATTGTGGCTTTCACTAATCAATGGTATTTTTAGAATTTAGGAATATGCAAATGAATGAAAGGGTCACAAACCAAGCAAAACATAAAACATAAGCTCTAAAAACAAGCTTGTTTTGAGATGAGAAGTACTTTAGGTATTTTTTAGGGAGTGGAATTTTATTTTTTTTATTTTTAGGGTATTATTTTTGGATGTCCCAACAAGCACCCCTATCACCCATACTTGGGAGAACCCCCCCCCCCCCCCCCCCCCCTTTTTTTATTCTGCATACTGTATGCTACAATGTCTCTGTGGAGTTTTGCATGGCTTGCCTGCTCAGCAAAATGGTGCTGAGAAAGAAAAAGAAGCCTGTTCCATGTTTTGTTCATTGCAGACTGTTGAACGGAAGGTAGATATAAAAGCTTACAGCTTGTGGAGCCATGCAATGAAATGAAAGGTTTATAAGAAAGAAATAATGCATTCCTCCCTTACAAAAAAGGCTCCACAATACTCCTTATTTTATTTTGTTTCCAGAAAAACAATCTACCAGTCAAGGACCATCAAAGGATTCTTTCCCTTGTAAACCTAGTACTTCTGGTACTGTAGCAATAAAATCTTTTGATAAGTATCGCCAACAGAAAGGGAAAGAATGGAGCAGAAAAGGAAATGGGCTCAAGAACAAAACAAAAAACAGTTTGAAAGAAGAAGAAGAAGTCTTAGTTTATATTGGTTAATGGAATGGAATGGAATGGCAAGGCAGAAGTTTTAAGACCCAAACGAGGGAAAAAGCTTGCCTTGAGACTGTTAAATACTCTTACTTACCCTACAATAAAGAAAAAAGCTGAAGAAAAATGGAAATCTTACCACAGTAATCTATATGCAGAAGAAGAGGAATACCTTCTGATTTGTGAAGATGGGAAAAGGCAATGTTTCTGCCAGGCACCAGTGAGCTTTTCACAATAAAGAGATACAAAGAGGAGACACTGGCGATGAGGATGAACAGCCCTCGCAAGAGGGCGCACATGAAGACTCTCAAGAAGTATTCAGCAGCGCCTCTACGCAGGATGCAAGCGTGCCTAAAAAGCCCCGATATCCGAACCGATGGACGCGGCCCCTGGTACGGCAAAGCGGGCGCTGAACCTTTCTTCTGGAGACTCGCTAGCGCAGTCACCAGCTAAAAAAAAACAAAGAACAAAAATAAGAAAAACAAAAATAAGTTCCCCTATGTTTACTCTTACTAATACCTTCTCTTTGCAGCCGATCCACTTGCTTATATATAAGGTACATTACTATTTAACCTATTGATTTATAGATACCTATTATTACATTTAACCAATTCGTAATCACCAATCAACGTAGCCTTAATTTCTGTAGTATAAATGTAAGGGGCCTTCGCGTTCCAATTAAACGCATGGCCGTATTTGATTCTCTATGTGATCTAAGGGCAGATGTTATTTATCTGCACGAAATCTTTGGGACAAATGATGATATGATTCATGGGGACGGGAATGGGGAGGGAAATATTTATTTAGCATGCTCAATGCCGGTGAAGCCGGAGTAGCTATACTATTCCGTAGCTCCCTCGACATTGATATTGAACAATCGCGCTGCATCGACGGCCGATTGATTCAAGCTCAGGTCAAATTGGAGGAAAATCGCCTGAATCTTGTGTGTGTTTACGCCCCCTCTGGGGGTTCGAATACGCGCTTGAGACGGGAATTTTTCGTTACTTTGCCTGAGCACACTTTTAATGATAACTCGTGCTTAAACATTATCGGTGGTGATATTAACTGTGCAACGAATGAAAACCTTGATTTAGATAGTACTAGAAATTACCGTGATTATACTTATAAACATCTCAATAACATTATTCGTAACCTAGAATTATCGGATGCTTATAGGACTATCGAAAGGCTTCACGTTTCTTTCCTCGAACGGAACGCGAAAAAGGATAGACCGATTCTATTTAGACAAAACTTAGTTAAATCATGTACCAGACCACAACCTAATTAAGGTTGTGTTGTCGTTTGGGGAAATGTCACGCGGTAAGGGCGTGTGGAAGATCAACACGTCCTTGCTAAACGACCCCGAGTATAACGAAAAAGTATTTTGGACCGATTGGTCCAAAATACTAAGAAAACCAGTTTTTCGACGCTCTTATAGTGGTGGGAAACTGGGAAATTCAAGGTCCGCGATATATCGATATCTCTTGCGAGAGCAAGGGCCCGCGAGAGGTCGAGATATAAACGTGACATTGAGAAGAAGTTACGCAATACAACGCGGAAATTAGAGACAGCGACGGCGACGTAAAACGGTTTTCGGGTCTAAAAGGAAAATTAAAGGACATAGAACTGACTGAAACTACTCGGGGCAGAATGGTTCGGTCGAGAGCTGAATGGCGAGAAGAGGGCGAGCGGTGTACTAGGTATTTCGCAAACCTCGAGAAAACTCGAGGTGAACAAGCCCTTATTCAAGCTATAGAGATAGAGATGGATGGTTTATTTAAAAACTACATTGAAGCCTAAGGGCTGAATTAAGCAATTTATTACAATATATTAAGAATAATTTGAATTAGACTATTTACATATATATAAATACTAAATAATAATAAGAAATATGAATAATAAAAGTTAAAAACACTATGATGTTGTACTCTTTAAAATCCATTGGTACCTGTAGTCGAATTGATTGATAAAAAACCTATATTTGAATCGAATTTCGGGCCATTGCGAACATGAAGGTGTTTTGGTTCTGTTTGTTTTTAAATTAGGGAGGGCAAAAGGGCGATGGTTGCGGAGATTATATCTTGATTCGTTTTTTTGGCGGCAGCAAGCTGTTCAGCTTGTGATCAGGCTCAGAGAAGAACTCGTCGAACAGCTTACTGCACAGTTGGCTATGGTGCTCAGTAATAGGAAACCCCAAGATATAGGATAGACTGTTTAGGTATTCAAAAATATGCTGGTAACAATATGCTCTAGTCATAAGAATTATGAGACGCTATGTAAACAAATAGTGAAATAAAAAAAACGAAAACAAAAGTAGAAAATATCTAGAAACTAGAGTCCCAGAGTGGTGACCATGATAAATTAAACCAGATTTAGGAAACAAGTTAAACTATCTAGAGACAAGCTAGAGTCCTAGGGCGGCAGTGTCCATAATCTTGATAAGGACTGGTAGTAGGGCTGGCCGAAGAGGATAGTTGGTAAAGCAATTTGTATTCGACTTGGGGATGGTGTTGTAGTACACATGCTTGACTTTTTTTGTAATGTATAGTACATGCTTGACTTGAGGATAGAGGGAAAACTTATTGTGGTTCATGAAGTAAATAGAAGACAAGGCGGGTGTAAATAAGAGACAATCCTGGATGTAAGTGTTGACAAATCCATGGGTTAAATCAGCGAATGCCTTGACGTGCGGCTTTGTTGCATCGTGTCGTAGATCGCTTGAATCAGTTTCCGTGAGTAATGTTAATCAATCGTCTGTAGTAGTCTGTGAAGCAGTCATAGGAGTAGTCGTGGAACACGGCCAAGGCCAATTTGCCCTGCCAGATGAAAGAGAAAGCTGCTCCAACCGGCTAGCTTTGCCAGGCGTGAAGTGCGCAAAGCTCAGCACTCAAACCGTCCTAAATGCCATTGTAGTATGTATATATCTTCCGATAACCTCCTCCTTTGGAATGCCGATTACTTAGGATTCGTCTAACCCACCGTAAGACACCACGCCATAACGGGATGATGACATAAGGACAAGTTTACTTCACCACAGTTTTACTCAACATCATGGCGGCCATGACCCGGACCGTGAACGATGAGCACAGGTCACGTGACCGCAGACCATTTGGTCTATTACACAGGGTGCCCAGGGTCTCCCTTTATAACAACTACCTAACCTGGCCATACCATGGTGCTGTGATTTTCAACACGTGCAACGTAAAACAACGTTGTATCTACGTCAAAAAGTAGTATTGGTTGGCTTGAAAACGTTTTCATGCAAATTGCTTTGAAAGACATCCACTATCTGGCTACATGCTATACCGTCACTCTTCACATCTTTCACTCAAATGGCACAATTTGATGCCCCAAAATCACAAATTTTAAGGGGGCCCAAAACATGTACCAATCATGTCTCACCTCTTGAATCTAAAAATGTGTGCACTATAATTCTCAAAGTTAGTGAAGCTCAGGTGGGTGGGCATGCGAAACCGGTTTGTGCAGCCTTTCCAGGCATTCCGAAAGGCCACCCATGCTCACTTTAAGGTTGCGCAAACCCTAGCAGCCAGCCAGCCCAACAAGGGTTTATATAGTTGTGAGTAGGGTTGGTTGCCAGTGATAAATGACCATCCCTGTAAAGAAAGGCTGTTCGGTCGCTTTAAGGCGGTCAAGCCCTGAGACCGAGCAGGTGACCCACTCCTCATTTCGGTTCACCCCTCCCATCAAAGTTTGGGGGTCTGGGCCTGGGCTGTGTTAGTGTCTTTCTTCCCATATGGAACGAGGAAATAATCGCGAAGCGGTTGCGCCGGAATGGATTCTACCGGCATCGCTTCTCGGCCTTTAAGGTTGCGCAAACCCTAGCAGCCAGCCAGCCCAACAAGGGTTTATATAGTTGTGAGTAGGGTTGGTTGCCAGTGATAATGACCATCCCTGTAAAGCAAGGCTGTTCGGTCGCTTGAAGGCGGTCGAGTCCTGAGACCGAGCAGGTGACCGACTCCTCATGTCGGTTCACCCCTCTCATCCAAGTTTGGGGGTCTGGGTTTGGGCTGTGTTAGTGTCTTCCTTCCCACATGGAACGAGGAGATAATCGCGAAGCGGTGGCGCGGGAATGGATTCTACCGGCATCGCTTCTCGGCCTTTTGGCTAAGATCAAGTGAACTTAGTCTAGGCTTATCTCACATCTCCCTTCTTATTTCGGGGGGTTGCAAGGTGTCCGGACCCTGACCCCCCTTTCAACGGGTTAACCCCCCCCCCCCCGATCTCGCAAGTTTGCCCCCCTTTTTCTAGTGAAACGTTGTAAAACGTTGTCATGGAGAAAAATCTGACGGTGAATTTGTCTGTTGGCTATGTGCCCCAGAAGCCGAAACTGAATGAAGTGCTAAATACACTTCTTGAGATGTATGGAGAAGAGAAGATCGTGTGTGTGCAACAGAAACAGAACGGAGATGTTGCCGTCACCTTAAAGATGAAGAAAGTTATGATGACATGCTGAAGTACCAATGTTTAGAACATGTTAGTGCTGAAACGTTGTTTAGCTCTTCGAGATTTGTGAAAATCAGATTCATGCCGTACGAAGTACCGAACAAAGTTCTCGTCGACGTGCTGAAGCCTTATGGAGATGTATTAGGACCTGTGAGAATGGATCAATTCCTAAAAACCAACGTACATAACGGAACTCGAACTGTGCGAATGTGCATACGAAAACCGTTCCCATCGTATTTGCAAGTCGGAAGTATGCAAGTGATGATACACTCTCTGAGGACCATCTAGAGAAGGATTGCACTGGTACCTGGGCCGACCTAGTAAAGTTCCCCTCCTACCGAAGACGCGGGGTGAAACGCAACAGTGAGAGCTACCAGTTCTCAGATGACGACGACGAGCCACACAAACCGCAGGAAAACGAGGAACAGGATCAGAAAAGGAAACCGAGTTCCAGATTGACAAGAGAGAACACGGAACAAAAGACAGAATTGGACAAGGAAACGACAGCAGACCACGGACCGACTACTCATGATAAGGATAAGAAGGCAGCACAGGATACCAACAGCGATGAGAAGCTCTGCTACTAAATTGATTTAATTAATTTAATTACGGTAGTTTGAACATTTTAGAAGTAGATTTAGAATACCCTAAAGAGTTGCATGACTTACACAACGAATATCCCTTGGCTCCAGAAAATTTGATGATAAACAATGTAGCCAAGTTAATTCCATATTAGAAGCATTAAAAATATCTAAATTTAGGATTAAATTACCAAGATTCACGGAGGTGTTAGATTCTGAGTCTGCATGGTTAAAGCCTTACGTTGACTTAAATACTAATCTGAGAGCAAAAGCGACAAACGATTTTGAAAAAGACTTTTTTTTAAGCTAATGAATAATTCTGTCTTTGGTAAAACAATGGAGAATATTAGAAATAGGGTAAATATCCATTTGGTTACTAATGAAAATGATAGAAAAAAGCTAGTATGTAAGCCAAACTACCAGCACCGCTCCATCTTTTCAGAGAATCTAGCTGCTATTCATATGAAAAAAAAAACTAGTTTTTAATAAACAAATCTATTTAGAAATGTTTATTTTAGATCTAAGTAAAACGTTAATGTATGATGCTTACATACTATTTTTTTATGAGAAATCATGGTTGATTTTTCCAATTTTCAAACTCTTTTTCTTTCATCCATCTAAATCCATGAGTTGGTAATGGTTTAGACCTGGCCCAACTATATAAATTATTTGCATCTAAACATGAGATATATTTTGTAGATAGGTTATTATTAAGTCATTCATGTATGGGTTATTAGCTTTGCCATATCTAGTAGAAATCATAGAGACTCCACCTCTAATACCTTGCTCAATCATTAAAAGCATATAGTAGTCTGCCAAAAGTTCCAATTTAACCTTTATAATTTTCAAAGCTGCGTCCCAAGCTAATCCAGGTGCTGTGAAGTACCAGGTTGGATCTAATCCATAGTATTTAATACAAACATCTCTAAAATTTTCAAATACGTCAGCTAACAAGAGTACATCCGACTTTAGATAAACATCATGATAATCTCTCATTGTTTTCATTCCAAAGGTTTTCCACACTTTTTGAGCATGTTCGTAATCTTCATCTGATATGTCAGAGTCATTGAGTTTAGAGTAAAATTCTTCTTTAAAAGGTAATTGTGTATAAGCAAGAGTGGATTAACAAGAGTTAGAATCTTTCCCTACTGTATTTGTCCACATCACAGTCAGAAAAGTGTCTATTTTTAGATTTGAGTTTCGCGCACGAAAGTACTCGAATGCTCAGGCTCGAATGCTCATATACCCAATACACAACAAAATAGGGAATATCCTACCTTATCTTTGCGATTTTAACGGTTTTTCCATTGATCTGCGATTTAAATTTAGGCTGGATCTCACAACTGTTCGCGTGGCGAGAAAGTGGGAACCCTGTGGATGACGAATTATCGCGGGCATCCTAGTTCTAAAAATAGACACTTTTCTGACTGTGATTCGGGCGTACATAGTAAATATGGAAACTCTTGGTAATCCACTCTTGGTATAAGATATTTAATCAAAGTTATCAAACCAGTCATATGGGAACACACCCTTTTTTTAGCATCATATAAATCCTATCATCTCCGAAATGCTTTTTGTTTCAACTAGATTCTTATCCGTTGGAGAAAGACAACAAACAACAAACAATTCTTACATTGCTTACAATTACCAATACCCTTAAACTGAATCTTTATTGATGACCACCTAAATGGGATGCACAAATCAAACATGTGTGACCCAGCAGGCGAAACGTACCTAACGCTTAAACGTTTAATCTTCAAAACGTTTTGTGATCGTTTATGGCCGTTTGAACGATCTGGTAAAACGTTCATGACTCTAGAACAACGTTTACCAGATTCCACAGATCGTTCAAGCGTTTTGTAAATCGTTCAAACGATCTGTAAACCGTTAAAACATTTTGCAAAACGTTTAAACGTTTTAACGAATCGTTCAAAGATTTTTAGAACGTTCAAACGTTAACTTAAATCGTTCAAACGTTTTGGCAAAGCGTTTTATGTTTCAAAGATCGTTCAGTGTTTTCTACCTTGAAATCGTATCATCCGAATCGTCAGCCGAGCTCACGGAGCAAGACAACGCTTTCTATTAAAAGCACCAAACTCACTGCGTTGTATTTATTTGAAGCACGCGAAAATTGGCGAGGCAAATGTCAATTTGTTCTTCAGCGCGCGATAAAAGGCAAAGCTAATTAGCCATCAAAAAGTCCTCGCGATGTACGCCGCTAAATACAACGCATGCCTTTTTCTGTCTTGTGTTTCTACTTTTTTTGAAGAATATTGATTGCACAAATTCTTATTTTGTCTTAAAATGTTTGAAAAAACTTTGCTTTCTAAAGGGTTTCTTTTAAAGTATCTGACCGCGCGAACCACTTAATTAATTACTTGGGAAAAACATCGGCTACACGGACTCAACTTCTCTGCATGTCACAGGTAAGTTAAAATTAGTTTGCTGCAGGAATCGTGAAGAATTTACTCGTGAATTTTTATAGGTTTTGCTAGTTTGATGTAAATTACTTGTAGTCGTTTTAAACAAAAGATTCCCAGGGAAGGAAAGAGCGACAAAAGAAGAAAACAAAAGAAAGTGAGACATTTTTGCATTCTGAATTTGTAATTAGCGTGACCTTCGCTTGTTCGATCGACAAATGCAACCATGTTCAACACGGAGCGGGTCAAACTACTAAGTTATGATTGTTTTAAAATTGCTAATTCCTGCAAGGGAAATCCAAAAAAGCATTTGCAAAGATAATATCAAAGATTAGAATCAGATGAAAGATTTTACACTCTAGTCAATACCTTTTCCCGGCGTTGCGGAGATGAGTGCGTGACCTCGTGTCAGGTGAGTTTGCTTACTTTTTCTTGCAAGCCGTTCAAACATTATTCCGCGTAGATCATTTATTCATTTACCAAAGTGCGCGTGGCAGTCGCGTTGTCAACATCGACTTTGAAAATGTATTTAAAGAGCTTTGTAAAACGTACATTCGACGTATGCCCGAGGCCTATAAACAAGGCACTCGGAATTATTCGTCCGAGGAAAAACTTCCCGGTGAAATCAAAAGAGCTACGCGAATGCATGATACGCGTAATCCGACACGAAAACTTCTACTCACAGGGTAATTAACTTTAGGTTATAATCTCGTAGATATCAGCAAATAATCATAACGGAAAACTACATTCGTATTGCTAAAAGGGAAAAATACTTGCGATTTCGTTTCGTACAAATGCTTCACGGTAAACAGGCTTTGACTCATTGCAAGGATGGAGTTTAACCAAAGTAATCATTCGTATAATTTCTTCGATACAGCCATCATAGTTCGTCAACGTTCTTAAGAACGTTCAAACGTTTCTCAAGATCGTTCAAACGTTTTCCCAGATCGTTCACAGATTTTCAAGAACGTTAAGACGTTTTTTCCAGTTCGTTCAAATTTTTATTGCACCGTTCAAACGTTTTTGATATCGTTTAAGAT
This sequence comes from Scolanthus callimorphus, assembly GCA_033964015.1. Taxonomy (NCBI): domain Eukaryota; kingdom Metazoa; phylum Cnidaria; class Anthozoa; order Actiniaria; family Edwardsiidae; genus Scolanthus; species Scolanthus callimorphus. Next base: position 4,553,789 of record CM066924.1, read on the forward strand.
GCTTCAAAAACGTTTTAACGTTAATACTTTTCGTTCTAAACGTTAATGAAAACGTTTCAACGATCATCATAACGTTTTGCAATCGTTTCTAACCGTTCAATTTCGTGTTTAACGGAAAACCGTTAAGTACGTTTCCGCCTGCTGGGTCACATGTTAATTGCTCTTTATCAAAAAACACAGGAATCCTAAATAAATTACGATATTATCTACCCCTTAGCACACTCAGGCAACTTTATTATAGCTTTATTACCCAAATATTATAAGCTTTTAGAAATTCATAATCTTGATAGCATGTTCAACATTAAAATAGTTTCTCTCATATATCAAATCAAACATTTTCCAAATCAAACCCCAACAGCCCTCCCTAACTTGATTGTCCCGGCCTCAGAAATACATAAATATTATACCCGATGTGCCTCTAAAGGAAATCTATACAGACCAGCTTCCAGAACATGGACTTTCACGCTTTCAAGCAATTGCAAGTAGAATATGGGAGATGGTCCCTTACAACATTAAGATTATGCCATTTAACATTTTTGTTTGTCATCATAAAAAGCACCTCCTTCACAGCCAAAATTATTAATTTCTTTTTGTTTTCTTTACACAAATAATACTGATAAAAGTAAACAAATGACAAAATATGCCAAAAAAACTACACTGTAAACTTTTTTTATTATTTCTATGTAGGTAAGCTTATATAATTGTAATTAGTCTCTCTATTTTCAGTGGTAGTGACCATCTCGAAAACCATGCGCTACTATGGTCACTACGCACTACGCACGCTTTTGTTTCTATATATTATAAATCTTTGTTATAGTTGTTTTCTTTTTGTGTATAACCTTGTTTTGTAATGTAATATAAATATGTGCTAATAACTGAACTGAACGACTCCACCGTCTTTAATGTATCTCTTAATACAATCTCCAGGCTTGCAAGACTCCCACTTTCCACAATTCGTTAGATTATCAACCAGTCCTTCTAATTTGTTTGCCATGAATTTAATAGAGTCGATGAATCGTATTTCTCGATTTACTTCAAACTTTTTACCTTTTTTGGAAAAGGTGTCAACTAAAATTTTTTAGTAAAAGAAATGTACTTTTCCTCATTATTAAGTATACAGTTTATTGTACTTTTTGTTATACCAAGGTTCTTAATGATAAGTGTGAGTCATAACCTGGAAGATTATGAAATATGACAGGAAAGAACTTTGGAATTTAATAATTTATATTACATGAATTGTGTGCCGCGCCTCTGTACTTTCCTGAAAGGTGACAGTGGTCTAATACCTTGTCTTCTCCCAATTCACCATCACAAATATGACAATGTGCAGCAGCTTTGTAATCTTTGCATTCCTAGGGAACTTGTATTTATTATAAATGCCTTTAATATCTGACTCTAATTTTTCAATGAAATGTTGAGCAATATCTTCATCAGGATTTTCAGCTGTATATCGTACAAGTTGGGTGGAAATATGCTACCCTCAAAACACTATTAGATAGCATAACCTGAAGGCTTATGCTTTTGGTATTGATTAGTAAAGCTTTTAATTTGATCTGAATAGCATGTATGTATTTTTTTTCTGTATAGCACTCTAAATCAGCATAAACAACAAAGGGGACTCGCATTTTTCTGTTGTAATTTTTAAATGAAATAAAGATTTTTTCCATCTTTCTCCTTTGGCATTTCTATCTTGACTGCTTCGTGATTGAACAATATTCTAGATGCTTTTCTAATGATTTCTCTGATTGAAATGAGTTGACACACCTATTAAAAAAGTATCGAACGTGTTGGTGGTTATTAACCTGAGAAGATAATAATCTACTCTTCTACTTAATCCAACAATAGTGATTTGTTTCATCGTTTGAAATTAAGAGTAGGTTAATTTCTTAATTTTTTCTCACATCTTTTTCACTTGCTCTTAATGGATATACTGTATCTTCATATCTTCATGTGGACAAATTGCGCCACCATGACAAGCTTTACAATTTGCTTTTTGTTTGTTGTGCAGACACAATTTTTTCTTATACTTTGGTGTACAATTCATTGTATATAAAGTTTAATTTCTTTAATTCGACTCAAAATAATTCAATTTTTCTACAAGTTGGATGCGTGACGTGTCTTATGTTGCTACGGTTTGTTATGTGTGGTTTTTGAAATTTTATTATTTTTAGTATAGGTCTTTTGGAAATTTGCGTTACATATTTTTGTTATGTAAAGCGCATTAGATAGGACGTTGGTAAAATCATTAGGAGGGTTGTGTGGCGCAGTATTGGACAGGACCTTTCTAAATTCATATGGAGGGTTGTGTGTTCTCCAAATGTTTTAAAGGCGCTTAAATCGGCCTATCCCCACTACTCTATGAACAAAGTCACCAGCAAACTCACGTACAATAGGCTTTTGAGTAATCAATGTGACCCTGTTCTTCTGTGGAATAATACTCCGCTAAACTCTTTCTGGAAATATTTATATAGTAGCTCTGTGAGTAATAAAATTGCTGATCTAACGTGGCGGATTATTCACTCCGGCCTCCCTACGGCGAAAAAACTATCAAAGTGGGAGTTGGCGTGGATCCGTGCTGTCGCACGTGCGCCAGCGGGGCTGTTCAGACGCACAGGTACATCTTTTGGCTCTGCCCTGTTGCTAAGCAACTCTGTGCCCACGTCTCACAGCTCCTCTCCACGTTTGGAGTGGATAATCCCTCATGTTATAATGACATTATAATCACGAAATCAGATAATCAACACCATAATATAATTGCTAAACACTTGATCGACAAAGGGAAATACTCTCTATGGCGATAGCGTAATGCTATTTCCATAATGCAACAGATAAACTTGCTTCTATTATTGACCTTTTCAAGGGGAACCTAATTATGTATATACGCTTTGATTATGACGTCCTTATCAATTATAACAAGCCCAGAGCAGGCTTTGTGTGGACATACCAAAACATACTTTGTAATATAAATACAGGCAGAATCAAAATCAATGTATAGGTAATTTTCCGTGAAGCAATTGTTGTAACTAGTTTATTACCTCCGATGAAATCGAAATAAAGTTAACACTGGCATTCGTGCCAGTGAAGCGCTCATAATTGGAGGCGATTAGCACCTAATAAACCACTTGAGACTATCCCCTCAAGTGGTGTGGTGCTCATCCCTCTTAAGTACGCCCCGCCACGAGCTCGCAACAGACCAACAACAGACCTGTAGAAAGTGTGGAATCCTTGGTCACATCGCTGCGGATTGCCTAGCCAAAGTATGCTTAACTGTAGATGCATCGGTCACGTCAGAAAAGAATGCCATCAACATTACGATGTAGACGATGTTTATCTAGTGAGCACCTCGAAAGAGATTGTACAGGCACGTGGGCCGACGTAGTACGTTTCCCAGAGTACAGGACGAGGGCCGAAGCGGCCCTCCCCTCCACCCACGGTGGAGCAGTCGTGGACCATAGTTACAAACTCGAAGGCTGTCAAGACACCACCCAAAGCACCACTGTTCACAGTACCGACACGAATACCCACCCGCCCACAAAAACCGTAAACATCGAAAACACATCGTAAAGAAAAAAAAAAAACATCATCTGGACTCTGGCTCGGAAACCTCCGGGAAACCGGAGCCAAAGAAACAACTACAGGACGATAGCTAGTATATGTTAATATATCTCTTTCCCCCCTTTAGACTTTCACACAGGGAGGCTCAGATGCTCAACTCTCGGTAACAACAATTAATGCCCGTGGCGTAGGCTCTGAAAACAACGGGACATTACGATCCCAGAACTTCGTCACTTAAACAATGATATTATCTTGATACAAGAAACTCATATAGATTCTAAGAATAAAGCGAGCACATTTGAAAAAACTTGGAAGGAGTTATGGCACCGCAAGGAGTGCTGGGGTCGGGGTTTTAATTACACCAAACACGAATTTGGAAGTGCTCGATTATAAGCATGATACCGAGGGCAGAGTGATGAGCGTCCTTGTACGAGCGGGACGCGTAATTTAAATATATTGTCCATCTATGCACCGAATGATTCCTGTGAATTGTGCAAGCGGGCAGTTTCCTGGAGTGACAAAAGTATTTGTTGTGTCGAGTGCAAACGATGGTTTCATACATCTTGTCAAAACACAGGAGCCCAAACTCGCTGTCTTCCTTCTCAACCGGGAGCATTGCCTCGTGGGTATGTCCATCCTGCAGTAGCCCGAACTACTCATCTCTGCTGTCTTACCTCAGTGCTGATCTCTCAATTCATTCGGTATGCTTGCTGATTCATGCAATAACGAAACACCTTCTAGCCCTGGTCTGCCTGTGGCAACTTCATCTCCTCGTCGCGATAGGATGGATCCTGACTCAAAGCATAGGCATTATCGACCACTACGGCTCCTAAATCTAAATGCTAGGTCAATAAAGAACAAAAGACCAGAGTTCTGGAATTTACTACACTCGACTGCTCCAGACATAATAGTATGCACCGAGTCATGGCTGAACGATAATGTCTCAAATGGCGAGATCTTTCCCCCGGACACGTGTAATCAGTTTAATGTCTTTCGCCGCGACAGAGGCCATTCCTCGGGTGGTGGTGTATTCATCGCTGTGTCTCGCGAATACGTATCTATACGCAGAGACGACTTTGTCCAAACAATCTCACAGAGGTACGCATTGCTGGCTGCAAAAACTTGCTTCTCTCTGCGTTCTACAGGCCACATGAAGGCGACGAAGAAAGCGTTAACAACTTTATACTTTCTCTTAACAAAGTTGGCCAACGTGACTCACACATGTGGATTACTGGAGATATGAATTTTCCTGGTTATGACTGGAAGACGAACTCCATAACCAAGTTTACTGATGCCCTAGACGACTACTCACTAACCCAGGTTGTCACCGAGCCAACTAGGGGCGAAAACATCTTGGACCTGTTTGTCACAAACAACTCAACCCTCATCAATAAGATCCAGGTCATTCCAGGGTTAAGTGACCATGATATCGTCTATGTTGAGGCTGACATAAGTCCCATTATTCTTTCACAGAGGCCACGAGACATCTGCCTATACAGGTAGGCCGGCTGGAATGCTTTCAGAGATCACATGTCAGTCTTTTGTGCATCATTCCTGGAAAGGTCCCAAGATGATATTTCTTTTCCTGTCAACGAACTGTGGTCTATGTTCCGGTGCGAGCTCCAACTGGGTATTGAGAAATTCATCCCGTGTAAACACGTTAAAGGTAAAAACCGACTTCCATATGTGGACCGAGGCATTAAGCGCCTGATGAGAAAAAGAGACCGTCTGCACAAGGAAAAAGACCCTAGGTACAAAAAATAAAGCACTTAGTGCAGAGACGAATAAGAACTGCCTACTGGAAATATGTTGAGGAAGCTGTTTCTCCTAGTGAGGAAGAGACCTATAGCACAAGCAAGCGTTTCTGGTCGCTGTTCAAGCATGCAAAGTCGGATCCCACAGGCATACCTGCTTTGAAGAACCAGGGTCTTCTAGTCTCCGATGCGACTGGTAAAGCATCCCTCCTGAACTCAACATTTTACTCTGCATTCTCAGACAACACCGCTAGTGCTTCACTACCTTACGCCACATGCAGTCCCTACCCTAGCATGCCAGACATAAGCATATCCATCGAGGGCGTCGCCAAACTCCTCAAAAACCTAAAACCCCATAAGCTGCAGGCCCCGACAAGATAAAACCAATGATCCTCAAAGAGCACTTGAAGTTGCACCCATCCTCAAGGTGATCTTTACTAAATCGCTAAGGTCACACCAGGTCCCGGATGACTGGAAAACTGCGATCATCACTCCAGTCTACAAGTCAGGTGATAAGGACTGTGCTGCCAACTACCGCCCGATCTCACTAACTTGTGTTTGTAGCAAATTACTAGAGCACATCATTACTAGTAACCTAATGGCGCACCTAAAACGTCACAATATCTTGTACAAGCTACAGCACGGATTTAGGTCCTTAAGGTCATGTGAGACACAGCTATTAGAATTGGTCTCCAGTCTGCACTCTAACCTTGAAGCTCGTAAGCAAACCGACCTGATCGTCCACGATTTCTCCAAAGCCTTCGACAAAGTGTCACATGTAAAACTTGTGTCCAAGCTTGCTGACTATGAAGTAAGAGGTCAAAACTTGCTCTGGATTGAGGACTTTCTCAAGAACAGGAAACAGTGTGTTGTGATTGATGGAATCCAATCATCTTTCCTACCCGTCAAGTCAGGTGTTCCGCAGGGTTCTGCCATTGGCCCAGCTCTGTTTCTCATCTACATTAACGACCTCCCTGAACACATCAGGTCTACCATCCATCTGTTTGCTGACGACACTGCGATGCTCCTCGCAATTGACTCCCAGGATGACCGTAACCAGCTACAAGCCGATTTGCGACGCTTGGAGGCCTGGGAGAATAACTGGCTCATGTCCTTTAACCCCACAAAATGCTTGCGTGTGAGCCGTAAAAGGATGCTGGTCATGTACGACTACACACTGCACGGTGTTGTCCTGAGGTCAGTCAACACCTCTAAATACCTTGGCGTCCATTTGTCAAGTGATTTAAAATGGAACCACCACATCGCAAAAAGAACGGCAAAGGGCAACAGTACGCTTGGGTTCCTAAAAAGAAACCTTTAAGTGAGATCAGCTGTTCTTAAGGAAAAGTTATACCTAGCTATCTTAAGACCTAAGCTAGAGTACTGCGCATCCATTTGGGATCCCAGGAAAGGAGTCGAGAGCAACGGTGCGCACCGCATAGAGATGGTGCAGCGAAGGGCCGCCCGCTCGGTACTGAACCGGTACCACCGCCTATACAGCGTGTCATCCATGCTGCAGGAGCTGGGGTGGAAATCGCTAGAGCAGAGAAGGACCGACAGTCGGTTAACACTTTTATATAAGATCGTTTATGGCCTTGTGGCTGTCGACCCTGGTGACCTGTTAAGGAAACCACTACGTCAAACAAGAAACACAAGATACACTCATTTTTGCCCGTCTCATGTAAATCCGAAGCTTTCCGTCTCTCATTCTACCCAAGAACAATCAGTGACTGGAACTTACTCCCTGATACCTTGTTCAAGAAAGCCGCTGGTGACCCCAAGGTCTTTAGGAGCCAGCTTCCAGCTAGTCCATCTTACTAGCTCCTGACCCCCTACATTTAATCCTCTTATGAGGGTTTGTAGTTTGTGAAATAATGACCCAGGCGATCGGAAAACTTTCATTTCGAATCTCCCTGATATTTTTACCCAGAGTCTGAGTCCCTGATAGGGGGAGACTGGAACTGTGTGGAACTGGAACGCGATAAACGAGGTAGTAGCGAACAAAATTTAATAGGGAAAGAGCAATTGAAGGAAATTCGACAAGATTTAACCTTTTAGATATATAGCGGAACTTACACCCCAAAACGAATGAATACACTGGTTTAAGGATACCGTAAACCTTCGCGGGTGTCATTTTGACGAATTTTTTGTTTTTATCCCAGTCGATAAGTTAGGGTAGGAACTTCAATACTCCAAAAAAGAAAATTAGAATAACTTATATTTCACGAAGAAAAATAAGAAAATCTAGTTTTCAACTGTATTGCGTTACATGATTCAGGCGCTATAATCTTTTAATCTTGTTTACTTAGCCTTCGGGTCAGGAATTGGCGCTTCTTGCCTGGCATGTTCTTGCCTGGCTTTCTTCGTTGAAGAGGCACTTTGCCCATTATTTATCAAAATTTGGCTGCTGGAAATGGTCGAAAATGTTGGAGAAAGCGATTACCACAAGTACCAAAGCTCAAGCAGAACATGAAATCTGAGCACAGTAATACTTTCCCGCGCACAGAGAAGGCTTGTCTCCAATTGGCCGATCGTGTCACGTTTGTTTGCTCTCCTGCTGTTAGCGCTTCACATGTTGACACAACTTCAAATGGCTATAACTCGGTATTGATTTTGCTGCCGTTTCAATGGAAAGACCCAAAATGTTCGCCCACAAGGATTTGAACGATTGCTTTCAAATTTTGCGAGCAGCTAGTCCAAACTTTGATCTTCGAAAGTGTGTCGGCGATTTTTGATATTTTGATTTCTCGCACTTTTATTACTGTTCGAAGGCCGAAACTCGTCAAATAAATGAACCTTCAACTTTTGGAAGTTCTTATTCTGGAATGCATTAATATATTAAAAATCGCCGACACACTTTAGTCATTCAATGAGTGTTGATTGATTTAAGACAGAATTGAAGCCAATGCGCGCCGTATTTCTATACGAACATTTTGCATATTTAAATCGCACCTTTTTATCGTTTTCCTTTCCGCGTTAGAGCAGATTTCGAAAAACAGAATAAAAACTGCGTCATCATAAACTACGTTTATTAAGCTTTAAAATGATATCTAGTTTTGGGGGGTTTATTTCAATGCGCCGCGTAGAGAAATTTTGCGCGAAGGGTACCCGCGAAGGTTTACGGTATCCTTAACAGCGATAAATTAGCGGCCAGTCGCATCGATCGATTTATGTATCCAAGCACATAAAACCCCATATCAGACAGTGTGAGCTTGCACCATTTATCGGCTCAGACCACGACTTCCTGTCTCTCAAACTTAGATTAGTTGAAGGGGGTATGGAAGTTTAATTCTTCCCTCCTAACTGACAGCCAGTATGTCAATGCAGTTCAGGAGACGATAAACGAACTTCAGAACCGTAAATCAGAGTTCGTCAGGGTGGGTCACTGGTGGGATTCCCTCAAACAAGAGATCAAACGGATAACCAATTGCTTAACCAAGCGAGTTATCCGGGCAAAACAACGTTTAAAAGCCGGCGACATTTCATCCGCAAAAGAAATACAACAAACGGAATCAGCTCTGAAGGCTCTCGTGAATACAGAACGCGAAGGCCCAAAAATCCGCGCCAGATCACAATGGATCGAAGAAGGCGAAAATACAACGCGATATTGTTAACCTGAAAAATGTCGCGGTCAAAAAGCCTCCATGAACTCGGTCTACAACAGAGATAATGTCGAAGTGACCGAGGAAAAAGAAATTTTGGAAGCTGTTTATGAATTTTACAGCGACTTATATAAGCAGGAACAGACTGAACCAGAAGCACAAACGAACTTTTAGACAAATTAGATAGGATACTAATACCAGAACAAAGTAAAATATGTGAAGGCAAATTTACAACGAAAGAACTCACGCGAGAATTACAGGGCTTAAGTTAGTCGGGAGTCCGTCTGGTCCGAGTGCTTTGTTCTGAGTTTTACCAGGCTCTTTGGGACGTGCTTGCATTAGATTTTACAGCCGTAGTCAAAGAGAGCTTTGAGGTCAACCTCTTGCCGGGGTCTCTAAGAGAAAGTATTACCAGGCTCCTTTTTAAAAAGGACGATAAAAAAGATTTAAAGAATTGGAGACCAATATCGTTACTTAACACGGGCTACAAGATTCTAACCAAAGCGCTATCAGAGCGTCTTAAGCAAGTCCTAGGACATGTGATTGACACGGATCAAACATGTTCAGTGTCAGGTAGAAACATCGCGGACAATTTAAACTTGTTACGAGACGTGTTAGATTTCATGGAAACAACGGAGAAAACGGACTTCTCATTAGCCTCGACCAAGAAAAGACATTCGATAGGGTCGACCGGGACTTTCTCAACAATGTTCTACGCAAATTTGGCTTCGGACCTGATTTTATTTAATGGATAAAGGTAATTTACAGGGGGGCAAACTGCAGCGTTTTAGTAAACGGAAACCGAACAGAAAATATTTCGCTAGCAAAGGCAATACGCCAGGGCTGTCCGATCAGCCGTTCTCGTTGCCTAAGTGCTAGGAAACACACTCCGGAAAGAAAACAAAATATGAGGGATTCTCTTACCGGGATCGAACGGCACAACCTTTAAAACGTCCCAGTACGTCGACGATCTAACGTTACTTTTATAAGGACCCACCGATCTAACACATGCACTAGACATAGTTCATAGATACGAACGAGCTACAGGCGCGCGCCTAAATAGGAAAACAAACTGAAGCTATGTGGGTAGGCCGCCCGCCGGAAAAAGCCTTTGACAAATTCGGTCTAAAATGGGTTAAAAAATGAAGATCTTAGGTGTTTATTTTGGAGAAGACGCCGAACAAGACAATTGGGAACTGAAATTGAGCAAATTCGCGCGCAAATTAGATCTATGGAAATTGAGAGACCTCTCACTTCCAGGGAAAGCGCTACTAGTTAATGTCATTGGAGCGTCCAAGTTTTGGTACCTCGAAGAATCCTACCAGTACCAACAAGGGTGATTAATCGTTTCAACAAGATAGTTAGGCCCTCTATATGGGGGGACGTAGGGAGTCGGTGAAACGAAAAACATGTTTTCTCCAACCTACACAAGGAGGGCTGGGAGTAGTAGACTTAAAGACAAAAGTGAAGTGCTGGTTAAGCAGAAGATCCTGTCAATTGTCGGGAAAGATTCCATTCGATGCATTCAGAGACTTTCTACTTTCGTGTTCTAAATTACTCTCAATGAAGACTATTTAGAAGAGCGTGAAACTTTACTTGTATCTTTACGAGGTAATGTTAACCATTACCTCGAGGTAATGTTAACAATTACCTCGTAGAGACAGACCGTCCTCTGTTATGCATGTTAATGCTCCCTCTTCTTCCAATGATAAAATGTTGATAGCGGAGCTCCTTTGCGGCCGAAGGCCGCAGAGCGGAGCACCATACCTAAGGAAAAAGCGTCCAAACGATCGCATAATAGCGCAGGTATGAATTCCCACAGGGTATCCAAAGCATCACAGGTCGCAAAGGGATGCGAGTGAATTTTCGACGTCGAGATTTCCCGCCATTTTCCCGTGCGTGCCGTGAGGCCTGACGTCACAGATTGGCATGACGTCACAACATGGCGCCGCCAAGTGAGTGACACCCGAATGACTGGGGAGGGTGGGTGGTCGATGCTTTGGTGATGGTCGCGCGTTCGCGATCACGCGCCGGTGACGTCACAACATGGAGCCGAGCGACGCGACGGGGGGAGGGGTAGGTAGTCAGGGGGGCGCTGCTGGCTCGATACTGACGTCACACTACAGGAAACCAAGAAAGAAACCGAGAAAGATTTATAATATTGAGTTTCTTCGATTCGTGGCCAATGCACAAGACGAAACTACACTTGGGAGCGGTTGTGAGAACCAACTAGAATCGTACTACGCAAATTTCGGAGCAACAAGTGTATGTAGAAGTCAAAAGAGTTCTTCTCGTTGACAACAAGAAAGCCGAGAGGCGAGATTTGGCGAGCAGCCAACTATGACAAACGGGTGACAAACATGAAACACTACAGTCGTGGTCTAGCGGACACGAGGCGTTTATAATAGAACAGTGGCTTTTTGGGGGACTAAAATTACATGGAGGAACCGTGAAAGGTGGTTTTTATTCACTTTGTAATATTGGACCACATGAAAGTCATGAACTACCCAAATACTGCTTTGCTAGATTACTTACTTGGTTAATTGAATAAAACTTTGTTTTGATTTCCACATAACGGTAGTTAAGTGTTAATCGATACGGTTTGATAAGTAGGAGAAATTAAAAAGTGTGAGGGGAGACGAATCTAAATCTTAAGTTAATGGCGGCCATTGCGAGTTGCTTAAACTCACTTTGTAATTTCTTTATAGGGAGATGGGAGTTCAGGCAGGATACACTAAAGTTGTTTCTATACACAGGAATAAACGTCGCTGTTCATTGTGTATATCGAACATTGCATTTTGATAGTTTGAATCCGAGACGACTCGCGAATCGGCAGGATCGGAAAGGAGTAACTTGGGATTTGACTTAACTTAGAACAGACAGAAACCTTTATTTAATTAATAGTCCAAGACCAAACGACCGAGTCGTGTCATGTTTTGGAAAGCGAAGGAATGTCACAAAAATGAAAACTAGAAGAGAAAACCAAGACTTCAAGGCAAGCTAGTATTTTTGGCACCTGCCAACTTCCTCTCACAACTGCGGGTTATGCGTGTTTTCCTAGCCTAAAATTCGACATTCTGGATTTCCCCTCCTAGAAAACAGGGTAAGGATGGGAAAATTATGTCATTTGTTTTTGTTTTCCTGCTACCACAGGCCTCTCTTCTCTGCATTTCACAAGTTGACATGTCTAAGAAATAGAAAACTGAAATTGAGTCTATAACTCAAGAAAACAAAAACTTAATTACAAAACTACGGTAATCCTATTGTTATTTGCACCCATGTTGGATTGTAGACTGTCAGAGTGGCAGTGTACTTATTGATGAACTAATCTCTTTTCTCTGCTTACTTCCTGCTGTTGAGGGACCAGTCATTATTTATCGAGGGGGGAGGGGGGCGCTGGTGCAATAAAGGGATGGGTCACCACTGTATTCACCTTGCTTTTGCAAAACACTTTATTCTGTTCCATATTAATGTTTCTATGCCCAAAAAACAAAGGTTTCCCTAATTGAGTTTTATTTTTGAACACTTGGACTTTAACTCCCTCATACAGCCATATTTTCATTACTGTAGTGCTGTATGGGGGACATGTGGCAAAGGGATGGCAAACACCCTCCAGATACTCCAAAACAGGGCAGCCAGGGTTTTGACCTTCTCAAATTATGATAAACGGTCAAGGGATTTACTTAATGAGCTGGAGTGGGACAATCTTGAGACCAGGAAGGACAAACAGCTAGCATTGATGATGTACAAAACCCAAAATGGAGGAATCCCAGATTACCTCTCAAATATTTTCTTGTATTCCTATCAAACTCATAAGTATAATTTTAAGTAGAGTTTTTCAGCTCCTGCTTAAAAATTAAGCCCTAGAACATCTTAAAGAAAACAATTTTGAGCTATCAGAATTGTCAATATATTAAATATAACTTTTTAATAATTTATGTATTTATATTATTCATTATCTTTGTATCTACCATTATCCCTATATTTTATTGTATATATATTTTAAATTGTACATAATATGTTAGTTAGATTATATTAATAGTTAGATACCGTGTAATGCACTTTTGATCATTATATGTTAAAAAGCGCACTATAAATCAATAAATTATTATTTATTATTATATAACTCAAATTATTATATAAACACCAATGAAATACCAGGTGATCTCCCGTGCGAAAACTTGATATCTTCACACGTGAAAATATCATGTTATTTTCACATGTGAAAATATCACACTTCCCTTTGCTGAATGCTCGATTTTAAGCTTAACTCAAATAAAATTTGAATTTGGTATTTCATTGATGTTTATATAATAAACAGAACATTACATGACCGCTTGGAGATACGAATTTTATCTTCTCGTGTTAAAAATTTATCTCACTCGTTCGCTGCGCTCACTCGTGAGATAAATTTTCAACACTCGAAGATAAAATTCGTAACTCCGCGCGGCCATGTAATATCCTCTATATATACTGAGCATATATTACTGCCAAGATCTTTGTGATTGCATCTAGAATTTAGTTTCTGGTCATGTAAATGGAAATATTTTTGGCAGAAAGATGTCAAACAAATAACCTTTGGAAAAATGTAAACAACCAAATCATCAAGTACTGTTTTACCCTTGAAATGACAGATTGAAATGCTTCAAATCTTTTTTCAATGTGTGCTTCCAGAAAATAACCCCCCCCCCCCCCCCTCCCTCCCCTCCACGCACACACAGAGCAGGTGTTGAAAAAGTGATCTCCCTACCCATCTGATATTTCCAAAGGAAAATACAGTACTTGTATGGAAGAAATCAGGTAATTGACCTGCCCCCACCCTTCTGGAATTTCCTGTCCCTTTGGTGGTGATGCAATTTGCATCCTTTACCATGTCAAGCATCCCGGTTCTTCTTCTCAATGGACACCTCTTGGCCTCCACTCTTTAACATGCCTTAATATTAATATTATTATTTGTGCCAAATACAGTAAACTGGTTTTGATAAATCCGTGAAATAGCATACTTAGCACTAATGCACTCTAATTTCTTTGTTCTCTAATGTGCTGTCTTGACTACTACACTTTGAATATTATATGTCTTCACGGGTCTAGGAAAACCACTCTGGAAACTGAACGAGATGGAATTAGTCAATTATAGACAAAACAATTAGAAATCATTTCATTCATTCTTGATTTCATGAATTCATCTTTAAATGTACATGTATAGTATCCAATTAGCCATGCATGGTATTATTTAAGACTGGAAAATAGAAATAGAAGAAAATAGAAGCTTCATCAGACTTATTGCTTTTCTCTTTCAATTTCAGCGACAAAGCAGCAGCCAGAAATGGCTCTTGGACAGCCCAAAAATTATATAAATAGTATTACATGGACTGCAGAACAGACTTTGAAGTTCATAAGAGACTATGTATGGCAATGAGAGATAAGAGGGAAAACTTTACAGAAGTCTGTAAAGTCTCTTTCTTTTCCAAGTTTACATTTATTACACTTTTTTAATACTTTATTGTAATAACGGCACATGCATCCCATGGTGTAGTGTCACAATAATGACTATCTATGTCTATGTCTATGTATTATGATTTCTAAATACTTGTCAAGAATCAGTTTAATGCATTTGCAGTGCTTTTATTATTTAAGAAGATGCAAATGCATCAACCAACTTTGTCTACAATTAGCCTATGCCAGCTAGTGAGAATGCAATGCTGCTGCAATCAATTATAGCTGAGGTACTAAGATGATATTATACATAAAAATTAGTATAGCCTGCTCATGACTCTGTCTTGTGTTTTTGAAAAGAAAATGTATCCATGATTGTTATATCATCTGGTTTGTGAACATTAAAACAATAGATTACTTGATCTAGATTTCCATGAACTGAAGACTAGGAGATTCTGTGGGTTCGTCAACTACCTTGCAAAATTCGGTCCAACGACCGCTTACCCTATTTCTGCAATTGCCTCACGAAGTTGTAAAAGGTGTGGGTGCTGATGCTCTGAAGCGTGATGAGCTGCCTCCATACTTATTGATATTTATGGGGAAGGTAAAATCTCTTGCGTTCAACACATGGGCAATTATATCCGAGTTACCGCTATAACCGTGCCCAATATGGATGAAATGTGGCGTGAAGGATTTACCTTCAATAACCACTCTTTAAAGTTTACTCCTTGGGAGTCCAGGAAAATTTAGGTTTCAATAAGTCAATTGCCGTCAAGTCCCTGATGTTGATGTAAAGGCCTGTCTTGGTAAATTTGGCTCTGGCTTGTCAGCCGTTCAGCGTCAAAGGGACCGTCATGGGATTGAGACAGGACAACGGTTCCTGTATATGTATATTAACTCCTCGATTCCTCGGAATCTGAGACTTCGCGGGTTCCCGTTTAAAGTTTTTTATCAGGGTCAGATATCGGGATGAGCCTACTGTAAAAAGGAGGAGCATGATAACTTTTCAAGTCCTAACAAAAACAATTGTTTTCGTTGTTGCGAGGATGGACACATGCAGAATCAATGCACTACACTTCTTGTCAGCCAAGAAACGCTGACTACTGAGGCCGCTGATGGTTCTGACACTTCGCCGGCTGAACCCGTTTCCTCCCCTTCTCATAAGACTCCTGTCATCGAGCCAGATTCTGCTGCCGCTATGGAGGTGATTGTTCCTTCACCACCTTCCAATCGAAATGCTCAATCTAAGGACTCTCCTGTGCTTTTCACTAATCCCGCATCGTCTCCATCCTCCCCTCCTTCCCTGCAAAGAGTTGTTGGCCTCCCTCCTGATTCAAACTCTGCCTTGGGTTCGGACACCCAGGAATTGCTCAATAAAATTAAACATGATGGCCTTGTTATACCTCCTCCAGGTTTAATCCAGCAGTCAAGTTTGTCGGAGGACGAACGTGACTTCAGTGCTGCTGACAGTTATGTTTTCTGGCCGTCTGACTCTGAATCTCTTTCTTCATATCATTCACCTCGTTCCTCACCTAAACAACGCCATAAAAAACATAAATCGCATAAACAAAATCAACTACGTTCCCGTTCACCCGTTCACAAGCACAGCAAATAATTTTTCCCATACCTATCCATCACATATCCATGCATCCCCCTTTTTTACTCTCCTTATAATGTTATTATTTTATTCACTGAACATTAATGGTCTGCGTGACGCTAATAACCGTAGCGCTTTTTTGGAATCTTTGAAACACTAATCCCGATCTCCTCTGTCTTCAAGAAGCTCACTCTGTTAATGATCATGAAATTTCTAACTGGTTTTCCCCTATTGGTTATTGTTGTTGCCTCCCATGGTAGTAATGATTCATGTGGTGTTGCTGTCTTGTTCAGGTCTTCTTTCTCCCCTACTCATACTTGGAAACATACTTCTGGTCATTTTATTCAAATTCAATTCAATCACTCTGGTCATGATACAGTTTCCATAACCTTCTATTCCTGATGATATACCGTGGGGTCCTGGATATTGGAAGCTCAACACTTCCATTCTTTTCGAACCTGAGTACATTTATTTAATCAACTCCTTTTAGTCTTCTTGGCAATATCACAAGCCCTCATTTCTGTCTCTTCAAAATTGGTGGCACATCGGTAAAGCTCGTATAAAACAAATGACAATCAAATATTGTGCTGAGCGTAACAAATTCCGTAAGGGTGAGCTAACTCGCCTCCATGGCGAACTTACAGTCTCAAAAGCTCAGCTTGACAAAGGTCAGCTTTCCGTCCTCCAAAGGCTTAAATTTGTTGAGCTTTCTATTCAGAAGTTCCATCAGGATAAAGCAAAGGCGGCTCAAATAAGGTCGAGGGTTAAGTGGGCTGAACAGGGGGAAACCTCTTCTGCGTATTTCTTCCGTTTGGAAAAGAAACGTGCTTATTTGCGTAGGGTTCCTGCTATTCGTGATGACTTTAATGTTTTAGTTAAATCCCAAGAGGAAATTTTTGCTGCTTGGGTAGACTTTTATAAGTCGTTATTTACAGCTGAGTCCACAAATGCTGATATAAAGGCCGAATTGCTTTGCAATATCTCTTAAAACTCTCTGCTGACCAATCTCAGTCGTGTGAAGGTCCTTGTCTGTAGATGAGTCATTTACAGCACTTAAAGTAATTCCCCTCTATTGCACTGCGCATCCTTTCTGCGCATAACATTGCAAAAGCTGTAACGCAGTTCTAAAAATGGCGGCCTTTGCTGCTGGAGGGCTGTTACGCGGCAATAAAGGCTACTTTATTAGCTTAAACGAAAGAAAACGGCGAGAAACGTTATCAATTGCAAAGAAGAGAAGTCTTGCTACTTATGTGGAGGAGGAGGAAGTTGAGGGATATGTAAATCCTGAGAAAAGAGGAAGCGAGCTGGAAGGACGTCGAGTGATTGAGTTAGAAGTACTCGCGGAAGGGTTAGATAATGGATGTGAGGTGTACAGCTATCGAACTGCCAAACAGAGACCATTTCTGGATTGGGAAGCTTTCTATACATCATGTGCAGTGATCCAGATTGTGGGCAGTCAATGTTTGTACAACAAGCAAGGCGCATCGACCCGCTGGTGCTAGCAATCGCGGCAGACCAATTTCGATGTAAACACGAAACTCGCTGCAGGTAAGAGTCGTATATCTCGAGTGTTTTTAGGCTAGTCATGCTCCCTTGAGTCTCTAACTACGTCAGACATCAATAGAAGAATGAAGTTAGCGATTATTCCTTGTGTCTTTCTGGTTATTTAGGGATGCTACACGCCAGTATCGGTGCAACCCATGTCAATGCTTTGCTAACATCCATCAATGTTCCGGCCGTGCGACAAAACACTCTAAAAGCAAGGGAGCGAGAAGTCGGGCTAGCAATCGAAACAGTTTCAAAGAAGTCCTGCTTTGAGGGAATGGAGAAAGAAAAAGAGTACTGGAGGGATGATGAGTCGGTAGATGCAGGCATTGGAGTATCTTACGATATGGGATGGCAGACGAGAGGGAAGGCTCACAATAGTTTGACAGGTAATATTCTCCCTCTTTTTCATAATAATGATAAAAAGTACTTATCCAAATGACATTTTTGGCGAATTTGCTATTGGAATAATCTGAAAACTGTTTCTCGTTGATCACAATTGATCCTGGGAGAGAGGGGGAAGTCTCAGCTGATGACAATAATACTTTAAAGCTGCAACTAGAATATTTGAATAAGAGCTTGGAGCAGGGCATAAGAACATCTACCCTGCTTAACCCAGTTAGCCTTGTGACTGGGTTTCAGCGAGAATCAGATCAATCAAGTGCTTAAGAATTGCCAAAAGATCTTCACCTTGAAGGATGTATATTTGGCAGCCAAGTATTGCTAGTGACATTCTGTTTATGATCCAGAACATTTTTAATGACACAGATTTTGAGATTGATGACTTCATTGAAGATGAGTCTGGTATTGTTTTTAATGAGTCATTGTTGGACAGCTGGACTTTAAATGATGATGATTTGTCTTTGATAGAAATACCTGGGGAATATTTTTCCCTTGCAGATCTTGATGATGACTCTTGATCTCTAACACTATTCTTGACTTATTTTAACATTCACAAGCACATGTCCATCATTTGTGGAACGTATCTTCTGTAGGAAGAATGTTTCATTTGTTCTTGTGGCACAGTTGCTACAACCATGCTATGCTTAAGTGATGATTAATCATGCAATCAACTTCACTCAAACTCTTATCACACCATGAACCACTAGAGATTCAAATAACAAAGTATGGCTATAGCACACAGGATTGTGTATTTTTAAGGTTGGCTTTTATCTATAGATTTTTTTTTGCAGCTAGTAAAATAAAGAATGATTTGGATGGTGTGGTAACCAAAGGCTAGGAAGTATTTTTTAGAGCATAGATTTATTTATAGATTTTTTGTAGTCTGATGCACAGCCATGACTACTGCAACTGAACAATTTGATTTTGAATTGTTACTACTCTCTCTCAAAGAATGTCCGTTACCATTTTGAAGACAAACTGTGTGATAGCAGCAATGCCAAGTATGACATAATTTTCAGGTAAGTTCTTCCCTCCAATATGTTTCATTTGTTGTAAAGCCACTTTTGCTATCCTTTGCCAAAGTCATGAGAACCAGAAATCTTTTACTCCAGAAAATTTTCAATCCCTTGCGCACCGCACTGAGTCTACATTTGTGTGTTTCAAGAATTGGAAATTCGGGAGGGGTGGGGGGTCAATTTACCTGATCTTTTCCATACAAATACTGTATTTTTCTTTGGAAATTCCAGAGGGTTGAAGGGGTCACTTTTCAACACCCTTCCGTTAGGGGGGGGGGGGGGGGGTATGGACATTTTTTGGAACCATTATAGAAGGGATGGCCTTAATGGGGCCAGGTACCTTTAAAAAAAAAGAATTACAGAGATATTATTTTCTGGATACATAGACGGTCAATAAGGAATCCTCCATTTGAAAACAATTTTATTGTCTGCAATAAGGCATAAATATTATGATAATTTGTTTATGATATTACTCTCAAGCAGTTTTCCAGTGACTGGATAGTCTTAAGATAATCAACACCAAATTCACGAGTGATATCTAATATTTTCCTTTCATTCACAGGAATAAGAGAAAAGTTCTCTGTCAGAAATCAATGACACCCTGCTTTGCTGCATAGTAACTCTGATATACATACTTTATCAGAAAATTCAACATTTCTGTTGCATTAGTGTTCAAAGTTCCAAATCAATCACTTAAGAATTTGGAAATTTTACTATAGGCAGACTTCTTTATGGAATATTTCAAGCCCCTTCTACACCTTACAAGAAAAACACTTCAATCGTGCTGTTTTGTGCATTATCGTGGTCTCTTTCCAAGACACACCTTTTTGTGTTCATTTATCCAAGAGAAGAATGAATTGATGTCAAGGTGCTGCAAGTAGTCTCTAGGACAGTTGGGAAAAGCATGCATTGGTTCTCTGTTGGCCTTCTGTAGAAATACTTCTTCATCGACTAATCTTTTAACAACACTCATCAGGTCTGTTGACATATCTTTCCTTGTGTGTTCCCCTGAAGTTTTCTTTATAGATACTTCTTGGTCATAGTTCTCAGTCACCTTTTTGCAGATAGGAAAAGCCTGAGACATTCTCTGGACATTCTCCTGTGTAACATTAGCACCTAGACCCCAGATCAGAAGGTACATTATTGCCTAACCCACCTTTGTTGTTTACACTCCTGTTCCACTTGATACGCTCTGCATCATGAGGGCTTAATTGAGAATGCACCAGGAACAAATGATGAAGAACCTCCAGTGCATAGTTTTTACTCCCTGTTCCATCTTGTTTATAGTGTAGCAAGAAGAATTTCATACATCTTAAAATTCGGTTACCATCTCCTTCCCTGGTGGCATCAGTAGCAGACCCATATTCATGAGACTGCAATGATAGTCATAAACATCATCTTTCTGATGTGTCTGATTTGGTGCTGTGTTGGCAAGCTGAGGTGGCTCTGGTATTATTGGAGGGAAGTTATGAGTCATCTCATGGTGCCGTCGATGAGCCCCGTCCTTTGCAAATGAGTAATCACAACCAGGAAATCTGCATGGATACCTTCCATCAACATTGATTGGTTGCCGATCTTTCTGGATCTCCCATTGTACAAGTGATGTAACATATCGGTGCTTGTTGTACAACTCGCTATTGATGACATATGTTGCAATGAATTTATTCACAACACGTTTAAGGTAAACCTGCTTCACTGCTACTGAGGCCTCTTTCATGGCTTCTGGGAAACCATTGTTGATGGGCTTATCATCTACAGACTGCATCCCAAAGAACTGCAAGCCAGCTGCAATGATTTGGGCATCCAAGACCAAGTTTAGAAACCTCTTGCAAGGAGCTGGTTTGCGCTCTGCATCCGAAACCACATCTCTCAAGTTGATTTGATTTCTCAGTGCAAATAGGGAGGACGTATCACACGCCGATGATCCCAGGTAGAATCTTGAAAATATTAGCTGAAATGGCAGAAAAATATTACTATCTAATTTTCTAAACTCAATTGAAGGTTTGTGTGTGGGAGGGGCCTGAATGTTTTATCATGGATTAGTGAGAAGGAAAATAATTCCAAGATTTACCTATCAATGAAGATGATACTTTTATTAATAAATAACATTTACAGAAAACACAGCCAGCTGGGCTAAAGAAAAGCCCTTAGCATTATTTTGGGCGTGATTATGATAATTTGAACTCTAAAAGAATGTGTGATTCTAGAAAATAGCCCCCCCCCCCCCCCCCACACACACACACACGCACACAGAAGGGATTGCACAGAATAGAGGGGGAGGGGGGCAATTTACCTGATGAATATTTTCTGGAACCACACAATAAGCTTAGCCTTTCAATGTACTACCAACCAACAGTGTGCAACTATGGGAGTTTCTTTGTAAAAATGGCCTCAATGAGGAATTGCAATCTGCATATAAGCTGTACCATAGCTGCGAAACCGCACTTATACGTGTACAGAATGACATAATTAAAGCCATTGACAGTCATTGCTGCGGTTTTCTCGTTCTTTTAGATCTTTCAGCGGCGTTTGATACTGTGGACCATGCAATACTATTAAACAGACTGTCATCTAGATTTGGAATTAAGGGAAACGCCTTAGCATGGTTTGAATCATATTTAAGTGATAGATCACAATTCGTACAAATTGATGGCACTTCTTCATCCTCTTGCCCTCTCCGCTTTGGTGTACCCCAGGGTTCGGTCTTAGGACCTATCCTATACCTCCTGTACACTGCGCCCTTAGGTGATATTGTACGGAAACATGGCCTGTCTTTTCACTTTTATGCTGATGATTCCCAGCTATATACGACCTTCGCATGTAATAACGATCAAGAGTTGTCTTCTGCTAAGAAGCGCCTAGAATGCTGCGTTGCTGAGATTAATCATTGGATGACAATAAACAAACTAAAACTAAATAATGGAAAGACAGAACTTTTACTTATTCACTCTCGTTTCCGTCCTCCAACGTCGTCGCCTTCCCTTACTGTGGGTAATGACGTTATAAAACCTGCGACCCATGCTCGTAACCTTGGCGTCATTTTTGACAACACGATGTCCTTAACCCGGCATGTTAATGATGGTGTCAAAGGAGCATTTTACCATGTCCATAATATCTCTAAAGTCAGGAAATACATTAGTCGAAGCACCTGTGAAACTCTAGTCCATACTTTTATTGGTTCAAAGCTTGACTATTGTAATGCACTATTGTAATGCGCCGAGACTTTGGAACGCGCTTCCTTTTGAGATCAGGGCTTGCTCCAATGTTAACAGTTTTAAACAGTTTTTAAAGACTCATCTTTTTAAGATTGCGTATGATGTGTAATGTTTCTTTTTTTATAATTTTAGCTTCTACTACCGTTTTTATTATTTTTAGTAATATATTATTATTTTTATTTTTTTTTCTTCTCCATTAGCATTGTAAGATTTTATACTCAGTTTTTATATGATTTAAACGATTATTTTCATTATTACTACCATTGTAAAGCGCGCAGAACAGAAATGTATGTGCGCTATATAAGAAATTTTATTATTATTATTTATTAACAGTGTAAACTAAAGCAAAGCTTGTAATTAATAATAAATATAATGCAATTAGTATAGGAAATCATACGACTTCAATTTGGAATTTATTTACACGAGTAGGTTTTTCAAAAAGTATCAACAAACTGAACTAGCCGCACGCGTTTTTCCTTGATTGAAATCTGGACCAAAACCTGACAGAATTTGAGCATGAAACAAAAACCAAATGTTCCATAATATAGCTCGATGTTATCAAAATATTTTATCATTTCAAAAGATAATTTGCATTTTGTTATACATTTTTGCACTTTGTTACCTTTTTTTTGGCACTTTCTTACCTAAAAACTGCACTGCTCTCAGCCAATCAGAATCAGAATCAGAATCCAGAGTTTTTGTGTATTATTATATTATTTAGTAAATTATTTTATGACAGATATAATTTGCCTCTCTACATCTACATCAACTTCTCATAAAGGGACTCTGTGATGTGTGGTGAATAGCCGTGGGTTATTAATTAGATTATGTCCAACTTTTTGTACAGTACATACCTTATTTGTCTTCTGCTTCATTAATGTTGAGTACTTGAGTACTTGTGGGTTATGTGTTGTGGCACAATGGTTCTAAAAATGTCAAACTCTTTAAAATTTACCACAAATACACTTGGTACAAATAAACTGTTTGGAGTATCTGCTAAATCTTGGGTAGGTCTGTCGTGATCTAATTGGATAGGGCTGACTCTGAATTACCTGTTTAGATGTTCTTCCAACTTTAAGAACTAAACTGATGATAAATGGTACAAGGGACATGCTGCTATCCCGTAGCTCAAGAAGAACGCTTGATGCTAAGCAAATTCGAGGATGTCTATCTCCAGTTGGGCTTTGGATCAGCGACAGCGGTAAAGCGAAATTGGTAAAGTAATGGAGCTTTGTCTTTCAGTTCTTCTCCACGTTTTTCCAGCTGAAGTCTTTAATAGAATCCTTTGAAGGATTTCGTAAGATCGAGGCATCTTTTTTGGAACACAGGGACTTTGCTTCTTCAGAGACTTTCTTACAGACATTACCATAAATACATTCGGCAACAGAAACACAAGACATTGCAGCATCTGCAATACACTTGGCACTATTTCCCCTTGCATGTGCTTTCCCGAGGCGACATAGTTCAGTGGATAACTGGGACATTTTTTTTTCAATTTAACGTGACGGTTACCTAAAATTCAAAAAGAAAAAAAATATATTTTTTAAATCTGCATATAAATTAAGGCCCCTGAAGTACGAAAATGGATGTAGAATATGTGATAAAAATGTTGAGCGTGGTTTTCTTTAGAACAACTTTACCTTTTTTTGCAGTCATCGAAACCGATATATAACTTAAGTAGTTCTAAGGCATTGTCGAGTGGCAAACGTTAGCGCGTGATTGAGAGAATTTTCAGGTTATTGCTCTTGCATTCATTTTGCTTTATTTTATTTACCGAGACATCTTTCTCAAGTATAAAGCCACGGATTGATCAAAAGAAACAGAGACGAGAAGCAAAGCACAAAATCAATCAAAAGTAACATAAGTTTCGCATATCAGCAAAAAAGTGTCGAAAAGGTTAGGCAAAAATGTTTATCACGTTCTTACTTGAACTTTGCAAACGTCTCCTAGACGTTCAGCATTAGAATATACCTGTTTTAGCTCGTTATGTGTCTGAGCTTTCGACCCACTCTCGAAGAGAACAACAGGAATTGCTTGTATCAAGGAGCGAGGCACGGAATTTTCCGTATCATTTCCAGTGAAACCGGAAATGATTACAGATGCTTGTTTTGCCACCTTTTTCGGGGCTCGTCGGGTGTTTCTCTTTGCCGGTTTTGCTCTACTCTTGCGGAGAACCGTCCTCGTATTTCCCTTTTTACCTCCAATGCCTTCTCCTGTGCCTTTTTTACGTCATCTTTTAACTTGTGAAACCTATTAACGTCAGCTAAACAAACCCTACACAAATACTCCTCGGGAATCGCTGACTCTCCAACATCCAAAACTTCCGCGACTTTAGTAGATAATCCCACAATTCGTCCTCTAAATTTTTCTCAGCCTGGTATCAGAAACAACTTTTAGACAAATGTGGCTCCTTTAATTTCCTACAGAGAGTGTGCTTTCATCTTGCACATTACGAGGACAACAACATTTTTAAAAATTATCTAAAACAGAAATTGAAACTTTGGTTTTGGCGGGAAACCTTCGACGCGCGAGTCACGCATAATTATTCTCTGCCTGCATATTTAATGTGTGACGTCATGGGCACGGTTTGCTGATCGCGCGCCCAGCCGTCAGTGGAGAAGCCAAGCAATCGCGCGCGACGTTACGACGGCCTGGGAACCGAGCCTACGCGTGCGTTCTTAGCTATTTTTCCGCCTGAAATTGGGATGCCTGTGTGCCGGGCGGACACACAAATACACAAACACACACACACACGGAATTACACTATACGTTTTATTCAGGAATGAAAAGAAAAAATCATATCTCCAGAAGGAAAGCTCCAATAACGACCAAACTTGGCAAAAGTTGTCTTTAGATTCATACCTGTCTATTGTCAAAGTCACGTGACATGACGTCACTGCTTACGTCATTGAAATTGGCAAAAACCACTGAAACCACTCAAAAGCGACTTGATGGTTATATATCTGAATTCTGACACCACTTTTCCTTAAGTATGGTGCTCCGCTCAGGAGCTCCGTTAATAATAATTATGTCATATCGGCGCGCAATTGCGCGCATGAATAACAAAACCTACTGGATTTGTTTACTATACACAAAAAAACGGAACGTTCATCTTCACTTTCTCTGAGGCTTGATGAAACGCGTTTATCAAAATATGCGATCCCCTCTATCTGTAAAGTGTCTTCTACTAGGTCAAAAAGGGATCGGGACGATCAGGAAAACGTTTAACTGCTCTGAGGGGGGATCACGTTAATCATTGTACTTATAAAGGGAGGATCACTGCATTTTGACCTTGTTATACTCGAAATCCTCCCCCCCCCCCCCCCCCCAGGCGATAAATAATGACCGGTCATGACCGGTCCCTTAATGTTTCTGAGTTTCTGAATCAAACTTGGAATCAACAATCTAGGCTCTCTTCGTACATGGTCAAGAAGACTACTGTTTGAACTAGTACTTTTTGCCCCACCCATTGCTCACTGTGGTTGTGGATGAAACCCAATCAAAATCATGATGATATTTTATAGTTAAATTTGGAAATCGGTGGAGCTGCAACACGACTGGAAGAGCTGAAACTTACTTTAAGGATGTGACAGCCCCATATTTATCATCACACCTAAACATCTAACTAAAGAAAAACTCATCTTCGGCTAAAAACAAACTTCATTTTGTGTTTTTTGCCAACTTGAACTCCAGACTTCCCTGCTAGCAGAGGCCTCTTTTCTCTGCCTCTGCTAACAGAGAAACTCCAGTTATTGTTTGTGGTTTGTGGTTTGCGTCCGTTTAGAAATCAGTTCACAAATATTAAAAAAAAATGAAAAGATGGGAGCACTGTGTACCAATTGTTCGTTTTGTACAACGGCGGTACGTCCTTGACTGAGGTTTTACATACATGCAAAGCGTACGGTGGTAGTAACATTGTGTTTAACATTTTTTTCTACACCACAGGCTATTTACTTCATAAACCCTGAAGTGGCATGCAGTGAAAGTAAAGTGAAATGTATTGCTATATCGGCCACCAAATTTGCTGAGGATTCCAGCCTCTGCGAGAGCGCCATCAAGGAAGGTTTGCAGCGTTATGTATGCAAAAGGGAAGGGTGTAAGCTGAGCCATCAGGCCAAGTTCCTGCATGCAAATGCAGGAGATGGAATTAATGGCCAAATCATGGTTGTAGGGAAAGGCCCAAATAAGAACGCCTCTCTGAAGAATGCCCTTCTGCTCATGAAGAAAAATCTACAGGAGGAACACCTTCTAGCTATCAATAAAGTTAACTAGATCATTAGGATAGTGTTACGAAGGTGTCAATATTTACCGGGGGGGGGGGGGGGTTCTCATTTTTTCAAACAAGGCTAAAAAAAAATTAGGACCCTCCGGGCCTTGAATATAACAAAACAATGTGGCACTTTATTTCTGAAAACCCTGTCAGAAAAGACTATTCTCCGGGTGATGCAATGTATCTTTATTCTTCTTATTGAAAATCAAAAGCACTTCCTGGCATCAAGCAAACAAGTAGTTGTATACCTTGGGATGAATTTGGCCGTAAGAGATTTCGCTAGCCTATTTCAAAAGCCATTAAATTTATAATAATTTAGGAAGCAAGTGAAACATTTTTATAATATTCACCGACGACCGGTTAGCGCAGTGGTAGAGCGCCGGGCTTATGTTCGGGAGGTTGGGAGTTCAAACCCCGGCCGGGCCAACACTCAGGGTCTTTTCTAATAACTGAGGAGAAGGTGCTGCCTTTGCTCTAACATCTGCAAATGGTTAGACCTTCGCGTCTTCTCGGATAAGGACGTTAAACCGTAGGCCCCGTCTCTCACATACACTACACTAACCGGAACCAGAGGGACGTCAAAGAACCACGAGGACCGTCGGAAGTTGCCCAACCTCAGTGTCACAGAACTCACAATACACACACTCATGTTTATAAAGCTGGTTCTATAGGATGAGTTATTGAAACTTCGGTGTAATGCTATATCTATATTTATTTATTTTTTTTATTTTGAATTTCAAAGGCAAAAAAGTCGCCTGGATTATCTTAAAATCGACTTGGTGAATTTCCTCTAAATTTCGTATACGTATAGACAAATTTGACTCGGGAAACCGATGAACTCGATCACACGGGAGGTAGAAATTTTACCTTTGAGCGTTGTAAATTTATCTCACATTGTGTGTGTCCAAAAAATATCCATGCTCCCGGGATTTTGGTCATTTCTGAAATTAAAACTAAAAATTCCCCGCCCCGGGACAGGAAAAGATGCCAAATACCCCACGGCGGGGAAGACAAAAACCAAAAAATTCAAACTGAAATAGAATCAAAATTCCCCACCCCCTCCCTGGAGAAAAACACACTGTAAGTATCGCTTGGTTTTTCAGTGCTAGTGCTTTTGTAAGTAAAGATATATATTCTCTGCTTTCTAAATCTGTTTCATCTCTTCCTCTTTGTGTTATTTCTTTGTAATCTTGCATAAGTCCTCAAATAGCGGCGTTTCTTTGGGTCTTGCCCACCTTACACTAGACGGGCCGCGCCTCTCTACTAGGGAGTGGCGCTTGTTTTTCCTTGTCTGGCAGGTTCGGACCTGTGGCAAGGCTAGTTTTTCTTTTTTTTTGTGTCCTGACAATCAAAAAACCAAAAACAATGCATTGCATTGTTCATCATTGTTGTAATATTGTTGTTAAGGTATTAAGTATTAGTAATAAGTATATTATTTCTGTTGTATAAAATTTGTTTTCCCCCTTTTTTTTGTGCATCTTGAAAAGCCCAAAAATATTATGTATTGTTTATTATTGTTGCAAAATTGTTGTTAAAGTATTTAGTATTAAATATTAGTTAGTTAAATAATAAATTCTTCACCTGAAAATCAAAATCCTAAACATTCAACTTTAAATTTAAAATTATCTCTCCTTTAAACCTGAATGGGGTCAACCATTATCTCGTCGATACTGATAGACCAATGAAAATAGTCAAGATTTCCAAACTCCCTTGTGAGGTTCCGGACTCTTTATCGTGGCTCTTTATCTCTATGAACAAAGTCACCAGCAAACTCACGTACAATAGAATTCTGAGTAATCAATGTGACCCTGTTCTTCTGTGGAATAATACTCCGCTTAACTCTTTCTGGACATATTTATATAGTAGCTCTGTGAGTAATAACTTGCTGATCTAACGTTTCGGATTATTCACTCCGGCCAACCTACGGCGAAAAAATTATCAAAGTGGGGAGTTGGCGTGGATCCGTGCTGTCGCACGTGCGCCAGCGGGGCTATTGAGACACACAGGCATATCTTTTCGATCTGCCCTGTTGCTAAGCAACTATGGGCACACGTCTCACAGCTCCTCTCCACGTTTGGAGTGGATAACCCCTCATGTTATAATGACATTATTATCACCCAATCAGATAATCAGAAACATAATATAATTGCTAAACACTTGATCGACATAATGAAATAATCTCTATGGCGCTACCGTAATGCTATTTTCCATAATGACCCAGATAAACCTGCCTCTATTATTGACCTTTTTAAGAGGAACCTAATCATGTATATACGCTTCGATTATGACGTCCTTATCAATTATAACAAGCCAAGCTCAGACTTCCCGTGGACATACACTCGCGTAGCGGCCGGGCGCGCTACAAAAAAAAAACTCAAACGAAAACTAATCAAAAAGAAACAATCCAATGAAATGACTAAATCAAAGAAAAAAAACAAAGAAAACTGCCCTGTTGCTAAGCAACTATTGGCACACGTCTCGCAGCTCCTTCTCCACATTTGGAGTGGATAAACTCTCATGTTATAATGACATTATAATCACGCAATCAGATAATCAGAAACATAATATAATTGGTAAACACTTGATTGACATAGGGAAATACTCTCTATGGCGATACCGCAATGCTATTTTCCATAATGACCCAGATAAACCTGCCTCTATTATTGATCTTTTTAAGGGGAACTTAATTATGTATATACGCTTCGATTATGACGTCCTTATAAATTATAACAAGCCAAGCTCAGACCTCCCGTGGACATACACTCGCGTAGCGGCCGGGTGCGCTGCAAAAAAAAAAAACTCAAACGAAAACTAATCAAAAGAAAACAATCCAATGAAATGACTAAATCAAAAGGGAAAAAATCAAAAGAAAACAATCAAATGAAATGTAACTAAGAGCCCGATACCACAAAAATGAAATACCAAAAAGGCAAGAACTCTCTCGGAGAGACACAGCTGTACATATCGATCGAAATCAACCTTAACAATTGTGAAATAATATTTAGGGATCTCTTTATTGCAATAAAGTTAAGCGGGGGCATTCTAGCCGCCGCTGACCAAATACCGTGATCATGAAGGCAGTCCTCTCACTGTAAGTATCGCCTGTTTTTTCAGGTTTGGAAGACGCCAGTGTGACGCAAGCGTGATGCTAGTGCTCTGATAGTGACCATTTACAAGAAGTCGTTTTTTTTAAGTAAAGATATATTCTCTGCTTTCTAAATCGTTTTCTCTCTTCCTCTTTCTGTTATTTCTTTGTAATCTTGCATAAGTCCTCAAATAGCGGCGTTCTTTGGGTCTTGCCCACCTTACACTAGACGGGCCGCGCCTCTCTACTAGGGAGTGGCGCTTGTTTTTTCCTTATCTGGCAGGTTCGGACTGTGGCAAGACTAATTTCTTTTTTTTCTTTTTGTGTCCTGAAAATTAAAAAACCAAAAACATTGAATTGCATTGTTCATCATTGTTGTAATATTGTTGTTAAGGTATTAATTATTAGTAATAAGTATATTATTTCTGTTGAATAAAATTTGTTTTCCCCCTTTTTTTTCTATCTTGAAAAGCCCCAAAATATTATGTATTGTTTATTATTGTTGCAAAATTGTTGTTAAAGTATTTAGTATTAAATATTAGTTAGTTCAATAATAAATTCTTAGCCTGAAAATCAAAATCCTAAACATTCAACTTTAAATTTAAAATTATCTCTCCTTTAAACCTGAATGGGGTCAACCATTATCTCGTCGATACTGATAGACCAAGGAAAATAGTCAAGATTTCCAAACTCCCTTGTGAAATTCCGGACTCTTTATCGTGGCTCTTTATCTCTATGAACAAAGTCACCAGCAAACTCACGTACAATAGAATTCTGAGTAATCAATGTGACCCTGTTCTTCTGTGGAATAATACTCCGCTTAACTCTTTCTGGAAATATTTATATAGTAGCTCTGTGATTAATAAACTTGCTGATCTAACGTCTCGGATTATTCACTCCGGCCTACCTACGGCGAAAAAAATATCAAAGTGGGGAGTTGGCGTGGATCCGTGCTGTCGCACGTGCGCCAGCGGGGCTACTGAGACACACAGGCATATCTTTTGGATCTGCCCTGTTGCTAAGCAACTATAGGCACACGTCTCACAGCTCCTCTCCACGTTTGGAGTGGATAACCCCTCATGTTATAATGACATTATAATCACCCAATCAGATAATCAGAAACATAATATAATTGCTAAACACTTGATCGACATAATGAAATAATCTCTATGGCGCTACCGTGAAGCTATTTTCCATAATGACCCAGATAAACCTGCCTCTATTATTGACCTTTTTAAGAGGAACCTTATCATGTATATACGCTTCGATTATGACGTCCTTATCAATTATAACAAGCCCAGAGCAGGCTTCGTGTGGACATACCAAAACATACTTTGTAATATCAATGCAGGCAGAATCCAAATCAATGTATAGGTAATTTTCCGTGAAGCAGTTGTTGTAATTAGTTTATTAACCCCGATGAAATCGAAATAAAGTTAACACTGGCATTCGTGCCAGTGTAGCGCTCATAATAGGAGGCGATTAGCACCTAATAAACCACTTGAGACTAATCCCCACAAGTGGTGTGGTGCTAATCCCTCTTAAGTACGCCCGGCCTCGAGCTCGCTATTACAACAGAGTTTCTACCGGGCAAAACACTCGCGTAGCGGCCGGGCGCACTGCAATAAAAAGTAAACAAATCAAACGAAAACAAAATCAAAAAGAAAACTATCAAATGAAATGTCATCGAAAACCAAAAAAAAAACAATCAAACGAAATGTAATTAAGAACCCGATACCACAAGAATGAAACACCAAAAGGCGAGATCTCTCTAGAAGAGACATATCTGTACATATTTATTTATCCATATCAACCCACACAAATGTTAATTAATATATAGTGATTTCCCCATTGTAATAAAGTTAAGCGGGGGCATTCTAGCTGCCGCTGACCAAATACCGTGATTGTTTTCAGTTGGTTAGTGTCGCCTGCGCGTGGTCGCCTTCCACAAACTGCATCGCGACATTGCTATCCAGGGCCTGTCCATCGGGTTCAAGTACACCGGGCATATCTATCCTTTCTCTGAGGCTTGAGTTTGAAGTGCGTTTATCAAAATTCAGAAGAATGCCATCCCCTTAATGTGTTAAATGTATTCTACTAGTTCCAAAACTTTTAACTGCACCGAGCGGGGTAACGCGGTTAATCATTGTAGTTATAGAGGGATGATCACAGCATTTCGACAGTGTAATTCCCCAAATTTTCTGCCCCCTCCCCCTCCTAAGTAGCTAATAGCTTTCTATACAACATTCACTTGATTGAATAAGTAGGTTTTTACGACTATTTCTTTTAAAATAAACATCATGACCTTGAGATCCGTCTCTTGATCACAGTTACAATAAAATATTTTGCAAGTCATGGTACCTAGGGTAATAGTCAGTTCATTATGTCTTTTATTAGATTGTAATGGGACTATGCTACCCGTATGTGCGATCAATTACGCGTACGACGGTGAAGAAAGAGCATTTGTGCCCTATCCACATCGAAACGCGAAAGGAAGTTCAAGCTATTTAAGAACCAAGCAGAGTACTCTAGAAGATCTGAAAGAACAGGTTAAGTCAAACACCCCTAAAATATCCGTCGAAGCGGTTGACGCGATGAATGGCGGCATCATGAATGCCGAAAGTGCGGGTTCTCTTCCAAGGAATCGGGAGCAAGTGAGCAATTTGAGGCGAACTTTAGCAGCGTCGACAGAGAGACGACGAAAAAACGTGAGCGCAACAAGCGACGAACTTTCTGCGGCCATTCAAATGTGCATGAGTCAGTCCCGTTGTCCTGAGACTGCATTTTTGAGAAAAGTGCAGGGTGCTCCTGACACCATGTGAGTCCTTGCAAGCAATTCGCAACTACGGGAGCTCGAGCGAAATGCCACAAATCCGACCAAGTTTAAGAGAGTGAAGAGACTCTACGTTCAACCTTGGGGCATTTGACGTCACGGTGATGACCAACGAACACGGATTGGTGAAGAGCAAGCGAACAGGGAAACAACCTATTGTCTTGGGACCTATGCTTATACGAAAGCAGTTAACAAATAATTATCATTACTTCATGTCCTCTTTGATAGAACTGAAACCATCTCTGTCTGACATTAAAGCGTTTGAGTAGATATATAATGAGAGCTGAGCCCCGTGTTAATGTATGGGAATAGAAAGAGAAACGAAAGAGAAACTGAGAAACGGGCGCTTACGTCACAGCCAAAAGCTGTGACTCGCGCGATCTCCCAAGGGAAGATCGAGAAAACGTTTTGCAACGTTGGGGACGGTTTTCTCGCGTTCTTTTTCTTTTTCTCAGCCGGATTTGGACCCCTTGATAAACCGACCACACAGACCGACCATGGACATCCCAAAAACCTCGACCACACCCCAGACCACGCCATCGAAAATGGAGCTGGCGACGAGACAACCACGCCTACGTCATCTGGGGCCACGCCCACCGAAGTTGGAGCTAATGCCATGGGTAACACGCCTACACCGTCACAGGCCACACACGCGGCCCCGCCCACCAAATACAACACGTGGCGGCGCCCCACACCACAGGTCTCGTACAGCCAGGCTGCCTCACGGCCGCCTGCGCCAGCGGGGCTGTTGAGACGCACAGGCATATCTTTTGGATCTGCCCTGTTGCTAAGCAACTATGGGCACACGTCTCACAGCTCCTCTCCACGTTTGGAGTGGAAATACTCTCTAAGGCGATACCGTAATGCTATTTTCCATAAAGACCCAGATAAACCTGCCTCTACTATTGACTTTTTTAAGGGGAACCTAATTATGTATATACGCTTCGATTTTGACGTCCTTATAAATTATAACAAGCCAAGCTCAGACTTCCCGTGGACATACACTCGCGTAGCGGCCGGGCGCGCTACAAAAAAACTCAAACGAAAACTAATCAAAAGAAAACAATCCAATGAAATGACTAAATCAAAAAGAAAAAAACAAAAGAAAACTGCCCTGTTGCTAAGCAACTATTGGCACACGTCTCGCAGCTCCTTCTCCACATTTGGAGTGGATAAACTCTCATGTTATAATGACATTATAATCACGCAATCAGATAATCAGAAACATAATATAATTGGTAAACACTTGATTGACATAGGGAAATACTCTCTATGGCGATACCGCAATGCTATTTTCCATAATGACCCAGATAAACCTGCCTCTATTATTGATCTTTTTAAGGGGAACTTAATTATGTATATACGCTTCGATTATGACGTCCTTATAAATTATAACAAGCCAAGCTCAGACTTCCCGTGGACATACACTCGCGTAGCGGCCGGGTGCGCTGCAAAAAAAAAAAACTCAAACTAATCAAAAGAAAACAATCCAATGAAATGACTAAATCAAAAGGGAAAAAATCAAAAGAAAACAATCAAATGAAATGTAACTAAGAGCCCGATACCACAAAAATGAAATACCAAAAAGGCAAGAACTCTCTCGGAGAGATACAGCTGACGCAAGCGTGATGCTAGTGCTCTGATAGTGACCATTTACAAGAAGTCGTTTTGTAAGTAAAGATATATATTCTCTGCTTTCTAAATCGGTTTCCTCTCTTCCTCTTTCTGTTATTTCTTTGTAATCTTGCATAAGTCCTCAAATAGCGGCGTTTCTTTGGGTCTTGCCCACCTTACACTAGACGGGCCGCGCCTCTCTACTAGGGAGTGGCGCTTGTTTTTTCCTTATCTGGCAGGTTCGGACTTGTGGCAAGGCTAGTTTCTTTTTTTTTCTTTTTGTGTCCTGAAAATCAAAAAACCAAAAACATTGCATTGCATTGTTCATCATTGTTGTAATATTGTTGTTAAGGTATTAATTATTAGTAATAAGTATATTATTTCTGTTGAATAAAATTTGTTTTCCCCTTTTTTTTTCTATCTTGAAAAGCCCCAAAATATTTTGTATTGTTTATTATTGTTGCAAAATTGTTGTTAAAGTATTTAGTATTAAATATTAGTTAGTTCAATAATAAATTCTTAGCCTGAAAATCAAAATCCTAAACATTCAACTTTAAATTTAAAATTATCTCTCCTTTTAACCTGAATGGGGTCAACCATTATCTCGTCGATACTGATAGACCAAGGAAAATAGTCAAGATTTCCAAACTCCCTTGTGAAATTCCGGACTCTTTATCGTGGCTCTTTATCTCTATGAACAAAGTCACCAGCAAACTCACGTACAATAGAATTCTGAGTAATCAATGTGACCCTGTTCTTCTGTGGAATAATACTCCGCTTAACTCTTTCTGGAAATATTTATATAGTAGCTCTGTGAGTAATAAACTTGCTGATCTAACGTCTCGGATTATTCACTCCGGCCTACCTACGGCGAAAAAAATATCAAAGTGGGGAGTTGGCGTGGATCCGTGCTGTCGCACGTGCGCCAGCGGGGCTACTGAGACACACAGGCATATCTTTTGGATCTGCCCTGTTGCTAAGCAACTATGGGCACACGTCTCACAGCTCCTCTCCACGTTTGGAGTGGATAACCCCTCATGTTATAATGACATTATAATCACCCAATCAGATAATCAGAAACATAATATAATTGCTAAACACTTGATCGACATAATGAAATAATCTCTATGGCGCTACCGTAATGCTATTTTCCATAATGACCCAGATAAACCTGCCTCTATTATTGACCTTTTTAAGAGGAACCTTATCATGTATATACGCTTCGATTATGACGTCCTTATCAATTATAACAAGCCCAGAGCAGGCTTCGTGTGGACATACCAAAACATACTTTGTAATATCAATGCAGGCAGAATCCAAATCAATGTATAGGTAATTTTCCGTGAAGCAGTTGTTGTAATTAGTTTATTAACCCCGATGAAATCGAAATAAAGTTAACACTGGCATTCGTGCCAGTGTAGCGCTCATAATAGGAGGCGATTAGCACCTAATAAACCACTTGAGACTAATCCCCACAAGTGGTGTGGTGCTAATCCCTCTTAAGTACGCCCGGCCTCGAGCTCGCTATTACAACAGAGTTTCTACCGGGCAAAACACTCGCGTAGCGGCCGGGCGCACTGCAATAAAAAGTAAACAAATCAAACGAAAACAAAATCAAAAAGAAAACTATCAAATGAAATGTCATCGAAAACCAAAAAAAAAAACAATCAAACGAAATGTAATTAAGAACCCGATACCACAAGAATGAAACACCAAAAGGCGAGATCTCTCTAGAAGAGACATATCTGTACATATTTATTTATCCATATCAACCCACACAAATGTTAATTAATATATAGTGATTTCCCCATTGTAATAAAGTTAAGCGGGGGCATTCTAGCTGCCGCTGACCAAATACCGTGATTGTTTTCAGTTGGTTAGTGTCGCCTGCGCGTGGTCGCCTTCCACAAACTGCATCGCGACATTGCTATCCAGGGCCTGTCCATCGGGTTCAAGTACACCGGGCATATCTATCCTTTCTCTGAGGCTTGAGTTTGAAGTGCGTTTATCAAAATTCAGAAGAATGCCATCCCCTTAATGTGTTAAATGTATTCTACTAGTTCCAAAACTTTTAACTGCACCGAGCGGGGTAACGCGGTTAATCATTGTAGTTATAGAGGGATGATCACAGCATTTCGACAGTGTAATTCCCCAAATTTTCTGCCCCCTCCCCCTCCTAAGTAGCTAATAGCTTTCTATACAACATTCACTTGATTGAATAAGTAGGTTTTTACGACTATTTCTTTTAAAATAAACATCATGACCTTGAGATCCGTCTCTTGATCACAGTTACAATAAAATATTTTGCAAGTCATGGTACCTAGGGTAATAGTCAGTTCATTATGTCTTTTATTAGATTGTAATGGGACTATGCTACCCGTATGTGCGATCAATTACGCGTACGACGGTGAAGAAAGAGCATTTGTGCCCTATCCACATCGAAACGCGAAAGGAAGTTCAAGCTATTTAAGAACCAAGCAGAGTACTCTAGAAGATCTGAAAGAACAGGTTAAGTCAAACACCCCTAAAATATCCGTCGAAGCGGTTGACGCGATGAATGGCGGCATCATGAATGCCGAAAGTGCGGGTTCTCTTCCAAGGAATCGGGAGCAAGTGAGCAATTTGAGGCGAACTTTAGCAGCGTCGACAGAGAGACGACGAAAAAACGTGAGCGCAACAAGCGACGAACTTTCTGCGGCCATTCAAATGTGCATGAGTCAGTCCCGTTGTCCTGAGACTGCATTTTTGAGAAAAGTGCAGGGTGCTCCTGACACCATGTGAGTCCTTGCAAGCAATTCGCAACTACGGGAGCTCGAGCGAAATGCCACAAATCCGACCAAGTTTAAGAGAGTGAAGAGACTCTACGTTCAACCTTGGGGCATTTGACGTCACGGTGATGACCAACGAACACGGATTGGTGAAGAGCAAGCGAACAGGGAAACAACCTATTGTCTTGGGACCTATGCTTATACGAAAGCAGTTAACAAATAATTATCATTACTTCATGTCCTCTTTGATAGAACTGAAACCATCTCTGTCTGACATTAAAGCGTTTGAGTAGATATATAATGAGAGCTGAGCCCCGTGTTAATGTATGGGAATAGAAAGAGAAACGAAAGAGAAACTGAGAAACGGGCGCTTACGTCACAGCCAAAAGCTGTGACTCGCGCGATCTCCCAAGGGAAGATCGAGAAAACGTTTTGCAACGTTGGGGACGGTTTTCTCGCGTTCTTTTTCTTTTTCTCAGCCGGATTTGGACCCCTTGATAAACCGACCACACAGACCGACCATGGACATCCCAAAAACCTCGACCACACCCCAGACCACGCCATCGAAAATGGAGCTGGCGACGAGACAACCACGCCTACGTCATCTGGGGCCACGCCCATGACCACCACCGAAGTTGGAGCTAATGCCATGGGTAACACGCCTACACCGTCACAGGCCACACACGCGGCCCCGCCCACCAAATACAACACGTGGCGGCGCCCCACACCACAGGTCTCGTACAGCCAGGCTGCCTCACGGCCGCCTGCGCCAGCGGGGCTGTTGAGACGCACAGGCATATCTTTTGGATCTGCCCTGTTGCTAAGCAACTATGGGCACACGTCTCACAGCTCCTCTCCACGTTTGGAGTGGAAATACTCTCTAAGGCGATACCGTAATGCTATTTTCCATAAAGACCCAGATAAACCTGCCTCTACTATTGACTTTTTTAAGGGGAACCTAATTATGTATATACGCTTCGATTATGACGTCCTTATAAATTATAACAAGCCAAGCTCAGACTTCCCGTGGACATACACTCGCGTAGCGGCCGGGCGCGCTACAAAAAAACTCAAACGAAAACTAATCAAAAGAAAACAATCCAATGAAATGACTAAATCAAAAAGAAAAAAACAAAAGAAAACTGCCCTGTTGCTAAGCAACTATTGGCACACGTCTCGCAGCTCCTTCTCCACATTTGGAGTGGATAAACTCTCATGTTATAATGACATTATAATCACGCAATCAGATAATCAGAAACATAATATAATTGGTAAACACTTGATTGACATAGGGAAATACTCTCTATGGCGATACCGCAATGCTATTTTCCATAATGACCCAGATAAACCTGCCTCTATTATTGATCTTTTTAAGGGGAACTTAATTATGTATATACGCTTCGATTATGACGTCCTTATAAATTATAACAAGCCAAGCTCAGACTTCCCGTGGACATACACTCGCGTAGCGGCCGGGTGCGCTGCAAAAAAAAAACTCAAACTAATCAAAAGAAAACAATCCAATGAAATGACTAAATCAAAAGGGAAAAAATCAAAAGAAAACAATCAAATGAAATGTAACTAAGAGCCCGATACCACAAAAATGAAATACCAAAAAGGCAAGAACTCTCTCGGAGAGATACAGCTGTACATATCGATCGAAATCAACCTTAACAATTGTGAAATAATATTTAGGGATCTCTTTATTGCAATAAAGTTAAGCGGGGTCATTCTAGCCGCCGCTGACCAAATACCGTGATCATGAAGGCAGTCCTCTCACTGTAAGTATCGCCTGTTTTTTCAGGTTTGGAAGACGCCAGTGTGACGCAAGCGTGATGCTAGTGCTCTTTTTGTGTCCTGAAAATCAAAAAACCAAAAACATTGCATTGCATTGTTCATCATTGTTGTAATATTGTTGTTAAGGTATTAATTATTAGTAATAAGTATATTATTTCTGTTGAATAAAATTTGTTTTCCCCCTTTTTTTTTCTATCTTGAAAAGCCCCAAAATATTATGTATTGTTTATTATTGTTGCAAAATTGTTGTTAAAGTATTTAGTATTAAATATTAGTTAGTTCAATAATAAATTCTTAGCCTGAAAATCAAAATCCTAAACATTCAACTTTAAATTTAAAATTATCTCTCCTTTAAACCTGAATGGGGTCAACCATTATCTCGTCGATACTGATAGACCAAGGAAAATAGTCAAGATTTCCAAACTCCCTTGTGAAATTCCGGACTCTTTATCGTGGCTCTTTATCTCTATGAACAAAGTCACCAGCAAACTCACGTACAATAGAATTCTGAGTAATCAATGTGACCCTGTTCTTCTGTGGAATAATACTCCGCTTAACTCTTTCTGGAAATATTTATATAGTAGCTCTGTGATTAATAAACTTGCTGATCTAA
The DNA here is from genome assembly GCA_033964015.1 of Scolanthus callimorphus. Taxonomy (NCBI): domain Eukaryota; kingdom Metazoa; phylum Cnidaria; class Anthozoa; order Actiniaria; family Edwardsiidae; genus Scolanthus; species Scolanthus callimorphus. Next base: position 4,592,891 of record CM066924.1, read on the forward strand.
CGTCTCGGATTATTCACTCCGGCCTACCTACGGCGAAAAAAATATCAAAGTGGGGAGTTGGCGTGGATCCGTGCTGTCGCACGTGCGCCAGCGGGGCTACTGAGACACACAGGCATATCTTTTGGATCTGCCCTGTTGCTAAGCAACTATAGGCACACGTCTCACAGCTCCTCTCCACGTTTGGAGTGGATAACCCCTCATGTTATAATGACATTATAATCACCCAATCAGATAATCAGAAACATAATATAATTGCTAAACACTTGATCGACATAATGAAATAATCTCTATGGCGCTACCGTGAAGCTATTTTCCATAATGACCCAGATAAACCTGCCTCTATTATTGACCTTTTTAAGAGGAACCTTATCATGTATATACGCTTCGATTATGACGTCCTTATCAATTATAACAAGCCCAGAGCAGGCTTCGTGTGGACATACCAAAACATACTTTGTAATATCAATGCAGGCAGAATCCAAATCAATGTATAGGTAATTTTCCGTGAAGCAGTTGTTGTAATTAGTTTATTAACCCCGATGAAATCGAAATAAAGTTAACACTGGCATTCGTGCCAGTGTAGCGCTCATAATAGGAGGCGATTAGCACCTAATAAACCACTTGAGACTAATCCCCACAAGTGGTGTGGTGCTAATCCCTCTTAAGTACGCCCGGCCTCGAGCTCGCTATTACAACAGAGTTTCTACCGGGCAAAACACTCGCGTAGCGGCCGGGCGCACTGCAATAAAAAGTAAACAAATCAAACGAAAACAAAATCAAAAAGAAAACTATCAAATGAAATGTCATCGAAAACCAAAAAAAAAAACAATCAAACGAAATGTAATTAAGAACCCGATACCACAAGAATGAAACACCAAAAGGCGAGATCTCTCTAGAAGAGACATATCTGTACATATTTATTTATCCATATCAACCCACACAAATGTTAATTAATATATAGTGATTTCCCCATTGTAATAAAGTTAAGCGGGGGCATTCTAGCTGCCGCTGACCAAATACCGTGATTGTTTTCAGTTGGTTAGTGTCGCCTGCGCGTGGTCGCCTTCCACAAACTGCATCGCGACATTGCTATCCAGGGCCTGTCCATCGGGTTCAAGTACACCGGGCATATCTATCCTTTCTCTGAGGCTTGAGTTTGAAGTGCGTTTATCAAAATTCAGAAGAATGCCATCCCCTTAATGTGTTAAATGTATTCTACTAGTTCCAAAACTTTTAACTGCACCGAGCGGGGTAACGCGGTTAATCATTGTAGTTATAGAGGGATGATCACAGCATTTCGACAGTGTAATTCCCCAAATTTTCTGCCCCCTCCCCCTCCTAAGTAGCTAATAGCTTTCTATACAACATTCACTTGATTGAATAAGTAGGTTTTTACGACTATTTCTTTTAAAATAAACATCATGACCTTGAGATCCGTCTCTTGATCACAGTTACAATAAAATATTTTGCAAGTCATGGTACCTAGGGTAATAGTCAGTTCATTATGTCTTTTATTAGATTGTAATGGGACTATGCTACCCGTATGTGCGATCAATTACGCGTACGACGGTGAAGAAAGAGCATTTGTGCCCTATCCACATCGAAACGCGAAAGGAAGTTCAAGCTATTTAAGAACCAAGCAGAGTACTCTAGAAGATCTGAAAGAACAGGTTAAGTCAAACACCCCTAAAATATCCGTCGAAGCGGTTGACGCGATGAATGGCGGCATCATGAATGCCGAAAGTGCGGGTTCTCTTCCAAGGAATCGGGAGCAAGTGAGCAATTTGAGGCGAACTTTAGCAGCGTCGACAGAGAGACGACGAAAAAACGTGAGCGCAACAAGCGACGAACTTTCTGCGGCCATTCAAATGTGCATGAGTCAGTCCCGTTGTCCTGAGACTGCATTTTTGAGAAAAGTGCAGGGTGCTCCTGACACCATGTGAGTCCTTGCAAGCAATTCGCAACTACGGGAGCTCGAGCGAAATGCCACAAATCCGACCAAGTTTAAGAGAGTGAAGAGACTCTACGTTCAACCTTGGGGCATTTGACGTCACGGTGATGACCAACGAACACGGATTGGTGAAGAGCAAGCGAACAGGGAAACAACCTATTGTCTTGGGACCTATGCTTATACGAAAGCAGTTAACAAATAATTATCATTACTTCATGTCCTCTTTGATAGAACTGAAACCATCTCTGTCTGACATTAAAGCGTTTGAGTAGATATATAATGAGAGCTGAGCCCCGTGTTAATGTATGGGAATAGAAAGAGAAACGAAAGAGAAACTGAGAAACGGGCGCTTACGTCACAGCCAAAAGCTGTGACTCGCGCGATCTCCCAAGGGAAGATCGAGAAAACGTTTTGCAACGTTGGGGACGGTTTTCTCGCGTTCTTTTTCTTTTTCTCAGCCGGATTTGGACCCCTTGATAAACCGACCACACAGACCGACCATGGACATCCCAAAAACCTCGACCACACCCCAGACCACGCCATCGAAAATGGAGCTGGCGACGAGACAACCACGCCTACGTCATCTGGGGCCACGCCCACCGAAGTTGGAGCTAATGCCATGGGTAACACGCCTACACCGTCACAGGCCACACACGCGGCCCCGCCCACCAAATACAACACGTGGCGGCGCCCCACACCACAGGTCTCGTACAGCCAGGCTGCCTCACGGCCGCCTGCGCCAGCGGGGCTGTTGAGACGCACAGGCATATCTTTTGGATCTGCCCTGTTGCTAAGCAACTATGGGCACACGTCTCACAGCTCCTCTCCACGTTTGGAGTGGAAATACTCTCTAAGGCGATACCGTAATGCTATTTTCCATAAAGACCCAGATAAACCTGCCTCTACTATTGACTTTTTTAAGGGGAACCTAATTATGTATATACGCTTCGATTTTGACGTCCTTATAAATTATAACAAGCCAAGCTCAGACTTCCCGTGGACATACACTCGCGTAGCGGCCGGGCGCGCTACAAAAAAACTCAAACGAAAACTAATCAAAAGAAAACAATCCAATGAAATGACTAAATCAAAAAGAAAAAAACAAAGAAAACTGCCCTGTTGCTAAGCAACTATTGGCACACGTCTCGCAGCTCCTTCTCCACATTTGGAGTGGATAAACTCTCATGTTATAATGACATTATAATCACGCAATCAGATAATCAGAAACATAATATAATTGGTAAACACTTGATTGACATAGGGAAATACTCTCTATGGCGATACCGCAATGCTATTTTCCATAATGACCCAGATAAACCTGCCTCTATTATTGATCTTTTTAAGGGGAACTTAATTATGTATATACGCTTCGATTATGACGTCCTTATAAATTATAACAAGCCAAGCTCAGACTTCCCGTGGACATACACTCGCGTAGCGGCCGGGTGCGCTGCAAAAAAAAAAACTCAAACTAATCAAAAGAAAACAATCCAATGAAATGACTAAATCAAAAGGGAAAAAATCAAAAGAAAACAATCAAATGAAATGTAACTAAGAGCCCGATACCACAAAAATGAAATACCAAAAAGGCAAGAACTCTCTCGGAGAGATACAGCTGACGCAAGCGTGATGCTAGTGCTCTGATAGTGACCATTTACAAGAAGTCGTTTTGTAAGTAAAGATATATATTCTCTGCTTTCTAAATCGGTTTCCTCTCTTCCTCTTTCTGTTATTTCTTTGTAATCTTGCATAAGTCCTCAAATAGCGGCGTTTCTTTGGGTCTTGCCCACCTTACACTAGACGGGCCGCGCCTCTCTACTAGGGAGTGGCGCTTGTTTTTTCCTTATCTGGCAGGTTCGGACTTGTGGCAAGGCTAGTTTCTTTTTTTTCTTTTTGTGTCCTGAAAATCAAAAAACCAAAAACATTGCATTGCATTGTTCATCATTGTTGTAATATTGTTGTTAAGGTATTAATTATTAGTAATAAGTATATTATTTCTGTTGAATAAAATTTGTTTTCCCCCTTTTTTTTTCTATCTTGAAAAGCCCCAAAATATTTTGTATTGTTTATTATTGTTGCAAAATTGTTGTTAAAGTATTTAGTATTAAATATTAGTTAGTTCAATAATAAATTCTTAGCCTGAAAATCAAAATCCTAAACATTCAACTTTAAATTTAAAATTATCTCTCCTTTAACCTGAATGGGGTCAACCATTATCTCGTCGATACTGATAGACCAAGGAAAATAGTCAAGATTTCCAAACTCCCTTGTGAAATTCCGGACTCTTTATCGTGGCTCTTTATCTCTATGAACAAAGTCACCAGCAAACTCACGTACAATAGAATTCTGAGTAATCAATGTGACCCTGTTCTTCTGTGGAATAATACTCCGCTTAACTCTTTCTGGAAATATTTATATAGTAGCTCTGTGAGTAATAAACTTGCTGATCTAACGTCTCGGATTATTCACTCCGGCCTACCTACGGCGAAAAAAATATCAAAGTGGGGAGTTGGCGTGGATCCGTGCTGTCGCACGTGCGCCAGCGGGGCTACTGAGACACACAGGCATATCTTTTGGATCTGCCCTGTTGCTAAGCAACTATGGGCACACGTCTCACAGCTCCTCTCCACGTTTGGAGTGGATAACCCCTCATGTTATAATGACATTATAATCACCCAATCAGATAATCAGAAACATAATATAATTGCTAAACACTTGATCGACATAATGAAATAATCTCTATGGCGCTACCGTAATGCTATTTTCCATAATGACCCAGATAAACCTGCCTCTATTATTGACCTTTTTAAGAGGAACCTTATCATGTATATACGCTTCGATTATGACGTCCTTATCAATTATAACAAGCCCAGAGCAGGCTTCGTGTGGACATACCAAAACATACTTTGTAATATCAATGCAGGCAGAATCCAAATCAATGTATAGGTAATTTTCCGTGAAGCAGTTGTTGTAATTAGTTTATTAACCCCGATGAAATCGAAATAAAGTTAACACTGGCATTCGTGCCAGTGTAGCGCTCATAATAGGAGGCGATTAGCACCTAATAAACCACTTGAGACTAATCCCCACAAGTGGTGTGGTGCTAATCCCTCTTAAGTACGCCCGGCCTCGAGCTCGCTATTACAACAGAGTTTCTACCGGGCAAAACACTCGCGTAGCGGCCGGGCGCACTGCAATAAAAAGTAAACAAATCAAACGAAAACAAAATCAAAAAGAAAACTATCAAATGAAATGTCATCGAAAACCAAAAAAACAACAACAATCAAACGAAATGTAATTAAGAACCCGATACCACAAGAATGAAACACCAAAAGGCGAGATCTCTCTAGAAGAGACATATCTGTACATATTTATTTATCCATATCAACCCACACAAATGCTAATTAATATATAGTGATTTCCCCATTGTAATAAAGTTAAGCGGGGGCATTCTAGCTGCCGCTGACCAAATACCGTGATTGTTTTCAGTTGGTTAGTGTCGCCTGCGCGTGGTCGCCTTCCACAAACTGCATCGCGACATTGCTATCCAGGGCCTGTCCATCGGGTTCAAGTACACCGGGCATATCTATCCTTTCTCTGAGGCTTGAGTTTGAAGTGCGTTTATCAAAATTCAGAAGAATGCCATCCCCTTAATGTGTTAAATGTATTCTACTAGTTCCAAAACTTTTAACTGCACCGAGCGGGGTAACGCGGTTAATCATTGTAGTTATAGAGGGATGATCACAGCATTTCGACAGTGTAATTCCCCAAATTTTCTGCCCCCTCCCCCTCCTAAGTAGCTAATAGCTTTCTATACAACATTCACTTGATTGAATAAGTAGGTTTTTACGACTATTTCTTTTAAAATAAACATCATGACCTTGAGATCCGTCTCTTGATCACAGTTACAATAAAATATTTTGCAAGTCATGGTACCTAGGGTAATAGTCAGTTCATTATGTCTTTTATTAGATTGTAATGGGACTATGCTACCCGTATGTGCGATCAATTACGCGTACGACGGTGAAGAAAGAGCATTTGTGCCCTATCCACATCGAAACGCGAAAGGAAGTTCAAGCTATTTAAGAACCAAGCAGAGTACTCTAGAAGATCTGAAAGAACAGGTTAAGTCAAACACCCCTAAAATATCCGTCGAAGCGGTTGACGCGATGAATGGCGGCATCATGAATGCCGAAAGTGCGGGTTCTCTTCCAAGGAATCGGGAGCAAGTGAGCAATTTGAGGCGAACTTTAGCAGCGTCGACAGAGAGACGACGAAAAAACGTGAGCGCAACAAGCGACGAACTTTCTGCGGCCATTCAAATGTGCATGAGTCAGTCCCGTTGTCCTGAGACTGCATTTTTGAGAAAAGTGCAGGGTGCTCCTGACACCATGTGAGTCCTTGCAAGCAATTCGCAACTACGGGAGCTCGAGCGAAATGCCACAAATCCGACCAAGTTTAAGAGAGTGAAGAGACTCTACGTTCAACCTTGGGGCATTTGACGTCACGGTGATGACCAACGAACACGGATTGGTGAAGAGCAAGCGAACAGGGAAACAACCTATTGTCTTGGGACCTATGCTTATACGAAAGCAGTTAACAAATAATTATCATTACTTCATGTCCTCTTTGATAGAACTGAAACCATCTCTGTCTGACATTAAAGCGTTTGAGTAGATATATAATGAGAGCTGAGCCCCGTGTTAATGTATGGGAATAGAAAGAGAAACGAAAGAGAAACTGAGAAACGGGCGCTTACGTCACAGCCAAAAGCTGTGACTCGCGCGATCTCCCAAGGGAAGATCGAGAAAACGTTTTGCAACGTTGGGGACGGTTTTCTCGCGTTCTTTTTCTTTTTCTCAGCCGGATTTGGACCCCTTGATAAACCGACCACACAGACCGACCATGGACATCCCAAAAACCTCGACCACACCCCAGACCACGCCATCGAAAATGGAGCTGGCGACGAGACAACCACGCCTACGTCATCTGGGGCCACGCCCACCGAAGTTGGAGCTAATGCCATGGGTAACACGCCTACACCGTCACAGGCCACACACGCGGCCCCGCCCACCAAATACAACACGTGGCGGCGCCCCACACCACAGGTCTCGTACAGCCAGGCTGCCTCACGGCCGCCTGCGCCAGCGGGGCTGTTGAGACGCACAGGCATATCTTTTGGATCTGCCCTGTTGCTAAGCAACTATGGGCACACGTCTCACAGCTCCTCTCCACGTTTGGAGTGGAAATACTCTCTAAGGCGATACCGTAATGCTATTTTCCATAAAGACCCAGATAAACCTGCCTCTACTATTGACTTTTTTAAGGGGAACCTAATTATGTATATACGCTTCGATTATGACGTCCTTATAAATTATAACAAGCCAAGCTCAGACTTCCCGTGGACATACACTCGCGTAGCGGCCGGGCGCGCTACAAAAAAACTCAAACGAAAACTAATCAAAAGAAAACAATCCAATGAAATGACTAAATCAAAAAGAAAAAAACAAAAGAAAACTGCCCTGTTGCTAAGCAACTATTGGCACACGTCTCGCAGCTCCTTCTCCACATTTGGAGTGGATAAACTCTCATGTTATAATGACATTATAATCACGCAATCAGATAATCAGAAACATAATATAATTGGTAAACACTTGATTGACATAGGGAAATACTCTCTATGGCGATACCGCAATGCTATTTTCCATAATGACCCAGATAAACCTGCCTCTATTATTGATCTTTTTAAGGGGAACTTAATTATGTATATACGCTTCGATTATGACGTCCTTATAAATTATAACAAGCCAAGCTCAGACTTCCCGTGGACATACACTCGCGTAGCGGCCGGGTGCGCTGCAAAAAAAAAACTCAAACTAATCAAAAGAAAACAATCCAATGAAATGACTAAATCAAAAGGGAAAAAATCAAAAGAAAACAATCAAATGAAATGTAACTAAGAGCCCGATACCACAAAAATGAAATACCAAAAAGGCAAGAACTCTCTCGGAGAGATACAGCTGTACATATCGATCGAAATCAACCTTAACAATTGTGAAATAATATTTAGGGATCTCTTTATTGCAATAAAGTTAAGCGGGGTCATTCTAGCCGCCGCTGACCAATACCGTGATCATGAAGGCAGTCCTCTCACTGGGAGTATCGCTTGTTTTTTCAGGTTTGGAAGACGCCAGGTGACGCAAGCGTGATTCTTTTTTTCTTTTTGTGTCCTGAAAATCAAAAAACCAAAAACATTGCATTGCATTGTTCATCATTGTTGTAATATTGTTGTTAAGGTATTAATTATTAGTAATAAGTATATTATTTCTGTTGAATAAAATTTGTTTTCCCCCTTTTTTTTCTATCTTGAAAAGCCCCAAAATATTTGTATTGTTTATTATTGTTGCAAAATTGTTGTTAAAGTATTTAGTATTAAATATTAGTTAGTTCAATAATAAATTCTTAGCCTGAAAATCAAAATCCTAAACATTCAACTTTAAATTTAAAATTATCTCTCCTTTAAACCTGAATGGGGTCAACCATTATCTCGTCGATACTGATAGACCAAGGAAAATAGTCAAGATTTCCAAACTCCCTTGTGAAATTCCGGACTCTTTATCGTGGCTCTTTATCTCTATGAACAAAGTCACCAGCAAACTCACGTACAATAGAATTCTGAGTAATCAATGTGACCCTGTTCTTCTGTGGAATAATACTCCGCTTAACTCTTTCTGGAAATATTTATATAGTAGCTCTGTGAGTAATAAACTTGCTGATCTAACGTCTCGGATTATTCACTCCGGCCTACCTACGGCGAAAAAAATATCAAAGTGGGGAGTTGGCGTGGATCCGTGCTGTCGCACGTGCGCCAGCGGGGCTACTGAGACACACAGGCATATCTTTTGGATCTGCCCTGTTGCTAAGCAACTATGGGCACACGTCTCACAGCTCCTCTCCACGTTTGGAGTGGATAACCCCTCATGTTATAATGACATTATAATCACCCAATCAGATAATCAGAAACATAATATAATTGCTAAACACTTGATCGACATAATGAAATAATCTCTATGGCGCTACCGTGAAGCTATTTTCCATAATGACCCAGATAAACCTGCCTCTATTATTGACCTTTTTAAGAGGAACCTTATCATGTATATACGCTTCGATTATGACGTCCTTATCAATTATAACAAGCCCAGAGCAGGCTTCGTGTGGACATACCAAAACATACTTTGTAATATCAATGCAGGCAGAATCCAAATCAATGTATAGGTAATTTTCCGTGAAGCAGTTGTTGTAATTAGTTTATTAACCCCGATGAAATCGAAATAAAGTTAACACTGGCATTCGTGCCAGTGTAGCGCTCATAATAGGAGGCGATTAGCACCTAATAAACCACTTGAGACTAATCCCCACAAGTGGTGTGGTGCTAATCCCTCTTAAGTACGCCCGGCCTCGAGCTCGCTATTACAACAGAGTTTCTACCGGGCAAAACACTCGCGTAGCGGCCGGGCGCACTGCAATAAAAAGTAAACAAATCAAACGAAAACAAAATCAAAAAGAAAACTATCAAATGAAATGTCATCGAAAACCAAAAAAAAAACAATCAAACGAAATGTAATTAAGAACCCGATACCACAAGAATGAAACACCAAAAGGCGAGATCTCTCTAGAAGAGACATATCTGTACATATTTATTTATCCATATCAACCCACACAAATGCTAATTAATATATAGTGATTTCCCCATTGTAATAAAGTTAAGCGGGGGCATTCTAGCTGCCGCTGACCAAATACCGTGATTGTTTTCAGTTGGTTAGTGTCGCCTGCGCGTGGTCGCCTTCCACAAACTGCATCGCGACATTGCTATCCAGGGCCTGTCCATCGGGTTCAAGTACACCGGGCATATCTATCCTTTCTCTGAGGCTTGAGTTTGAAGTGCGTTTATCAAAATTCAGAAGAATGCCATCCCCTTAATGTGTTAAATGTATTCTACTAGTTCCAAAACTTTTAACTGCACCGAGCGGGGTAACGCGGTTAATCATTGTAGTTATAGAGGGATGATCACAGCATTTCGACAGTGTAATTCCCCAAATTTTCTGCCCCCTCCCCCTCCTAAGTAGCTAATAGCTTTCTATACAACATTCACTTGATTGAATAAGTAGGTTTTTACGACTATTTCTTTTAAAATAAACATCATGACCTTGAGATCCGTCTCTTGATCACAGTTACAATAAAATATTTGCAAGTCATGGTACCTAGGGTAATAGTCAGTTCATTATGTCTTTTATTAGATTGTAATGGGACTATGCTACCCGTATGTGCGATCAATTACGCGTACGACGGTGAAGAAAGAGCATTTGTGCCCTATCCACATCGAAACGCGAAAGGAAGTTCAAGCTATTTAAGAACCAAGCAGAGTACTCTAGAAGATCTGAAAGAACAGGTTAAGTCAAACACCCCTAAAATATCCGTCGAAGCGGTTGACGCGATGAATGGCGGCATCATGAATGCCGAAAGTGCGGGTTCTCTTCCAAGGAATCGGGAGCAAGTGAGCAATTTGAGGCGAACTTTAGCAGCGTCGACAGAGAGACGACGAAAAAACGTGAGCGCAACAAGCGACGAACTTTCTGCGGCCATTCAAATGTGCATGAGTCAGTCCCGTTGTCCTGAGACTGCATTTTTGAGAAAAGTGCAGGGTGCTCCTGACACCATGTGAGTCCTTGCAAGCAATTCGCAACTACGGGAGCTCGAGCGAAATGCCACAAATCCGACCAAGTTTAAGAGAGTGAAGAGACTCTACGTTCAACCTTGGGGCATTTGACGTCACGGTGATGACCAACGAACACGGATTGGTGAAGAGCAAGCGAACAGGGAAACAACCTATTGTCTTGGGACCTATGCTTATACGAAAGCAGTTAACAAATAATTATCATTACTTCATGTCCTCTTTGATAGAACTGAAACCATCTCTGTCTGACATTAAAGCGTTTGAGTAGATATATAATGAGAGCTGAGCCCCGTGTTAATGTATGGGAATAGAAAGAGAAACGAAAGAGAAACTGAGAAACGGGCGCTTACGTCACAGCCAAAAGCTGTGACTCGCGCGATCTCCCAAGGGAAGATCGAGAAAACGTTTTGCAACGTTGGGGACGGTTTTCTCGCGTTCTTTTTCTTTTTCTCAGCCGGATTTGGACCCCTTGATAAACCGACCACACAGACCGACCATGGACATCCCAAAAACCTCGACCACACCCCAGACCACGCCATCGAAAATGGAGCTGGCGACGAGACAACCACGCCTACGTCATCTGGGGCCACGCCCACCGAAGTTGGAGCTAATGCCATGGGTAACACGCCTACACCGTCACAGGCCACACACGCGGCCCCGCCCACCAAATACAACACGTGGCGGCGCCCCACACCACAGGTCTCGTACAGCCAGGCTGCCTCACGGCCGCCTGCGCCAGCGGGGCTGTTGAGACGCACAGGCATATCTTTTGGATCTGCCCTGTTGCTAAGCAACTATGGGCACACGTCTCACAGCTCCTCTCCACGTTTGGAGTGGAAATACTCTCTAAGGCGATACCGTAATGCTATTTTCCATAAAGACCCAGATAAACCTGCCTCTACTATTGACTTTTTAAGGGGAACCTAATTATGTATATACGCTTCGATTTTGACGTCCTTATAAATTATAACAAGCCAAGCTCAGACTTCCCGTGGACATACACTCGCGTAGCGGCCGGGCGCGCTACAAAAAAACTCAAACGAAAACTAATCAAAAGAAAACAATCCAATGAAATGACTAAATCAAAAAGAAAAAACAAAAGAAAACTGCCCTGTTGCTAAGCAACTATTGGCACACGTCTCGCAGCTCCTTCTCCACATTTGGAGTGGATAAACTCTCATGTTATAATGACATTATAATCACGCAATCAGATAATCAGAAACATAATATAATTGGTAAACACTTGATTGACATAGGGAAATACTCTCTATGGCGATACCGCAATGCTATTTTCCATAATGACCCAGATAAACCTGCCTCTATTATTGATCTTTTTAAGGGGAACTTAATTATGTATATACGCTTCGATTATGACGTCCTTATAAATTATAACAAGCCAAGCTCAGACTTCCCGTGGACATACACTCGCGTAGCGGCCGGGTGCGCTGCAAAAAAAAAACTCAAACTAATCAAAAGAAAACAATCCAATGAAATGACTAAATCAAAAGGGAAAAAATCAAAAGAAAACAATCAAATGAAATGTAACTAAGAGCCCGATACCACAAAAATGAAATACCAAAAAGGCAAGAACTCTCTCGGAGAGATACAGCTGACGCAAGCGTGATGCTAGTGCTCTGATAGTGACCATTTACAAGAAGTCGTTTTTGTAAGTAAAGATATATATTCTCTGCTTTCTAAATCGGTTTCCTCTCTTCCTCTTTCTGTTATTTCTTTGTAATCTTGCATAAGTCCTCAAATAGCGGCGTTTCTTTGGGTCTTGCCCACCTTACACTAGACGGGCCGCGCCTCTCTACTAGGGAGTGGCGCTTGTTTTTTCCTTATCTGGCAGGTTCGGACTTGTGGCAAGGCTAGTTTCTTTTTTTTTCTTTTTGTGTCCTGAAAATCAAAAAACCAAAAACATTGCATTGCATTGTTCATCATTGTTGTAATATTGTTGTTAAGGTATTAATTATTAGTAATAAGTATATTATTTCTGTTGAATAAAATTTGTTTTCCCCCTTTTTTTTTCTATCTTGAAAAGCCCCAAAATATTTTGTATTGTTTATTATTGTTGCAAAATTGTTGTTAAAGTATTTAGTATTAAATATTAGTTAGTTCAATAATAAATTCTTAGCCTGAAAATCAAAATCCTAAACATTCAACTTTAAATTTAAAATTATCTCTCCTTTAACCTGAATGGGGTCAACCATTATCTCGTCGATACTGATAGACCAAGGAAAATAGTCAAGATTTCCAAACTCCCTTGTGAAATTCCGGACTCTTTATCGTGGCTCTTTATCTCTATGAACAAAGTCACCAGCAAACTCACGTACAATAGAATTCTGAGTAATCAATGTGACCCTGTTCTTCTGTGGAATAATACTCCGCTTAACTCTTTCTGGAAATATTTATATAGTAGCTCTGTGAGTAATAAACTTGCTGATCTAACGTCTCGGATTATTCACTCCGGCCTACCTACGGCGAAAAAAATATCAAAGTGGGGAGTTGGCGTGGATCCGTGCTGTCGCACGTGCGCCAGCGGGGCTACTGAGACACACAGGCATATCTTTTGGATCTGCCCTGTTGCTAAGCAACTATGGGCACACGTCTCACAGCTCCTCTCCACGTTTGGAGTGGATAACCCCTCATGTTATAATGACATTATAATCACCCAATCAGATAATCAGAAACATAATATAATTGCTAAACACTTGATCGACATAATGAAATAATCTCTATGGCGCTACCGTAATGCTATTTTCCATAATGACCCAGATAAACCTGCCTCTATTATTGACCTTTTTAAGAGGAACCTTATCATGTATATACGCTTCGATTATGACGTCCTTATCAATTATAACAAGCCCAGAGCAGGCTTCGTGTGGACATACCAAAACATACTTTGTAATATCAATGCAGGCAGAATCCAAATCAATGTATAGGTAATTTTCCGTGAAGCAGTTGTTGTAATTAGTTTATTAACCCCGATGAAATCGAAATAAAGTTAACACTGGCATTCGTGCCAGTGTAGCGCTCATAATAGGAGGCGATTAGCACCTAATAAACCACTTGAGACTAATCCCCACAAGTGGTGTGGTGCTAATCCCTCTTAAGTACGCCCGGCCTCGAGCTCGCTATTACAACAGAGTTTCTACCGGGCAAAACACTCGCGTAGCGGCCGGGCGCACTGCAATAAAAAGTAAACAAATCAAACGAAAACAAAATCAAAAAGAAAACTATCAAATGAAATGTCATCGAAAACCAAAAAAACAACAACAATCAAACGAAATGTAATTAAGAACCCGATACCACAAGAATGAAACACAAAAGGCGAGATCTCTCTAGAAGAGACATATCTGTACATATTTATTTATCCATATCAACCCACACAAATGCTAATTAATATATAGTGATTTCCCCATTGTAATAAAGTTAAGCGGGGGCATTCTAGCTGCCGCTGACCAAATACCGTGATTGTTTTCAGTTGGTTAGTGTCGCCTGCGCGTGGTCGCCTTCCACAAACTGCATCGCGACATTGCTATCCAGGGCCTGTCCATCGGGTTCAAGTACACCGGGCATATCTATCCTTTCTCTGAGGCTTGAGTTTGAAGTGCGTTTATCAAAATTCAGAAGAATGCCATCCCCTTAATGTGTTAAATGTATTCTACTAGTTCCAAAACTTTTAACTGCACCGAGCGGGGTAACGCGGTTAATCATTGTAGTTATAGAGGGATGATCACAGCATTTCGACAGTGTAATTCCCCAATTTTCTGCCCCCTCCCCCTCCTAAGTAGCTAATAGCTTTCTATACAACATTCACTTGATTGAATAAGTAGGTTTTTACGACTATTTCTTTTAAAATAAACATCATGACCTTGAGATCCGTCTCTTGATCACAGTTACAATAAAATATTTTGCAAGTCATGGTACCTAGGGTAATAGTCAGTTCATTATGTCTTTTATTAGATTGTAATGGGACTATGCTACCCGTATGTGCGATCAATTACGCGTACGACGGTGAAGAAAGAGCATTTGTGCCCTATCCACATCGAAACGCGAAAGGAAGTTCAAGCTATTTAAGAACCAAGCAGAGTACTCTAGAAGATCTGAAAGAACAGGTTAAGTCAAACACCCCTAAAATATCCGTCGAAGCGGTTGACGCGATGAATGGCGGCATCATGAATGCCGAAAGTGCGGGTTCTCTTCCAAGGAATCGGGAGCAAGTGAGCAATTTGAGGCGAACTTTAGCAGCGTCGACAGAGAGACGACGAAAAAACGTGAGCGCAACAAGCGACGAACTTTCTGCGGCCATTCAAATGTGCATGAGTCAGTCCCGTTGTCCTGAGACTGCATTTTTGAGAAAAGTGCAGGGTGCTCCTGACACCATGTGAGTCCTTGCAAGCAATTCGCAACTACGGGAGCTCGAGCGAAATGCCACAAATCCGACCAAGTTTAAGAGAGTGAAGAGACTCTACGTTCAACCTTGGGGCATTTGACGTCACGGTGATGACCAACGAACACGGATTGGTGAAGAGCAAGCGAACAGGGAAACAACCTATTGTCTTGGGACCTATGCTTATACGAAAGCAGTTAACAAATAATTATCATTACTTCATGTCCTCTTTGATAGAACTGAAACCATCTCTGTCTGACATTAAAGCGTTTGAGTAGATATATAATGAGAGCTGAGCCCCGTGTTAATGTATGGGAATAGAAAGAGAAACGAAAGAGAAACTGAGAAACGGGCGCTTACGTCACAGCCAAAAGCTGTGACTCGCGCGATCTCCCAAGGGAAGATCGAGAAAACGTTTTGCAACGTTGGGGACGGTTTTTCTCGCGTTCTTTTTCTTTTTCTCAGCCGGATTTGGACCCCTTGATAAACCGACCACACAGACCGACCATGGACATCCCAAAAACCTCGACCACACCCCAGACCACGCCATCGAAAATGGAGCTGGCGACGAGACAACCACGCCTACGTCATCTGGGGCCACGCCCATGACCACGCCCACCGAAGTTGGAGCTAATGCCATGGGTAACACGCCTACACCGTCACAGGCCACACACGCGGCCCCGCCCACCAAATACAACACGTGGCGGCGCCCCACACCACAGGTCTCGTACAGCCAGGCTGCCTCACGGCCGCCTGCGCCAGCGGGGCTGTTGAGACGCACAGGCATATCTTTTGGATCTGCCCTGTTGCTAAGCAACTATGGGCACACGTCTCACAGCTCCTCTCCACGTTTGGAGTGGAAATACTCTCTAAGGCGATACCGTAATGCTATTTTCCATAAAGACCCAGATAAACCTGCCTCTACTATTGACTTTTTTAAGGGAACCTAATTATGTATATACGCTTCGATTTGACGTCCTTATAAATTATAACAAGCCAAGCTCAGACTTCCCGTGGACATACACTCGCGTAGCGGCCGGGCGCGCTACAAAAAAACTCAAACGAAAACTAATCAAAAGAAAACAATCCAATGAAATGACTAAATCAAAAAGAAAAAAACAAAAGAAAACTGCCCTGTTGCTAAGCAACTATTGGCACACGTCTCGCAGCTCCTTCTCCACATTTGGAGTGGATAAACTCTCATGTTATAATGACATTATAATCACGCAATCAGATAATCAGAAACATAATATAATTGGTAAACACTTGATTGACATAGGGAAATACTCTCTATGGCGATACCGCAATGCTATTTTCCATAATGACCCAGATAAACCTGCCTCTATTATTGATCTTTTTAAGGGGAACTTAATTATGTATATACGCTTCGATTATGACGTCCTTATAAATTATAACAAGCCAAGCTCAGACTTCCCGTGGACATACACTCGCGTAGCGGCCGGGTGCGCTGCAAAAAAAAAAAACTCAAACGAAAACTAATCAAAAGAAAACAATCCATGAAATGACTAAATCAAAAGGGAAAAAATCAAAAGAAAACAATCAAATGAAATGTAACTAAGAGCCCGATACCACAAAAATGAAATACCAAAAAGGCAAGAACTCTCTCGGAGAGACACAGCTGTACATATCGATCGAAATCAACCTTAACAATTGTGAAATAATATTTAGGGATCTCTTTATTGCAATAAAGTTAAGCGGGGCATTCTAGCCGCCGCTGACCAAATACCGTGATCATGAAGGCAGTCCTCTCACTGTAAGTATCGCCTGTTTTTTCAGGTTTGGAAGACGCCAGTGTGACGCAAGCGTGATGCTAGTGCTCTGATAGTGACCATTTACAAGAAGTCGTTTTTGTAAGTAAAGATATATATTCTCTGCTTTCTAAATCGGTTTCCTCTCTTCCTCTTTCTGTTATTTCTTTGTAATCTTGCATAAGTCCTCAAATAGCGGCGTTTCTTTGGGTCTTGCCCACCTTACACTAGACGGCCGCGCCTCTCTACTAGGGAGTGGCGCTTGTTTTTTCCTTATCTGGCAGGTTCGGACCTGTGGCAAGGCTAGTTTCTTTTTTTTTTCTTTTTGTGTCCTGAAAATCAAAAAACCAAAAACATTGCATTGCATTGTTCATCATTGTTGTAATATTGTTGTTAAGGTATTAATTATTAGTAATAGGTATATTATTTCTGTTGAATAAATTTGTTTTCCCCCTTTTTTTTTTCTATCTTGAAAAGCCCCAAAATATTATGTATTGTTTATTATTGTTGCAAAATTGTTGTTAAAGTATTTAGTATTAAATATTAGTTAGTTCAATAATAAATTCTTAGCCTGAAAATCAAAATCCTAAACATTCAACTTTAAATTTAAAATTATCTCTCCTTTAAACCTGAATGGGGTCAACCATTATCTCGTCGATACTGATAGACCAAGGAAAATAGTCAAGATTTCCAAACTCCCTTGTGAAATTCCGGACTCTTTATCGTGGCTCTTTATCTCTATGAACAAAGTCACCAGCAAACTCACGTACAATAGAATTTTGAGTAATCAATGTGACCCTGTTCTTCTGTGGAATAATACTCCGCTTAACTCTTTCTGGAAATATTTATATAGTAGCTCTGTGAGTAATAAACTTGCTGATCTAACGTCTCGGATTATTCACTCCGGCCTACCTACGGCGAAAAAAATATCAAAGTGGGGAGTTGGCGTGGATCCGTGCTGTCGCACGTGCGCCAGCGGGGCTACTGAGACACACAGGCATATCTTTTGGATCTGCCCTGTTGCTAAGCAACTATGGGCACACGTCTCACAGCTCCTCTCCACGTTTGGAGTGGATAACCCCTCAGATATTATCTTTTCAGCTCCTTTCCTCAACCTTTTTTTATCAAGAAAATTTTAACTTACGATGTCCTACGCCGCGGCAGCCTCAGGAGCTGCGGATTTGCACAGAAATTTGCTTCAAACGCAAATGTTGTTTTAACAACGCCGGACTACTGTTCGGTTCAAGCTCAGTCAGATGCCTGACAGAAAAGAGTTTCTACAGGCGGTGAGCAAGGTAGTTTTGTCGGAGAATATACGATGCATTCAGATTCTACGAAGTAATGTGGTGGACGTGACATGCAGGATTGAGAGCCAAGCGACGGCTTTAATTCAACAATGCATAACTATAAACAATGAGTTGTCGAAGCCCACACCAGTCGGATATAGGGCAACCTATGTGTACCTCCACTACCTGCCCGCGGAAACGGCTTCCTCGACCATTAAGGATCACATGGAGATTTACGGGCGAGTACTGGAGGTAAAAAAGAGTGTTTTACGAGGGGTCACAGATCGAGACCGGTAGCCGCTCGCGGTGATGGAGATTACAGGGGAAATTCCCTCGTTCCTCCACCTCTGCGGCTATCGGGCTCGAACGTGGCACAGGGGGCAAGTCCCTAGGTGTGGCTTTTGTGACGGTGACCATCACATAGCGAGGGACTGCCCCAAGCGCAAGATCGCTAGCTCTCTCAATGATGGCTCTTACAAGATGGCGGATAAACCTTCGCCCCCGCCGAGAATGACCCCAACGCTGTGAACAACACGGAACCTCAGAAATCAGCAGATGCAAAACCAGAGGAACGGGAATCGGATTCTGAGTCTGAATCGGAATCGGAGCCTGAAGAGAGTGCCTTAGACACTGGCGATGAGGATGAACAGCCCTCGAAGACTCATGAAGTTCCCCTATGTTTACTCTTACTAATGCTCTTTGCAGCCGATCCACTCGCTTATATTCTAAGGTACATTACTATTTAACCCATTGATTTATAGATACCTATTATTACATTTAACCCATTCGTATCAACAATCAACGTAGCCTTAATTTCAGTAGTATAATGTAAGGGGCCTTCGCGATCCAATTAAACGCAAGGCCGTATTTGAAACTCTATGTGATCTAAGGGCAGATGTTATTTATCTGCAGGAAATCTTTGGGACAAATGATGATATTGATTCTTTGGGGACGGGAATGGGGAGGGAAATATTTATTTAGCATTCTGAATGCCGGGGAAGCCGGAGTAGCTATACTATTCCGTAGCTCCCTCGACATTGATATTGAACAGTCGCGCTGCATCGACGGCCGATTGATTCAAGCTCAGGTCAAATTGGAGGAAAATCGCCTGAATCTTGTGTGTGTTTACGCCCCCTCTGGGGGTTCGAATACGCGCTTGAGACGGGAATTTTTCGATAATTTGCCTGAGCACACTGTTAATGATAACTCGTGTTTAAACATTATCGGTGGTGATTTTAACTGTGTAACGAATGATTTAGATAGTACTAGAAACTACCGTGATTATACTTTTAAACATCTCAATAACATTATTCGTAACTTAGAATTATTGGATGCTTATAGGACTTATAACCCAGAATCGAAAGGCTTCACGTTTCTTTCCTCGAACGGAACGCGAAGCAGGATAGACCGATTCTATTTAGACACAACTAAGTTAAATCATGTACTATCCGCGGGAATCGAGGCATTTCCTCTTGCGCCAGACCACAACCTAATAAAGGTTGTGTTGTCGTTGGGGAAATGTCACGCGGTAAGGGCGTGTGGAAGTTCAACGCGTCATTGCTAAACGACCCCGAGTATAACGAGAAAGTACGCCTATTCTGGACTGATTGGAAGACAAAGAAAACCAGTTTTCCGACGCTCTTAGAGTGGTGGGAAACTGGGAAACTCAAGGTCCGCGATATATCGATATCTCTTGCGAGAGCAAGGGCCCGCGAGAGATCGAGATATAAACGTGACCTTGAGAAGAAGCTACGCAATACAATGCAAAAATTAGAGACACGCACACCGGGTCAGCTGTCACGCTGTATCGGACATCCGCTTGAAGCCAAAAATGTCTTCCGGGCCGGGTGATTTCCGTGGAGTACTGGGAACTACTTTCTTGGGGTATATAAATGGCTCGCTGTGGCTTCTGGGTTTACGCGTGCAAACCAAAAGAACAAACAGCCTGAATACAGGAAGATTAAGCTTTGCATTGATACCAAACATACTTATATACGCGTGATTTAGACTTTTCAGATCGAACATGCGTTCGGCATATGATAGAACTCGCAGATTTTATTGTAAATTGCCCCATTTTGGGCTTCATATAACTTTTTGTTTTGGCACAATCGACGATCGAGAGGAGGAATTCTAGATGGTGGATTTATCAGGTAAGAATCGTATCTTTTTGTATTTTTAAGAAGTACATTCCTTATTGAGAAATTTTCGAAGATCTGAATGACTTGATACGTAATCTGGTTCTTATCGATTGCACTTCAGGTTGTGTTTCAGTGATCCGGCTGCAATGGCTCGGACGAAGCGAATAATAATTTCCCTGTCGGCAGATACGCACAGAAGAAGAAGGTAAATTCTTGGTCAGTTATCGAGGAAAAAATTATGGCTCTTTCCTGAAGTCAAGATCCAACAGCAAGAGTTCCGCCGGCTGACTGAAAAGGTAGTGTTTACAGCGAATTAGACTAAACTCAAGTCGCGTGATTATGCCAAGACAATCTCACTCGTAAATAAACATGTATAAAAACTATAATATGGTCTTTATTGGTTCACTTTTGTAACAGACAGTTGCTAGATGTATTATTGTTGCAATGTTTTGTGTTAAGGAGTTCATTTTCCCAACGCATCGGTTTTTTTTAGACAATTATTAGTCTTTGGATGAAATATTAAATTCTTATCAAAACTAACCCATTATTATTGTTCGCATGTAGTAGGAATCTGAATGTTGATCAGCGTCATTTAAATTAAGAATTTAATTCAACCTTAAAAGTCCTCAATCCTTTGTTTATATTTTATTTCAAAGTAAATTTTCTGAGAAATATAGCGGAGAATATGAGCAAACTCCTCCTGTATAGTTCTTCCAGCATGTGTTTTGCGTCGATGTGTTTTGCCTCGCTACGAAACCCCCAACACGAACCTCCGACCGAAACGCTGTTTTAGCGCATCGAATGGTTCTAGTGAGCTTTCGATCAACTCCGTAAGGTGTCGGGGATCTTCCTTCTCCATAGAAATATCCTCCTGCGCCAGGATTTCGTCCTCAACTTGCTCCATAGTAAATCTTCTAGCCATTTTGTTTTAGTATTTATTTGAGATCCCGCTGGCTTATCGCGGGCGCTAAGTGTCCGATTGAGATCGACAGCTGACCCGGTGTGACGAAACAGCGACGGCGACGTAAAACGGTTTTTCGGATCTAAAAGAAAAATTAAAGGACATAGAACTGACTGAAACTCGGGGCAGAATGGTTCGGTCGAGAGCTGAATGGCGAGAAGAGGGCGAGCGGTGCACTAGGTATTTCGCAAACCTCGAGAAAACTCGAGGTGAACAAGCCCTTATTCGAGCTATAAGGCGCTCGGACGGATCTGTCCGAGTTGGAGTGGATAATCCCTCATGTTATAATGACATTATAATCACGCGATCTGATAATCAACACCATAATATAATCGCTAAATACTTGATCGACACAGGGAAATACTCTCTAATTATGTATATACGCTTTGATTATGACGTTCTCATCAATTATAACAAGCCCAGAGCAGGCTTTGTGTGGACATACCGAAACATACTTTGTAATATAAATACAGGCAGACTCCAAATCAATGTATAGGTAATTTTCCGTGAAGCAATTGTTGTAATTTAGCTAATTAGTTTATTACCTCTTTAGCTAATTAGTTTATTAGTTAACGCTGGCATTCGTGCCAGTGAAGCGCTCATAATAGGAGGCGATTAGCACCTAATAAACCACTCGAGACTAATCCCCTCAAGTGGTGTGGTGCTAATCCCTCTTAAGTACGCCCGGCCTCGAGCTCGCTATTACAACAGAGTTTCTACCGGGCAAAACACAGTGCACCCGGCGTAGCGGCCGGGTGCACTGCAATAAAAAGTAAACAAATCAAACGAAAACAAAATCAAAAAGAAAACTATCAAATGAAATGTCATCGAAAACCAAATCAAAAAGAAAACAATCAAACGAAATGTAATTAAGAACCCGATACCACAAGAATGAACACCAAAAGGCGAGATCTCTCTAGAAGAGACATATCTGTACATATTTATTTATCCATACCAACCCACACAAATGTTAATTAATATATAGGATTTCCCCATTGTAATCAAGTTAAGCGGGGGCATTCTAGCCGCCGCTGACCAAATACCGTGATTGTTTTCCGTTGGTTAGTGTCGCCTGTCTTGCAGGTTTTGGTGTACGTCAGCGTGTCGCTTTTGCGAGTACTCTGTGGCGCCAGTGTCCAAGATTCTTTTTGTTGTAAGTATAACTTGCCTTCTTGCTTTCTTATTCGGTTTCCTCTCTTCCTCTTTTTGTCTATTTGTTTGTAGTCTTGCGTAAGTCCTTACGAGGCGGTTTTTCTTTAGGTCTTGCCCACCTTACACTAGACGGGCCGCGCCTCTCCACTAGGGAGGGGTGCTTGTTTTCCCTTGACTGGCAGGTTTGGACCTGTGTCAAGGTGTTTCTTTTTTCTTTTTCTGTCTTTTTGTCTAAGTAACATAAAAAAATAAAAATAGTGTTGTCCTTGTTCATAATTATTAAATTGTTAATTAATTATCAAGTAAAGTCTTCAGTATAAATCAAAGGTGTTGGGTTAAATATTAAGTAAAACTAAGTAAGGGATTGTAAAGTAAAGTGTTAATTTAAAGTCTTGAGTTCAGTGTTAATTTAAGTATTTGTTGAAAATCAATATTGTGTTTAGAATGTCTGCTAATTAACCTGTTGTCTCTTCCTCCCCTCCAAAAACCCTCCCCCTCCTTCTTCCCATCCCTAACCTCAATCCCAGCCCAACCCCAAGCCCAGCCTCAACCTCCTCCCCCCTAATGTCGGGTCCTCCTATGCCTCCGGGTAATACCTCTTATGCGGCTGCTGCCAAATTTGGTCCTCGCCTTCTTGAGTTCAGTGTTAATTTAAGTATTTGTTGAAAATCAATATTGTGTTTGGAATGTCTGCTAAGTAACCTGTTGTCTCTTCCTCCCCTCCAAAAAACCCTTCCCCTCCCAAAAACCTCCCCCTCCTTCTTCCCATCCCCAACCTCAATCCCAGCCCCAACCCCAAGCCCAGCCTCAACCTCCTCCCCCCCTAATGTCGGGTCCTCCTATGCCTCCGGGTAATACCTCTTATGCGGCTGCTGCCAAATTTGGTCCTCGCCTTCCTCCTCCTCCAGTGTATCAGTCTCGCTGGAATCCCGGAACGTTTTCCGCTCTTGAGACACGTCCTGTCCAACGACCGCTCACTCTGTAAATGGTATGGGTGTTGATGCTCTGAAGCGTGATGAGCTTGCCTCCATACTTATTGATATGTATGGGCAAGGCAAAATTTCTTGCGTGCAACACATGGGCAACTATGTCCGTGTCACCGCTACAACGGTGCCTAATATGGAACAAATGTGGCGTGAAGGATTTACCTTTAATAATCACTCTTTGAAGTTTACCCCCTCGGAGTCTAGGAAATTAAGGTCTCAATTAGTCAGTTGCCGTATGAAGTCCCTGATGTTGATTTAAAGGCCTGCCTTAGTAAATTTGGCTCCGGCTTATCAGCTGTCCAACGGCAAAGGGACCGTCATGGAATTGAGACTGGACATCGGTTCCTTTATATGTATATTAAGAGCGAATGCACGCAAAAATCGAGCAAAATCGGTAATTCGTGGCCACAACTCAAGTTCAACCTACTCTTATTTTGAATCAGTAGGAAGATTTTGGTGACATTTAAAAGGTTCTGGGGTTTGCTTTTCGAATTAGGGCGATTTTTGTTAAAAAATCGAGATTTTCGATTTCGCCCGTTTGGGACCCGAATATCATGTGAAATTCACTACCTCCCAAAATGGCCTCGCGCAAGGCGGATCAGATATATATTGCTGGTTTAACTCTTAATTTGTATAAAACAGACACCCAACACCTAATCTAAGATGAATTTCCGGATTAAAACCGTTTGCGTGACCCCCAACAAGAGCATTCTCTAGTAGGTACTTGACAACAGGGTTATTTACAAGCAAAATTAAACGTTATTTTTTCCAAAGAGGTAAACCTCCAAGTTACTTCAAATTCAGGTTTTAGACTCTAGAGATTTTTTACTTCAAGGAGATATAAAGAACAGGCTGGCTTATTTTGCGAGCGCTTGAGAATCGGCCAACGAAATTGGCAAATTTCACGATAATTTGTCTAATTAACAACCGCTGTGTTGACCCCAACGCTATGAAAATGCTCAACAAAACACAACCAAAAATTGTCTATCGTCAATTTCTTTCACTCAAATAATAAAATGTACAACTTACCTAATATTTGAAGTGGCATCGTTGATCGGAAAGACGTTTCTATGACCCAAATGAACGTAAACTGTGCTTTGAAACTTCATGTCGCAATTCTCCAAGACCACATGTAACACGGGATGTAAATCAACTCCCGTGTAGCTCAAATACATAGCCAGAAGTGCACGAAGCATTTGAGGAAGACAACAGGTATACATTCAAATGGCTATAGCTCATGATGGATAGTTCAAATTCGTCTTACTACTATGAGGAAAATATTAACTGTATGAAGTGAACCACGACCGCACGCTCTGAGAGTCGATCACCAAGGTCAATATGCATATATGCGTTGCGTGACGCAACTTCCGTATTTCCGCGCTTTTGGGAATGTTGAAAATCTAAAATATAGAAAACATACTTGGCAGCAATGCATCACATTTTCCCGAATGACATGCTTAAAAATCCCGCATCCCGGGTCCGAATTTATATAATTCCTGCTTTCTGACAAGTATCGAAATCCCTCAATGCGCATCTTATTTTGCCCAGCGCATAGTAGAGGGCGCTGCTAGGAAACCAAATCAAGAAAAAGTCCCAGCTAGGGACTAGCAGGCCTACAGCAGTCTCGTACCAAGACGTTAATTTTTTTGCGTCTTTTGCGGTGATTTTTCCTTGTGAAAATTGTTTTGGAGGCGTAGGGACTGGAATGAGTACCACACGGCGTGCAATGAACTGTGGGATATTCGCTTCCGAATTTTTCTCCGCATATCCCATAACTCTCTGCGCACCCTGCTAAAACTATCCCACAACTCCCTGCGCGCCATGCTAAAACTATCCCGCAAATCTTTGTGCGCCCTAAAAAAAAAGGAAAGCGTCTGCCTAGAGATGAATTGTGTATCTGCTAGCAGTGACCATGTCCCCCCCCCCCCCCCTCCCGGGCAACCCCCGGATTTTGGTCATTTCTAAAATTAATTTGTTAAAAAAGGACAAATGCCCCTCCCCGGGACCAGGAAAAAGACAAAGATTGCATCGACACTGCGTTACAAAGCTTCGCAACAAAATATTTCCGATCAAAGTTCGTTTTTTAACTGTACCACTTTAGGGACCGGTCATTATTTATGTGGGAAAGGGGGGTGGAGGAGAAAATACCTGTGATCCAAAAAATTTCAAGAACCCCACCTGATAGCATTGATTGTTTTCGGGAGCCCCCCTCTGATAGACTGAACCATTTCAGGACCCCTCTTCCCCTCCATCCATGTCAGTCAAAATGATTCAAACAGGTCCTGAAGGGGGTCCAAATCCCATTTCTCAGTGTAAAAGTTTCGCAAGATCCCAGTCCTGAAGTTTTCCCAGTCAAAGTTTTCAAAATCCCAGCGTTAAAAAGTGACTTTTAGACATGTGTACAGAGTGTTTGCATGCAGTCGTAGGGCAAAATTTTAAAAGCAGTTCACAAATTGTTAAAGCCACTCTTTACAGACATTGATATTTCATTGTTGGTTCAGTTAAAAGCAAATTGACCCATTTCTAGTTCTATTGGCCAAATCCCAGTGACTCCAATCTCATTTCCAAGCCCAACATAAGGTCTCCCACAATGGCTATCATGGCAAGTCACTAAAACCTCCCCCTCTTTCCTGAAGGCAGTATCTGGGTCTCCTACAATGATCAGGAGTGAGGCGATTTTTTTTTAGACTTTTTGCTGATATAGACAAAATAATTGTTTCTCAAGACCCCCCTTAACTGCGATTTTCGCTTTTCAAGACCCCCTTGTGTTCGCTTAAAAAATTTCAGGGCCCCCCATTTTCTCCCCCCCCCCCCCCCCCCCCCCCCCTCCCATCTCTCTGAACAAGTTCTCATTTTCCTGAAAGCGAGACAAAATATAAGTAAATAAGTGAAACAAATCCCTTGACCCTTCCTTCGATAAATGTCGCATACCCTGCGATTTGGGCGTGGTCGATAAGTAGCATGGCAACGACTATAAATAACTGTTAAGATTTTTATTTCGTTAGATATGACATTCGAGTCTGTAAATGCTCAGGCGATTATTATATTATTATTATGCTATCTTATTTTATTAAAATTCTACCGCTACTTTTGGCGCGTGTGCTGCAACGATAAGTTTCGAGCTTGAAGTCTTCTCGGAGTCTTCTCGCCATTTCCTTTTCAGTGACAAAATTCAAGGAAGGAAATGATTGAAAAATCGACACAAGGTGACGGATTTTTTTTTCTTGTTTATTGTATTAATATTAAATAACATGTAATATAAACGGGAGGCGCCTCTCTTTCTTTTGGACTTTTTTCTTGTCCAATAAATCGCATCTTCGGAGACCCAGGGGATTTTTTCTCTAACGTTACTCGCAAGCGGGGAGCAGAGAAGAAATTCCCTGGGTCTCCGAGGATGAATAAATCTGACAAAATAAAATTATAGAAATAAAATAAATAAATAAATAAATAAATAAATAGACTCAGTCATACGTGTGACACCCTGATGAAGAGTTCATTCTCGACTCGTTGCACAATGAGCTTGCGCGCAAAACAATGGTAGAGTTATACTCACAAGAGAAAGCTTTTCTGCATGGCAAAAACATTTGCCATTCCTAAACTCCACAGCATTCAACTTAAAATGCTTGATTTCAAACGTCGGCCTCCTCAGTGGCCCGAGTCACGCAACGCGTTGTTGGTGTATAAACAACATTGACCTTTTGCCATTGGTGATCGACTCTCAGAGCGTGCGGTCGTGGTTTCACTTCATACAATTATAACAATATTCTCTCATACTGAGTCGAATTTGTTATCCATCATGAGCTATAACCATTTGAATGTATACCTGTTGTCTTCCTCAAATGTTTCGTGCACTTCTGGCAATGCATTCGAGCTTCACGGGAGTTGTTTTACATCCAGGGTTTACATGTGGTCTTGGAGAATTGCGACATGAAGTTTCAAAGCACAGTTTACGTTCATTTGGGTCATAGAAACGTCTTTCCGATCAACGATTCCACTTCAAATATAGGTAAGTTGTACATTTTTATTATTTGAGTGAAAGAAATTGACGATAGACAATTTTTGGTTGTGTTTTGTTGAGCGTTTACATAGCTTTGGGGTCAACACAGCGGTTGTTAATTAGACAAATTATCGTGAAATTTGCCATATTCGTTGACCGATTCTCAAGCGCTCATAAAATAAGCCAGCCTGTTCTTTATAGTTCGTTGAAGTAACATATCTCTAGAGCCTAAAACCTGAATTTGAAGTAATTTGGAGGTTTACCTCTTTGGAAAAAATAACGTTTAATTTTGCTTGTAAATAACCTGTTGTCAAGTACCGACTAGAGAATGCTCTTGTTGGGGGTCACGCAAACGGTTTTAATCCGGAAATTCATCTTAGATTAGGTGTTGGGTGTCTGTTTTATACAAATTAAGTGTTAAATCAGCAATATGTAACTGATTCGCCTTGCGCGAGGCCATTTTGGGAGGTAGTGAATTTCACATGATATTCGGGTCCCAAACGGGCGAAATCGAAAATCTCGATTTTTAACAAAAATCGCCCTAATTCGAATAGCAAACCCCAGAACCTTCCAAATCTCTTTAAAAACTACCTATAGAATTAAAATGAAGGGAGTTTAGGTTTTCAACTGTGGCCACCCTTTGCTCGATTTTTGTGTGCCTTCGCTCTTAATTCCTTTATATGTATATTAATTTATATGTATATTAATTCCTCAATTCCTCAATTCCTCGGAATCTGAGACTTCGTGGGTTCCCGTTTAAAATCTTTTATCAGGGTCAAATATCGGGATGCGCCTACTGTAAGAAGGAGGGACATGATAAGTTCTCATGTCCTCACAAAAATAAATGTTTTCGTTGTGGTGAGGATGGACATATGCAGAAACAATGCACTACACTTCTTGTCAGCCAAGATCCGCCGACTACTAAGGCCGCTGATGGTTCTGACACTCCGCCGGCTGATCCCGTTTCTTGCCCTTCTCATAAGACTCCTGTCAACGTGCCAGATTCCGATAATTCTCTTGCTGCCGCTATGGAGGTGGATGTTCCTCCACCACCTTCCAATCAAAATGCTCAATCTAAAGACTCTCCTGTGCTTTTCACTAATCCCGCATCGTCTCCATCCTCCCCTCCTTCCCTGCAAAGAGTTGTTAGCCTCCCTTCTGAGTCAAACTCTGCCTTGGGTTCGGACACCTAGGAACTGCTCAATAAAATTGAACATGATAGCCTTGCTATACCTCCTCCAGGTTTTATCCAGCAGTCGTGTTTGTCGGAGGACGAACGTGATTTCAGTGCTGCTGATGGTTATGTTTTCTGTCCGTCTGATTCTGAATCTCTTTCTTCATATTTACACCTCGTTCCACACCTGATTCTGAAAAACGCCATAAAAAACATAAATCGCATAAACAAAATCAACTACGTTCCCGTTCACCCGTTCACAAGCACAGCAAATAACTTTTCCTATACCTGTCTGTCACATATCCATGCATCACCCTTTTTTACTCTCCTTATAATGTTACTTCTTCATTCACTAAACATTAATGGTCTGCGTAACGCTAATAAACGAACTGCTTTTTTGGAATCTTTGAAACATACTAATCCCGATCTCCATTATAGCTGGTGACTTTAATACTGTGTGTGACAGGGATTTGGATCGTCGTGGTCCTCCTTCGGCCTCCTATTCTGAAAGCTCCTCTAATCTTAAAGCCTTGATTGACACTGGATTGACACTGACAATCTTTCTGATTCTTTCCTCAACTTACATCCCACCACTCGTGCTTTTACCTGGACCAAGTCTGATGGTTCTCTTGCTTCACGAATTGATCTCATTCTATTTCCTCGTACGTGGCTCCACTCCATTTCCTCGGCTGACATTTTTCCATCTCCATATTCTGATCATGATGTAGCATCCATTTCATTTTCCAATCCACAACAATTTCCTTGGGTTCCAGGGTACTGGAAGCTGAACATTTCTGTTCTTGCAGAGGCAGAATATCATTATCAAATAAAATCCTTCTGGTCTTCGTGGCAGTATTACAAACCTTCCTTTTCATCTGTTCAAAACTGGTGGGATATTGGTAAACTTAAAGTGAAACAATTAACCATAAAATACTGCACTGAGCGAAACAAAAGTCGTAATGCTGAGCTGAGTCGTCTCCGAACCGAATTGGCCTTTCTTAAAACTCAAGTTGATAACGGTCAGCTCTCTGCTTTGCCTCAGCTTAAAGTGATTGAAAAATCCATCCAGAATTTTGAGCATGACAGGGCTAAGGCTGCTCAAATACGATCAAGAATTAGATGGGTTGAGGAGGGAGAAACATCTTCTGCGTATTTCTTTCGCTTAGAAAAAAAGAGGGCCTCATTACGTCAGGTTCCTGCCATTCGGAATAATGCTGGCACTCTTGTTAAAACCCAGGAGGAGATTCTTGCTGCGTGGGTTCACTTTTATTCTGACCTTTTTTCTGCTGAGGACACTGATTCTGTTATAAAGATGGAGCTACTTCAAAATCTCTCGCTCACCCTTACACATGATCAGTCCCTTTCGTGTGAAGGCCTTTTGTCTCTTGATGAGGCATTTTCAGCTCTGAAAGGCATGGCTAACCGTAAATCTCTTGGCCTTGATGGTTTCCCGATGGAATTTTATCTCGAGTTTTGGGAGACATTCGGTGAGCACCTTGTTGAGGTTCTCAATTTGGGTTATACACTGAAAGAACTGTCTCCTTCCTAGCATTGTGGTCTGATCACTGTTTTGTTCAAAAAAGATGACCCTTATCAAAGGAAAAATTGGAGACCAATCAGCCAGCTTTGTGTGGATTATAAGATCGGGGCCAGAGCCATTGCTGGTCGGCTCCTTGGCGTAATTGGTTTCGTGGTCTCCCCAGACCAAACATGTGGGATTCCAGGGCGTTTTATTGGTACAAATGTGTCCCTTACGAGAGACATTATTGAATTTGAGTCTGGAAATAATTCCCCTTTAGCTGTTCTTTCATTGGACCAAGAAAAGGCTTTTGATAGGGTTGACTGGTCGTTTTTAAATAGATACTTATCAGCAATGGGTTTTGGCCATTCCTTTAGGCAGTGGATTGCAACTTTTATGCCAATCCCTCCAGCTCTGTTAGCATTAATGGATATATTTCTGAACCCTTTTTTCTCTCGAGAGGCGTACGTCAAGGCTGTCCTCTTAGCCCTCTTTTATATGTTCTTGTGGCGGAGGTTCTCGCATGTAACATTCGGGCCTGTTCTCAAATTGATGGTTTCTGTCTTATTGGTAGCTCAACTCATGTTAAGATATCCCAGTATGCGGATGACACCACCATCTTTTGTGGTTCGGATTCAGCCATCAAGGCAACTTTTGAAGTCTATGCCAGGTATGAGAAGGCCTCGGGCGCAAGAATAAACTCTTCAAAATCTAAAGGCTTGTGGCTTGGTCCATGGTCACGGAGAAGCGACCCCCCGATATCATTACGCTGGTCTTCTTCTTCCATTCCCTTACTTGGTACTGTATTAGGCCCAAGCAACCTTGAGCAAGAGAATTTCCAACCCAGGATTGACTTCAACTTAAACTTGATAAATTTACAATTTCATGCACTTACTAAACAATTCATAGATACAATGTACTCAGCATTCATGATCCCAACAATAAGCAAACCTACCAGAATTACAAGTCATAGCGCAACTTTGATTGACAACATTTTTACAAATGACATAAATGCAATTAATGCCTTCAGTGGCTTGTTGTATGCAGACATATCTGATCACATTCCGATTTCTCATGTGAAGAAATTAACCACAACTAATACAAAAGAAAAATGCTTTAACTATAAACGAACAATCAATGATTCATGTATAGGAGACTTTGTAAAGGAAATTGGACTAGTGAATTGGGCAGATGTTATAACAAGTGAAAACACTAATGAAGGATATAATAATTTTTTAAACCATGTCACCAATATATATGATTCATGCTTCCCTATAAAAAAGCAGAAATCAAATCGTAAAATAGGTAAACCATGGTTAACAAAAGGCCTTATCAAATCGATTAAACGAAAACATAAACTATATAAAAAGTCACTAACATTACCAACAATTTCAAATACAAAACAAATTCAAACAATACAGAAATAAGCTCAATAATTTGATAAAAACTGCAAAGAGAAATTATTTCGTTAATCGCCTAGAGGAGTCTAAGGCAGATCTTAATGCTACTTGGAAAATACTTAATTCTATCCTTAAAAAGAATTCTAAAAAACGACAATATCCTGAAGCTTTCAAAGATGGGGACTCAACGTTCTCCAACCCTAAAGACATTGCTAATAAGTTTGCAAATTATTTTACAAATATAGGAGCAAATCTTGCTAAAGAAATAAAAAGCACACAAGTTAATATCAAGTCTTTCCTTAAGGGAAGCTACAGTAACAGCATGCGTTTCCGTCTAACTACACCAGAAGAACTAAACCAACTAACATGTTCTCTTAAAAATAAAAATAGTTGTGGTTTTGATGGAATCAATATTAAAGTAGTAAAGGCATCAATGTCAATCCTATCAAACCCTCTTAGTTCACTGTTCAACCAATCTCTCATGACAGGTATAGTGCCAGATCAACTCAAAACTGCAAAAGTAATTCCACTCTTCAAATCAGGGGAGAAAGAACACTTCAAAAACTACAGACCAATTTCAATCCTACCTTGTTTCTCTAAACTATATGAAAAAGCAATATACAGTCAATTGATTTCCTACATTAACAAATGAAATATCCTCAACATCAATCAATATGGTTTTAGACATAATCACTCAACGGTAATGGCTGTATGCGACTTTGTAGAACGAATTACTTCTGTGATGGATGAAGGCCTGGATACAATTGGAATTTTTCTGGATTTATCAAAAGCCTTTTACACTATTAATCATAATATTCTTTTTCGAAAGCTTGAATTCTATGGCATAAGAGGCATTCCTTTAAATTGGTTTAAAAATTACCTAAGCAACCGAAAACAATTTGTTCAATTTAATGAAACCAAATCAGACTTATTCAACGTTACCTGTGGTGTTCCTCAAGGTTCAATTCTAGGGCCATTATTATTTTTAATATATATAAACGATGTTACAAACTCTTCGAGCTCATTCAATTTTACTCTCTTTGCAGACGACATGAATATAACTTTTAAATGTAAATCAATCAATGCAGCTAGCCAAGAGATAAACACTGAACTAAAAAATCTTTCAACTTGGTTTAAGACCAATTAACTATCTTTAAACGCAAAAAAGACTAATTACATGATTTTTAGCAACCGCAAAAATCTAAACAAAAATGCAATAAGCATAAACATTGACAATGATCAAATAAAAGAAGTAAATGAAACGAAATTTTTAGGATTAATAATTGATAATAAACTAAGCTGGAAATCTCACATAAGTCATGTATCATCTCAAATCACAAAAAACATAGGAATAATTAACAAAGTAAAACACAATCTACCAAGTAACAGCTTAAAATCACTCTACTACACATTAGTTCATCCTTACATTCAATATGGAAATGCCATATGGGCATGTAATTTTCCTAGTCACTTGAATCGTGTCCTTCTCCTTCAAAAACGATGTGTTAGAATTATAACAAACTCAGCATATCTCAGCCATACTGAGCCACTATTCAAAAAAGAGCGTATATTGACAGTAAATGATATCAACTTTCTAGAAACTGCATTGTTAATGTACAAGTTTGACAACAATCAGTTACCCAGCACATTCAATAACACCTTTCAGAAAAACAACCAGTTACACAAATACAATACTAGGGGTTCTCACAATTACAGACCGACATTTAGAAAGACAAAACGCGGACAATTCTCGATATCCTACATGGGTCCAAAAGTCTGGAGCACTCTCAGCATGAAAGCAAAAAATTGTAAGTCATTAAATAATTTCAAAAAAGTTATCAAAGATCAATTATTTTCAAACAAAAGCAGCACTTGATTTAAATATTTGATTCGTTAATGATATTTTAATTATTTCATCAGCGTTATTACATTTGTAAGAATAATTTTACTATAAAATAGATATCGCAAAGTCAAATACTTATAGGTGTAGGCCCCTTTGCGATATCTGACTTTCAGTAGGCTCCTCATCTTCGCAATTTATACTTATCATGTAAATAATTATTATATTTGATGAAATAAAGTTGATTGATTGATTGATTGAATCTTTGACAAGTGTCCTCAACTCGTGGCGTCAGCGTCAATTGTCATTTCGTGGTAAAACTCTAATTGTTAATGCTTTAGCCCTCTCTGGCCTGTGGTATTGTGTAACTGTTCTTCCTGTCCCCCTTTGGGTAATTTCTGCTGTTAACGCTCAGATATTTTCATTTCTGTGGTCCAATAAGAAAGGGCTGGTGTCTAGAGCCTCGGTACGCAATTTTCCTATTGATGGTGGCATCAAGTTTCCTGATTTCTCTTTCAGAATTCATTCTTTTCATGTTCAGTGGATTCGTCGTTTCCTAGATTCTTCGACTGCTTCTTGGAAGGAACTTTTCTCCTTTTTCACCTTTGATCGTCTCCCTCCCAATTTCCTTAATGCGCCTTTCATTCCACCTTCGGGCCTACTTCCCAAATTCCATCTTTCTGTTACCCAATCTTGGGTAGCTGCTGACAACTAGTACCACCACTGATAATCGTCTCATACTTTTTCATAATTTTGATAATCCCCTCCATATTTCCAGTCTCACAGTTGCTTCTGCTTACTCTGCCTTCATTAAGCATAACACTAAAACACCTCATGCAGTTCTCAAATTTACTCCTCTCTTTCCTGATGTGGATTGGCAGGAAACTTGGAAACAGTGTTGGATTTGCCCCCTCGACAGATCTTGGAGAATTTTCATGGAAAGTAGCCCATGGGGTGCCCTATACTGCGTCGCGCCTTGTTAGTTTTGGATACCAGGTCCCTATTGATTGTTTTTGCTTCAGGACCTTGAACATCTTTTTTTCTCTTGTCCTTTGGTGCAGAGCATAATCGGCTGGATTTCATCCCTTCTCCATATGGCCTATCCTTCTGCTCCTGATATATGTCTTCGTCATGCTCTGTTTAATTTCAACAAACAAGAACGCGTTGCTACTCCTCCTATTTTTTCCTATTTGCTTTGCGTTGCTCGGCACGTCATGTGGCTGACTAGGAACGATTATCGCTTCCGGAACGTCCATCCAAGTGCTCTTGATTCCATTCACTCCATCTCTGCGAGAGTCAGGTTCTACCTTCCGTTGTTGTTCAAGCGCTGCAAATCCGATCGTTCGAGGCAAGCCTTCCTTCACAGCTGGTCCGGTAACAATGTCATTGCTAAGGTAGTCAATGGGGACTTCAAGGTTTGTATAAAGTAAGTATATTGTAAGTTTTTTTATGCACTCTCGTTTGCATCCCATGGCAGCGGTCCCCTTTACTGGGAGTATTGCTGTCATTGGATGCTTTTGTTAATGCCATACCCCTTTTTTTCTAGTTGGCACTGTCATTGACATTCCGTGGCAGCTTTTGCCCGTTGTAGCGCATCAGCTGTTGTGGGATGTCTTTGTAAATTCCTGTTGCATGTTTGCTTATTTGTCTGTTTTGTCCCTGTCCTCTGTGTCTGGGGCTCTGTTTTGTAAAGTTTGTCTTCCCGTCATGTTATGTTGGTTTTTCTGTCTGTGGTCAATGTGTATTTCTATGTGTGTTTTATTTTTTATTGCCATACGCCATAAAATTTTGCAAGAAAACATTTTCTGTATTGCCTTCCTTCATGATCACAGTTGCTTTCCTCCCCAAGCTTTACGTCATCTTTTAACTTGTGAAACCTATTAACGTGAGCTAAACAAACCCTACACAAATACTCCTCGGGAATCGCTGACTCTCCAACACTTTAGTAGATAACACTTTAGTAGATAATCCCACAATTCGTCCTCTAAATTTGTTCTCAGCCTGGTATCAGAAACAACTTTTAGACAAATGTAGCACCTTTAATTTCCTACAGAGAGTGTGCTTTCATCTTGCATATTACGAGGACAACAACATTATCCAAAAACATATCCAAAACAGAAATTGAAACTTTGGTTTTGGCGGGAAACCTTCGACTCGCGAGTCACGCAAATTATTCTCCCTGCATATTTAATGTGTGACGTCATGGGCACGGCTTGCTGATCGCACGCCCAGCCGTCAGTGGAGAAGCCAAGCAATCGCGCGCGACGTTACGACGTTACGACGGCCTGGGAACCGAGCCTACGCGTGTGCGTTCTTGCCTATTTTTCAGCCTGAAATTGGGATGCCTGTGTGCCGGACGGACACACAACCACAAACACACACGGAATTACACTATACGTTTTATTCAAGAATGAAAAGAAAAAATCATATCTCCAGAAGGAAAGCTCCAATAACGACCAAACTTGGCAAAAGTTGTCTTTAGATTCATACCTGTCTATTGTCAAAGTCACGTGACATGACGTCACTGTTTACGTCATTGAAATTGGCAAAAAGCTCTGAAACCACTCAAAAGCGACTTGATGGTTATACGTCTGAATTCTGAAACCACTTTTCCTTATGTATGGTGCTCCGCTCAGGAAGGGTGTAAGCTGAGCCATCAGGCCAAGTTCCTGCATGCAAATGGAATTAATGGCCAAATCATGGTTGTAGGGAAAGGCCCAAATAAGAACGCCTCCCTGAAGAATGCCCTTCTGCTCATGAAGAAAAATCTACAGGAGGAACACCTTCTAGCTATCAATAAAGGTAACTAGATCATAAGGACAGTGGGAGGCAGGGTGGCCGAGTGGTCAGAGCGTCGTCCTCGTAATCCGGTGACCCAAGTTCGAGACCCCGCTCTGACTCCTCGACCATTCTTTGTACATAGCCGACTGGTTTGACAAATTTGACTCGGGAAACTGATGAACTCGATCACACGGGAGGTAGAAATTTTATCTTTGAGCGTTGTTATATTAAAAAATACCCCACGGCGGGGAAGACAAAAACCAAAAAATTAAAACTGAAGTGGCCCTCCCCCGGGACCAGAAAAAGACAAAGATTCCTTCTGCACTGCGTCACAAAGCTTCACAACAAAATATTTCCGCTCAAAACTTCAACTCCATTTATTCTGTCCGAGCAATTATAATATTCGTTTATTAACTGTAATTTAGTTTTAAACAGTCTCAAATCGTAATTGATAGTTCTTTTTCTACTAAGGTATTAGACACACCTTCAAAAGTCTCCACTATAAAAAGTAGTAACTGGGGGTTTCTGGCGCATCTTGAAATCACGTGACTAAATTAGGGGATTCCCCAAATTTTTTAACCACATTGGTAAGACCCGTATCAAACAAATAACCATTCAATATTGCACTAAAAGAAATAAAGCCCATAAGGCGCAGCTTATTAACCTACAGGAGGAACTTTCCTCCCTAAAAACCCAACTTGATGCCGGTCATCTTTCTGTCCTTCCGAGGCTTAAAGTTGTAGAGAAATCTATCGAAGATTTCCATCATAGATCTGCTAAAGCGGCACAGATTTGATCCAGAGTGCGTTGGGTCGAGGAAGGTGAAACTTCTTCAGCTTATTTCTTTCGCGTTGAAACGAGCTTCCCTTAGACGAGTTCCTGCCATCAAGAATGATGCTGGTGATTTGGTGAGATCCCAGAAGGAGATTTTGAAGGCCTGGGTAGAGTTTTACTCGGCTCTCTTTTCTGCTCAGCCTACTGATTCTGGCATCTGTGTTTCGTCTCGTCTATCGCTTGATAAGTCATTGTCTTGTGAGGGCCCCATTATTGTCGATGAGGCACTCACTCAAGGTATGGCTCGTCGGAAATCTCCTGGCTTAGATGGCTTGCCAATGGAATTTTATCTTTCCTGTTGGGACATACTAGGGGCTGACCTTGTTGAAGTTCTCAACTTTGGCTACACCATCCAGACACTATCTCCTTCTCAACGCTGTGGTTTGATCACAGTTTTGTTCAAACGTGATGACCCTTTTGAACGTGCTAATTGGAGACCTATAACCCAACTCTGTGTGGATTATAAAATTGGTGCCAGGTCGATTGCTGGGCGCCTCCTTGGGGTCACTGGTTTGGTGGTTTCCCCTGATCAAACGTGTGGCATTCCGGGTCGTTTTATTGGGACTAATGTTTCTATTGTTCGTGATATTATCCAGTTCTGCACGGATCACAATACTGAACTAGCGATTCTATCTCTTGTTCAAGAAAAAGCTTTTGATCGGGTGGATTGGTCTTTTCTCCAGGATTCCCTTATGGCCATGGGCTTTGGCCCTTCTTTTCGCCAGTGGATACGCACCTTTTATAATCAAGCTAGTAGCTCTGTTATTATCAATGGGTATATCTCTGAACCTTTCACATTGTCTCGGGGGGTCCGCCAGGGCTGCCCTTTAAGTCCTCTCCTTTACGTCCTTGTTGCTGAGGTCCTTGCCTGCAATATTCGGGCCTCTCCGTTGGTTGATGGATTTTCCTTACCCTCCTCCTCATCGATAATCAAAATTTCGCAGTATGCGGATGACACCACCATCTATTGTACCTCTGATGCAGCTATCAAGGCCACCTTTGATGTTTACGCATCCTATGAGAAGGCTTCGGGCGCTAAAATCAACGCTAAAAAGTCAAAAGGTCTTTGGCTTGGATCCTGGCTTGGTCGTTCAGATCCTCCTATTCCACTCAGATGGTCATCGGTTTCTATCCCGTTGTTAGGCACTACCCTTGGCCCTGGTGACCCTGAACATCAAAATTTCGATCGCCGTATCGAGACTCTGAGTAATGTGCTAAATTCTTGGCGACAACGTCAACTTTCTTTCCATGGTAAGACACTTGTAACCAACGCTCTTGCTCTTTCCGGCCTGTGGTACTGTCCTTGCAGTTCCCTCTTGGGTTATGGTTTCTGTTAATTCTTTGAATTTTTCTTTTCTATGGTCTAATAAGAAATAACTTTTTTTTTACTTTTTATTTATTTATTTTTATTTAAACCATATTTAGCATTTATCCCAAGAGCTAGTAGCTCATCTAGGGGATTCATGCATAACGTTATGCTTACATTTTGCATGTTTTTCTTATTTTTTTTAGATACAAACTTTTTACTTTAAGGCGAACACACACGTAGATAGAAAGAATGTTGGCCAAGAGAAAAAAAGATTAAGTAAACCTTTTCGTTTCTTTGATGTATTGTCTTACTGCTGCAAAAATTGCCACATTACCATTGAAGTTAAAAGTCAAATTTCCATTTAAGAGAATCTCGGTTCTTTTAGTAGTATTAAGAGAATTCGAGTGGTCACCATAGCGAGGCTTGGAAAGTAGTAAATGACATCAGCGGGCGCAGGAAGACTGCAGGGGACAGGATAGCAGGTGCTAGTCCCGAGGAACGTGTTTCTAAGTGGTTCAATCACTTTAAGGTACTTCTTGGTAGTCCCGCATGTAGTACAGATTCCAGTGTTGATATTCCAGCAATCCTGCAGGATCTGTGTATTGATGATGGTCCTTTTACTATGGAGGAATACGTGCAGGTTAAGAAAGCTCTAAAGTGTGGGAAAGGCACTGGCCCGGATAACATACCAGCAGAAGTCTATAAGCTATGCGACCTGGATGATTTTGTATTGGCAATGTGCAACCTAGCTCTGATGAGCGATGGCAAGCCTGACCAGTGGTCACTTTCTGACATTATACCGCTGCCAAAATCTGGCAACCTCTCGTGCACTGACAACTACCGCGGAATAAGTCTTGCGTGCGTCGTCTCCAAGATGTACAACCGGTTGATCCTCAATCGTCTTCGTGGACCTATTGACCCCCACCTCCGGAGTAATCAGAATGGGTTCCGCGAAAATCGTTCTACTATCAGCCATATTCTGGCCCTTCGTCGCATACTTGAGGAAGTGCCTAAGAACAACCTACCCGCTGTCTTGACATTCCTAGACTTTCGGAAAGCCTTTGACTCGATAAATCGCGAGTCAATGTTCAAGATCCTTAAGGCCTATGATGTTCCACCCAGGCTGCTGAGTGCAATAAAGGCGATGTATTCCAACACACGCGCTCGAGTGATCACCCCTGATGGAGAGTCAGATGAGTTCGAAATCACAACAGGCGTACTCCAGGGTGACACGCTGGCCCCATTCCTGTTTGTAATTGTGCTGGACTACGCTCTCCGGAAAGCGATCAATGGCAGGGAGCAGGAGCTTGGCTTCACACTCGCACCACGCAGATCACGCAGATTTCCCGCCAAAGTCCTTACTGATCTGGATTACGCAGACGACATCGTTCTCTTTTCTGATGATGTCTGCCAGGCGCAGCATCTCTTGTCCCTAGTCGAAGAGGAGTGCTTCAGGATAGGGCTCTCGATCAACAACAAGAAGACCAAAGTCATGTCTTTTAACATCCCGTTCCTCCCACTGAGGACGAGTGACGGCGCCCCTCTGGAGGAAGTCGCTGATTTTAAGTACCTGGGTTCGTGGGTAAACTCCTCCAGCCATGATATCAAGATCCGTAAGGCACTCGCTTGGAAAGCGCTTAATGACATGTCCTCCGTCTGGAAGTCCAACCTGACGCGCGAATTAAAAATCAAATTCTTTCGTGCAACCATTGAGTCCATCCTCTTGTACGGGAGTGAATGCTGGGCATTAACCACCTCTCTCGAGAAATCCCTAGATGGCTGCTACACACGAATGTTAAGGGCCGTCCTTAACGTCTGTTGGAGTGACCACATCCCGAACCACGTCCTCTACGGTGATCTGCCTAGAATTTCTGACAGGGTGGCCTGCCGCAGACTTGGCCTCGCCGGACATTGTTACCGCCACGAAGAGCTCACTGCAAATCATCTCGTCTTGTGGGAGCCAACGCACGGCAACCGCCGCCCCGGTCGACCAGCGACAACTATGGTTGACACTCTCCGGAGCGATACCGGGGCGGCCAATACCACTGAGCTTGGCTCCTGTATGCTCAACAGGAGCGACTGGAGCTCGAGATGCGAGGTTCGGCTGAGGCCGCCGTAGTAAGTAAGTAAGTAGTAAGTAAGAGAATTCCAGGTAATGCCAGCAACTTCTTCGACAGAGGCGAAAAGAGAATTACGTTGAGCAGCATATCTAGGGCAAAATAGAAAATAGTGTGCGACATCTTCTTTCCCTGCACCACAGGAACAAGCTGGCGAGTCGACACAATTAATTGAATACAGGTACCAATTAAGGGCACACTGCTTTAATCTTAATCTTGTATGCAAAATTGAAAGATATCTTTCTTCACCGACACCTAAATAGACCAGCTTTTCACTGGTGGTACAGGGAAAGTTTCACGTAATAAGGCACTCTTGAAAGAAGCTACAGATAAGCTATCGCGAAGTGATAAGAAAGAACTTGTTTCGAGGGCTTCTGTGCGCAATTTTCCATCTGACGGAGGGTTAAAATTCCCAGATTTTTCACGTCGATTTCTTGATTCGTCTACTGGTTCTTGGAAGGAGGTTTTGCCCACTTTTCTTTTGATTGTCTTCCCTAAAATTTTCTCAGTGTGCCCTTTATTCCAACGTCTCGCCTTCTCCCACCTTTCCACTTTTCTGTCATCCAGTCCTGGCTTGCTGCCGATACGGGCACCACTGATGACCATAAGCTCATCCTTTTCGCAATTTTGATAACCCCCTTTGCATCCCTGGTCTCACTGGTGCTTCCGCTTATGCTGTCTTTGTTAAACACAATACCAAACCACCTCACTCTGTTCTTAAATTCTCCCCTCTCTTTCCTGATGTCGACTGGTCTGCCACTTGGGATCAGTGCTGGTGCTGTCCCCTCGATAGAACTTGTGGTGACTTTTCTTGGAAAGTTGCACATGGCGTTCCTTATACTGCGGATCGATTGGCCAGTTTTGGCTATGATATTTATTTGCAATGTTTTTGTTCCCAGCAGCCTGAAGACCCTAAGCACCTCTTTTTCTTCTGCCCTTTAGCGCAAAGTGTCCTCGGGTGGATTTCCTCATTTCTACATACAGCTTTTCCCACTGCTTTTCCCACTCTTTGGATTTAATAAACAAGAACGAGAGTCCATCCCTTCGGTTTTTTCCTATCTTCTATGCGTCGCACGTCATGTTATATGGTTGGCTCGGAACGATTATCGCTTTCGCAACATCCACCCAAGCGCCTATGACGTTATCAAGTCCACATCTGCTCGTCTTCGTTTCTACTTCCGCTCCTCTTCAAACGATGCAAGTCGGATCGTGCTAAACAAGCGTTCATCGACCGCTGGACAGGTAACAATACAGTCGCCAAGGTCGTTAATGGCTACCTTCAGGTATGTATTTAGTGTCTTTGTAAGTTTTTTTATGCACTCTCATTTGCATCCCGTGACAGCGGTCCCTTTCATTAGGAGTACTGCTGTCATTGGTGCCATACCCCTTTTTTCTAGTTTGCACTTTCACTAACATTCTGTGGCAGCTTTTGCCCGTTGTAGCGCTCTAGCTGTTGTTGGATGTCTCTGTTAATGCCTGTTGTATGTTGGCTTATTTGTCTGTTTTGTCCCTGTCCTCTGTGTCTGGGGCTCTGTTTTGTAATGTTATGGTAT
This sequence comes from Scolanthus callimorphus, assembly GCA_033964015.1. Taxonomy (NCBI): domain Eukaryota; kingdom Metazoa; phylum Cnidaria; class Anthozoa; order Actiniaria; family Edwardsiidae; genus Scolanthus; species Scolanthus callimorphus. The sequence goes on from CM066924.1 coordinate 4,634,785, forward strand.
GTCTTTCTGTTATGTTGGGTTTCCTGTCTGTTGTCAATGTGTATTTTTAAGTGTTTCATTTTGTATTGCCATGCGCCATTAACTATGCCGGAAAACATTTGCAGTATTCATGATCACAGTTGCTTCCCGCCCATGCTTGGCAAATCCAATGCCGAAATCAAGGATGAGGTGAGGTTCGATTCCTCAGCAATAGTTGGCGAGCTGGTGCTCCCTGTTCCTGTCAGGCACTCCTTGTGGGTGTTCATACAAAAAACAAAAAAACTTACCTGACGCGGGAGGCAACTGTGATCATGAAGGCTTAGCTCCTGATCTTTTTACAGATTGTCCCTCGCGTGCTTTATTCTCTTTCTTCTAAATTCTTTCGACATTACATTATTTTATTATGGCTTACGCCGAAGCTGCGCGGAGTAAGACTCAGGGATTTCAAGGAATCACGTCAACAACGCTACAACGTCGCAATACGGTGAAATTTAAAACTACGTTCTCCCGGAACGGAAGGAGTTTCTGAAAGCCCTAGGTGAAGCCATCGAAATAACAAATATCAAGTGCATACAGACGATGCCGGGAACAAGCATCGACGTAACATGCAAAACAGAGGGACAGGCAATGGCCCTAATACAGCGAGGAGTATTTATTGGCAGCGAGTGCGTGAAACCCCTACCTGTCGGTTTCCGCACGACCTACGTTTATTTGCACTACCTGCCGTCCGAGATGGACAATGAGTCGATAAAGGAAAGTATGAGCGCCTACGGCAAAGTACTGGACATGAGACGAGTATATTATGATGGCTTTAAGATCGAGACCGGTAGCCGCATCGCGGTGATGGAGATCACGGGGAAATTCCCTCGTTCCTCCACCTCTGCGGCTATCGGGCTCGAACGTGGCACAGGGGGCAAGTCCCTACGTGTGGCTTTTGTGACGGTGACCATCACATAGCGAGGGACTACCCCAAGCGCAAGATCGCCAGATCTCTCAATTATGGCTCCTACAAGATGGCGGATACCCTTCGCCCCCCGCCGAGAATGACCCCAACACCGTGAATAACACGGAACCTCAGAAATCAACAGATGAAAAACCAGAGGAGCGGGAATCGGATTCTGAGTCTGAATCGGAATCAGAGCCCGAAGAGAGTGCCTTAGACACTGGCGATGAGGATGAACAGCCCTCGCAAGAGGGCGCACATGAAGACTCGCAAGAAGTATTCAGCAGCGCCTCTACGCAGGATGCAAGCATGCCTAAAAAGCCCCCGATATCCGAACCGATGGACGCGGCCCCTGGTACGGCAAAGCGGGCGCTGAACCTTTCTTCTGGAGACTCGCTAGCGCAGTCACCAGCTAAGAAAAAAACAAAGAACAAAAATAAGAAAAAACAAAAATAAGTTCCCCTATGTTTACTCTTACTAATACCTTCTCTTTGCAGCCGATCCTCTCGCTTATATTATAAGGTACATTACTATTTAACCTATTGATTTATAGATACCTATTATTACATTTAACCAATTCGTAATCAACAATCAACGTAGCCATAATTTCTGTAGTATAAATGTAAGGGGCCTTCGCGTTCCAATTAAACGCAAGGCCGTATTTGATTCTTTATGTGATCTAAGGGCAGATGTTAATTATCTGCAGGAAATCTTTTGGACAAATGATGATATTGATTCATGGGGACGGGAATGGGGAGGGAAATATTTATTTAGCATGCTCAATGCCGGGGAAGCCGGAGTAGCTATACTATTCCGTAGCTCCCTCGACATTGATATTGAACAATCGCGCTGCATCGACGGCCAATTGATTCAAGCTCAGGTCAAATTGGAGGAAAATCGCCTGAATCTTGTGTGTGTTTACGCCCCCTCTGGGGGTTCGAATACGCGCTTGAGACGGGAATTTTTCGATAATTTGCCTGTTAATGATAACTCGTGTTTAAACATTATCGGTGATTTTAACTGTGTAACGAATCAAAACCTTGATTTAGATAGTACTAGAAATTACCGTGATTATACTTATAAACATCTCAGTAACATTATTCGTAACCTAGAATTATCGGATGCTTATAGGACTTATAACCCAGAATCGAAAGGCTTCACGTTTCTTTCCTCGAACGGAACGCGAAGCAGGATAGACCGATTCTATTTAGACACAACTAAGTTAAATCATGTACTATCCGCGGGGATCGAGGCATTTCCTCTTGCGCCAGACCACAACCTAATTAAGGTTGCGTTGTCGTTTGGGGAAATGTCACGCGGTAAGGGCGTGTGGAAGTTCAACACGTCCTTGCTAAACGACCCCGAGTATAACGAGAAAGTATTTGGACCGATTGGAAGACAAAGAAAACCAGTTTTTCGACGCTCTTAAAGTGGTGGGAAACTGGGAAACTCAAGGTCCGCGATATATCGATATCTCTTGCGAGAGCAAGGGCCCGCGAGAGGTCGAGATATAAACGTGACCTTGAAAAGAAGTTACGCAATACAACGCGAAAATTAGAGACAGCGACGGCGACGTAAAACGGTTTTCGGATCTAAAAGGAAAATTAAAGGACATAGAACTGACTGAAACTACTCGGGGCAGAATGGTTCGGTCGAGAGCTGAATGGCGAGAAAAGGGCGAGCGGTGTACTAGGTATTTCGCAAACCTCGAGAAAACTCGAGGTGAACAAGCCCTCATTCAAGCTATAGAGATAGAGATAGAGATAGATGGTTTATTTAAAAACTACATTGAAGCCTAAGGGATGAATTAAGCAATTTATTACAATATATTAAGAATAATTTGAATTAGACTATTTACATATATATAAATACTAAATAATATTAAGAATATGAATAATAAAAGTTAAAAACACTATGATATTGTACTCTTTAAAACCCATTGGTATCTGTAGTCGAATTGATTGATAAAAAACCTATATTTGAATCGAATTTCGGGCCATTGCGAACATGAAGGTGTTTTTGGTTCTGTTTGTTTTTAAATTAGGGAGGGCAAAGGGGCGATGGTTGCGGAGATTATATCTTGATTCGTTTTTTTGGTGGCAGCAAGCTGTTCAGCTTGTGATCAGGCTCAGAGCAGATCTCGTCGAACAGCTTACTGCACACATAGAAAATTAAACATTCCAATGTTCGTCCTAGGTAGTGAAGCATCCAACAGTTCTGTTCAAACTTGCAAGCCAACTGGATTGCTTCATTAGTGAGCGTTTTATCACAATTTTCATGTTTCACGTATTCCTTCACAAAATAGCCCTCAGGCACTAAAAATGGGGTATGTTTGCGCCATCGCAGTTTCTAAACGAGCATGGGCACCCCTCTTTTTTATTTCATATTTCCATTCCTTATATACTAAATAGTAAATAGACGAATTAAGAAAACAATTCTACGACAAGTTTTATTTCAGGGGAATTACCTTAAGCGCTTTATTGTATGTTTTGACTGCTGAAACTTTTGCGTGTCTCGTGATGCATGAACAAATATGCAGGATAACGAGACAAACATGTAGCAACATAACTGAGTCTAGATCTATGTCAACTAAATATAGGTAATGGCAGCTAAAGATATAGGATAGACTGTTAGGTATTCAAAAATAAGCTGGTAACAATATGCTCTAGTCATAACAATTATGAGACGCTATGTAAACAAATAGTGAAATAAAAAAAACGAAAACAAAAGTAGAAAATATCTAGAAATCCAGAGTGGTGACCATGATAAATTAAACCAGATTTAGGAAACAATTAAAGAAATGTACTAACACTTTTTTGATTTTACAGGGATAGATGTTGAAGGACTACAGTTACCGTACATGCCGATAAGTGCGAGGGATTTGGACGGGGAGGCTACTGCACAGTGGAAGCCGGCGTTCCCACATGGATCGATACGGTATGTACTAAGAGTCCGTTTTCATGGCGTCGGGTTAAGCATACTTACCTGACGCGGGAGGCAACTGTGATCATAGTTGTTTTCCCTTGGTACGGTGTCTATATTTTGGTTCAAGCTCGAGACAAGGGACGCCATTGGTCAGGCAAGCTTGGTGTCAGGCGCTCTTGTGTTCAAGCTTCAACCTTACAAGCTTCAAGACTCAAGCTCAAGATCTTTTTAACGATTCTGCAAAAGACAAAGGAGGTCCACATTACAAGTTCTCAAGCGAAGTAGACGTCGGGTGAGACCCTTCGGATCTCCGGATCCTGAAGGGGTACCGCTTTTTCTTTTTTCTTTTCTTTTTCTGCGTTTCTTGCAAAACCCCAAAAATAAACAAAATAAGTTGCGCAGAAATTCTTAGGTAATAACCACAAAAGTATTAGGTGATTATTACACATTATTAAGTAATAATTACACAAGTACTAAGTAATTATTACAATTTATTAAGTATTAGGTAATAATCACAAAAAGTATTAGGTGATTATTACAATTTATTTATTATTACATATTAACTATTATCCAATATCAATTAATAAATTTGTTGCGTAGAAATCAATAATAAGTATAAATTTTCTTCATTATGGTTACGCCATATAAGGCGGCGCAACCAAATACCTTGACACTCTCCCTTTCTCGAGGTTTAGTGTTCAAGGATGTGACCAGGGTCCTTGTCAAGCAGAAAGTGCTTTCTATCGTTAACAAGGATTCAATCCGTTGTATTCAGCGTCTCGCATCTTCCACTTTTCAAGTTACTGTCAACGATGATTTTTTGGAAGAGAGAGAGAGACTCTTTTGGTGTCACCACTCAATTTTCAGGGGGTAAACCACTACTTGGTGGAGACGGATCGACCCTTGAGGGTGGTAAAGATTCAGCGACTCCCTTGCGAGGTACCGGACTCGGTGCTGTGTCGCTTCCTTTCTCAATATGGAGACATTTTATTTTGCTCTCGTGAGAAGGATAATGATGGTCTTGAAACAGGGTCCCGTTTTATCAAGATCTTTTTGAACTGGCATATGCCTCGCTCTCTCAAGCTTGGGCATTATTTCCTTGACATTTCCTACACTGGACAGCGTCTTTGCTGTAATCATTGTAATAAGTGGGGGCATGTTGCCCGTGAATGCACTCTACGCTGAAAATGCACTTGTTGTGGTGCAACAGATCACTCTGCCGGCCGTTGCCAACAGGCCTGGGCACCACCTCCTGCTCTTCCAACACGCGAGTTAGCGCCTGGGGCACGTGTTGTCGAGCTTCCTACCGGGCCGGTCATTATACCACCGAATGCAAGTCACGAGGTTTCATCTGTTCGTGCAAATAATATTGATAATAATGTTGATGATAATAATGTCAAGGAAAATAATGTTGTTGATGATAATATTATAAATGATAATAGTAATAAGAATGACACTGAAAATAATAATGACGATCTTGAACAAATGCCTGTTAATGTTGAAACCTCCACTCAACAACAAGTGGTGACTCCTTCCTCCGAAGTTGTTGAGGCATCTCAATTTTCAATCACAAAGGCCCTAGAGCCAGAAGAGTTGCCTCCCGGTAATATTCCGAACCCGCCTTCTATCGAAGAAACACCTGAACCTTCACAGGTGCTTTCATCACCTGCTCTTGATGGTGTTGGTGATGGTGTTGGTGATGGTGATGGTAATGGTGATGATAGTGGTAATGGTGTTAGTGATGGTGTTACTCCGGATTTCTCCATGGTTATCGGAGTAACATTTAGTCCTTCGGATTTTTCAATGAATGTTGGCATGACACCCAGCCCCCTGGATCCCCTTGAACTTGTTCAACAGGTCGCTCCCGGTTCTGCGAGTCAGGTTAGTGACTCTGAAGGAGAATATATATATTCTGAAGAAAGCGCTGATTCCAACTACGCGCATATTAGGACACCATGGGTTTCCGTTAACAGGAGAAAGGCAAAAGCACATTCCCGTTCTCGTTCGAGATCGCATTCGCCGAAGGTTCGTCCTCGGCGCCGTTAACTTCCCCCTGAATTAAATTGTAATAGACGCTTGGTCATCGTTTTGTATTTTCCTCCCACCTTTTTTTCATCATCATGTATACCTTTTTCACCATGAATGCCAATGGCTTGAGGGACTATGCTAAACGGCAGTCCTTCTTAAATTGGCTCTCACAATCTTCTTTTTCTTTGGATGTTGTATGCATCCAAGAAACACATTGTATTTCTGATACAGAATTGACTTCTTGGTTTTCCAATACCTCTTATCTGTCCGTTGGTTCTCATGGTACTCATAAATCTGCTCGAGTTGCAATTCTTGTTTCTCCGCGTTTTGTTCTTGAAAACTCTTGGATGGATGGGGAAGGCCGATTTCTCTAACTCGAACTTTCTTTAAATGGTAGACTTTTCCGTGTTTGTAATCTGTATGCTCCTAATCGTAATCCTGATCGTAACTCCTTTTTTGAAACAGGCTCTTCCTTTATTGACCCCACTCACCATACCATCTTGTGTGGGGACTTTAACGCAGTCTTTGACCGATCTCTTGAATGTCGAGGTGGCTCGGTCTGTCCTGATCCTCGTGACAGCTCCGAAGCCCTCCAAAGACTGTTTGACGATTCTTATTGTTCTGATTTCTGGCGTGTTCAAAATCCTACTTTGCGAGCTTTCACTTGGACTAGTCCTAATGGTGAGCTCGCTTCTCGAATTGACTTAATCGGCCTTCCTGTTTCCTGGTTTCCTTCTGCCACAAATTGTGGTATTCTTCCTTGTCCCTATTCTGATCATGATGCAGTTTGGCTTTCAACTGCCATTCCTGACCTTCTTCCTAGAGGTCCGGGTTTTTGGAAGTTGAATTGCTCCTTATTGAAAGATCCTGCTTATCTCATTGAAATCACTGCTTTCTGGAACGATTGGAAAACCAAGAAGTCTTCTTTTATTTCTCCACTCAATTGGTGGGATCAAGGTAAATTAAAGATTAAAGAACTTACAATTAAATATTCTAAACAGTTAGCCAAATTAAATAGAACTAATCGAACGAGACTCGAACGAGAATGTGCTTCTTTAAAATTTCATATTGACCAAGGTCACACTTCTTTTTTGCCCCAGTATAAAGGACACCTAAATGATATTGCTCAATTGGATGCCCAAGGGTGCCGCTGTACGCGCTCGCGTTCAGTGGGCGGAAGAAGGGGAAACGTCATCTTCCTACTTCTTTCGCTTGGAGAAGAAACATTCCGCCGATAATTCTATCAATTGCATTCAACTAGAGGATAAATCTTATGTTTCCACTACCCCTGAACTTTTGGATGCATGGTCTTCTTTTTATAGAGCTGTTCACTTCTTCTCCTGTCAGCTCCTCTATGCAAACGTTCATGTTATCAAAGTTGGAATCTACACTCAGTATATACTACCCGCGGGAATCGAGGCATTTCCTCTTGCGCCAGACCACAACCTAATTAAGGTTGTGTTGTCGTTTGGGGAAATGTCACGCGGTAAGGCGTTTGGAAGTTCAACGCGTCATTGCTAAACGACCCCGAGTATAACGAGAAAGTACGCCTATTCTGGACTGATTGGAAGACAAAGAAAACCAGTTTTCCGACGCTCTTAGAGTGGTGGGAAACTGGGAAACTCAAGGTCCGCGATATATCGATATCTCTTGCGAGAGCAAGGGCCCGCGAGAGATCGAGATATAAACGTGACCTTGAGAAGAAGCTACGCAATACAATGTAAAACGGTTTTCGGATCTAAAAGAAAAATTAAAGGACATAGAACTGACTGAAACTCTGGGCAGAATGGTTCGGTCGAGAGCTGAATGGCGATAAAGAAGGCGAGCGGTGCACTAGGTATTTCGCAAACCTCGAGAAAACTCGAGGTGAACAAGCCCTTATTCGAGCTATAAGGCGCTCGGACGGATCTGTCCGAGTTGGAGTGGATAATCCCTCATGTTAGAATGACATTATAATCACGCAATCTGATAATCAACACCATAATATCTTATATATAATACGTGATGTTGGGGGGTCAAGGTCAAACTGTTAGCCAAGCAGCCTGGAAAAACGGCTGCACCACGGAACTTCTAAACCACGCCATTTGATTGCATACTTGGGGAACTGTGTTATAGGATACATTTTATTCGAAAACGATAAAGCGGACGGAATATCCAATTCAAGCGTTTTCGTAAGCGAGAAGATCGAGTTCGCAAAGGCGCCATGTTAAGTCTTCCACAGAAACCAAAAAATAAACAATTTCTCGCAGCCGAAAGCAACAAATACGTCCAAACCTACGCGATTCTCTCACAAATAACACAGTAATGTTCAGGCAAAAGTCGTTTTTCCAAAAAGTTTAGAGTGAACAATATATCCCATTCAAAGGTTTTGGCGCGTTGCACGAAGCCCCGGCGCGCCATTTATAAATAAACAAACACTCAGTTTAGTTTACAAACAACAGTCCTTTGACAGCCTATTTATTTCGAAATCTATACTAAAAACAGAGAAGTTCGAGCCGAAAAAAACGAAGCTCTCAAACCCGACCGGAAGGAGGAAATGTATGAAATCTTCGAAATCTATACTAAAAACAGAGATGTTCGAGCCGAAGAAACGAAGTTCACAAACCGAGCAGAAGGAAGTCTCTCCAGCAGTGTGCATGTTTTTGTTGGAAAAGGTTTTACTTGAGCTAAGGTCTAATTCAAGCGATTTTCCCAAGTTTAACTGATAAGCTTAGATTGTTTAAGCTAAGTTTTTAAATCACACACACTTGAATTCGAATTGACCGAGTTGTACAAGTCTTTAAGAAAGTCCAACATGATGAGCAGTGCAAAGCAACTTTCCATTGAAAACAGCAAGAATCTAAAAAGTTTTACTTTACCTTTCTGGCGCTTCCTAAACCTTCCTATTCACTAGACGAGGGACTTCTCTTGATATTATTTACATCTAAAACCAATAGTTGTTGAAGTTCGAGTGGTACAGCTCAGCCTTTTTCTTTCTTGACCGAAAATACGACCATCTCGACCGACACACGCGCAATCTTTTCGCGCCCAAACCACAGTCAAACCAATGCCTCAACACCTTTGTTAGGAAATATTTAGGGGGTTATTGTGTGGCATTTGCCTCATTTCCATTCACAAGGAACATTGTTTTCAAAGATCTAATTTAAAACGCCTTTCCTATCGTATGCTACGGTGCAAATATTTCACACCGGTATGCCACCTATCTATAAACTGATAACAAATACTTTAATACTTTAAAGTAAACAGGCGTAGTTACAAATTGTTTGAGCACATCTCTCTAAACGTAGCGGTATAACTGTTGATTCCACAACGGCAGACAATCCGATAATTTTCGTCATTCAAATTTCAAGGGGAACCTAATTATGTATATACGCTTTGATTATGACGTTCTCATCAATTATAACAAGCCCAGAGCAGGCTTTGTGTGGACATACCGAAACATACTTTGTAATATAAATACAGGCAGACTCCAAATCAATGTATAGGTATACAGAGTTTCTACCGGGCAAAACACTCGCGTAGCGGCCGGGTGCACTGCAATAAAAAGTAAACAAATCAAACGAAAACAAAATCAAAAAGAAAACTATCAAATGAAATGTCATCGAAAACAAAATCAAAAAGAAAACAATCAAACGAAATGTAATTAAGAACCCGATACCACAAGATGAAACACCAAAAGGCGAGATCTCTCTAGAAGAGACATATCTGTACATATTTATTTATCCATACCAACCCACACAAATGTTAATTAATATATAGGATTCCCCATTGTAATCAAGTTAAGCGGGGGCATTCTAGCCGCCGCTGACCAAATACCGTGATTGTTTTCCGTTGGTTAGTGTCGCCTGTCTTGCAGGTTTTGGTGTACGTCAGCGTGTCGCTTTTGCGAGTACTCTGTGGCGCCAGTGTTCAAGATTCTTTTTGTTGTAAGTATAACTTGCCTTCTTGCTTTCTTATTCGGTTTCCTCTCTTCCTCTTTTTGTCTATTTGTTTGTAGTCTTGCGTAAGTCCTTACGAGGCGGTTTTTCTTTAGGTCTTGCCCACCTTACACTAGACGGGCCGCGCCTCTCCACTAGGGAGGGGTGCTTGTTTTCCCTTGACTGGCAGGTTTGGACCTGTGTCAAGGTGTTTCTTTTTTCTTTTTCTGTCTTTTTGTCTAGGTAACATAAAAAAAATAAAATAGTGTTGTCCTTCTTCATAATTATTTAATTGTTAATTAATTATCAAGTAAAGTCTTCAGTATAAATCAAAGGTGTTGGGTTAAATATTAAGTAAAACTAAGTAAGGGATTGTAAAGTAAAGTGTTAACTTAAAGTCTTGAGTTCAGTGTTAATTTAAGTATTTGTTGAAAATCAATATTGTGTTTGGAATGTCTGCTAATTAACCTGTTGTCTCTTCCTCCCCTCCAAAAAACCCTTCCCCTCCTTCTTCCCATCGCCAACCTCAATTCCAGCCCCACCCCAAGCCCAGCCTCAACCTCCTCCCCCCCTAATGTCGGGTCCTCCTATGCCTCCGGGTAATACCTCTTATGCGGCTGGTGCCAAATTTGGTCCTCGCCTTCCTCCTCCTCCAGTGTATCAGTCTCGCTGGAATCCTGGAACGTTTTCCGCTCTTGAGACACGTCCTGTCCAACGACCGCTCACTCTGTAAATGGTGTGGGTGTTGATGCTCTGAAGCGTGATGAGCTTGCCTCCATACTTATTGATATGTATGGGGAAGGCAAATTTCTTGCGTGCAACACATGGGCAACTATGTCCGTGTCACCGCTACAACGGTGCCTAATATGGAAGAAATGTGGCGTGAAGGATTTACCTTTAATAATCACTCTTTGAAGTTTACCCCCTCGGAGTCTAGGAAAATTAAGGTCTCAATTAGTCAGTTGCCGTATGAAGTCGCTGATGTTGATTTAAAGGCCTGCCTTAGTAAATTCGGCTCCGGCTTATCAGCTGTCCAACGGCAAAGGGACCGTCATGGAATTGAGACTTGACATCGGTTCCTTTATATGTACATTAATTCCTCAATTCCTCGGAATCTGAGACTTCGTGGGTTCCCGTTTAAACTCTTTTATCAGGGTCAAATATCGGGATGCGCCTACTGTAAGACAAAAATAAATGTTTTCGTTGTGGTGAGGATGGACATATGCAGAAACAATGCACTACACTTCTTGTCAGCCAAGATCCGCCGACTACTAAGGCCGCTGATGGTTCTGACACTCCGCCGGCTGATCCCGTTTCCTCCCTTCTCATAAGACTCCTGTCAACGTGCCAGATTCCGATAATTCTCTTGCTGCCGCTATGGAGGTGGATGTTACTCCACCACCTTCCAATCAAAATGCTCAATCTAAAGACTCTCCTGTGCTTTTCACTAATCCCGCATCGTCTCCATCCTCCCCTCCTTCCCTGCAAAGAGTTGTTGGCCTCCCTTCTGAGTCAAACTCTGCCTTGGGTTCGGACACCCAGGAACTGCTCAATAAAATGGAACATGATAGCCTTGCTATACCTCCTCCAGGTTTTATCCAGCAGTCGTGTTTGTCGGAGGATGATCGTGACTTTAGTGCTGTTGATGGTTATGTTTTCTGTCCGTCTGATTCTGAATCTCTTTCTTCGTATCATTCACCTCGTTCCACACCTGATTCTTGGTGTTCAGATGACGTCACAGGCCTTTGCCTAATTAGGGGTCCGCCATGTTGGAGTCCCTCGAGCCCAGATTATCGTATGTAAATATACGCCAAAACTACATCGAACTCCACTTATCGGCTCTTTTACAATGGATTTATCGGCGGGAAACGCGGAAGATGGGCCAGATGATGAATCTATGGTCATTCCGGTATTATGTGAATATGCCAAAACCCTAATCGGCGACGTGAAAAAGCGATATTTGGAGAAAATTTCGCTGGTTGGTGTAGACCCCGCCGCCATTCCTATGGACCAGTTTGACCCGGATTGCTTGCCGCCCATTGAAGCCACGGATTTACTTTCATATTTACTGTTGGAGACCAGCTATTACACCAAGGAACAATTTAAAGCCTACAAAAGTCTGGAGGCATATAACCAGATGGTGTCGGGGTTTGTTGAATCCGTTCTCGGGAAGGTGATATCAGGGAAGTATGTGATAGTCGGGAAAGTGAGGCACTCTCAGAGAATGAACGATCCACGGGTTAAAGTCTGGCTCATCGCTGAAAGTAATGGGACAATTTTATCGGCACACTGCCTTGGATGCAAAGCTGGTCTAGCAGAAGCATGTTTGCATATTGCCACTGTGTTATTTTTCATCGAAGCTTCGAATCGAATAAGAGGAAAGCTAAGTTGCACCCAGGTCAAATGCTCGTGGATCCTTCCACGCTTTATGGACGAAGTCCCGTACTCTAGGATAAAAGATATAAATTTCTCCTCTGCAAAAAAGCTTAAAGAAAATCTGGACACTAGCATAAACTCCTTAGACGAAGGGACGCCGTCTGCCCGAGAGAAAGAATTCTATCAGCGTGATTTAGCGCCTTCTAATTCTGCAGAAGCGCCTACAAAACAGGAAATGGCGGATTTGCATAATAATTGAACAGTTGTAGCACTAAAGCTGTGGCCTTGAGCTTGAATCTGTCCTATTCCGGTCAATTTGTCTCTAAAAGTAGAAATATTCCTGCTGTTACTGACTTATTTAAAACAGAATATCTTGATCTTGGATACCCAGAGTTGCTCAAGAAATGCTCAGATACAACAGTTATTCTATCTGAAGAACAGATTCAACAAGTTGAAAGGGACTCCAGAGAGCAAGCCATGTGCTCAGTTTTTTTTCGTCACCGAGCAAGCAGAATCGGTGCCTCAGTTAGTGGAGCTGTTTTCCACACCAATCTGGCACAGCCATCACAGTCACTTATAAAGTCGATATGTTACCCAAAGCTTTACAAGTTAAACACTAAGGCTATCAACCATGGACGGAAATACGAAAGTTATGCGATCCAAGCATATGAGGTGAAAATGAAGGCCACACACAAGAACTTCAAACTTCTGAGGTGTGGACTTTTCATTAACAAGGAGTTCCCCTTCCTTCATGCCACACCAGATTTCCTGACATCTTGCGATTGCTGCGGCCTTGGCTGTGGGGAAGTAAAGTGTCCCCTAGATGTTGGTGGTGACTTTTTCAAGTATGCTGAATTGAAAAAGTCCAGCATTGAAGAGAAGGATGGGAGGTTATCTCTTAAGAGAGAACACATTTACTACCATCAGGTCCAACAGCAATTGTTCACACTTACAGAGAGAACATTCTGTGACTTTGTTGTCTGTGGAATAGACCCTGATAGCAATGCACATTTGTTAATAGAACGCATACAACCAGACCCTGAGCATAAGGCTAGAGTATTACCTAAGCTGCAAGCCTTCTGGAAGCTATGTATCCTGCCAGAGATCCTTGGACGATGGTTTACTAGAAGACTTACTGTACCTGTTACACCGCCTACAGATCCAGGAATCTGCTTTTGCAGAGCTCGGAGTGATGATGATACTGTTGTGTGCAGCAATGGGGAATGCCCTTACAAGGAGTTCCATAAGTCTTGTCTTTCCTTGGAGTCCGTTACCATTCCCAAGACATGGTACTGTCCCCACTGTTCTCGGCTAGCACAATTTCGGAGGAAGAGATATACTGCTAGAGTGCGCAAGGTCCAGAAAGAATCAGTTGCCAACCAGGAAGCTACAAAGCTGGACAGTATCTGTGACTGTGGTGTTAAGGCCACCATGAATGATAGATTAGTTCAGTGTCACAACCATGGCTGTGGTGGCAAATACTTTCACCTTGCTTGTCTTGGGCTCAAGAGAATGCCACGGAATGCAAAGACAACATGGCAATGCCCAGTATGTAAGGGATGCAAATCTACCAAGGTACAGGCAGTGCCTACCACTTGTACTTCTTTATCTGACAGCTCAAGCTCTGACAGTAGTGATGATGACAGTACAGGAATTGTCAAGGAAACCACAGGCACCACAAACAAGACTGGAACCCTTGGCAATCTGTCAAATAGTGATTATGATACAATAAACAGTCCAACTGGCTGGCTCGATTGTACGGTTATACAGCAAGCACAATTTCTGTTGCAGCAACAAAATCCATTGTTAGCTGGATTTCAAAGAACAACTCTAGGTCCTGTTCGAAATTTTGATGTTGTTACCTCAGAATTTGTTCAAATTCTACATACAGGAAATGATCACTGGGTGTGCATCAGTTCTATTGGATGTCAATCAGGAATTGTTCATCTCTTTGACAGTCTATATAATAATGTAATTCTAACAGAGGTTGAGGAACAGACTCAAGATTTGCTAGGGGGAGAACTTCGGGATCTAGTATATGTGCCGACACAGCAGCAAAGCAATGGAAGTGACTGTGGGGTGTTTGCTATTGCCATAGCAACATGCCTTACCCTAGGAGTTGACCCCACTTACGTTACCTTCGACATTCCCAAAATGCGGCATCATTTAACTGATTGCCTTAAAAAGGACAAATGGAAATGTTTCCTCATTTTTAGTAAAAAAAATACCATTGATATGAATCCATTTGGATATATTATGGGATGCTTAGCTGTACTGAGATAGCATAAGCAAATGATTGCAAAAACCCAAGACCTAATAACCATAATTGTGGTTTGACTTTGATGAAAGGCTTAATAAAAGGCTTGCAAAATATCAGCAATAATGATATAAGCAAGTGTTAGGAATTAAACAAAGTCTTTTTTGTGTTTGAGCACTTAGATGTATTTAATATTTCATCACATTCTTACAAGCCTTTAAACTTTCTAAAAACTGCAAATACATTCATTTTCATTTTCCAAATAAGTAACTAAATTGCACGCTAGTAACATAATGACATAAAAAATACCACTCTTATCCAAGTCAGTAGTTTCAAAGCATTTGAGTGACATAGACTGACCCCCAGCAATCCATTGAAATCCATGCTAAATCCCATACCATTATGTTGCTATAGCTGTTGTTATGTTGCTAGTATGCACTTATATTTATAATATTTGTATAAATAATATTATAAAATAAATAATATCGATTAGAATGAAGTGTTGTTTTCAATTATTGCGGGAGGTTGCAAAGTCTCCAATGATTCCAAATGTTCATCTGTGTCAATCCAAAATCACATTACAGAATTTACAATTCTAACTTGGTTATATTTAAAACAAAATAATTCATTATTTTATTCACCTTAGTCAATTTCCATTTTTATTCCTCTGAGCCTCATCCTGAAGGAATTATTGTAATAAAACAAAAATAGGCCATTACAAGAGCACCGGCTTACAGTTTTTTTTTCAGAATACTTAACCGTGCCAGATTCACAAGTTTACAAATTGGTTTACAAATCTTTGCATCTATGGTTGTTTTGTTGTTTTGTTAGCTGCTTAGCCTTCTGTGGCAGTGGTGTGTCAGAATAAAAATGGCTTTTTCATCTGAACTGGCAAATGTGTGGTTCCAGAAAATACCCATACCCCCCTACGGAAGGGTGTTGAAAAATAACCCCCACCACTCTGAAATTTCCAAACCCTTTCGTAGGGGGTTATGGATAATTTCTGGAATCACACATTATGAACTTAGTTGGGAACCTATTTGGGAACCAAGTGTGATAAAGTATTCTGAAAACAACTGTAAAAATACTAATTGTCCATGGGTTTGTTGCAGAACAATCAATGTCAATTTGTTCATTCTTTAGACTTACTCGAAAGGAACAATTGGGGGACAGAAATTAACAAGCGCCGAGCAGACTCTGATAATGCGGTCGATCATGGGAATCCGACAGTCAACTGGTCCTGTAGAATTACTTGTTAGATAGTCAGTTGGTAGGGTGCTCTGCAATATTGTATACTTCCTCCGTAACAAACCAATGACTCTCTCGACATGGATCCTTACATGTGCAATCCCCCTTGAACACTCAACATCAACTGGATCCAGTTGTGCCTTCCCTTTGGTAAAGGCTGGTATCACTAATTTGGCCTGTTGCAGTCCAACACTCTCTGTTACTGTAAATCCCCTGTCCGCCATGACCATATCTCCTGGCAAGAGATTGCCCAGAAATCCACAATTCTCAGTTAGAAATTTATCAGATGTCCTTCCTCCCCAAGCCTCAGAAACAAAGCAGATACTTCCCTGAGGGGTTATTCCAATGAGGACTTTGACCGTATTGTGATGTTTATACGAGGAAAACGTCTGAGCCCTAGCCAACAGATTTGAGGGGGTGTCAATAAAAACTTCAAAACAATCAATCACTACAGTGACTTTCTTGCCGAATGAATACTGAAAACACATTGGCATTGATGACCAAAGTTCCTCTCTTGTGGGCCAGTAAACCATGCTCCGCAGTCTAATGTCCATGACAATCATCCAGTGGGCGAAAATCCTCGTAACTTTTGATCTTGAAACCACGAATCTGTATGCAAGATCCTGTATCGGTACGTTCAGTCTCAGCTTAATCAAAACAATCATGAACTCCTGGAAGCGAGTCAACCCTTGTGTCTTTCGTGTTACGTGCGGTTCAACGTGATCAAACACAATCATAAGTACCTCGTACGAGGGCAGTCCTGTATAAAAGCGAACTTTCTCATCTGATTTAAAGAATTCTCTGTCGGGTGCCTGATATCCTTTCTCCTGGAAAACGTAGTCAAACTCTTCAGTCTGTGTCTCTGCGTCTACCGATCCGGCCACTGCGGTGCCAAAGTAAATGTCTGACACATGTTCGCCACTTTCGTTTAACTTGAGGCGCTTCGCAGCGGCTTCACGTTCCTCCTGCTCCTTCCGTTTACTTTCAAGTTCTTCTTGTTGTCTTGCTAATTCCTCCTGCTCAAGCCGTTGTCTTTCAAGCTCTTGTTGTCTTGCTAGTTCCTCTAGGTCCTTCCGTTGCTGTTCTCGTACAAGCTCTCGATTGTTTGCTCTTTCGGCCTTCTTCTTTGCAGTTTCAAGGTTCTTCTCTCTTCTGTACTCCTTTTTACCAAGATTCTGTGTTGGTTTCCAGTCTTGGTTATACTTATCCCATGCCTGAGCAGGCCGTCCGGAAACAAAATGCTTTCCGCAGACTCTTTCCATTTCTAGCACTTTCTTCGTCGAGGTATCGCCTCGGCTGATCTTCGAAATCCATTCATTTCTCCTCTCTTTAGTCAATTTTTCGTACTCTTCCCCTTGATTAGTTATAACTGTTGGTATCCGGAACATCCCTAGCCCATCTATGTTGCTAGTTTTTGTACTACAACCGACAACAATACAGTGAACCATGTTGATGTGACCTTCACTCGCGACTCATGTTTACTATCTGAGGGACTCCAACATGGCGGATAGCAACGGTTGTCAAGGGCTTTGGTCACGTGAGTGAACACCAAGAATTCTGAAAAACGCCATAAAAATATAAATCGCATAAACAACATCAACTACGTTCCCGTTTCCAAGCACAGCAATTAACTTTTCCCATACCTGTCTGTCACATATCTATGCATCACCCCTTTTTTACTCTCCTTATAATGTTACTTCTTCATTCACTAAACATTAATGGTCTGCGTAACGCTAATAAACGAACTGCTTTTTTGGAATCTTTGAAACATACTAATCCCGATCTCCATTATAGCTGGTGACTTTAATACTCTGTGTGACAGGGATTTGGATCGTCGTGGTCCTCCTTCGGCCTCCTACTCTGAAAGCTCCTCTAATCTTAAAGCCTTGATTGACACTGGATTGACACTGGCAATCTTTCTGATTCTTTCCTCAACTTACATCCCACCACTCGTGCTTTTACCTGGACCAAGTCTGATGGTTCTCTTGCTTCACGAATTGATCTCATTCTATTTCCTCGTACGTGGCTCCACTCCATTTCCTCGGCTGACATTTTTCCATCTCCATATTCTGATCATGATGTAGCATCCATTTCATTTTCCAATCCACAACAGATTCCTTGGGTTCCAGGGTAGTGGAAGCTGAACATTTCTGTTCTTGCAGAGGCAGAATATCATTATCAAATAAAATCCTTCTGGTCTTCGTGGCAGTATTACAAACCTTCCTTTTCATCTGTTCAAAACTGGTGGGATATTGGTAAACTTAAAGTGAAACAATTAACCATAAAATACTGCACTGAGCGAAACAAAAGTCGTAATGCTGAGCTGAGTCGTCTCCGAACCGAATTGGCCTTTCTTAAAACTCAAGTTGATAACGGTCAGCTCTCTGCTTTGCCTCAGCTTAAAGTGATTGAAAAATCCATCCAGAATTTTGAGCATGACAGGGCTAAGGCTGCTCAAATACGATCAAGAATTAGATGGGTTGAGGAGGGAGAAACATCTTCTGCGTATTTCTTTCGCTTAGAAAAAAAGAGGGCCTCATTACGTCAGGTTCCTGCCATTCGGAATAATGCTGGCACTCTTGTTAAAACCCAGGAGGAGATTCTTGCTGCGTGGGTTCACTTTTATTCTGACCTTTTTTCTGCTGAGGACACTGATTCTGTTATAAAGATGGAGCTACTTCAAAATCTCTCGCTCACCCTTACACATGATCAGTCCCTTTCGTGTGAAGGCCTTTTGTCTCTTGATGAGGCATTTTCAGCTCTGAAAGGCATGGCTAAGCGTAAATCTCTTGGCCTTGATGGTTTCCCGATGGAATTTATCTCGAGTTTTGGGAGACATTCGGTGAGCACCTTGTTGAGGTTCTCAATTTGGGTTATACACTGAAAGAACTGTCTCCTTCCTAGCATTGTGGTCTGATCACTGTTTTGTTCAAAAAAGATGACCCTTATCAAAGGAAAAATTGGAGACCAATCAGCCAGCTTTGTGTGGATTATAAGATCGGGGCCAGAGCCATTGCTGGTCGGCTCCTTGGCGTAATTGGTTTCGTGGTCTCCCCAGACCAAACATGTGGGATTCCAGGGCGTTTTATTGGTACAAATGTGTCCCTTACGAGAGACATTATTGAATTTGAGTCTGGAAATAATTCCCCTTTAGCTGTTCTTTCATTGGACCAAGAAAAGGCTTTTGATAGGGTTGACTGGTCGTTTTTAAATAGATACTTATCAGCAATGGGTTTTGGCCCTTCCTTTAGGCAGTGGATTGCAACTTTTATGCCAATCCCTCCAGCTCTGTTAGCATTAATGGATATATTTCTGAACCCTTTTTTCTCTCGAGAGGCGTACGTCAAGGCTGTCCTCTTAGCCCACTTTTATATGTTCTTGTGGCGGAGGTTCTCGCATGTAACATTCGGGCCTGTTCTCAAATTGATGGTTTCTGTCTTATTGGTAGCTCAACTCATGTTAAGATATCCCAGTATGCGGATGACACCACCATCTTTTGTGGTTCGGATTCAGCCATCAAGGCAACTTTTGAAGTCTATGCCAGGTATGAGAAGGCCTCGGGCGCAAGAATAAACTCTTCAAAATCTAAAGGCTTGTGGCTTGGTCCATGGTCACGGAGAAGCGACCCCCCGATATCATTACGCTGGTCTTCTTCTTCCATTCCCTTACTTGGTACTGTATTAGGCCCAAGCAACCTTGAGCAAGAGAATTTCCAACCCAGGATTGACTTCAACTTAAACTTGATAAATTTACAATTTCATGCACTTACTAAACAATTCATAGATACAATGTACTCAGCATTCATGATCCCAACAATAAGCAAACCTACCAGAATTACAAGTCATAGCGCAACTTTGATTGACAACATTTTTACAAATGACATAAATGCAATTAATGCCTTCAGTGGCTTGTTGTATGCAGACATATCTGATCACATTCCGATTTCTCATGTGAAGAAATTAACCACAACTAATACAAAAGAAAAATGCTTTAACTATAAACGAACAATCAATGATTCATGTATAGGAGACTTTGTAAAGGAAATTGGACTAGTGAATTGGGCAGATGTTATAACAAGTGAAAACACTAATGAAGGATATAATAATTTTTTAAACCATGTCACCAATATATATGATTCATGCTTCCCTATAAAAAAGCAGAAATCAAATCGTAAAATAGGTAAACCATGGTTAACAAAAGGCCTTATCAAATCGATTAAACGAAAACATAAACTATATAAAAAGTCACTAACATTACCAACAATTTCAAATACAAACAAATTCAAACAATACAGAAATAAGCTCAATAATTTGATAAAAACTGCAAAGAGAAATTATTTCGTTAATCGCCTAGAGGAGTCTAAGGCAGATCTTAATGCTACTTGGAAAATACTTAATTCTATCCTTAAAAAGAATTCTAAAAAACGACAATATCCTGAAGCTTTCAAAGATGGGGACTCAACGTTCTCCAACCCTAAAGACATTGCTAATAAGTTTGCAAATTATTTTACAAATATAGGAGCAAATCTTGCTAAAGAAATAAAAAGCACACAAGTTAATATCAAGTCTTTCCTTAAGGGAAGCTACAGTAACAGCATGCGTTTCCGTCTAACTACACCAGAAGAACTAAACCAACTAACATGTTCTCTTTTGATGGAATCAATATTAAAGTAGTAAAGGCATCAATGTCAATCCTATCAAACCCTCTTAGTTCACTGTTCAACCAATCTCTCATGACAGGTATAGTGCCAGATCAACTCAAAACTGCAAAAGTAATTCCACTCTTCAAATCAGGGGAGAAAGAACACTTCAAAAACTACAGACCAATTTCAATCCTACCTTGTTTCTCTAAACTATATGAAAAAGCAATATACAGTCAATTGATTTCCTACATTAACAAATGAAATATCCTCAACATCAATCAATATGGTTTTAGACATAATCACTCAACGGTAATGGCTGTATGCGACTTTGTAGAACGAATTACTTCTGTGATGGATGAAGGCCTGGATACAATTGGAATTTTTCTGGATTTATCAAAAGCCTTTTACACTATTAATCATAATATTCTTTTTCGAAAGCTTGAATTCTATGGCATAAGAGGCATTCCTTTAAATTGGTTTAAAAATTACCTAAGCAACCGAAAACAATTTGTTCAATTTAATGAAACCAAATCAGACTTATTCAACGTTACCTGTGGTGTTCCTCAAGGTTCAATTCTAGGGCCATTATTATTTTTAATATATATAAACGATGTTACAAACTCTTCGAGCTCATTCAATTTTACTCTCTTTGCAGACGACATGAATATAACTTTTAAATGTAAATCAATCAATGCAGCTAGCCAAGAGATAAACACTGAACTAAAAAATCTTTCAACTTGGTTTAAGACCAATTAACTATCTTTAAACGCAAAAAAGACTAATTACATGATTTTTAGCAACCGCAAAAATCTAAACAAAAATGCAATAAGCATAAACATTGACAATGATCAAATAAAAGAAGTAAATGAAACGAAATTTTTAGGATTAATAATTGATAATAAACTAAGCTGGAAATCTCACATAAGTCATGTATCATCTCAAATCACAAAAAACATAGGAATAATTAACAAAGTAAAACACAATCTACCAAGTAACAGCTTAAAATCACTCTACTACACATTAGTTCATCCTTACATTCAATATGGAAATGCCATATGGGCATGTAATTTTCCTAGTCACTTGAATCGTGTCCTTCTCCTTCAAAAACGATGTGTTAGAATTATAACAAACTCAGCATATCTCAGCCATACTGAGCCACTATTCAAAAAAGAGCGTATATTGACAGTAAATGATATCAACTTTCTAGAAACTGCATTGTTAATGTACAAGTTTGACAACAATCAGTTACCCAGCACATTCAATAACACCTTTCAGAAAAACAACCAGTTACACAAATACAATACTAGGGGTTCTCACAATTACAGACCGACATTTAGAAAGACAAAACGCGGACAATTCTCGATATCCTACATGGGTCCAAAAGTCTGGAGCACTCTCAGCATGAAAGCAAAAAATTGTAAGTCATTAAATAATTTCAAAAAGTTATCAAAGATCAATTATTTTCAAACAAAAGCAGCACTTGATTTAAATATTTGATTCGTTAATGATATTTTAATTATTTCATCAGCGTTATTACATTTGTAAGAATAATTTTACTATAAAATAGATATCGCAAAGTCAAATACTTATAGGTGTAGGCCCCTTTGCGATATCTGACTTTCAGTAGGCTCCTCATCTTCGCAATTTATACTTATCATGTAAATAATTATTATATTTGATGAAATAAAGTTGATTGATTGATTGATTGAATCTTTGACAAGTGTCCTCAACTCGTGGCGTCAGCGTCAATTGTCATTTCGTGGTAAAACTCTAATTGTTAATGCTTTAGCCCTCTCTGGCCTGTGGTATTGTGTAACTGTTCTTCCTGTCCCCCTTTGGGTAATTTCTGCTGTTAACGCTCAGATATTTTCATTTCTGTGGTCCAATAAGAAAGGGCTGGTGTCTAGAGCCTCGGTACGCAATTTTCCTATTGATGGTGGCATCAAGTTTCCTGATTTCTCTTTCAGAATTCATTCTTTTCATGTTCAGTGGATTCGTCGTTTCCTAGATTCTTCGACTGCTTCTTGGAAGGAACTTTTCTCCTTTTTCACCTTTGATCGTCTCCCTCCCAATTTCCTTAATGCGCCTTTCATTCCACCTTCGGGCCTACTTCCCAAATTCCATCTTTCTGTTACCCAATCTTGGGTAGCTGCTGACAACTAGTACCACCACTGATAATCGTCTCATACTTTTTCATAATTTTGATAATCCCCTCCATATTTCCAGTCTCACAGTTGCTTCTGCTTACTCTGCCTTCATTAAGCATAACACTAAAACACCTCATGCAGTTCTCAAATTTACTCCTCTCTTTCCTGATGTGGATTGGCAGGAAACTTGGAAACAGTGTTGGATTTGCCCCCTCGACAGATCTTGGAGAATTTTCATGGAAAGTAGCCCATGGGGTGCCCTATACTGCGTCGCGCCTTGTTAGTTTTGGATACCAGGTCCCTATTGATTGTTTTTGCTTCAGGACCTTGAACATCTTTTTTTCTCTTGTCCTTTGGTGCAGAGCATAATCGGCTGGATTTCATCCCTTCTCCATATGGCCTATCCTTCTGCTCCTGATATATGTCTTCGTCATGCTCTGTTTAATTTCAACAAACAAGAACGCGTTGCTACTCCTCCTATTTTTTTCCTATTTGCTTTGCGTTGCTCGGCACGTCATGTGGCTGACTAGGAACGATTATCGCTTCCGGAACGTCCATCCAAGTGCTCTTGATTCCATTCACTCCATCTCTGCGAGAGTCAGGTTCTACCTTCCGTTGTTGTTCAAGCGCTGCAAATCCGATCGTTCGAGGCAAGCCTTCCTTCACAGCTGGTCCGGTAACAATGTCATTGCTAAGGTAGTCAATGGGGACTTCAAGGTTTGTATAAAGTAAGTATATTGTAAGTTTTTTTATGCACTCTCGTTTGCATCCCATGGCAGCGGTCCCCTTTACTGGGAGTATTGCTGTCATTGGATGCTTTTGTTAATGCCATACCCCTTTTTTTCTAGTTGGCACTGTCATTGACATTCCGTGGCAGCTTTTGCCCGTTGTAGCGCATCAGCTGTTGTGGGATGTCTTTGTAAATTCCTGTTGCATGTTTGCTTATTTGTCTGTTTTGTCCCTGTCCTCTGTGTCTGGGGCTCTGTTTTGTAAAGTTTGTCTTCCCGTCATGTTATGTTGGTTTTTCTGTCTGTGGTCAATGTGTATTTCTATGTGTGTTTTATTTTTTATTGCCATACGCCATAAAATTTTGCAAGAAAACATTTTCTGTATTGCCTTCCTTCATGATCACAGTTGCTTTCCTCCCCAAGCTTTACGTCATCTTTTAACTTGTGAAACCTATTAACGTGAGCTAAACAAACCCTACACAAATACTCCTCGGGAATCGCTGACTCTCCAACACTTTAGTAGATAACACTTTAGTAGATAATCCCACAATTCGTCCTCTAAATTTGTTCTCAGCCTGGTATCAGAAACAACTTTTAGACAAATGTAGCACCTTTAATTTCCTACAGAGAGTGTGCTTTCATCTTGCATATTACGAGGACAACAACATTATCCAAAAACATATCCAAAACAGAAATTGAAACTTTGGTTTTGGCGGGAAACCTTCGACTCGCGAGTCACGCAAATTATTCTCCCTGCATATTTAATGTGTGACGTCATGGGCACGGCTTGCTGATCGCACGCCCAGCCGTCAGTGGAGAAGCCAAGCAATCGCGCGCGACGTTACGACGTTACGACGGCCTGGGAACCGAGCCTACGCGTGTGCGTTCTTGCCTATTTTTCAGCCTGAAATTGGGATGCCTGTGTGCCGGACGGACACACAACCACAAACACACACGGAATTACACTATACGTTTTATTCAAGAATGAAAAAAAAATCATATCTCCAGAAGGAAAGCTCCAATAACGACCAAACTTGGCAAAAGTTGTCTTTAGATTCATACCTGTCTATTGTCAAAGTCACGTGACATGACGTCACTGTTTACGTCATTGAAATTGGCAAAAAGCTCTGAAACCACTCAAAAGCGACTTGATGGTTATACGTCTGAATTCTGAAACCACTTTTCCTTATGTATGGTGCTCCGCTCAGGAAGGGTGTAAGCTGAGCCATCAGGCCAAGTTCCTGCATGCAAATGGAATTAATGGCCAAATCATGGTTGTAGGGAAAGGCCCAAATAAGAACGCCTCCCTGAAGAATGCCCTTCTGCTCATGAAGAAAAATCTACAGGAGGAACACCTTCTAGCTATCAATAAAGGTAACTAGATCATAAGGACAGTGGGAGGCAGGGTGGCCGAGTGGTCAGAGCGTCGTCCTCGTAATCCGGTGACCCAAGTTCGAGACCCCGCTCTGACTCCTCGACCATTCTTTGTACATAGCCGACTGGTTTGACAAATTTGACTCGGGAAACTGATGAACTCGATCACACGGGAGGTAGAAATTTTATCTTTGAGCGTTGTTATATTAAAAAATACCCCACGGCGGGGAAGACAAAAACCAAAAAATTAAAACTGAAGTGGCCCTCCCCCGGGACCAGAAAAAGACAAAGATTCCTTCTGCACTGCGTCACAAAGCTTCACAACAAAATATTTCCGCTCAAAACTTCAACTCCATTTATTCTGTCCGAGCAATTATAATATTCGTTTATTAACTGTAATTTAGTTTTAAACAGTCTCAAATCGTAATTGATAGTTCTTTTTCTACTAAGGTATTAGACACACCTTCAAAAGTCTCCACTATAAAAAGTAGTAACTGGGGGTTTCTGGCGCATCTTGAAATCACGTGACTAAATTAGGGGATTCCCCAAATTTTTTAACCACATTGGTAAGACCCGTATCAAACAAATAACCATTCAATATTGCACTAAAAGAAATAAAGCCCATAAGGCGCAGCTTATTAACCTACAGGAGGAACTTTCCTCCCTAAAAACCCAACTTGATGCCGGTCATCTTTCTGTCCTTCCGAGGCTTAAAGTTGTAGAGAAATCTATCGAAGATTTCCATCATAGATCTGCTAAAGCGGCACAGATTTGATCCAGAGTGCGTTGGGTCGAGGAAGGTGAAACTTCTTCAGCTTATTTCTTTCGCGTTGAAACGAGCTTCCCTTAGACGAGTTCCTGCCATCAAGAATGATGCTGGTGATTTGGTGAGATCCCAGAAGGAGATTTTGAAGGCCTGGGTAGAGTTTTACTCGGCTCTCTTTTCTGCTCAGCCTACTGATTCTGGCATCTGTGTTTCGTCTCGTCTATCGCTTGATAAGTCATTGTCTTGTGAGGGCCCCATTATTGTCGATGAGGCACTCACTCAAGGTATGGCTCGTCGGAAATCTCCTGGCTTAGATGGCTTGCCAATGGAATTTTATCTTTCCTGTTGGGACATACTAGGGGCTGACCTTGTTGAAGTTCTCAACTTTGGCTACACCATCCAGACACTATCTCCTTCTCAACGCTGTGGTTTGATCACAGTTTTGTTCAAACGTGATGACCCTTTTGAACGTGCTAATTGGAGACCTATAACCCAACTCTGTGTGGATTATAAAATTGGTGCCAGGTCGATTGCTGGGCGCCTCCTTGGGGTCACTGGTTTGGTGGTTTCCCCTGATCAAACGTGTGGCATTCCGGGTCGTTTTATTGGGACTAATGTTTCTATTGTTCGTGATATTATCCAGTTCTGCACGGATCACAATACTGAACTAGCGATTCTATCTCTTGTTCAAGAAAAAGCTTTTGATCGGGTGGATTGGTCTTTTCTCCAGGATTCCCTTATGGCCATGGGCTTTGGCCCTTCTTTTCGCCAGTGGATACGCACCTTTTATAATCAAGCTAGTAGCTCTGTTATTATCAATGGGTATATCTCTGAACCTTTCACATTGTCTCGGGGGGTCCGCCAGGGCTGCCCTTTAAGTCCTCTCCTTTACGTCCTTGTTGCTGAGGTCCTTGCCTGCAATATTCGGGCCTCTCCGTTGGTTGATGGATTTTCCTTACCCTCCTCCTCATCGATAATCAAAAAATGTGTCGTCCTTGTATATAGTTGTGTTATTGTTAATCAAAGTGTTGAGTAAAAATAATTGGTGTTAATCAAAATTTAAGTAAGGTGTTGGGTTAAATATTAAAGTTAATTGCAAAGTAAGGGAAAGTAAAGTAAAATGAATTAATTATTTGTTGAAAACATAACTGTATCTATTTGGATTTTGAAATTGTGTTGGTCCTCTCCCTTTTTCCCTTTTTTGGTGATGGCAGCCAAATCTCCTGCTGCCTCGTCCCACCCCTCCCTACCCCCTCCACCCAAACCGCCTTCCTCCCAACTTCATCCACCACCCCCGCTCATGTCTGTCGCATCTGTTTCATCCGTCCCTCCGCACACTTCTACTACCATGTCTTACGCCTCAGCTGCTGCTGCTACTGCTTTTGGTCCGCCTCCTCCTCCTGGGTTTAATGCACCCATTTAAGTCAATTACCTTTTGAAGTGTCTGACCAAGATCTTAAATCTTGTCTTGGGAAGTTTGGTTCAAGCCTTTCAAATGTGGAACGACAGAAAGATCGAAATGGAATTGAAAGTGGCCATCGTTTTCTTTATATGTATGTTGATCATTCATTTCCGCGTAATCTTCATTTAAGGGGCTTTCCCTTTAAGGTATTTTACCAAGGACACATCCCTGGATGTGCTTATTGTTGAGGTCAGGGTCATGACAAGGCTTCCTGCCCTTTGAAAAACAAATGTTTTAGATGTGGTGAAGAAGGCCATGTTCAAAGCAGGTGTACTGCTCCTCTTGCCTCGCCTGTTATAAATGTGGCTCATCGACCCAATATTCCAACCAGTGAGTCCAATCAGCCTGATGTTTTAGATCAGTTAGTCAATCCTACGCAAAAGGAGCCTTTAGGAGAAAACCAAGTGCCATCTGAAGTTTTTCTTCTTAAACTTACTTTGTATGAAAATGAAAAGTCAAAGCCTACAGACACATCTATGTTGTCTTTAAATAATCCTTCTCATTTCGGAATGAAGGTTGATGCTCCTTCGGGAGATCCTACAAATTACAATGCTAATCCCGTTTCTGATCATCTTTTATCTAATCCGCCATCCCCCCAAAGAATGTCTAACCCTTCTCTTGTTTCTTTTTCACAAGTTAGTTCAAACAGATCTGCTGAGTTCCAATCATTTCCTGATAACACTGATGATCTCGTCTCTAAAATTGCTGTTGCCTTTTCAACAGCACCTCTGACTAATTCCAACAAATTCATCAAGGAATCTGCCTCTGAGGAAGACTATACTTCCGAGGAAAACATCACTCCATCTGATACTACATCTATTTCATCTTATTACTCACCTGAACTTGCTACCCCTGCTAAAAGACGCTTGCTCCAGGAAGAAAACGTTTAAAAATAAAACTGCTTCTAAACCTAAGCCTAAAGTTAGATCTCGTTCTCCTGTTCATAAACGTTCAAACTAAAGTTTGTTCTAATAGTCCTTCCTCTAATGGCGGTTAACCTTATCACCATTAATGCAAATGATTTGAGAGATGCTGCAAAGTGGGCATGTTTGAACAGTTCTACGTTCCTCCCAAATATCATTTCAATTCAGGAAACACATTGTTTAGATGAAACGGAGCTTTCTTCCTGGTTTTCTTCCCTCCAATGTCAAGCACATGGCTCTTTCCATACAAACAAATCTTCCGGTGTGGCGTTACTTGTCTCTCCTGTATTTAATGTTTTAAATTTTTGGAAAGATGATTTAGGTAGGTTTCTTCAGCTTGAACTTTCTCATTTTGATTCAGTTTTCCGAATTTGTTCAGTCTATGTTCCCAATCGAGATCCTGACCGTAACCTTTTCTTTGAGGATTTAGCTCCAGTTCTTGATCCTTCTATTCCTACAATACTTTCGGGTGACTTTACACGGTGGTGAGTTACTAAGTAGAATGCTCCAGCTCATGGCCCCTGGTCACGTGATGACGCTCTCCCGCAATCAACAGCTGACTTAGCTTTAGAATACATGCAATACGCGTCTCTGAATTGTACTTCTCCTCCAATAGTTACAATAAATCCCCCTAGCCTCCCACTGCTGTTAAGCATAGAGCAAGTCTTTAGCTTGCACACTACACACTAGGGCTAGAACAGGAGAGCATCTAGACATCGGTTTTCTCATTAAAAAGTACATAAATCGAGGAAATACTCATTCTCTACTGTATTACATCAATGGATTATGGTATTATGAAAATCAGGAAAGGCTATTCTGTAAAATGAGTTCAGAAACCATGGTTTGTTTAGTCATTTCTCCACGATATGAACCGAAATATGGATTTTTCCTACCCCTACAAGGGAAAATATGGGGCGAACTTCTCTACCACCCCCTAAACAACAGCATTTCAGAACACAGATTCAAGCTTACGAAGCATGCCTTCGATGTCGGGGCAGAGCGAGGAAATTGGGTAAGTTTCGAGCATTTGTTCCCCCGATTCCGATGCCGACTCTACCCA
Organism: Scolanthus callimorphus; assembly: GCA_033964015.1. Lineage (NCBI taxonomy): Eukaryota > Metazoa > Cnidaria > Anthozoa > Actiniaria > Edwardsiidae > Scolanthus > Scolanthus callimorphus. Next base: position 4,663,560 of record CM066924.1, read on the forward strand.
GGACGCCATCTTGGTTTAGACTGAGAGTCACTTTGTCCTTCGCTGACATTTAGGTAAATTTATGCCGATTTTTTTGTCTTTTACAGATGTTTCTAATGTTCCTCAGTACTGTGCAAAGTAAGTACAAGGATATGAGGTATAGATAGAGTAGTTTAAATATGATATCCTAGCGATTCATGTGTTGCATTTTCAATGGAGAACATAATGGCAATGCGCAAAGAGATGAGCAAAGCACACAACTTTGGAACTTACTTTAAAACTTACCTGAATATTGTATCTTTTCTTCTTGAAGGAATCTTGTTGCCAAAGCATTTCTGTTGTTAGAAACTTATTCAGCTCCAAGGATGTCCTTGAGAAGCGAGTCGTACATTGTTCTTCCCATGTACAAATATTGAGTTTTCTCCTAACAGTTCGAGCGACATGTTTTCTTTTCTTGAACAAGCCAACTGCAAATTACGTGAGAATTCCGTGTCTATGCCAATGAATTAAATTTATTCCGTGCTTGAGCTGTAACAAAGCTGCAAATTATTTTCCTTGTTTTTGCAATCTAGCTTCATTTTAAACCTCTTAACTTAATTTCTTTCTATTATGATCCCGGCTGAATAAACCACTTTATCGATTACTCATCCTTCCCTGATCCCAGTCCATTCCGCCAGCAACGAAAGACAGGTAACCCAAAGGCTTCATGTATCTTTTCCGAACATCCCCGAAAGTTCTTTCAAAGTTTTGTGGCCAATAACAATGATACAAGCTACAAGAAACTGCAGATGGTGGACGAAATCTTGACTTGCACAAGGGCCGCAGGCCAAAAGTGAATATCGTAGCCCATGGCAACACACCATGTACGCACTAAGAAATAAGCCGACGGTACACCAGCGGCTGTCCAACGGAAAATACAACCACTCGAATACAACTCGATGGGTTACTTTTATTATTTTTTATTATTTTATTATTTTCATTTTTTTTTATTTTCACACATTAGCCTATGGGGCTCCACAGGAGTTCCGCTATTATTAGACCTTCAATTATTAGACGATTTAGACCTTCAATCCTGCGTGAGAAAAAGCAATTCATGAATGCCCTCGGCAATGTGGTTGAAATAACCAATGTAAGATGTAACCAGATGTATCGTCGATGTTACGTGCAAGACGGAGGACCAAGCGGAAACATTCCTACAACGTGGGGTATACATATACAACGAGTGTGTACGGCCGATGCCGGTGGGTTTTCGTACTACGTACGTTTACTTACACTACTTGCCATCTGAACGAGACAGCCAAGCTATCAAGGAGCGCATTGACATCTACGGGAAAACCCTAGATGTAAAACGCGTGTATTATGACGGCACCCAGATCGAGACCGGTAGTCGCAACGCGGTAATGGAAATAACCGGAAAAATACCGTCGTTTCTTTACATACGTGGCTATCGGTCTCGGACATGGCACAAGGGACAGATCCCAACCTGTGGGTTCTGTGATGGAGACTATCACATAGCCCGGGACTGTCCTAAGCGCCAGATTTCCCGAACACTCAACAACGAAGGCGCTTTAAATATGGACACTGCTTCGCCCCCCGTCGTGGATAAAGAAGCGAAGGTGCAAACAGAGGAGGCCAAGGCCGCTGTAAAGGAAGACCCACAACCAGAGACACAGGATTCGGAGGAATCCGGGGACGATAGCGAGCAGGAGAATACGGAATTTGAGGACGTTCCAGAGCACGCAGTAAAGGAGTCACAGGAGTTGTTCAGTGCCCCGCCAAGCTCTTCTGAAGCCACGTGCGACAACTCTCAACAAGCGATGGATCTTACTCCTGGAACAGCAAAGCGAGCGTTGAACTTTATTCAGGGTGAATCATCGGTACAGTCGACGGCAAAACGTGCAAGACGCTCGAACAAAAAGAAAAAAAGGACAAAAAAGGACACCAAGTCCACCAAAGCTACATCTTGCTAACTTCCTCTACTCGCTAATATATTTCATTGCAGATCCACTCGCTTATGTTATAAGGTATATTTTATTTTATTTGACGATGATCTGGTAAAGATGCGACTCTCAGAATACGGAGAGGTAGTCTCACTCAGGGGATGTTGTTTTCAGGGCTCTGACATTGAGGATGGTAGACGCACGGCGCGTGTGAAACTTCAGAAAGCGATCCCGAGCTATATGTATCTTACGCTTTACGCTTGGTTTAAAGTATGCCGGGCAGGAGAAGACCTGCCGAAAGTGCAACCTACCCGGCCATCTTGCCCGAAGCTGTCCGAACCAGCGGTGCTTTAATTGTGACCAGATGGGACACCCAGCGGCCATATGTAAGAACGCCAAGCGCTGTATTCTTTGTAAAAATCCGAAACACCTGGCCAGCGCCTGTTATTTCAACTGGAACATCGAACGGCCAGCACAGGACAGACTCCACACAGGACACGAGCGAACCCACCACACCCAACACATCATCCTCAAGCACCCCCGAGATACATTTTCAATTCGGTGAAGGGAATGACTGGTCCGCCACCACATTTACAACCTGGACCTTGGGCAACCGTCCAAGGCAACCGACGCACCCCAGCACCGATAAACACCGCCAACGCGCTCCCCAACAGAGTCTCGAAGAGACCATCCAAGACCGACCCGAAACGCCCCACGCGCAACACTATGAAGATCCCACCGGAAGCGGAGCCTATGGATGAGTCAACAAACAAACGCCCCTTCGTCGCCTCTGATGAGGAAAACGAGCCGAAGAGACGCGATGCCCAATGACGACTGATAAGTACCACCTAATCTCTTGTTAATTTGTCTTAGTTTATGCTGTAAACCGTCTATGTTTCCCTCTCTCTGGTAACCTTTCTTGCGCATCATAACTAATAATATCCGGGGCTTTGGCAAAATCCCAAAGTCTGACCTGATTTTTGAGCAACTTGACCCCTTTGATTTCGCATTGATTCAGGAAACCTTAATTGACAGTAGAGGGAAATCGAACACACGCCTAAATCGAGGAATGCTCACTGGCACTTAGAATTTTTTTCTAAACAAACGCTCACCTACAGAAATGAAAAAAAGAATTATGAAAATCATCAGGGTTCGAACCTGTTACTTTCCAGTTACTATACCTAAACCCTAACCACTACGCCATGAGTGAATTCGCTGGTTCGGACTGCTCGTTTTATTGATTACGTACCTTAATAGTATTAATCTTTAATAGAACGAGGCATATACTATAAAAATATACTAAAACGATGTATTAATCCTTATCCTGACTAGTAGACTAGTAGGTCAATTTGAAGTAATATTATCAAAAATATCGTTAAATCATTCATGGTGAGCATTCCTCCATTTAGGAATGACGGAAATCGAAGGCGATCGAGAAGTTAAGCAGGGGCAAATGGTTCTGGTCTTTTGGGACACCAAAATCCGCCCGGAGTAGCGGTGTTACAGTCACCGAGGTCTGATTTCGAGGTGAGTCATGAGTATATTAGCAAGAAAGGGAAACATGAAAGTCAATATCCTTAACGTGTATGTACCAGTGAACATCGCCGAGAGGAAAGAATTTTTTCGAAACTTACATGACTATATTTATCCAGGCGCCCTTCTTATAGTGGGAGGCGATTTCAATTGTGTAGAGAGTGAATCCAATATGCACGGCCACGCAACCAAGGCGGTGCTAGCGGGTAGGGAGGAACTCAGAGCGTTTAAATCGGTATGTAATTTACATACCGATGTAATTTACATACCCTCAAGCCCATACTAAACACTAGTCTACCTGGTTACCATTTTGTCTCTCAACCTACCCTCTCTGAAGCAGGGGGGGTTGGTTTCTATATAAAGGACACATTGTATTTTGCTCCTGGACAAGAGCTATGCTCCAAGGAAGAATTTGAATCATTTTTCATTGAAATTGATGTTCCTTGACAGCATGCTAAATTGGATCCAATGTGTGACTTTCTATATCAGGCAGTTGATAAAATTAACAAAGAAAAGTTTTCTTTCATTTTAGGAGATTTAGATTTAGATTTAGATTTACTTCGATATGTATCTTATCCTGCTGCAGAGGATTTTATAAACACCTTGGGATCCTATTCATTACATCCCCAAATTCTAAAACCAACAAGAATAACAAATCACTCTGCAACTTTAATAGATAACATATTTTTCAATTCTTTGGAGCATCATACTATAAGTGAGAATATTCTTTCCTGTATTACAGATCATCTGCCAAATTTTCTCATTATTAATAAATTTTCAGTTCTTCCCAAAAGCTTTAAATGCATAGGCGTGACTATTCAAGGCTTGACAAGGATCTGCTTATGTCTGACTTAAGAAAAGTAGATTGGAGCAATATATTTCCACCGAGAATGAGGGTGCTGATGTAACGTCATATTTTCAGTCCTTTCATTCATGTGCCTCGCAAATTATCGATAAGCATGTACCATTTCGTAAACTCTCAAGGAAAGAAATCAAATCCTTGGGTAAGCCTTGGATAACTACTGGCATCAAAGCCTTTATCAGGGTAAAGGAAAAGTTTTATGAAAAATATTTAAAGGCTGGAAATCCCTATTTTTTTACCAAGTATAAATATCATCGTAATAGATTAACTAATCTTATAAAATGTAGCAAACAAAACTATTATCAAAATTATTTTGAGAAAAATAGTAAGAATATTAGGAATATCTGGCCTGGCATCAGACAGATAATCACACACAAGCCAAAAGGGTCACCTTCTGTTTCCAAATTAATTCAAAATGGAGAATCTGTAACTAATCCTAAATCTATAGTAACTATGTTCAATAAGTATTTCTCAAATGAGAACAGCTAGCCTAAAAAATACCCAGTATTGAAATCGATCCAAAAGAGTTCCTAGGTCCCTCTATTACAGAAAGCTTTTGCTTTCTTCCTACTTCTGCACAAGAAATACAAGATGAAATTTCTTAATCCTTCAAAAGCTGTCGGTCCATACAGTATCCTAGTGGATCTGCTTAAAATCTAAAAGGGTCTTCTGTCAACTCCCCTTGAAATTATTTACAATATTTCCTTCAATAGTGGCTGTGTACCAGATCATTTCAAAATTGGAAATATTATACCAGTTTATAAAAAGGACTCAGCAACATGTGTTGAGGACTATAGACTTACATCACTGCTATCTATGTTTAATCTGATACTTGAAAAGCTAATGCACAAGAGACTTAGTTCATTTATTGAAAAACACAGCATTATTTATGAGCGTCAATTTGGCTTTCGGGAAAATCATTCTACCACACATGCAACTTTACTGATTACTGACAAAATTCAAACAGCAATAGAAGAGGGCCAATACTCCTGCGGAATATTCTTAGACTTTTCTAAAGCATTCGACACTGTAAATCATACTATTCTGTTAAACAAATTATGGAATTCGTGGTATTGTAAAATATTGATGCATATCTTATCTTTATAATAGAAAACAGCATGTTTCTATTGGTAATTCAGTGTCGGTTGATCGTAACATAAGTCATTGGGTTCCCCAGGGATCAGTATTTGGCCCTTTATTATTTCTTATATGCATAAATGACGAAACAACTGTCCTTATTTTGATTTCCATATTTTTGCAGATGACACTAACTTGTTTTGTGCAAATCGTAGTATGTCTCACTTAGAAATCTCTCTCGGTGTGCTTATTGATTCCCATCTTAGTTGGAAAAGTCACATACAGCATGTTGTCTAAAATTGTACCTCTTTCCATACGAAAACAGCTATACTATACTCTTATTTATTCATATTTGACCTACGCTGTTTCGTCATGGGGTAATACCTACCCAACCTCCCTTAAGCCCCTCATAAATTTACAAAAAAAATCTTTCAAAATTAGGACAAATTATGGAAAATTTAATATTCGTTATGTTGGTGCTAAAGTTTGGAACTCGATAGAAGAAAACTTGAAACTTCAAAGAAAAAATAACTTTAAGAAATTGCTTTAAAAAAATTATAAATGACTACATACTGTAGATACTTAATGTGCTTCTTTTTCCTATGCCCCTTGTTCTTGTTCTTGTTGTTTGTTATCTGTTTTTGTGTTGTTTTATTATTATTATTAATTCAATTTTGTGTATTTTCACTTAACAACAATTATTGACTAGTACCGTCTGGCCCAGCCACTTAAACTCGATTAGCTCTGCTATTTTTGAGTGGCTGTGTTCTCCAACAATTTTATTTTGTAAATAACATAATATAAAAACATTGTATATCCAGAGGACACAATAAACTGTTTTGTTGTTTGTTGTTGTTGTTACAAGATATCTGGAGAACAAACTTTCCTCGTAAGCGAGAATTCACCTGATGCAATCACGCCCTTACCGTAATGTCCCGCCTAGACCGTTTCTACACGAGTATAGACCGTAGGTTCTCAAATTTAATGACAAGTATAGTACCCAGCGTTACGTCAGATCATGCTAGTGTCTCTCCAAATTGAACTCGGGGACACCTCAGGTAGAGGGGGGAAAATTTGGAAATTCAATACCAGTGCACTCGAAGATCCAGAATACTGCACCAGAATAGATAGTCTGATACGCGTACATAAAACCGAAAACATCCTCCTCAGAACGCCGACGCGAACATCAACGACAGACGAACAAACTGACCAAGGACATAATACGCACGCCCCAGCGCCTAGCTAAAGGCGACGAGACTGCTAAGACCGACTTGCGATCACAAGAAGCGCAATTACGGGATCTAAAAAATCAGCGTCTCGAGGGTGCAAAAGTGAGGAGTAGGGCAAAATGGGTAGAAGAAGGGAGCAACCCACAATTATTTATCTAGTTTTTCATGTAACCTTGGCGAAATAGCCCATCGAACTTGGGCCTTGTGAAACAAGGGAAAAAATGTAAAACATTAAAATATCTGTAAAATATTCTTTATTTGTCTTACGATCATATAAAACTACTCCATATGTTCGAAATTATGTCTGCTTTTGGGTTCTGAAATTTGTTTGTCACCACGAGCTGGAAATTTAGGTATTTTTAGTCTTTTTGTGGGAACGGTAAAATCACGATCTAAAACCGGAAATTGGGCAAATTTTCGATGTTCATGCAATTTGACCAAAATAAAAATCCGATGTATCTAAAACTTATATCGTTAGAGGCTGTGACTAAAACCCTTTTGATGAGCCAATTTTGTGAGATTTGAAAAAAAAAATATCTTGCAACCTTCAGGTGATCGTTAGTGCAAACCTCTCTTAAAATCTAAAAACCCCCAAAATATTATTGTCATTGTTATTGTTAAACTTTAAGTAGCATTAAGTATTAAGTAATAATTAGTAAGTAATAAGTATCTCAATTAAGATCAATTAATTCATCATCCGGCGTTCTGGAGGAAATGGTACGAAGCAGGAATAGTTACGTTTCATAACTTGCTAAATAAGAAACAAAATGTTTTTTTAACGTATAATGAATTATGTGTGAAAACTGGTTTAAAGCCTGCTTTCACAAGGTTTTGGGGTCTGATTACTGCTATTCCACAATCATGGAAAAATTCATTAAAACATAGTATTAATGACTCCCCAAAGCCAAAGCAAAAATGTAAGCAAATGACCACTAAATTTGCCCGAACTCTTTTAGTGGATAAGAAATTTAAAGAACCTTTAGCAAACTTCCGGTTGCACCAAGAAGGTATTGATAATGACAAACTGAATGATATCCATATTCTTCCTTTTAAATTAACGTATGATACTAAGTTGTGTATTTTTCAATATAAATTAATACATAATATTATTCCTCATAGAGCTTGGCTGTTCAACATGAAAGTAGTCGGTACTCCTTTTTGTTTAGAATGTCAAGAGGTAGATACTATAAAGCATTTATTTGTTAACTGTCCAAGCATAAAAAGGAGCAAATCCATTTTGATTTCTTCAGTTTTTTGAGGGATTTCTTCAGTTTGTTCGATGGAAACTAGAAACAGAGAAAGTACTAAATTTTCGAAACAGCAGACATCACTAGACTCATTTGTCAGCGTGCAGAACTGATCGCAGGACTCGTTGTATGTTATATATGTTTGTGTGTCTGTATTAGCAAGAAATGTATAAAGGAAAATATGTATTGTTAATAAAGTCAATTAAAGTAACAAAACAAAAAAGAGCTTTCACTTAGACTAGTTCTAATGGTGAGCTCGCTTTTCGAATTGATTTAATCGGCCTTCCTGTTTTCTGGCTTCCTTCTGCCACAAATTGTGGTATTCTTCCATGTCTGCATTGTATTCTTCCATGTGTGTATGTATTGTTCCATGATCATGATGCAGTTTGGCTTTCAACTGCCATTCCTGACCTTCTTGCTAGAGGTCCGGGTTTTTGGAAGCTGAACTGCTCCTTCTTGAAAGATCCTGCATATCTCATTGTAATAATTGCTTTCTGGAATGATTGGAAAGCCAAGAAGTCTTCTTTTATTTGTCCACTTAATTGGTGGGACCAAGGAAAATTAAAGATTAAAGAACTTTCAAATAAATATAGTAAACAGTTAATTAAATAGAACCAATCGAACGAGACTCGAACGAGAGTGTGCTTCTTTAAAATTTCACCTTCATCAAGGCCACACCTCTTTTATTCCCCAGTATAAAGAGTATTTAAATGATATCGCTCAATTGGATGCCCAAGAGGCCAAGGGTGCAGCTGTCCGCGCTCGCGTTCAGTGGGCGGAAGAAGGGGAAACGTCATCATCTTACTTCTTTCGCCTGGAAAAGAAACATTCCGCCGATAATTATATAAACTGCATTCAACTAGAGGATAAATCCTATGTCCCTACCACCCCTGAACTTTTGAATGTTTGGTCTTCTTTTTATAAAGAGCTGTTTACTTCTTCTCCTGTCAGCTCCTCTATGCAAACTTTCATGTTATCGAAGTTGGAATCTACACTCAGTAGGGATGATGCTGCATTATGTGAAGGTCATATAGGTGTTGATGAGGCCTCTAGAGTTGCAGCTGGCAGGTTACTCAAAGTCATTCACCTTGTTGTCTCTCCCGACCAAACTTGTTCTGTCCCTGGTCGCTTTATCGGCGAGAATGTTTCTTTGGCGCGTGACGTGGCTCATTATGCCACTGAATTGGGCATCCCAACTGCACTTCTCTCTTTAGACCAAGAGAAGGCGTTTGTCAACTGAGTTTTTTAATACGCACACTACGTGCAATGGGGTTTGGCCCCTCTTTCATCCGTTGGGTGCAATTAGTTTATACCGAAGTCCAGGCAGCGGTAATAGTAAATGGGTTTGTTTCCTCTTTCTTTCCTCTGTCTAGAGGAGTTAGACAAGGTTGTCCCCTTTCACATTTACTGTATGTATTGGTGAGCGAAGTGCTCGCATGTAACACCAGAGCGAGTCACAGCATTGGCGGCTTTCCCTTACCTGATGGCACTATTGTGAAGACTCCACAATATGTCGACGATACAACCCTTTTTCTTACTTCTGACCAAGACATCCATGCAGTCTTTGATATCTTTAAGCTATATGAAGCTGCTTCCGGTGCCCTCCGTAACCCTACGAAATCTAAGGGGCTTTGGTTGGGCCCTTGGTCAGGCAGGAATGATCCACCTGTAGAACTTCTCTGGTCTTCTGAGAAGCTGCCAATGCTGGGGACCTTTATTGGTCCAACTCCTCTATACGAAGAAAATTGGAATTTTCGCCTTGATAGTGTTGACAATGTCCTTTTTAATGGGACCAAACTTGGGACCAGATTTTCATATTTCCTCTTGACCGTTCTGTTATTGACCTTTCTTGGAAGATCGCGCATAGTGTTTCATACTGTGCAGATCGTCTGGTTTCCTCTTTCGGTATGGATGTTGACCCAGCATGCTGTTGTGGTGCTCCATCAGAGACTTTGGAACATCTTTTTTTCCACTGTCCTTTCATGCAAAGTATGCTTAACTGGGCTCAGTCTCTTTTCTTCCGTATTTGTCCTCTTGGTTCTTCTCGTCAAGTCCGTCACGTGCTTTTGGGTTCAACAAAGATGAACGTCTTTTTGTTCCTCCTGTTTTTTCTTATATTCTTAATGTTCTTAAGTTTCAAGTATGGATGGCAAGAAATGATTATCGTTTCCGTCAAAGCCTGTTGGTGCGGCTGATGTGCAAATCTCTATCACTCGCCGCATTTCCTTCTACTTTCCGCTCTATTTCAAGCGCTTTCAATCTGCTCGCTGGCGAAGATTTTTTCGTCGTGCCTGGGCTTGTAGCGGCAAGATCGCTTCTATTTTTGGTGATGATATTGTCATGTCTCGTTCATTTTCGACTTAGCACCCCTATATCAGTTCCCTTGCGCGCTTTTCCTCTTTTTCTTGCACTTTCATTGACATCCCGTAGCAGCGGTCTCCTTAGTTGGTGTACTATAAGATTGTGTGGACTATAAGATTGGGGCAAGAGCCATTGCTGGTCGATGTAATTGGTTTTGTGGGCTCCCCTGACCAAACTTGTGGGATTCCTGGGAGTTTTATTGGTACAAATGTGTCTCTTACGAGCGAGAGACATTATTGAATTTGCTTCCGAAAAAAATTCCCCTTTTGCAGTTCTTTCGTTGGACCAGGAAAAGGCTTTTGATAGGGTTGACTGGATGTTTTAATAGATACTTTATCAGCAATGGGTTTTGGCCCTTCTTTTCGGCAGTGGATGGCAACCTTCTATGCCAATCGCTCTAGCTCTGTTATCATTAACCCTATTCAGACTGGGGGGGGGGGGGGGGGTTGGCCCTTCTTTTCGGCAGTGGATGGCAACCTTCTATGCCAATCGCTCTAGCTCTGTTATCATTAACCTATTCAGACTGGGGGGGGGGGGGGGGGGGGGGGGGGCAGTAAAATCCTGATTACTCTAAAACCACTGCCGCTATGATGGTGAAACTTCGTGACTTTTCCTAAAATTTATCTGGGAACATTTTGGAGTCAGTGACATGCCAGTGTCAACGGCCCAGTTTCCATGGCAACCGATTTTTGACATGCATGTTTTGCAAAAGTCGAAAAAAACGTGAATTTTTCATATTTTAAGCTTAATGTTGGACACATTGGGCAATTTATGACAGCTTGTACACAATAGTAATTTATGTACAGGCTAATGAACTTTTGACACAAAATCTTTGGGGGGAGGGGTAGGGGGATTTTGATCATCTTAACATATGGTAAAAAATTAGCTCAGAAATTCACAATATGCTTTTCAATTTCTGAATGTCAAACACTTCTTTGATGAGTATTTGTACATTCTGACCATTTTGTCTGCATTGAGTATTTATCTGAAGAGTCAAATCAAAATTAAATGAAATCCAAGATGGCGGATCCAAGATGGCGGGCACTGAACTTTTCTTCTGGGACTCGCAAGCGCAGTCACCAGCTAAGAAAAAAAACAAAGAACAAAAAAAAGGAAAAACAAAAATAACTTCCCCTATGTTACAAGTGTACTCTTACTAATGCTTTCTCTTTGCAGCCGATCCACTCCCTTATATTATAAGGAACATTACTATTTAACCCATTGATTTATAGATACATATTATTACATTGAACCCGTTCGTAATCAACAATCAACGTAGCCTTAATTTCTGTAGTATAAATGTAAGAGGCCTTCAGGGAGATCCTCTCTCATCTTTCTGGCAATCCAAATCCGTAATGATCCTCTAATTGAAGGAATTAAAGTTGATAACTTTGAAATTAAATTAGTTATTTATGCAGATGACATGACGGTTTTCGTAAAAAAATAAGAAATCATTCTTTCGAGTATTTGAAGTATTTCAAAACTTCAGTTATTACTCCGGTCTAAAAGTGAATCAAGAAAACAAGTTATTGCATTAGGGCCGATTTAATTGAGTCATAGAGAATTAAAGGTCAAAGAGTTAAGTCCCATTGTAAAATATTAGGCGTGTACTTTTGTTACGATGATTCTTTGTTTTAAAAGATTAACTTCGAGTCCATAGTTAAAGACCTCAAAGACCACTTCGGAGCTTGGAACTGGCGCTCCCTAACCTTGTTTAGGCGAATACAAATCATTAAATCCATTGCAATTCCTAAATTACTCTACAGAATGTCTCTTGTGTCATACAATAAAAACTTCATTAAAGAAATTAACTCCCTGCTCTTTTCTTTGTATGGAAAGGTCGTCGTGATAAAATTAAACGTACCGTGATTATGAATCCAAAAGAAAAAGGTGGCTTAGCTATGCCAAATATATAGAATAATGCTTCAAGTACAGAGACTGATGTGCATAAAGAAATACTTAATGGCATCTCAATCTTGGGGGAAACTTTTTCTAGATTCTTATCTGCGTAGCGTTGGCGGCAAATTTATTTTTCATTGTGACTTGAAAGTAACAAGTATTTCGGTTCCCACAATTTCATCTTTTTGTTCTGACTGTTCACATCATTGGGCATCTCTAAATTGCACTGAATTTAGTGATTAAACTTTTAGTAACGTATGTAACGAAATCATTTGGAACAACCAATGTGTCTGTATAAATAAGAAGTTCCTGTATGCAAAATCACTGATCGAAAAAGATTTTGTAAAAATAGGAATTTTTTTGATCAATCAAGAGAACTCATTTTTAACAAATCTCCGAGGACTACCAGCTTATCCCCTTTAGATATATTCTACCTTTTCGGTATATTTAATGCTATCCCCTTAGAATAATTTACACAAATGATATACTCTTTAAATTTAATTGTTGTCACTCTGAAAATGAGTCTATTGAGCATTTCTTTAATATCAGTGCTCCCTAATTTTTGGACTAGAGTTAGTGATTTTCTGCTAAAAAGCTGTCTCTTTCAACGGACCCTTGACCTTAAATCTGTTCTGTTTGGCATTTTTACTTCTAAAACCTGTGACAATTATTTGCCTAACTGTATTATCTTGGAAGGCAAGTTTCACATTTTCTCGCCAAAATCTATCAACATCCCCCCTTCACTAAATTTACTGTTGAACAAAGTTAAAAGAACTTTATTAGCCGAACATATAGCGAGAGAAAAGGGGAACCATTTCTTATCATGATAAAAAGTGAAAACTTTTAATTAATATACTTTGAACAGTTTCAGCGACGGCTGAAACTCGCTAGGAAAGCGGGCCAATCACCGGATAGTTGTGTCAGCATGGGCACATTCGTGTTCACGTTTCACGTACGAAACATTTTTACTTGTTGTCAGATTACTGAATACTTTTTGTCTCGGTTTTCTCGTAAGGGCGAGAACGTCTAAACCACGTAATGATAAAGTCAAAGGGACTAAAAACAACCGACGATCTGGCATAGGCAAGCAAAAGCAACAAACCAAAAAGGGCGAAAGCCCACACGCAGAAAACCAAGAAGGAAATTATCAGTAACTTCTTATCAGTAACTTCTGCGAAAGATTCCGAAACGCAACTTGGCAACTCGTTTTGTTGAAGCTGTGAGTTGGAGGAGCGAAACAAAGTGATGCGCAGCTTGCCGTCAGATAATAGATTACTGTGGATTTGCTCGAGATTTTAAAACAATAAATCGGCATTCCTTTATCAAGTCAACATTAATTCATGAAGCAATGCAATGTACAGAATATCAGAACAAAGATCGTAAACCTCTATTATTAATGTAGCCTTCAATTGGGGCGGAAATGCCAAAACAAACAAGGTTCGGTATGAATTTGTCACAACATTTTTATCTCACAACTAATAACTATGTCACCACTTATAACTAGAAAGCTTGCCAAAACAAATCTCAGCAAGCTTTATCAAAAGTGATTAAAATGTATTTGTTGTTTTACAGGATGGAATTTTGTTCGTACGAACCGCGGTCGCTTTCTGTGAGTGCTCTTTTTTTTGCGGGGCTATGCCGAACTTAATTTTTGATACTAGCTGTTTTCCTCTACCTGTGCTGTAACGTCTCTTCTTTTTCCAGAGCTAAACATGGGATTCTCGCAGTATTGTAGCTCAATATTGTCAATTTCATCGATAATCTCAAAGAACAGCTCCCCCATAACATAGCAAATGGGCTTAACGGATTATCGCACCTTAGTTAGCTCATTGATTTTTTTATTTATTTTCGTTTTTCTATTATAAATCCTGAACTATTTAAGTGAGTGATAGACGTGTTTATCACAATTAAATACAGGCGGCGGAAATTCCGATCCCCGCCCGTGCTAGGTGTATAAATAAGTGCTGTGAACCACATACATATTGATTACAAGCTGAAAAGCAGCAAAGCACATACTCCTGTAATTTTTTTTTGAAAATGGCTAGTGAATTTGACTTTGATAGCTGGTGTGAATCGAGTGGCCTGAAAAGGGCAACGGTCGATGTTCTGGTGGCGGAGGACCTCAATACTCTGGAAGTCCTGAAGTTGGTCCAAAGCGCGGACCTAGCCGAGCTTACGAAAAATGTTGGCGAAGGCTTTAGCGGCACTGCGGAGCGTGGCCGCAGGAGATATCAAAGTAAAGGAGGAGCCCCCAGTCACAACAACTAGTTTAGCAAAAGAGGGGGGCTCGAGAAGCTTTTAAAGAAGATCGAGGGTATTGGCATGGACGATCCATTGGTCAGTCTTGGAACGACAGAGTCCGCACAATCGCCTCCGAGAATTGACAATGACCCACAACAAATACAGGAAGTTACAGCACAAATTCGGGTTTTGGTAGGGCAGCGATTCTCAACACTTGCATACTAGATTCTTGAAACGGCGCGCAACTTATCCTAATTCGCAGCCACTAATGAACTGTTTAATGAAAATTTAATGTTTGTTTTATAAAAGCAAAGTCTACCAACATATGAAACAATCTAGCGAAAACAATTTTTTTGGGTAAACTTTCGCCCTGAAACTGTACCGTATCCCTAAATATAGTCTGGTCAATTTAGCGTTTAACCTGGAAAAAATTGCAACATGGAATTTTTATACAGCAAATTCTCAGGAACATATGTGACAAATACGTGTCCAAATTTTGTGAAAATCCGTTCGAGGGAAGTTGGCTAAATTTGGGGTTTTCCGTCTGGACGAAGGAAAGCCCGTTTTTTTCGGTGGTACTTAGACAACGGATAGCGAACAATTCGAAGGTAGGGCTATTTACTGTAGAGCCGTAACTGTGTGATATTGAACGAGATATCGAGCAATTTCTTTTTACCGCATAATGTGATTGCATATGTGTGAGTTTTGTGTTTGTTTATAACCAATTCCTCAAAATAATAACTAAATAATATTAAGTTTTGACAAATCCCATATG
Organism: Scolanthus callimorphus; assembly: GCA_033964015.1. Classification (NCBI taxonomy): domain Eukaryota; kingdom Metazoa; phylum Cnidaria; class Anthozoa; order Actiniaria; family Edwardsiidae; genus Scolanthus; species Scolanthus callimorphus. The sequence continues at coordinate 4,678,703 of CM066924.1, forward strand.
ATCCTTGTATTTCCCGCGTGGTGATACACTAAAGTTTGAATATTATAAGCTAAAAGAAATAAACTGATCTTAGCCGTAACTCATCGCTCAGAAATTATTTGTTTCAACCAAAAAACCTTATTAAATTTTCCCCGGTTTCATCTGTGCAGTCTATAAACATTCTCCCAGTTTCTGTGTTTTCAGTGTCGAAGTGCCGCCGAAAACAAAAGGCGCTCTTGACGTCGCCGGTAAAACAAAAATTTAACCAACTTCCCCCGGTCGGATTTCTGCGAAACTTTGATATGTTTTTGACAATTAGTACCAAAAATTTCACATGTTGCAATTTTTTCCAGGTTCGAGTTTTTTCGGGCTAATTTGACCGGACTAAAAGGGGAATCTCAATACTCGCACACCACTCTTTATTTACTTATTTTATTTTTCGCTTTTCGTGTGTGTTTATTTTGTGGTGTATTGTAGGAATGTTGTCTTTGTTTTTTTTGTTTGTAATTAACTTGTGTAAAAAGAAATAAATATTATTAAAAAAGGGCGAAACCAGTGACGGCTCGCTCGCCAACCAACCAACAGGCGCCCCCCCCCCCCCCCCCCACACCCCCCCCCACACACACACACACCTGCTGCACCCACCACCACGCACGGAGACGCTAAACGGGCTCTCAACTTCGACGACCAGCCCCCACCACCGGACTCCAAGCGAGGCGCCTTGCCCTCGAAAGCTGCGTCCTCCCACAGGGGAAGTTCAAGAAAGACTACCGGCCGCCTGTCACCTCCTTCCTGTCTGACCTCCTGAAAGTCGAGGAGACGATGCTCGCCCAAGCTCGGGTGCTGGCCCTAGAACTCAAGTATGGCCAATTCACCAACGCAAAGTGGAGAGACCTGAAAGAGATGGACAACACCTTCTGCGGACCCACGACTGAGCCAGAGCTGAAGCGCAAACTCGAAGCCCTTCGCCGCAAGTTCCCCGTCCCCCGGGGGATTGTAATGTAGACCATCTGCACTAATTATGGCTAATGCTCTCCTAACCCTGCTTAGAGCGATGGCGGTCTCGTTGATCACCATTAACGCCACTCCACGAGGCCCCCAAGCGCGAAAAAACTCTTTCACGCCCTTAAGACATCGAATTGCGACATTCGTGCAGGAGACCCATATTTCATCACCGACGGAAATGGCGTCTTGGGGAAAAAACTGGGGGGACTAGCTTACTGGAGCTGTGGGTCTCCTCACGCCCGCGGGGTCGGAATTCTCCTCAATCCGAAACATGACTTTAAGTTTCTCGGCCTCTTGAGGGCCGGTTCCTCAGCGTCCTTATCGAGGTCGATAACACTAAACCCCAACTCTACAACGTTTAGGCCCCGAACTCCCTGGCTGAGAGAGTGACCTTTATCGGTAAACTGTGGCAGCTCTCTCACCCGGGGATTCGCGCTGTCATTACCGGGGATTTTAACTGCATTCAGGATTCAACTTTAGACAAGTGGGGAGGTAACTTGCCCAGCGGCACGTTAGGGTATCCGGCTTTGCACGACTATCTTGAGGGGTTCGGGGTAGACATCTATCGATCACACAATCTAAACGGGACTGCGGCAACGTACATCACAACCACTGGCACTGTGGGCACGCGCATCGATCGGATCTACCTTCCGGAATCCTTCGTGGAATCGGTCAAGTCGTGCGACATCGGTCACTTGCCATTCTTGGACCATTCCGCGATGCGCGACCGCCTTATTCCAGACACCGAGCCACCGGGGCAAGGGGTCTGTCTCAGTCTTACAGGACCAACAGTTTTGTGAGAGCGTTGAAGCCTTTGGGCATGACTAGCAGGCTCAAATTCAAATTTTCCTTAAATACCTCGCTGTAGCAGCCTCCATGCGGCTCTCAAAAGAGAGAAGGACGCGCCAACGGACCCTTGAGCGTGAACACCTACGCCTTAACCGCAGACATCACCCGTCTACACTCCATACAACGCGAACTAGACGATATTCACACTCGGACTCTAGAAGGGGTTGAAGTACGCTCTTAGGCCCGCTGGCTAGAGAAAGAAGAGAAACCCACCCGGGTTTTTTTTTTTTCAACCTAGACGGCCAAACAAACCATCACCTCGCTACACACACGTGATGGCCGCACAGTATCCTCCACAACAGACATCCTTGCCTGTGTGCGACAATTCTACACCTCACTTTGAACCGACGGATGCGTCCGCCCAGGATTTCTTGCTTGCGGGCCGAAGGCCTGTGCAAGCAGAGCACCATACCATTTTAAAAAAAAATTTAACGGTGACTAGCGAGCAGCACAAGGAGTGACACGTGAAGTTGTAAAAGTAATTTTCATTTAATTCCGACGCTAATCGTATAGCGCTAATCGTATGGCCCCAAAAAACTATTACAAGCCCACACGTTCAATAACATAATGGGCGTTTAGGAACGTCCTTTACGGCATAAGAGTCACTTCCTAAGGAAGTTAGCACTCACACGTATGTAATTTCGTGTTATATATGCCATAACTAACTTGTAAACTGTTATTCCCTGATGAAGTCTCCCTAACAGACGAAACGCGTCGGAAATAAATTACATTACTTTTACAACTTCAAGTGTCACTCCTTGTGCTGCTCACTAGTCTGCGTTAAAAAATTTAAAAAAATGATTTTTTCTTTATTTTTTTCTTTATTTTTCTGGTATTAAACCTTTAGCGTACGCCGTCCGTCCGTGTACACATGGAACCCTGTGGTATGCAAAGAAAAAATTATATCTCCTCAAGGGAACATGCTAAGACAACCATACTTGGGATATTTTGTCTATGCCACAAGGGGGGTGCTGTAGTACGGACACGTGATGTGACGTCATCGATGACGTCATCAGTGATCGAAAAATAAATATCTCGTGAAGGGAAGACTCTAAAACAACCAAACTTTGGTAGTGTAGTCTAGGTCACCAGGTGAGCAAAATGAAGTGGTCACGCGATATGACGTCATCGATGACGTCATATATGCTTTAAAAATGAGTATCTCATGAAAGGAAAACCATGTACACATGGAAATCCCTTTCATTTACACAGAAAACTTTATAACCTGGAGCTCCGCTTTTAGCCAGCAGCGTTTTAAATTTCGTGAATGTAAACAATGACGTCATCAAGGATCGGCCTATAAGAAACCATATTTCTTTAATCCTTCTAAAACAATAATTATGTGCGCTTTTGCACAAATATTGTGTAGTTGAATCTGTTCAGGAACTTTTGCTTGGTGGTATAATTTTTGAAGTTGACGTGGATGTGTTACAACATCAATGTGTCTCAATCCAACCACGGGGAAAGAATAGGCTTATTATCGATCGGCGGTTGATCAACAGGTGTTTGTACAAATTCAAATTCAAGTATGAAAATTACATTAAACATTTTAAGTCTTTCCATTCTGGAACATAATTTGACTGTTTTCCGTTTTTTTGTTTTCACACAAACCACGACAACTGAGAGAGAGGACAGCGAACTGGATATTATTATGTTGCGCCATTAGTCATTGAACTATAAACGAATAAATTAAACCCTCCACTATCCAATGATGAATGATGTGATTTAGAATGTAATTTAGAAGGTATAGGGTGTGCTAGGAAGAATGCCTTCACGGCAACAGGAAACAAAGGAAAACCAAACACAACTAGTGACAGCAGCACATACAAACAAAAGCAAAATGTAAACAAAAGCATTCTTTGCGTTTAAAATGTAGCCTGCCTAATGAAGACTTTAGCGCTACCTCACAACTGCGTCGCGCAAAAACGTTTGGCTAAGCGTTAAGAATTTTCCGTGCCCGGCCGGTGCTCTTGAAATTCTTTGAACAAAGGATGTTTTCGTCGTGCGTTGATTAGAAATTTAAATCTCAGAAAGAGAGTAAAAAGCAATCAACAAAAGTATGCATTTTTCAAAAAGGCAATTTTAAGAATTAAGATTATTTAAAGAAAAAACAAGCGACCAACTGGTTCTAGAAAAAATCAACAAAGCGGTCATCAATGAATAACTTGTCCGGCTCCGACCTGCTGAAGTAGGCCTTCTTCCCGGCTTCCTTTGCCTCTTTTAGCTTTCCCTTTTATCGACGATCGCCTTCGGCACATCGGGCGAGACTCCAAATCCGAGCCCCTTCGGTAGCTTTACTGCTGCAGAGAACACATCCTCGCGGTCCGGGTAGCGGAGAAAACGGGCAATAACCTGCCGTGGCTTCTGTGCTGAGGAGGAGTATTTTCCGATTCTGTGGATTCTCTGGAACTCTATTGTTGAAGCTTGCTCTTCCATTCCAAGCTTGGCAGACAAAAATTCGCGAAGGACTGCTTCAGTATCTTCTTCTCCATTCTCTGACTCAGGGACCCCGAAAAACGTCTAACATACACGTCTAACATACACGTCTAAGTACAGCTTCTCCTGCCGCAACTTTTCTAGCTCTCCAGAGTTCACGGTTTTGTCTTTTACGTCATACAAGTTCGCTCTCAATGTCATGATTTCCCCATTTAGAGCCTCTAAACCCGTCTCCAGCTCCTTGACTCTATCGTCCGTCTTTCTCAGGCTTTCTTTAATACCCGAAAAGTCGTGCCGAAGATCCACTATTTTGCACTCAATAGTAGAGGTTTTGCACTCAATTGACATCAAGGGACACTAAACGGCCTAACACTTGATCAACCTTCGAGGATAGTTCGTTCATACTTTCTGTTGGACTGGCGATAATATCTTTGCTCTTCTCACTTTAAAGTCTTGTTTTCTTTTTGCTCTCTTCCGTTTCTGATTCGGAGCTACTTTTCCGTGACTTCCTCTTTAAATTCTTGGATAAAACATCCATTAACCAGAAAATTTGAACAGAGCACTTTCACACACGTCTTCACGCTGCCATGGCTCGACCCAGTCCTCAAGAATGCCATCCCCTTAATGTGTTAAATGTATTCTACTAGTTCCAAAACTTTTAACTGCCCTGAGCGGGGTAACGCGGTTAATCATTGTAGTTATAGAGGGATGATCACAGCATTTCGACAGTGTAATTCCCAAAATTTTCTGCCCCCTCCCCCCTCCCTAAGTAGCTATAGCTTTCTATACAACATTCACTTGATGGAATAAGTAGGTTTTTACGCCTATTTCTTTTAAAATAAACATTATGACCTTGAGATCCGTCTCTTGATTACAGTTACAATAAAATATTTTGCAAGTCATGGTACCTAGGGTAATAGTCAGTTCATTATGTCCTTTTTTAGATTGTAATGGGACTATACTACCCGTATGTGCGATCAAGTACGCGTACGGTTGCATATCTAATAAGCGTCCATCCGGGACTTAGAAATAACAATATATATACTGTAAAGGCGGTTGCCTTACCATAACCGTCATTATTACCGCTCGTACAACATGGCACAAGCTCAAATTGATGCTTATGACTACTCTGGACTCCAGAAAAAAGACTTTCACTCGATTGTTATTCCAGCCATTGCAGATGACGGACTTGAAACGTTCTGTAAGAGGATTGTGGGGGCATTTGTTGTCGTAAAACATTACGGCGATCCACATTGTTCCATCAGCGGAGATCACCTCCACATGGCTTACATCGGAACTCCGTCAGATGAGGAGGGCGACAAGATTCTAAGTCAGTGCTCGTGGTATAAATATATCACAAGAAAGGTAGCTGGAGTGAAAAGCACCAAGGGATATGGGAAGCTGGAAAACTTCATTAAATATTTAATGAAAGCGCCCAAGAAATTATACGCCTCGTCAGGTCACGGACGAATGTTATGGAACGAGGTCGCGAGACGTCTGGAACTGCCTATACCACCGGAACCAGAAATGAACTCAGATCAGAACAAGTTTAAAGAAACAGAGCAAGGAAGCAAAGTGAGGAAACTGGTCAAGCTCATCAAGGAGTCCAAGAGCCGTACGACATCAGAGCTGCTAAAGTATGCAGAGCTGGAGGGAGGATGGAAGTGGAATTTTGTGTTCGCTAATTACATCGCACAAAGTGAAAAAAAGTTCAAAGACCATTTCAGCCTGGCCAATCAAGTCATCGAGAGTGAAAGTTTGTCACTAAACTGGCTAGACGCACTCCGTCAGAGTGAGGATTTTGAAGATAATCCTGTCTACTGCAGGATCGCCAAGAAAAAAAACGTAACACAATTGTGTTTAAAGGGCAGAGTAATGCAGGCAAAAGCTACGTAGCGGTCAAGACTGCATGGTCAACCAAAAGGGAAAACCACACGCGTTGATGTCACGCACTCCACTCATTATGTGTGTGAACACGTGGCCATGGGGTCATGTTGGCAACTTACAAAAGCCGCAGCATAATCTCTGACAACCTGATCCCGTGTCCATTCCTTAAGGAGTGTAACAAGATGCTGAATCCACGTGTGTGGGGTTACTACGTGGAAGGTATTCACAATCACGCCATGCGCACTGCACAGGAAAATGAATCTGACACTTCGTCACCAAAGTCAAAGAGAGCTAGAATAGAATCAGATGAAGAGCTGATGGAAGCCGCCTCTCCAGCTAGTGAAGCTAGAGAAAAGTTAGATGAATTAATGCATGAAGAATTGCATGACGCACAGCCATTGGCAAGTAGCACTCCTGATAAGGAAAACATGGCGCCACAACCGGAAACGCCAAAAGCGTCAAAAAGAAAAAGTCCACAAAACGGGAGTTGTTTGAATGGAAAGAAGCACAACGTCTGTCTTTTCAGAAACCTCCTTTGATGGGTTAATCATTATTGATGAGGTAATGATAGTTAATTGTTAATGGACACGTGATCTGTTTATAACCTCGAGCAAGCGTCCTCCGACCTCAGTCATAATCTCGTTGCTCGGAGGACATCAGCTTTGTTTTATCAGCTACTCCCTCTCAACCTCCACTCTCCTACACCCATGGCTCATTAACTCCGGCGTTCTTCTCGACTGAGCAAGCACAAGGCCGATCCCGATTTTGTCTACGCAACCCAGCAGCTCGCTGCTCTCGAACGAGAGGTAGAGGCCACACTCGCTTGCCCTCTTCATGCTCCTCAGAGCCCAACTATCCCTTCGCCGGCGATTCCCTCCGTTCAAGCCGCGACAGGCCTCCCGAGCGCGGAACGTCGCACAACAGAGGATCAACTCCGTCTACTTAACGCGGAAAAGGAGAAGTTAGCCTTGGAATAGCAAGTGCTAAAACTCAAGACAAATCTGCAGCACAACCTGACTGAGGAGGCGGATCCCCAACTCTTGGCAGTCAACTCACACAAACAGGGTCAAAGGAAAAAGAAAACCATAGATTGGCCGCAAGAATTTTGTGCAGGTGTGTTGAGTCAGGAGTTGGAGAAGCTGGAGATGCCCGACTTCGTTGCGGGTTTTCTCGCTATGGTCAAGACCTACGAGTCGCAGCGAAAGACTGACATGCTTCAGTTGCTCGAGCTTCTGATGATCAAAGCCTCGAGCTACACTTGGAAGAGCGTTCGCGGGTTTTATGGCGCTATAGCTCGGCAAGTCGAACTGTGCCGCCTGGAATTTTCCGACTCTCACGCTATCAGAGATGTCGCATCTACTTATTTTAAACATTCAGATCTTCGCGTCTCACACCAGCCTCGGGAATACAAAGGTCCAGCTAATAAGCACCAACAGCAACAATCGCGAGCGGATCACAAGAAAGCGTGTAAACAATGGAATTACACAGGCTCGTGTCCCTGCGACGCCGCCTCTGCAGCATACCCCGGCAATCATAAGTGCCGTGTTTGCGCTAAAGATCACCCGATGCTTGAATGCCCGAAACGGCAATCGGAGATTCCGGACATCGATTTCTCATCAACCCCAAACTCTGCTTGACTACCTTCCCACGAGTCGACAACCTCGTGTTTGACCACGGACTTTCCCTTGGACTTAAGATTAACGGACTCCGATTTACATGCTGGCCACGACTTCACGACTAAAGCTGTGATACGGCACATTCTCGTCGCTCGAACTGGCTTACCTAATGCACAAGGAGCGCGAATTCCTGTTTATACTGACCTCAATCTCGAGGCGTGGGATCATTATTTGGCAGGTTATCACGACGCTATCGTTGCGACATATTTACGATTTGGTTGGCCTATAAATTACAGCGCGGATAAGTTACCAAAGTCTAGTAACCATAATCACCCTTCTGCGGATCAGTTTGTCGCTCATGTGGAAAACTATCTTTCTACGGAACTAGCGTTTCAGGCAATCGCTGGCCCTTTCAAACAAAACCCGCTACATCAACCTTTGATTTGCTCACCACTTCAAACTGTCCCGAAACGCGGATCGAACACTCGGCGCGTGGTAATGGACCTTAGTTTCCCGCCTACTGCCTCGGTTAATAGTGGTATTTCTAATGACACGTATATGGACGAACATTACAAACTTCGTCTACCTGGTATCGACCGTTTATGCCATTTTATTTTGCAGTATGGGCCTGGTTGCTATATTTACAAAAAGGATCTTAAGCGGGCTTATCGGCAAAGGACCCAAAGGACTACAACCTTCTGGGTTTTCGCTTCAATGGTGCTTACTACTTCGATCTTCGATGTCCGTTCGGATTGCGGTCCAGTGCAATGATATGCCAGCGCACTACCTCAGCGGGGAATTAAATTTTCACTAACTTTGGGTTTTCTGCGGATGTTTATCTTGACGATTTTTACGGCGCCGATATTCCTGCCAATGCTTCCACAGCTTTCAACACTCTTCAGCTATTGTTTGATCAGCTCGGTTTACAGTCCTCACCGGAAAAGGATTGTCTCCCTTCCACGAACATGCTATGTCTTGGCATAGAGGTCGATACCTCCACTCTTACTTTACGAGTTCCAGATGATCGAGTAGCTGAGCTTTTAGAGGAGTTAACGGCTTGGCAGACGAAATCCACTTTTCGTGTTAAAGAACTACAATCACTTCTCGGCAAATTATCTTTTATCACAGCGTGTGTCAACTCAGATCGAATCTTTATGTCACGTCTGTTGAATCATCTACGTGCATTTCCGTCACATAAGCGTGCCATAGCTGTCACCGCAGAGATGAGGGCTGACATTGATTGGTGGTTGACTTTTCTTCCTCAATTCAATGGAGTGTCAATGATCAAGTCCCCTTCTTGGATTTTAATTTCACCACTGACTCTTGTCTACACGGCGGCGGTGCGACTTGCTTGGACCAATGTTTTCATTTCGATATTCCTCAGCATATCCTTGCCGACGCTGGACATATCTCGGCAATCGAACTATATGTTATTGCTGTTGCCGCTCGGGCATGGGCGTCACGTCTGGCTCACAACCGTGTTCTTGTCTCCTGTGACAATCAGGCCGCTGTTTCCTCCTTAAACTCTGGCGTTACGCGTGATGCGTTTATGCAACGGTGTTTACGACAATTATGGCTAACAGCGGCGCTCCATGATTTCGAACTGCGGGCTTCCTTCATTCCAGGCGTGCACAATTCACTGGCCGATGCTTTAAGCAGATGGGACACTAACAGCAAACATAGGGACTGTGCTAGGCAAAATCTTCAGTTTGAATTCATCACAGTTCCTCCCAACGTGATGGACTTTCAGGTAGATTAATATCATTCTTTTGTCTTTGTTTTAGGTGGAATCGAGTCTACGGGTTCATCTCATTCACCTCGCTTTTGCCCCTTCCACGCACAGAAACAGGCAGTCCCATCTCCATATGTATCTTAGATTTTGCGAGTACTTCAATTATTGCTCATTTCCGGTTGAGGCTATAGTGGCCGCACGTTATATAGCTTTTCTTGCGCGCGGCGGCCGTAAACACGGGACTATTACTAATCACATCGCTAGTTTAAAGCATTTTCATCAATTTCTTGCTATCCTCTGAATTGGGACAAAGATTATTCTTTCTCACTAGCCCTTCAGGGTCTAAAACGTTATGTAACTACTGCAGTAAATAGGAAGCGCGCTATCACACCCGCCATATTGTTACAAGTACACGCATTTTTAAATCTGCGCGAACCGCTACACTCGGCTATGTGGGCTCTTTTTCTTGTTGCCTTTTTCTCCTTCTTGCGCAAATCAAATTTAGTGGCTAGCGGTACTTTGTTGTCTCAAAAAGTTATCCCTCGTTCGGATTTAGCAATTACGGAACATGGCGTGCATCTTTGCGTATGGGAAACCAAAACTATACAACATAAGGAGCGTTCGCTTTCAATTCCACTTCCAGTTATTCAAGGTTCCGTTCTGTGTCCCGTTGCCGCGTTGCGAAATTATCTTACGCTAAATCGCGTTCCTACCACCGCCCCACTTTTTTCTGTGAGGAGTGACTCCGCGCACACTAGCCCTATCACGTATACACAATTTTCACGGTTTCTTAAACGTGCTTTGGCTAATATCGGATTAGACCCTCATTTGTTTTCACCACACAGTTTCAGAAGGGGCGGCGCGACATTCGCCTTCGATTGCGGCTTACCAGCCGAGTTAATTAAGTCGCAAGGGGATTGGCGCAGCGACGCTTACTTAGTTTATCTTGAAATGACTCCTTCACAGAAGCGACAGGCGGCTGCTGTAATGGCAGAGAATATTCGTTTGTGTTCACTCAGATAGCATTTTACCATAAGACAGTTCTCTTAGTTTAGTCACGTACGCATATTAACCTCTCGTTTTCTCCTCGCCACACTTATCACCCTCAAATTTATACTTGGGTTTGGCCGCTGGAGTTTTATTAATAATAATAATAATAATAATAATAATAATAAATTACATTTATATAGCGCTATTTCTACTATATATTCAAAAGCGCTTTACAATATTTTTACTCTATCCAGACACTGTCTCCATCTCAACGCTGTGGGTTGATAACAGTTTTGTTCAAATGCGATGACCCGTTTGAACGTGCTAACTAGAGACCAATAAGCCAGCTCTGTGTTGACTATCAAATTGGCACTAGGTCTAATGCTGGCCGCCTTCTTGGTGTCATTGGTTTTGTCGTTTCCCCAGATCAAACTTCCGGGGCGTTTTATCGGGACTAATGTTTCTATTGTTCGTGATATTATTCAGTTCTGCTCCGATGCTGAACTAGCGATTCTCTCGATTGATCGGGTGGATTGGTCTTTTCTTCAAGATACCCTTGTGTCCATGGGCTTCGGCCCTTCCTTTCGCTAGTGGATTTGTACATTTTTATACGTCCTTGTCGCTGAGGTCCTTGCCTGCAATATCCGGGCCTCTCAGTTGGTGGATGGATTTTCTTGACCCACCTCCTAATCGACAGTCAAAATCTTGCAGTATGCTGATGACATCACCATCTTTTGTGCTTCTGATACAGCTATCAAGGCCACCTTTGATATCTATGCATCCTATAAGAAGGCTTCGGGTGCCAACATCAACGCTAAAAAGCCAACAGGTCTTTGGCTTGGATCCAGGACTGGTCGTTCAGACCCCCTATATCACTTAAGTGGTCATTGGCTTCCACCCCGTTGTTAGGCACTACCATTGGCCCCAGAGACCTTGAACACCAAAATGTTGACTGTCGTATTGACTCCATTAGTTGGCGACAACGTCATCTTTCTTTCCGGGGTAAGACTCTTGTAACAAACGCAGTTGCTCTGTCCGGCATGTGGTATTGTGTTACAGTCCTTGTTGTTCCCTCTTGGGTTATTGTCTCTGTTAATTCATTGATTTTTGATTCTCTGTTCTAACAAAAAATAACTTGTTTCGAGGGCTTCTGTGCGTAATTTTCCACCCGATGGGGGTTAAAATCCCCGATTTTTCACTTCGCATTCATGCTTTCCACAATCAGTGGATCCGATGATTTCTTGACTCGCCTACTGGTTCTTTGAAGGAGCTTTCTGCCCACTTTCCTTCCGATCGCCTTCCCCCTAATTTTCCGTGTGCCCTTTCCGTCTGGCGTTCTCCCAACTTTCTATTTCACTGTCATCCAGTCTTGGCTTGTTGCTGACACTACTGATGACCATAAGCTCATCCTTTTTCGCGATTTGGCCAATCCCCTTGCATCCCTGGTCTCACTGTTGCTTCCGCTTATTCTGCCTTTGTTAAACACAATACCAAACCACCTCACTCTGTTTTTAAATTCTCCTCTTTCTTCCCTGATGTTGATTTGTCTGTCACCTGGGACCAGTGCTGGTGCTGTCCCCTCGATAGAACTTGTGGTGACAAGTGAGGCACGAGGCACGCCCACAGCGGATCGATTGTCCAGTTTTGGTTATGATGTCTCTTTGCAATGTTTTTGTTCCCAGCAGCCTGAAGACCTTCAGCACCTTTTTTTTCTTCTGCCCCTTGGCACAAAGCGTCCTCGGATGGATTTCCTCACTTCTACACTTAGCTATTCCCAAATTTGCAGCCTGGAAGTGGAGACGTTTGTTTCTAATTGGAAAAATTCTCTAGACTTTTATTTCAAGACTTTTATTATCAAGACTTTTATTGTACCTAAAATACTTTACATCTCTACAGTCATGCCTTGTGATAGGGATTTTTTAAAGGAAATTAATCGAATGTTGTATGAATTTGTCTGAAATGGGAGAGACAAAATCAAAAGACTCTCACTCATTAATAATATAGAAGAGGGAGGATTAAAGATGCCTGACATTTCCTCCATGATAAAAGCCCAAAGAGTAATGTGCATAAAAAAAATTTCATCGGGGGCGAAAATGCTTTTTGGAAAACAATCTTTGACTCTTACTTGAAATATGTGGGGGGTAAATTTATTTTTCTTTGAAACTTTGAGCCTAAAAAGCTAAAATTAAATCCTTCTTTGGAAGCCTGGTTTGAGCTGAATGACACAAAAATAGAATCTGTGGAGGATATAGCCAATCAGGTGCTTTGGAATAATAGCGGAGCTCCTTTGCGGCCGAAGGCCGCAGAGCGGAGCACCATAGGTATCGCGTATGAAGAATTCAATAGCTCAAGTAAGAACTCAGGTATACTATCGACTTCATTTTTCAACGTTCAGCGGTATTCCCATTATGGTATCGCTGGCGCGTCCGTGTCTGCCTGTCTGCGCGCCCCACCACAGGCAACCCCGGAACTGTCTGTCATTTTTCTGCAGGACTCTGTCGTCTGTTCGTCTGTACAGAGTTCTTTTTCCTAACTGCATGATAAAAAATGAGACGAGAAAAAATAAAGAGAGAATTTTGATAGAAAAACCGGAAGAAATTATTCGAGGAGAGAGCTAGAAACAGCGACGGGAAGAAGCCGGGCAAAGCATAAACCACCGCCAAAGAGAGTGCAAAGTGAACAAACGAAACAACGCACGACGGTTTTTACTCTTCATCAAAAACGCTTGAAATAAAGCTGACAAATCACGATTTTAGAAAATGAGTTACCAGCGTGAAGAAGAGTGACCGATGTCATGATTATAGAAAAAAAAAGTTTGTCGAGGGAAAGAAGCAAAGCGAGTAGAGAAGAATACCAGTGAATGGTGAAGTCGAAAAAGACAAAAGAAGACGGACGAACGAAGAGCTATTGTAGCGTAGAAACCCATTTTCAAGGTAGGTACTTGAACTTTGTAGCTAGAGTATAAAATGAGCATTCAGTAGTAATCAGATTTTATCTACCGCAAACTTCAAACTTCCATTCGTGCATGTTTTTCCCGAACTTTTGCGGCTGTTTCCTCTACTCGTTTGAAAAAGATGAAAGTTGAATGCGACGATAGTGGCCGCTCGTGAGATTAGTCGTTTTTACACGCTCAACCATTGTGGTTTAAGCTTTTTTCTGGATTGCAATCAGAATACCGTATTTTCTAGTGATATATAAGTTATAGTGGAGCTGACAACTGCCGTGGCTGTGTTTACTTTTGGCGGGGAGACTCGGGATAAAGTCATGAAAGAAAAACTTGTCACGCATCGGCATGGCTGCCATCTTTAGCTCGCGAGCTTTTGGTCATCATAGGACTCGTCCAGCTCCAAACTTCAGGTTTAGATAATGGTACAATGATTCTTGAGTTTTCTAATGTATCTAAGCTATTTATTCTTCAAATTGAGACATTTTCGACTTCTCAATTTGGTTCGGCTACAACGAGTATATTACTTTTGTGCGCTAATTTAATTTTGTAGAAATTCCCTAAGATGTATTCCTGGCTGCGGGGAAGCTTCACAGAGTATTTCACATATGACAGGCAAGTGGAAATCTATCTAGGAATAATTATTGCTGACATTTTACTTTTAATTTATTGTTTGATTCATTGTTTCTCTGTCCGATAGTGTCTTGTCAGGCATGAACTTAGAAGTCATGGAAATGTATAAATTTTGCACAACATAGATGTAAATTTTGCTCAACATAGACACAATAATTCATAGACTGTAGTTTAAAAATATTGCTTGAAGTTTTGACAGCCCTGAAATCGATTTCATAAGGGATGGACCATTAGAAATTTTAGGGGGGGGGGGGGGGGAGGTAGGATTGCAGGATTTTTTCTGTATTTTTTCACAAGTTTTTTTTTTGTCTTGTCCGAATTTCCCCATGTTTAAAGATACTAGTAGTGGTTTCTAGTCATTTAATTAATAATATTGCTCTGTAGATGGTGAATAATATTGCTCTGTGGGTGTGCAGACCTATTCCAGGGCTGTTCCTTTTACAAAAGCAATCGTATTCTTATATGTTAAATATAAAAAAATTAATTAGTTTCGACATAGTAGAAGGCATTTTACAGGTAGTCGAGGGGGATCACACTTTTCTTTCGTTGCGCATGAAGCGGGCCCATAGTTTTCATAAACACTTGCAGGTTTTGTCTTCGAGGCTCATCAGACTTATTGGTTATTTTCTTTAATTTTCAGTGACAACAGCAGCCAGAGGGGGCTTTTGCCAGAGGCGGCTTTCAGAAAGACCATACCATGACACAAGTAAAACATAATTAGAGCAGTTTCCACATGACTGTCATGAGTAATTACAAATAACTTGCTAATTGTGATTGGTTTGGGTTGTGATTGGTCAAGAGCATGGTCTTTGATCCTTATGCCAATCAGATTGTGTAGAGAAAATAATTACACAATTATACGTCTAATTAAATTGCTGACAAAAAAGAGAGATTGTGAATCACCTCTCGCTCTGTGATTGGTTAATTGTCGAATTTCTATGCATTTGATAGGATCGTGAATTACTCATGAATTGTTTTCACAGCAGTTATGTGAAAGCCGCTATAAAGTGTATTTTTACTATAAATAGTTGTTAATTGTTGCAAATGTTTTAAAGTACTTAAAAAAATGGAGAAGACATCCTCCCTTCTAGTGTCGTCTGTTTTAAAAAAATTGGAAGCGAAACTTGATATGTTTCATTAAAGTTGCTATGCAAATTAGCTACAACCACTAGTGGTTGTATCAGATTTACAACATGCTACAGTATGCCCAGGGGGGACTCCCCTATTTTTGGGGCAGGGGTGCTTGTCAGGAACTTTCAATTTCATCCCTAAAAGGTACCATACATGGCATCGCTTAGTTGACTTGGGCTCCTAAAAAGGTATCAGCAAGACATATATTCATATTTTTTACGAGGGAGAATACGTCTGAAATTCAGGCAACTAAGGGACCATTCATTTTTATCAGGGAGAGGGGGCTGGTGGAAATGAGGGGGAGGGGGGTCACCCAAAAAAATACGGCCTCAAAGGGGGGGGGGGGGCACCCAAATAAATACGCCCCTAAAGGGGGGTCACCCAAAAAAATACAAGCACATAACAGGGAGGAAACGAAAAGTTTGCATTTTTTACAGCATGCAATATGTTTGTTACATGTTTCAACTCGCTTATATGTTTCTGATTTCACTAAATACTTAATAAAAATTTCGGCACGCTTCGCACGTAGGAAGAATTTAACATCTAATATGCTCTTTTACTTTTTTGATAAGAACAAATAAACCCTCTCAAAAATGCCCTGCACTGATAGGCCTGCCGGGCAGTCTCTATGTACGAAAGAACACCCCACAGGTATAAGCGTGAGTTCAACGTTTACTTACAACAAGCATAGAAATTCGTCATTTGGGCTGCGCTTCACGCACATGAATAATAATAATTTTTTCATTTGCGGCGCACATGAAAAATATTACCTAAAGGCTCAGGAGCCCTTCACTAGGAGCTTTCTGGACAGGCTTTGTTTACTATACACAAAAAACCTTCATGTACCCTTTTACTGAGGCTTGATGAAATGCGGTTATCAAAAGTTGGGCGCTACGAAAGAATTATGTGACCCCCTCTTTATGTAAAATCTTTTCTACTAGGACCTGAGGTGGGTGTCACGAAACGTTTAATAGTTCTGAGGGGGGATCGGTTCCTTAGCTTTGACAGAAGTAAGAAAAACGTTAAGAAGAATGAGACTGCATCACTTAGGCAAGAGTCTACCTTACAGGGCAAGCATTTATAATAGAGGGGGGGGGGGGGGGGGGCACCAGAAAAAATACATTGGATTTTTGGGGGGCCACCTAAAAAAATACGGACATGAAAGGGGGGGGGCCAACCAAAAAAATACAGGGTCCCCCCTCATTTCCACTAGCCCCCCCTCCCTG
This sequence comes from Scolanthus callimorphus, assembly GCA_033964015.1. Taxonomy (NCBI): domain Eukaryota; kingdom Metazoa; phylum Cnidaria; class Anthozoa; order Actiniaria; family Edwardsiidae; genus Scolanthus; species Scolanthus callimorphus. The sequence goes on from CM066924.1 coordinate 4,695,131, forward strand.
ATAAAAAATGAACGGTCCCTAACAAGTGTAATTTGCTTGATTTGCTAGAATGGGTACCTCTAATGGGTACCTACTGGAAATTTTTTTTGCAAGTTTTCTAATTTTACCAGAGGCCTGATTTTAAACCCTAAAAGGTATGACAAGTACCCGCACCCCAAAAATAGGGGGAGCCCCCCTCCCCCGGGATGCTACGGTCCTGTGATTCTTATTGTGTTTCTATTGTATTGTTCTTATAAACTATTCATGATTTTTTAAGCATGAAATATAAACTTCTTGTCTTGCTCATTGGCTGATTGCATTTTTAAACTGAACCAGGGAGGTTTAGGACCTATGGAAAATTTTCCAGGGGGGCTGTATTAAACTCTGAAAATTCCAGGAGAGGGGGTGTGTCTGGAGACTGGAAATTCCAAGGGGGAGGGGTAAAAAAGGTGATTTTCCAGGGACATTTTATCCAAAAAGAGATTTCCCAGGGGTATTTTGCCAGAAAAAATGGAAATTCCAGGGGTGGGGGTCATTTATGGGGTTGGAAATTCCAGGGGAGGGGGTCTTTTTAAGGGAGGTCCTCAACCCCTGGTGCGGTTTATAAATGCAGTCAGCCATTGTATAATGGGTTTGGTTAAAGTGCAACTCAAGGCTGACATTTTAATGGCTTATTTGATTGCACATTCAAAATACGAAAGAATGTTTTTTTTCGTGTTCATAGCTCTTTTGGTTCGTAGCTCTTTTGATACTCAAGATTTGTACTAATGCAAATTAAAGGATCTAAAATAAACTGTCTTTATCACTAAGTGCTGGTAGCCATACTGTAATACATACGACCCTATCAGAGACAAGAAAAAACTTTACCCTATGGCAGACCTACCTGTTACCTATCCTCCTCATGCCTATGGCAGACCTCAGGAGCCTCCCCAAAAAAACCCTAGCATATCCATCTACCATATACGATGGAGTGCCCCACCCCATGCCAATTGGGCAGTTGGGCAATTCCTTAGAATTCCAGGGTGGGTGGAAGTAGAGCTTCGAATTTCAGGGCGGGCACCCTTAAATACGACATTCCAGGGTGGGTAAGCACAATTTCCAGGGTGGTCATGATAAAATCACTGGAACTGCAGGGTGGTTGGTTCAAATTTAAAAAATCCAGGTTGGGTGGCTTTTGTTGTGACTGCTGCCCATTCCTTCTTAACCAATAAATATATTTCTTATTGACTGTTCAAGTTTTCGCTCACGCAATCCTGCTCTAAAATACATATAAGTTTTGTGCTTGTAATCTAATTGTAGGATCCCAGATTTTGGAATGACACATTAACTCATGTCAAATAACGTATTGCAATTTTCCATTCACATGGAATATGTAACCAGGAGCTCCGCTTTTAGCCAGTGGCTAAATCTATATATTAGATTCATATGCATTGAGATAATGTCTGTATACAGCAAAAGGTTATCTGTCAAAGGTTTAAACAAGGTAGGAAACTTGCTTGACAATGATGGTGCTTTCTTATTTCACAGTAAAACGAACGATTTAAATTTTCTTGACGTGTATTTTCTAAAATGCATCTACGAAGCTATGCCCTCTATATGGAAGACTACCCTGAAACATTCGAATGTAAGTATTACCAGTCTTGTTATACCTTTAGATTTAAGTTATTATGAAATTATTGCCGGCGAAACGTCCATAGCGCTAAGCAAAACATCCTCGCGAACACTTTATAATGTTTTCTTTCAAATATTACAGAATCTCCAACCGCAAAAGCACACTTCAATTCCTTTTTCTCTCCCGCCCTTATTGATTGGGAAAAGGTGTATTTAATCCCTTTTATATGTTTGATTGAAACCAAAATTCGAGAGTTTCAATTTAAGTTTCTACACCGTATCATATACACAAATTCTAAATTGTTTAAAATTGGAAAAGTACGGTCTTCTCTCTGCTCTTTCTGCAATGCCGAGAACACTGGAACATCTTTTTATATCGTGCCCTGTCGTCATATCCTTTTGGTCTAATATTCAATCATTTCTTTCTAGGTATAACATTGTAAACAAACCTTTCAAACAATCGGATATTTTTTGGGGCCTGTATGACTCTAATGATTTCTCAACTCTACTAAATCATATTATTATCCTTGCAAAACACTTCATCTACATCAGTAAATTACGTTCGCAAATACCAAATTGCCAAATTTCCTAAACAGATTGAAATATCTTTATAGAATTAAACTTCGCATTGCGAGGGATAAGGATAACCTTCATTTTCACTTTGAGAAATGGAACATCTTACTAGATTTCTTCACAGCTGACTGCTGTATGTATACATCTAAAAACCAAAAATGTAAAAAAAATAAAAGTTGAGTATGTAAAAAAAAGAGGAAATTCTTGCTGCCTGGGTAGAATTTTATAAGTCGTTATTTACAGCTGAGTCGACAAATGCTGATATAAAGACTGAATTGCTTTGCAATATCTCTTCAAAACTCAACGCTGACCAATCTCGATCGTGTGAAGGTTCCTTGTCTGTAGATGAGCCAATTACAGCAATCAAAGGCATGGCAAAGAGAAAATCCCAAAGACACTCCCAATGGAGTTTTATCGTCCTTTTTGGTCAACACTGTGTGCTTTTTGGTCAACACTTTGTGTAGATTTGGTTGAGGTACTAAACAATTTTTTTTAATTTTTTATTAAATTTTTACATAGATATTACAATTAACAAAACAAATAACACGTAAATACACAAACATTGTATGCTAACCATTACTCCTTACCCTCCCCCCTCCCACCCTCCCTAGTCCAAATAATAGTAATAAAATAAATAACAAAAAGGCTTTCTGATGAATGGTAGATTCCATTTCTGAAGGTGCTTTAGAAGCGTATCTTTAGAGAGAGCAATAGAACGTTAAATGGATTCGATTTGTTTAACTTTTCAAAAAATAGCTATACTTAATACCGGATTTATATTTTTGTTGCGACAGAAGTATATAATAAAATTAACTATAGAATTATTCTCAATATCTTCTACTATACCTAACAATACTTCAATTTCAGATAATTTATGGTTAAATAAATTGTTGACAACAAAAAAGATATATATTGCTCTCCAGAAATTTTCAACCATGGTACATCTTAAAAATAAATGCTCGAGGGATTCGTCATTCTTTTTGCAAAAAGGACACAGTGGGGAATGCACCATGCCGTACTGAAAGAGTTTTGTTGAGAGAGATGATTATATGAATCTTTTTCCATTGAAACTCTCTATGTTTTGCCCAATGGTGGCTTTTAAGGGGATGCTGCAGATTACTTCCCACATGAATTGATCTCCAGGGTTTTCAATCTCATAATTTAGTTGTCCTGTCGGTTTTACCAGAGCTTGCGTAATTAAAAAATTGTATATGTCGCGTGATTTAATTTCATTGCATGCAATTATTTCGTCTCCAAATTAAGTCTCTGTATTTTCTAACCAAACATGTGTATCTCATTGATTGCTCGCAGTGCTTGTATGTTTCCTAATTGTTTGCTTCCATTGACCGGGTAATGCTTGAAACACACCTTGTAAGAATACGAAATCAGGCATTGTGATACCTGTGTATCTTTCTTTAAGGATATTAAAAGACTGCAGCTTTCCGCGTAGATCACTAATATCTCAGCTTTCCGCGTAGATCACTAATATCATTCGCTAGATGTGGTTTGTTAACTGGACTTTTGCCTATTTTTATATTCTTATTATTCCATGTTACTTGACTGGACACTTCCTGGTTATCTCCTTGGTCGAGATTAACAAGAAGCCATGCTGCAGAGCACTCTTCGTAAAACAGAGGGAGTGAGGAAGAGAAGCATAGAAAAAGATAAATTACAGTCTAATAATAAGGGTCCACCATGAGATTTTAAATAGAATTAAGATAAATTTCCAAATACAAGGCTGAGGTTCTTTGTACCTTTTAAGCAACATTACTCGTTGTGCTTTTATCAAGGATACTAGGTGTGGCATTTTCAATCCACCCTTATCATAATCTCCAATGATCACCGATCGCTTTATTTTATCCTTACCGTTCCAAAGAAAGTTGTACATTATGCTATTTATTTCTCTACATATTGCTTTATCGTAACATAATATCGTAACACCTATGAAGGTTTTCAAGATTTGAATTTTCACTTACAGTGAAAAACATCTACTGTAAGCTCGTTGAGCTACTGCCCTACCCAACGCGGGCCCAAGACCAGTGGGAGTCCATACTTAGAACGCATGATATCCCCTGGCGCTCGATATGGCTCCACACTCACCGCGGGCTCAGCACCAACTGGGAGTGCGATCTCCTGTGGAAAATTCGCCACCGCGTAGTCCGCACGGCGCATTTTCTACACCACCACCTCGGCCTCGCTCTCTCGCCGAAATGCCACCGAGACGTTAAAGCACGTGTTTCTCTCTTGCCCCATTGCGCGCGCGTTTTCGGACTGGGCGCTCCCGCTAGCTGAGCGGGTAAACGCCGAACCACTTAGTCGCAACCTAGCGACCATAGTCCTAACACTGGGCCTCTCGATGTCCAAAACTAACCGGAACAAAACTAACTTGGTGGTCTACATCTTTACCCTCGGGTTGTGGTGCCTCTGGGATGCCAGAAACAAGTCTCTCTTTGAAAAGCGAGCAGCCACACCTCACAGCGTGATTCGGCACGCCAAAGACACGCTCCGCAGACGGATCCAAGACTGCGCAACCCAGAATGACCGACTCGCCGCGCACCTCACATGGCTGAGCGGGTAAATGCCGAGCTCAATCGCAACCTAGCGACCATAGTACGAACACTAGGCCTCTCGAGGTCCAAAACTAACCTAAGCAAAACTAACCTGTGGTCTACATCTTTACCCTCGGGTTGTGGTGCCTCTGGGATGCCCGAAACAAGTCTCTCTTCGAGAAGCGTGAATCCACATCTCAAAGCGTGATTCGGCACGCCAAAGACATACTACGCAGGCGGATCCAAGACTGCGCCACTCTGAACGGCCGACTCGCCGTGCACCTCACATGGGGCATCGGTGATGCCCTTTGCGTGATGCGCGGCGACGACCTCATCATTGCTTTAGACAGGACAACCCGGGCAATACGTAAGTTCCGAGGCCCCTGCGAGAACTCTGTAACCAGACACTCACGGTTGCACCGGGCGCAAGCCCAGTAACCCTAGACACTCGAACATTCTGAACACTGCACCGAGCGTTCTCTCGAGTGCTCCATATATATAATTCCAAATGTAATTCATCATATGTGACCTCTCATAGGAAAACGTACAACAACGGTTAACCGTTATTTCCGATAGACCGTTACTCGACCGTTAATAACGGTCTTCAAAAGCGTTATTTTTACCTCTGCAGAGCGTTATTTTTTTAGATAGTAGACCGTTAATAACATTATACATTATTAAATAAAGTTACAGTTACTTACAAACATATCCCACATTGTCCTACATCTTTTATATACATTATTAAATAAAGTTACAGTTACTTACAAACATATCCCACATTGTCCTACATTATCCTAACTACAGCCCAAACGAAATTTCCGACTTATGAAAAAATACTTTTCAAACCTTCCCATTTCACTACATGCAAGGGGGTTTTGTTTGAGTTCTCAGCTGCTTTTTTTTCGATGCAGTGATAATAATTTAGAGTGGCTATAAATTTTTGGAGCGTTGGAGGGGTGTACAATTCTCTAGCTTTATAAAGAAGTAATTTGTATAGGAGTAAAATAAAATTAATCAATTTCTCATGACAGTGGTTCTTATCCACCCCCAACATTATTGTTTCTAACTGCAATGGCGAGAGTTCAAAACTAGCTTTTCACTGTAGCCATGTACGTATTTGAAAGTAAAAGTTTTTGGATTCAATGCATTCAAAGAAAAGGTGATCAACCGTTTCAGAATATACGTAGCAAAAAGAGCAGCTGGGGGATTCTTTCAGTTTGAATCTGTGTAAATCCTTGTTTAAATAAACTATATTGTTTAAAAGCTTGTATTGGAAGCTCCGAAGATATGTGTCTAGTGTAGAAGTTTGAAGTCGAGTGAAAACCTTAGCCCATTCAACCTTTTTTTCCAATTCTCTGTTCTAGTTTATATAGCGAGGTGGGAGATCTAAATTTTTCTTCTATGTAGTACCAATAAATATGTTTTGTAGATAACTTAGGCATTAAAATTGTTTTGTCCCCCAACTGCAGAGCCAATGCACCCTCGGGGGTTGGACTTCCATTTTGATCCGACCGCCAGTCTCTTTGTATTGACGTTTTCCATGAGGTTGGAAGAGAGAGTAAAGTCGCTTCCAATGTAGAAAGAAACCAGGAGCGACCCCTCTACTCTACTACCCTCGCGACGCTCCCGGATCCTTAAGGATGCTGGTCTATCCGAAGATAAGTTAAATGATAAAAGGAAAGAGAGACTAACGGAGTTATTATTGCCAACGTTTCGGACTCTTTATTCAGTCCTTCTTCAAGGCGGTTAGATCGTTAATAACGGTCTTTCAAAGCTTAATTTTTCAATTCCCACAGCGTTATTTTTTACATGTCCGACCGTTATTTTGTCTTCCATGGAGCGTTATTTTTTTCAAGTCCAACCGTTAATAATGGTCTCGCAAAGCGTTACTTTCAAGAATTATGAGAGGGTTACTTCCCATCGAGAACCGTTATTTTTGCTTTGCTTTGCTTTGAAATAAATGATTTTTTCGCGCTTTGAAAATTAGCGAAAAAATATTCTCTCGACGGTATGTATTATCAAGGGATTTGGGGTAGGTATTTAAGGAAGCGTTTAGGTGTTTTTCGTCCTCTTGGTGTTCGGCGCTCATGAAGCGTAATGACTATAATTTTATTTAATTATTTTATTTTTATTTTTTCCTCAGGTTCGCTTTTATAGCTGGAAGGTTCGGACGTGTATACCACGCCATCAGCAGCGATCCTTTTTTCTTTTCTTTAATAGATTTGTAGGCTTAAAAAAATGTCACTTTTTGTCACTTGTCGGAGTACCAAATTTGCTTGCCCGGACGGGCTAAGGACAGACCCGGTTGGGCTAAGGACAAGCCCCGGTTGGGCTAAGGACATGCCCCGGACGGGCTAAGGATACGCCCCGGATGGGCTAAGGATACGCCCCGGACGGGCTAAGGATATGCCCTGGACGGGCTAAGGATTCGCACGACCGGAAAGGGGGTTAATATCATTTAGGAGAGAGAGCGTTATTTCCTAAGTTGGACCGTTATTCTTGGTTCTTCTACAACAAATGTTTGAATTCTACACCGTATGTTTGAATTCTTGCCCGGCAATCAACCAACAACAAACTAGCGATAAGACGCTAAAGTATCGGTGAAATGTTTCTCCGGTTTCCTTCCTACACGTACTTAAATTCCTTGTAATAAAACGCTAAATAATAACTATGAAAATACTATAGGGAAGCTTTCTTCTTTCGTAAGTTTTGTGGGGTTTATTTACAAAGCAAGCGAGAGAACTTAGAAGTTTACCGTAGGTTTGAATTCGTACCCGGCAATCAACAAACTAAGAATTTTACTCGTGACTCGCGATTGCAGGTTGTGTTACTCGATAGTGGTACGGTAGTCGGTGTTGTAGTCGCGTGAAGCAATAATATAATCTGTTCCATGAGACTGAGAACAATGTGCAGAAGAGAAGTTTCACAACAAAGCAGCATTTTTATCACGCATTTTATTTGGAAAAAAGGTAAGAGCGGGCTTTTCACTACAACTTTAAAAAACTCGTGGAAAAGATCATACAAGAAAAGAATAACAACATAATGGCTTGCGTTTTTCTCACTAAATTTTGGCAAAGTGAATCCGAACTCAACATAACCAAACCGGAATCACATGTACCGTAATCAATCAAAAACACAAATCGCAAGAAAGGCAGGTCGGCAAGGAAAGAATGAATAAAATTCCCGAGGACGTATTACGCTGAATACCAAAGAGAGACCGTTGTTATTTGCTAAAGAGCGTTACGTTTTCAGTCCCCTTGACAGAGCGTTATTTTGAATTATTGACAGAGCGTTATTTTGCGAAACCATGGCGAAGCTAAGAGCGTTATTTTGCGAAGGCAAGAGCGTTATTTTGCGAAGCCGTTATTTTTAAATTCCCTAAGCGCTACAACCATCCCTCCGAAGCGAAATTTTTTCCTCGTCCAACTGTTATTTTTGTCCTCTTCAACCGTTAATAACGGTCTTGCAAAGCGTTACTGGACCGTTACTTTTTGTAACGGAACGGAAAACCGTTATTGTACGTTTTCCTATAAGAGGTCACATATTATCACACAGAGTATATCAGATCTCTATACCTATATTAGCTCGGAGAACCTTCTCCGCTGAAATGTATTTATTTTTATTGTAAATAAAATCTATTCAAATACAAAAAAGTATCTGTTCTCATAATTCCGCATAACAGATACTCCGAGAGCTGATCCATCCCTCTCGGGCCTCTCCCACGCGAGGCAAGCACTGCACAGCAGGCCCTCGTTAACGCGAACAACGCGTGTGGGAGAAATATACTTGGTCGTCCCCCGAAAGGTTCGTGGTCCTGTGAGGAACGAGTATAAGCCTCGAAAGAAGCAGGACCTGGGAAGCGAGTCTACACAAGTTATCACGAAGCGTGTGGGACACCCTTTTTTGTGTAATAAGAAGACATAACAAGACATCGCGTCACGGAACAAAGATATCTCTTCTTTCCCGCGTCACAATCGACCCGGACCGCCCAAGGACACTGTAGACCAAGCACACCCAACCCGGCAACGACCATGGCATAAACCAAGTTAATATCTTTTTACCCTCGAATTCGTTACTTTTTAAAATGAATCTTACCGAATCACCCAACTGCTGGTTTTGTAATGCTTTCCATAATGTAGAACATATGTTTGTTAAATGTCAAACCGTTGTTAATTTTTGGACCCTTTTCCTAAAATGGTTTAGAGACAAGACAGATTTTGAAATTCGTCTTTCATTTTAAGACATTTTGTATGGGTATAAACCAAGTGACAAGAAGTTTGTGGGGGTGAATCATGTTATAATCATCGCTAAATATATTATTTTCAGAAGTTTTATGAATAAATTGGCTCCATCTTTTGACGCTTTTCTTTCCCTTTTTGAAGACAAAAAAAATATCGAGAGAGGTATCGCTCTGAAAAATAACAAAGAAAGGTATTTTTAAGAAAAGTGGAAAATGTTTTTGAACTAATAAGAAAGCGGAAAAAGAAAATGTTTTAGAGCTAATGTCTGCTGCTTTTCTGTTGTGTGTGACGTAGTATCGTGTCAAGCGTGTATATGTATTATAAGATTATTAAGGTTATTGATATCGTGGATAAGAAATTCAATCAAAAAGTGTAAAAGTTTAAAAAGAAAATGTAAAAAGCAAAACAAAAATGTAATAATGTAATAATGTAAAAAATGTAATAATGAGCATGAAATGTAAAAAAAAAGTAGCAAACAAATAGAAATGTAAAATAACGTGTATGTAAAATGTAAACAAATAGAAATGTAAAATAACGTGTATGTAAAATGCTGTCCACGAAACAATAATTAAAAAGAAATGTTAAAAAAAAAAATATCTTGCGAGAGCAAGGGCCCGCGAGAGATCGAGATATAAACGTGACGCTGAGAAGAAGCTACGCAATACAATGCGAAAATTAGAGACACGAAACAGCGACGGCGACGTAAAACGGTTTTCGGATCTAAAAGGAAAATTAAAGGACATAGAACTGACTGAAACTCGGGGCAGAATGGTTCGGTCGAGAGCTGAATGGCGAGAAGAGGGCGTATTTCGCAAACCTCGAGAAAACTCGAGGTGAACAAGCCCTTATTCGAGCTATAAGGCGCTCGGACGGATCTGTCCGAGTGGAGTGGATAATCCCTCATGTTATAATGACATTATAATCACGCAATCTGATAATCAACACCATAATATAATTGCTAAACACTTGATCGACATATGGAAATACTCTCTATCGCGATACCGTAATGCTCTTTTTCATAACGACCCAGATAAACCTGCTTCTATCATTGACCTTTTCAAGGGGAACCTAATTATGTATATACGCTTTGATTATGACGTTCTCATCAATTATAACAAGCCCAGAGCAGGCTTTGTGTGGACATACCGAAACATACTTTGTAATATAAATACAGGCAGACTCCAAATCAATGTATAGGTAATTTTCCGTGAAGCAATTGTTGTAATTTAGCTAATTAGTTTATTACCTCTGATGAAATCAAATTAAGTTAACACTGGCATTCGTGCCAGTGAAGCGCTCATAATAGGAGGCGATTAGCACCTAATAAACCACTTGAGACTAATCCCCTCAAGTGGTGTGGTGCTAATCCCTCTTAAGTACGCCGGCCTCGAGCTCGCTATTACAACAGAGTTTCTACCGGGCAAAACACTCGCGTAGCGGCCGGGCGCTGCAATAAAAAGTAAACAAATCAAACGAAAACAAAATCAAAAAGAAAACTATCAAATGAAATGTCATCGAAAACCAGATCAAAAAGAAAACAATCAAACGAAATGTAATTAAGAACCCGATACCACAAGAATGAAACACCTTTGATCGTCTCCCTCCCAATTTCCTTATGCGCCTTTCATTCCACCTTCGGGCCTACTTCCCAAATTCCATCTTTCTGTTACCCAATCTTGGGTAGCTGCTGACAACTAGTACCACCACTGATAATCGTCTCATACTTTTTCATAATTTTGATAATCCCCTCCATATTTCCAGTCTCACAGTTGCTTCTGCTTACTCTGCCTTCATTAAGCATAACACTAAAACACCTCATGCAATTCTCAAATTTACTCCTCTCTTTCCTGATGTGGATTGGCAGGAAACTGGAAACAGTGTTGGATTTGCCCCCTCGGCAGATCTTGGAGACTTTTCATGGAAAGTAGCCCATGGGGTGCCCTATACTATACCCTATTGATTGTTTTTGCTCACAGTCTCCAGAGGACCTTGAACATCTTTTTTTTCTTCTTGTCCTTTGGCGCAGAGCATAATCGGCTGGATTTCATCCCTTCTCCATATGGCCTATCCTTCTGCTCCTGAAATATGTCTTCGTCATGCTCTGTTTAATTTCAACAAACAAGAACGCGTTGCTATTCCTCCTATTTTTTTCCTATTTGCTTTGCGTTGCTCGGCACGTCATGTGGCTGACTAGGAACGATTATCGCTTCCGGAACGTCCATCCAAGTGCTCTTGATGCCATTCACTCCATCTCTGCGAGAGTCAGGTTCTACCTTCCGTTGTTGTTCAAGCGCTGCAAATCCGATCGTTCGAGGCAAGCCTTCCTTCACAGCTGGTCCGGTAACAATGTCATTGCTAAGGTAGTCAATGAGGACTTCAAGGTTTGTATATAGTATATAAGTTTTTTTATGCACTCTCATTTGCATCCCATGGCAGCGGTCCCTTTCATTAGGAGTACTGCTGTCATTGGATGCTTTTGTTAATGCCATACCCCTTTTTTCTAGTTGGCAAATCTAATGCCGAAATCAAGGATGAGGTGGGTTCGATTCCCCGGTGATAGTTGACGAGCTGGTGCTCCCTGTTCCTGTCATGCACTCCTTGTGAGTGTCCAGACAAAAAAAAAAAAAACTTATCTGACGCGGGACGGCAATCTCATTGTTTTCTCGTGGGTTAGTGTCGCCTGTCTTGCAGGTTATTTTGCCGACGTCAGCGTCTCGCTCTTGCGAGTACTCTGTGGCGCCAGTGATCAAGCTTTTTTTGTTTGTAAGTATAACCTAGCCTTCTTGCTTTCTCATTAGGTTTCCTCTCTTCCTCTTTTTGTCCCATTGTTTGTAGTCTTGCGTAAGTCCTTACAAGGCGGTGTCTCTTTGGGTTTTGCCCACCTTACACTAAACGGGCCGCGCCTCTCCACTAGGGAGGGGTGCTTGTTTTCCCTTGACTGGCACTGGCAGGTTTGAGTGGGCGATAAATCCCAGAGGACGGGCAAACTTCAAAGGTTCCGATGTCCTGCTTTGAGGCAGGACAAATCGGGAAAACCACTGCGAAACAATAGGCTGATGTTTGTGTTGGAAATAAAACGTCAAAAATGATAAGTCACAGGTACTCGTGTAGATCAGAGAACGTGACCTTTTGGTTTTACGCGCTACCCTCTTCAGTTGCAAAATGTCCGATCAGAACACCTACCAGTCTTTTTACTACCCTCCAGCTCCGGGCTACTTCTACCCACCAAATTACGACAACTTTTATGACCCCGGGCAATTCTCAAACCAAGGCGCACAGTCAACATCCGCAGCGACGGCTAGCTTGACATTTGTTAGCGATACAAGCAGCAGCACTCCAAGCCCCGTAAACGACGAGGAGGCTAGCACTTCTGGTGCAAAGCCAACGAGCAAGAAAAAATCCGGTGGTCAAGGTCGCTTGACTGATGAACAGGAGAAGTATTTAGTCAATCTTTGGGAGGCAAACTTTAGAAAACTTGAGAGTCAGCAATCAAGGAAAGTGTGGACAGAGATTGCTGCAAAATTAAACGCACAGTTTAAGATCAAGCGCCTTCCAAGTCAGTGTGAAAGAAAAATCAAGTACTTAAAGCAAAAGTACAAAGAGGCCAAGGACTGGAACAGAAACCAGACAGGAGGAAACACCGAGACATGTAGTCATTTTGATGTCTTTGACCGGGTGCTTGGGGAAGAGACCAAGTCACTTTAGCAACAACGAAGACGGGTATGACACCGACGAGGCAAACGAAGCTCTGAAATCTATGGGAATCAAGCCGACCAAAAGCAGGAATGAAAGAAAGAAAGGAAAAGGAAAAGTAAAGGGGCGAAAGCGAAGCCTGCCTTACAGTGATGACGATTCCGAGGAGTTTACTAAATTCGCGGAGAAGCAAGCCAGCAAGAGCAAACGCAAGCCATGACTGGTTTCCTAGCAGCCCTAACCAAGTCCTTGGAAAAAAATTGAACTTATAAACTTTATATAATCATATCAATTGTATATGAGAACTGCGTTTAGATGCAATAGTTTTATACTATTTATTATTATTATATTGTACATCTCGATATATCGGTTTCTTAAGAGCGAGTTCGCGCAAGTATCGCCTACGGCCCACAAAAACTCAAAAATCGAATTCTCAAAAACTACACCAGAATAAAGCCTTTGGGTCACAATGTATGAAAATAATATTCTTAGTTCGATCAGCGAAAATTTTTTTTTTTTCACGAAACGACTTTCACCGATCGAGGCTCGGATCGGCAAAAAATCACACAGAAAATTGTCTCAAAATCGTGCTAATTTTCATTGCCCAAACTACATTTTTAGCAATATTTAAGAAAATCCAGTAGCATTTAAGCATCTTCTCTGCTGTCTAGAACAATTAAAAATGGATTATCTCGATTCTGCGAATTTTGAGAGCTTTTTGAAATTGATCATTTTGCGAAGCCGTGTCGCGGCTCAAAATTTCCCGATTTTGATGTGCCCTAAATCGACCTTGGTACATGGCTCTTGACAAAATGTTTCATTTTCTGAAAAGACCAATCCTTCCTCTGTTCATTTCTGCAAAAATATTTTGGGGGAATTTAATTGCCGAGTACTGAGAGAAGCGAATGGAAGTCACTCTGCAGCAAAGAATTTCATCGACACTTGACAAGTTACTAACAAACATTTACCATCTCCGTGTTTATTTTCGAATCCTTGCCCCTTATCTTCACACAATAAACATTATAAGGTACCTGAATACTTGTTTACTACATAATTGGCGAAGAAAAGGCATAATTTCCGTTTTACATACCGATAATAACTCCCAAGTGCGTTCACTTTGTTGTTTTGACATGTCTCTTCCCACGTGCGATACCAAACTCCAACACAATATCATGCCAGGATTGCAAAATAATAAAATCAAAGCAGCAGAACCCTCAACAAGAGCAATAACAGATTCTAGACGGTTCAAAACTGGCCTATGTGGCATATTTCAGGAGTTAAAATCAGAATGTTCCGACTAAAATGTTCTCCCCGAGTCGCGTGCTGTCAAAAGAAACACGGTAGTACCCGGGCCACCCACACGGAAAAAGGCACAGGGAGTCCGAGAGCTGGACGATCCTCTGAGGGATATTTTTATGATTTCGGCCACTGAGAAAATCGTAATTTGCACGTGTGAAATAATACGATAATGCCCACTACGCGAAATTCGTTAAATCCATTTTATACAAAACATTTTTATGTAATGAGCTTTTGTTAGTAAAACAGAGTAATACATGGGCACTAGGAGATATGAAATTTTCTTCTTGTGAGCAAATCTGGTATTTGACTCGTTCGCGCAAACTTTGAACAGCGTAGATAAATTCCATATTCCTTCGCGTCCATGTATTCTATATTTGTTTCGAGGGAAAATACGTCCTCTTGGCACCTTTAAGGGGGCCAAAATAAACTAAACGACGCCATGTTTGGTACTTGAGGGGTGAAATCGAGAGTTCCCGACGTAGCACCCCCGCCTCAGAAATCCAGAAATGGGGGAGTCCCCCCAGGGTGGGGTGGTGGTGGTGCATAATTTATCGTTTACAAATGTCACATTCAAATTACAAACATCAACTACATTCAGGCATATAGAGTGCTAGTCTAACACCTTGCCAATCCCCTTGAATTTCCAGGTCATCGCACCCTATTCCCTTGAATTTCTTTCCCTGCCCTCTTCCTTTGAAACTCCAAGCTACCCTAGAAACCCTTAGAGTTTCCAGAGGTACCCCTTAACACCGTTACCCAGGCCTCAGAAAGACCACTCCCCCTGAAATTTTCAGGATAGCCTAAACAGACCTTGGAATATCCAGTCCTCAGATGGACCCCCTGGAATTTCCAGGCCTCATGTAACCCCCTTACTGGATTTGGGGCTGCTCAAATGGACAGGGACGGCGGAACAGTTTTCAAAGTGTGTGTGTGTGATGGGAGGGGGATGCTCCTTAGTTAGATTCTATTACAAGATAGAGAGCCTAGAGAGCCTAGAGCCTAGATCTACGTAACATCCATACCATCAAGCACAGAATTCGCCCTCGCGCACCTGAGGATTAGTGCACATAGATTAGAAATTGAGACTGAACGGTACGAAAGACCACACAAAAAGCCTGATGAACGTATTTGTACTAAATGTGACTTAAAAAAAACAGGGGACGAACATCATTTTTTAGGAAGGTGCAAGCTTTACTGAACAAAGGAAAAAATTGCTTGATGGATGAAAATAAAGATTCTAATAAAAAAACACGTACTCTTTCCTATACGGTGTCGTTGAAATAGATAAATTGAATTGAATTGAAATTGGGGAGGGGGGCTGAACTTAGTCAAAAGGTATGAAAACTTGACAAAATCGAAGGGGGGGGGGGGGGGTAAAGACCCCTAGAGACAGTCAAGTAGAAATAAACAACCCTGCCCTAGACGATCGACTCCCCCTGTGGCGTTGTCCGTGTAGAGATCTGGTACTACCGTGTTTGTTTTGACAGCACGCGACTCGGGGAGAACATTTTAGTCGGAGCATTCTGATTTTAACTCCAGAAATATGCCACATAGGCCAGTTTTGAACCATCTAGAATCTGTTATTGCTGTTGTTAAGGGTTCTGCTGCGCTGATTTTATTATTTTGCAATCCTGGCGTGATATTGTGTTGGAGTTTGGTATCGCACGTGGGAAGAGACATGTCAAAACAACAAAGTGAACGCACTTGGGAGTTATATTATCGGTATGTAAAACGGAAATTATGCCTTTTCTTCACTAATTATGTAGTAAACAAGTATTCAGGTACCTTCTAATGTTTTATTGTGTGAAGATAAGGGGCAAGGATTTGAAAATAAACACGGATATGGTAAATGTTTGTTAGTAACTTGTCAAGTGTCGATGAAATTCTTTGCTTTTTCATCATGGTTTTCAGATTTTGTGTATTTTGATAATGGGATTATACCTCTTGTTATGCTGCGCATCATTCTAGAGACTGATTTGTTTGGGATGACTTGAGATTGTTTATCAGAAGGATCGAGAAAGCCACAAAAGTTATGACCAATACTATATAGCTGCAATTGGTTTTTCAGAAGAGAACCTTTTTCGTTCGTGGGATCCATAATATCTATTAATCCAGTCGTAGGCCGATTGCCCAATCTAATGACCATCTTTTGTCAATCTCCATTGCTGCTGCAAAGATTTGGAATGTTCTTTTCACATAAATGAATATTGTACAATGATTATTGTATTAAGTCAGTTTCTAGCGTAATAAAAGGAAAATTACAGAAATTATTGCAGTTGTGACAATGACCTGGTCACACATTGAATAACAAGCAATGCTTCAATACTATTGCATTAAGGTGATAAATTGCTGTATGTTCACGCACGAGAGGAGAAAGGATTGTCTTCCTCCCATTACGAACTTAAATTAAAATTGCTATTCAGTTATGCCGTCACAGATAAACATTTTGGTTCATGCTAAATGGTATACAGACAATCAGGCCACCGCCCGCATAATAGAAGTTGGCAGTATGAAATCGTATTTGCACAAGTTCTCACAATATATACACAATTGTTTCGTACTGTATGGATCATAAAATGGCCTCTTTGTTCACTTGATTCCGAGAGAGCTCAATTCCCAAGCAGATGCATGCATCCAGCGAAATCAGAAATCAGAGATTGTGATGTTTGGCATTTATCGAATTTATGTTTCTATCTATTAGAGAATTTGCTAACAAAAACGTTCTCTTTTCTGGGTCTTAAATATTGTAATTGTTGGAAGTCGATTGACAAATAGCAAAGTCGATGTGACATCGCTGCACGGATTAGTGCAATGAGCTGAAGTAAAGAGCAATTACTTTTACAAAGGTAGTGTGTTTGCTTCAACCATACTACCCATCGTATAATGAAAATACACCGCTCTCTGATTTGCAACCACGCATGAATGGAAAGTGCTCTTACAATATCAACGATAGCACAAGAAACGTTGATTGACTGGTAATATAGTGTTGTTCAATGAAGTTTAAAATTTTGAACTCGCTTTGCAACAGCGAAAACAACAATTTTATGTGTACCTCAGACAAAGAAATATATACGGATATGCATCTGAAAGAGAAATTGAGGTGCTTGTTTCCAATAATAGTGAACTGCTAATCCAGTCCGATTAACTTTAGGCTCAATTTTACTGGTAATGGCTCTTTGATGGCTTCTCCTGCAACGTCCAATTTTTTATTTACTTATATTCATTTCCTAGAGATCCTGCATCACGTCTACTTTGTTCCCACAAGCGCATTTAATGACAGTGCAGATCAAAATGAAAAAAAAAAAGGTCTCACAGAAGAAAGTATTATCTGAAAGTTGACGAAGCCTCAAAGGATGACGCAGCTGAAGAAGAGGACGTAAACAATTGCGAAGAGGTTGGAGAAGGAAATGTTAATGACACAGCCGATGAAAGCAGAGAGAATGAAGAATGCGACGGCAATGCACCTGAACGAGACAGCGCAGATGATGAAGCTCCAAAAATTGATGCAGTTGGTTTTGGCAGAGAGGATGTCGAAAGAGAAGATGATGACAACGCAGTTTATGATCACAGAGAGGACGGCGAAAGCGAAGATAATGACGACGCACGTGATGATGACAGAAAGGATGGCGAAAGTGAAGATGGTAATGACGCAGTTTATGATGACAGAGAGGATGTCGAAAGAGAAGATGATGACAACGCAGTTTATGATCACAGAGAGGACGGCGAAAGCGAAGATAATGACGACGCACGTGATGATGACAGAAAGGATGGCGAAAGTGAAGATGGTAATGACGCAGTTTATGATGACAAAGAGGACGTCGAAAAGAAGAAGATGATGACAACGCAGTTTATGATGACAGAGAGGATGTCGAAAGAGAAGATGATGACAACGCAGTTTATGATAAGAGAGGATGGCGAAAGTTAAAGTTAATAATGGCAGAGAGAATAGCGAAAGTGAAAACGTTGAGGAACTGAATGATGATGGAAGAAGGAGAAAACAAGACGAAAAAGAGGGCGCAGAAATAGCGTACGATGAAGATGATGTACAAGAAGGAGAACGTGCTTTTGCTGACAACATTATTTTCTGACTAGCCATTCTGACTAGCCGTTCCGACATTTAAGGGCTACCTGAAGGAAGCTGTATAATTACAACGCCAAACTGAAATGTTAATGGACGGCTAGTGGAGCTTGTACGCCACCATATATTCTCCTTAGAAATCGCCGTGATGATCCAGGTAATAAATGCGTACTCGAGGACTGCTCTTTCACCCAAAACACAGATCTCTAAAGAACTAAAAATAGTCTCGCGCGAAATCAAAACAGAATAGCTATTAAATAAAATAGCTGCTGACGATTTTTTTTTTCGAATTTTGCCACTTTTCAGTGGAGCAGAAATCTGCCTTCTCTTTTCCGAACCCGACATGTTTGGTATCAGAACAAAGCTGCTTCCTTAGGCCATGGCTTTCCGCCTTCCGATCTCCTCTTCGATAAACAACGAGTGAGAAACGAGCTACCGAAGTGGATTGTCACCAGGCTCACGTCCGAGCCCCAAAGTTGCCACGATTCAAGTTACCGTTTTGGCGCGCGTTTAGGCCCGCCGTGTTCGATTTGGCAACACGCGCCGAGGCACTACGAACAGCCTGGGTGCTTAGATTCCTAGACGCCTCAATGTCAATGGAGGAGAAAGTTAAACACCCAGGCTGGTTCATGACTAAACACATTATCGGACGCCAGCTACACTATCTAAAGAGCGAGTGGAGACTGAATGGCAACAGATTTCCATACGCTCAGGAACCCACCCGGTCGCTTGTTTATTGAAAACCCTTAGAGACAATCCTACATGTTTAGTGGATCCAGTGTGAAGGGCTGTTAATAGACGGTTAATGGCGTGTATTACCAACCCACTACCCCTACGGCTTTGGGGGTGAATACCATAAGGGAGCAACAGGGAAGTAATAAAGATACGATATCTAGGCAGTATAGAGCTCAGTAACGAGGCACCATAGAAGCATTATAAAATAAGTACGCCAGATGTAATTAAGAGTTGATCTATGTAAATAAACCTATTTAAAAAACAAAAAAAATATGTTCTTTGTTCTTCACTTGAGTAGTTTTGTGAGGCGAGAGCACCACACATTGAAGACGAGTATCAGCCTCGGGTTTGAAGGTGTGTTGTGCTTCTCGTGAAGCGATTCCTTTTACAACGTTGTAGTACAAAAAAGAGTGTTTATTCTCTTTTCTGGCATTTACCCGCGTATAATCGCGCTAATGCATGTCATCTCCCGTGGCAACCTCTTATGGGGAAGGTGGTGCTGTCACTCCCATATCCTCAAAAGCTGAGGAAGCCTTGTCAGATGAACAAGATGGAACTCCGGAGTCAGAATTCCTGCCTGGCTAGAATCATTGTCTTTGAAGGGGAGGCCGGCGTAGACGTCCCAGAATGGAATGGAAACCACCGGGGAAGAGGGAACTCCCCCAGCAGGCGCCTTTTCAGGAACAGCAGCTGCATAGCTTGCAGGACCAGTAACTGGCGTATCAGGGCTAGCAGCAGGCGTTGCCGCAGCCCATGGGCCAGGGGAACAGTGACAACCCGCCTGTTAACATGCGGGGAAAGGTCAGGGGCGCGAAGGAAGAATTTGTAACCTCCTCCCTCTGTTGAGACTGAAGAGGTTCTGGAAGAGGGTGACTCTCAACAACGTTGTTTTATTGTAACTTTTTTTATATGTGTACAGATGAAATTCTCTAAATAAAAATAAATAAATAAATAAACGTTCCATTGTCGTCACACCCTCCTCAACTCCTGCGGGGCAGGGTGACCTAGTGTGTATGTTCCGGCAACTTGAAGGTAAAATGCCTAACAAATTAGTGTCAGTGTAGACTGCTAATAAGGCGCGTTACCCGCCCACTACCACTAAGGCTACTACCCTATGTGCCTGCTGTTCCACGTGAGGGAACAGCAGGGAATCTTTAATAAAGATACGAGATTGGGTAACGAAAAACCCCCAAAACGACCTCGCATGGTTGATCTTAGCCGGAGCTGTCAAAGTGCGGGCGTCCCTACTCGAAAAAGGGAATCCATTGAACACTGCCTACGGGCTAGCAAGGTGTGGAGACGGTTCCTCCCTCTCAACCGAGCGCTTGACAGGGGATTTGCGTTCTCCTTTTGAGGAGCCTTCACGTATCGACAGATAGCTGCCAAGCGCGCTATCTCATTAATACTATTTTATACCACATTTGGCTATCTTGCAATCGCGCTACATTCGTAACTTAGAATTATCGGATGCCTATAGGACTTATAACCAAGAATCGAATGGACCGCGAAGCCGGATAGACAGATTTTAATTAGATGCAACTAAGTTAAATCATGTACTATGTTCGGGGATCGAGGCATTTTCTCTTGCGTCTGACCACAATCAAATTAAGGTTGTGTTGTCGTTTGGGAAAATTTCACGCGGCAAAGGCGCGTGGAAATTCAACACCTTCTTGCTAAACGATCCTGAATTCAACGAGGAAGTGAACCTTTTTTTGGACCGTTTAGAAGACAAACAAAAATCAGTTTTAGCCTGAGTATCGGGCGGAATTTTATTTTTCTGTGAGAAAATGCGAGAGGAAAAATAGAATTACGCCTGACACAATCATTGTCGCGGCGCCTTCCGCCCCCTTCAAAGCGGCTGTCAAAATCATATCAAAAATTGTCGTCAGCTGTCGTCGCCTATTGTCTCGCTCAAGTACGTTTCCCTCAACCAAAACCAAAACAGTCGAGCTTGCTTGTTTCTTTCGTTTGTAAAAGATCAAGCTTATATTAAATATGGCACAAATCCGGATCAGTCCCCTTATTTTCTCCAACAAAAGTATCTGGAAAGCTTGGAGCTCGGTCGGTTATCTTGGGAAACCTGCTTTAAAGTGTGGACTGCGTGGGAACCTCGGCGAGCGGGTCTCGATGTGTGCAGGAATTCCGCAAGGAAATTTCTACTACAGAACTGCATAAGCTTATCACGAGCTCAAAGGACCGTTTTTTCTAGCGAAAGCTGCCGAATCCTGCGGGAACAATTTAGCCTGAGCTAGGAGAAAATTTAGCACTGCCGAGCATGCCCTTTTGTTTGTTATCGTTGATCTTCGAGGGATGCCGTTGAAATTCCGTTAGCTTTTAGCACGACTTGCTGCTTTCGGGCCTAGTAACGATACTCGCAAGGGTCTTCTCTCCATCCTTCTAAAGCCAGAAGCTAGCGTACAGCATCGGTGTTGATAAATTAGCGTTTGTCAAAAGCAGTTGGCAAAGCTACTAGAATTTGAGGCACGCGGTCTGCTCTTCTTTTACTTGTATAGCAGGAAAAAAAAACTGTATTCCAGATTCTACATCATCTTCAAACTCTCTTTCGTCCATATTCCGACTTTGAAAGGACGAATTTATTAAAATCTTTGCGTTCGTGTTCCCGAAAAATTCCTCTCTCCCATCGCGGCTTGTACTCGCGGCTTGTACTCAAGCGCTTCCAGTTTCGCTTCCGGTTAAACTCACGTGACGCGTCCCGTTGTCTTTAGGCCAATCAGCGCAGCATTCAGATTCTGAATGTTGAACATGAACTTTTGAATGCATTTGTGTCAGGCCCTCTCCCCTCAGGCTAAATCAATCATGGTGAGAAACTGTGAAGCTCAAGGTCCGCGATATATCAATTTCTCAGGCGAGAGCAAGAGCCCGCGAGAGATCGAGATATAAACATCACCTTGAGAAAAGTTACGCGACGGCGACGTCAACGGGTTTTCGGATTTAAAAGGAAAATTAAAGGACATGACTGAAACTCTCGGCAGAATGGTTCGGTCGAGAGCTGAATGGCGAGAAGAGGGCGAGCGGTGTACTAGGCATTTCTAGATATTTCTCGTTGAAGGCCGTAACAAGAAGCACTTCGATTCATATCTGCAGGCCATAACTTCCTGATTACTGGCCAAGCCGGCGTCGGGAAATCGAGGTTGGTCTCAAGCATTATAAAGAATTGCGAGTCTTGCCTGCTAAAATGGCGATCGAGCGATCTATGTCATCTGTCAGTTTAATAAAGAAATTAAGGGACAATATTATTGTTATTATCTCTACGAATCATTTATTATTAAAAGATCTCATCGCATACGTGAATGATGAAAATATCCGTGCGATATTTTCATCTATTGACCAGATGAAAGCTTTCGACCGGTTGACTGGAGTTTCCAGTTTAAAAGCGTTTAATTTCGGGTCTCTTTTATAGATGGTCCGAATTCTGTACATGGATATATCTAGCTGCATTAAAGTGCCATAAGAATGCCCATCTTTCCGGGTCGTTAATTAAGTCAGTGATTTGCTCTATGTTCTGATTGCTGATACTTTTGCGTGTCTCGTGCGGAATCACACATTTTTTCGTAAATTCTGGCTCTTTCTCTGTCAGTTTTGATCAATATCAGTACTTTAGTGTTCTAAGAGTTTACAGAAGCATTTTAGACAGCAAATTTTATCTGAAATTCCGCATTATGAGTCTAAGTTACGTGTCGCAGTCAAGCAGTCCTTCGACTTCCAGCGAGCCATATGGCTCAAAAGACACTGGGAAAAAGTCAAGGTTAGTAAAGGTTTAAAGTACGTATTACTCTCAAATGAACTGCACAACTTATCTTCTTTCTGTTTAAATCAAGAAATATTTCATGTTACTCTCCTTTCCAGATACAAGTACTACTGTTACATGTAGTTATTGGTTTTGGTCACAGTTTAGGAAGAAGACCTTCAGGAATCATTGTGAAATAATAAGTTATGAATGATGGATTATAGAGCTATTGGCTTTGATTGCTTATGTAAATCGAGAATTTATTATAAATTGTTTTATTTTCGTTCTATTAAATGAGAAAATAAAAGTTGTGACCTTTACTACTGCGTTTTCTTGTAAGTATTGTTTGCAAAGTGCTTCTTTTTTAGTTGATACTTTAATTGATAGTTTATGAATTGACAGGAAACATTATATTTATTCTTATCAGCCAAAGAGCATTACTTGTCCGTCCGATGCACGATGATGTCATGGGCAACAGCAACTGAGAGCTGAAGAACAGGTTAAAAAAGACTAAATCTCGAAAACATTTATTATTATTATTATTATTTTATGTTACGTTATGGCTTTGCCAAAAAAGAAATAAATCGAATAAAACCATACTTAGTATGATAAAACCTACAAACCAATATAGGTGCTAACGCCTTTTTTAATAATCATCCAATCATTGCCTACTCATTACAGGAGCTGGAAAGGGAAAAAAGGAATTCTCTTATGTTTAGCCGGGGTCAGTGGCGAGGGCTCATTAAGAGTCAGATTCAGAGGCCCCACTGGCGCGAGTCTTACTAGACTATTTAGAGTAACAGATACGAACGAGGTAATAACAATCAGAAGAATCAAGACGAATTTGCATGATTACAAATTGACACTTATGTGTCACAACGCTTTGGTATTTTCATAGTCACATCATCAACTGAAAGGCGGTGTTGAAGTTAACCATTCCAATGGGGGGACATAAAGGCAGGGGCAGCATCAAAGGCAAGCATGACTGCGGATGATAGACGAGAATGGTTGAATTTGAACTCTCTTGTTCTTTTATCGTTTTTAGTTCATGTATCAAGTGGAAATTGCTAACATTGGCAACGGAGCAAATTTAAGATTTTGCCATGGGTCCACAATTATACCGAGAAACAAGGAACAGATTTCTTTAGAAGACGCATCCCTTGTTTTGGTGTTTTACGATAGTTAGATTTAGACATGCTGGGGCCGAACAGCCTCTTAAATCGCGTACAAAGATGTCATTATTTTAGCTTTATTCTCCAAAGCTTTCATGACGTCAATACTCCCAATGAAGACAATAATGATTCCATGATATTGTGTTCAACTTTTAGAAGCCAAATGTTCTGTTTCCTAATGACTGCTAGAGCTTCGCATGTTTATTTACAGTAAAAACCCGTGTGTAAGAACCTACATATTTGGAAGTGTGGCAAAATAGGTTATTATTTTAAGGGGCTGGTTATTAGCAGTTTAGGCGAAGAAGTGATTGTTGGTTACCAAAAAATAGTAAGAACGTGGTTGTCCTTTCTTTGTATTTAAGTCACATCAATATTGCCAAAAGTATAACAAAATTTACTAAGAAATGGATATACAATGTATGTTTAAAACAAGGGAATAATAACCAAAAAGGATAGAATAGATGGAAAATGCAACGTTTACGTCCTTGAGGAACCTCAATGGGAACGAGTCAACTTTTCAAGAATTTGCCAATTTTCAACAAGACGATTATAATTTCGAAGTTATGAAAGCTAGAGATTTTAGTATTTTTTTTGGATTCCTCTTATAAACGAAAACACATTTTTAAAGAAACGAATGGCGAAAAAACTTTTACAGCAAGATAACAATTAACGCGCGGACCAAACAAAAGAAACGTGCTTGGACTTGACTAAAAGGTTTGATTGAATATATATTTTGCTAATGCAACCTTCAGTCAATCGCTACAAGCAACCCGAACGCCAAAACGCAGGTAAAAGAAACACTATCACTATTGTAAAAGAAACACTATCTTTAAACTTGTATCATAATAACTTGCCCAATTCAAGTTTCCGTAATGAATGTATGGGTTGATATTTGACTTCCAGTGTAGCTGACTATCGATTAACTATACTATTTTCGACTGCATAATTAATTAGCGGGAAGTTGCATAACTCGTCAAATATCCAGGAGGTTGCGAATGACACCATTGAGAGCAACGCTGTGCACCTAGCTACGTAAATACGCTCACTCCGACTTATTCGTGGTCTTTCCAACGGTACCCCCCCGACCAACCGGAATATATATTTTGCTAATGCAACCTTCAGTCATTCGCTACAAGAAACCCGAGATGGCTGAGGCTGAAATGCTAGCCCCTCCAGCAGAAGAACCTCCGTCAGCTCCTGTAGGACCCGCAATTGTTGCGGATAAGTAATTCGCTTTTCTCAATTCGGCTTGTCCGTTTGCGCTATACTTTCCTGTTAAACGTTTCTTTGTCTGTTATTGCATTGGATTGTTTAGAGCCAATTGAATTACTTTTGAGAAGACAGATGAAGTAACACTTTGTTTGGCTTTATATATTCTGCTTAACGTTGGATTGATCCACAAGAATTCCTTACTGGAGGAGGGGATCTAGTTGGGGAAGATGTGTGATCGTCCGAGGTAAACACGTCCAAGAAAGTCAAAGAGGCGAAAGGGGCAGTGAGGTTTACCAATGAACCTGGAGGGTACAAAGGTAGATTTCGGATACGAAGCGGTAAACGTTATCACGCGGAAGTTGAACCAAGAGCAAGCCCTTAAAAGGGCCAGAACTGTCTTCATCTTGGCCGGATATCCAGCTGAGATGAAAAGCTTCATGTCCGTGAACAAGGGCCTGCTGAGAAGTTTCAGAGAACCCGTAGTCTATGAAGGTTACAACTCAACCGACTTAGGGGCTATCATGGAAAGCCTCCTAGATAGTGTACGTGACAGAACGAACTTCTCGTGCTTAAACAAAGATGGCAATGCACCTGGCGATGACAGCACAGGCGATGCAGTCGTTATTGCGCGATGCAAAATTCGACCATGCCCTCCTTTTCAGCAGTCTCGGTACAGACTGATGTCAGTAATGTGCAAAACGAAAGCTTATGAAAATGAAAAATGACTATGCGAAATGGGTCCGGATGATTCTATTCCCCATTTCCACAATATCCCGACATACATTGCGCCATGGGCCGCTTCGGGAGTACGGGTGAAATTTTCAAAAGAGATTGTGTAAAGCCAACTGCGAAAATTCGCTTTCAGGGTGGAGTCGTTGCCCGAATTCGGAGCAAATCTAATTGCTTTCTATGGAACACTATGGAACACTATATCTAGCTGCTTAAGGATACAGTTAACCTTCAGAGGAAAAATTCGGCTAAAAATCTTTTTGAAACGAGTGTAATAGAATTATTGTCTTATTCTGCTTTCTTTTGTTTGCTTTTGCAGGAAATGGAGACGTGAAGGTGCACATTAGCGCCTACGCGCTGTCAATCCATGCCATTCGGAAACGTAAATTGGACTGACGTCAAGTGCCTACAACTTGACATGCCTGATGATCACCTGGCAATTATGACAAGTATCATGCCCGAAGGCTGGGCGCCATGATGGTTGAACGACAGGGTAAATATCAAAGGCTAACGATAGCTCAATAGAATGGTGTTGGTGCTATTGATGTTGCTATTGTGAGATGTGCACGGGCTACAAGCGCAGTGGATAGGAAATGGGTGTAGGGTGGCAGTGGCCGTGGTGCGACAATTCATGAATAAAATTTATGCTTCGCAAGAATTAAATTAATGTATTGTCTGTGAGATTTCCACCGCATTCAACGAGTACACGAAGCCCAGAAATGAGACTTAGATTTGGCCTGCTCATAACTGTCTGTTTGGATGGCCCAAAAAAATTATTGCATATTTATTGAGGTGAAACATTGCTCTTTCGCCGGGATAGGTCTCGAAGAATGAAACTGCGCAACAGAATCTGATTTTTATTTTTCATTTTCATAATTGTCATTATTATCATTATTACTATTATTAATCCTCAATTACCGACCCCTCTCCCTAGTCGGTTATTTTAGTAAATGGAGCCTAAGCGCAGTACAGTCTAAAGAGCACATTGCAATTTAACCCACGTACAAGGGTCAAGTTATTTTACTGTAACCCGTGCACTTAGTTTCCTGTGTGCAGTATTTCCACTGCCTATGTGCCTTCACCTCATTGGTCAGTCGGGCACACGAGATGTCGGGCGGACGAGATGCTGCGACAAAAAATAGTCAAGGGTGAGTATGTAGATTTATCTCTACTACTCCCCGACAACCTCCAGCATACTAGTCCTGACACTTTAAACTTACGTGATGGGGGGTTTAGTGCAATAAACTCAGCTAAGGTTGTAAGCTTTCTTGAAATACCTTTTAGAACGTCAAGTAACCAGGTGGGGTTGTGAGATTTGTCAAATGAGCCTGAAAACAGCCGCAAGTAACCAGCCACCCCACTTAGCAAACTCTTTTTTACGAGCACTTTCTATAAGAACGTTAAGCCTAAAAATAACATTTGGAATCAGTAAAACCTATGGGCGGAGTAATGACATGAATGCTTATTATGCGCTGCCATGGTTCGGCGCGTGTGATCATCAAACACAAAATGTTTCAAGCTAAAATTAATATTTTGTGTTTTCAAATTTACAGGTGCCAAACAATGGCAGATTACTATCGACGGCCTGCAAGGAACGACAAATACAGCAACTCTGCTGGCCATACAATCGCATGTTCTGTCATTATCAAACGGAGAGAAGAAAAGTTCTTTTTGTTTCTCTGAGGTTAAAGAAAAAAAATTCTAAAACAATACCCAGATGGTAAAATCAAGTCCTGGCTGTTTAGACTTGAAATAGAAAAAGAGGTGTTTCCAAGATGAACACGCTAAAATCAAGGCTCAAATACCCAATATTGCAAAAGGGGCGTTTACTCTGATTTCCCAACTTCAGACCGAAAAGCTACATCTTAAAACAGGCCGAACAAATGTCAAGCTGGAATTTCTTCCACGAAAATGCTGTTTTGTCAGCTTGGTCAAACAGCTGCAGATTTTCCTTTCCCCAAAATGGTTGCTTTTCCAAATAGGTTTCGAAAAATTATCTTACCTATTTCTTACTATCCAGTTCAGCAATTTGAGAATTTGCTCCAAATGTGACACCGCCTTTAGGTTTGTGGTACCGCTGCGATGTAAGCGAAGGCCAGAACATTTTCCCGTGCGCTTCAAGAAACAGTAGTTTTTTCTAGAGATGGCTCAACTTCTCAAAATAAGCAACGTGATAATGGGAGAACCGCAGTACACTTGGGATTTGAAAATGCCATTTGCGTCGGGAATTGTACCTTGCAACATTTGGACATCCAAGATTTAAGTAGCATTAGTAAAACCTATGGGCGGGGTAATAACATGAATGTTTATTATGCGCTGCCATGGTTCGGCGGGTGTGATCAAACAAAAACTGTTTCAAGTAAAATTAATATTTTTTATATTACAGTGAAAGGATGTCAACAGTGAGATAATAGAATGTAGCCTGATTGTGTATGTCATTCAAAGCAATTTGCATGAAAAATCGTTTTCCAAGCGAACCGCTACATTTTTGGCGTAGAAGTAACGTTATCTTTGCACCTTCAAAATCAAAGCTACGGCACTACCACCAGAAAAGCACTCGTGGTTCTCGAGTCCAAAACACGACAAAAAGTCTAAAACAACATGAACTACCCCTGAATAAAATACAATTTGGAATACAAAACAGAATTATCAGCCCTCAAAGCCGCCTCAGGGGGGCCTTTACATCGGAGGTCGACACCACACCCTCGTCCTCGTTTATGCCCGTTAATGCCAAATTCGCAATCCAATTCAATCCCCTCAATAAAACACGGTTTAGCACGCGAAGCCCCTATCACTGTTTTGCATGTGACAAAGAAGCCCATGAGAGCCTACCTTTTCACAATCGAAAGGTTTGGGATGGTGGCTTTTACAAACCTGTGGCCCAACCTCTGGCCTCAACAGTGATGGGAAAATAGTTTTCATAAGTTTTGGTCTATTTCAATAATATTGCAGACCTTAAAGAATAATAAAATCTGCAAAATCTATGATACTTTAGGAATGAGGAAAGAAAGTTATTTGGATGTGCAGGCATTTTTTGCAATGTTGTAAAATTTTGCATTTTGGTCATGGTAAATAACCATTGAAATAAATTTCCAGGCGCCGTTTCCTAGAATGTCAGATAAGAGTTATCAGTATGTAGACAAACGGTTATCCAAGGTATAAATCCAGAACAAATCCTATACAACAGAATAACTTTTATCTGTGGATAACTTTATCCAACTTTCAGGAACTGGGACCAGGGACTTTAGATGATGTGGACTGTTATTTAAATTTACCACTTATCATTTTGTGGTTGAAATTTGTCCCGGAAACACTAGCTAGCAGTTGACGACTTCACAACATTTTGACCACAATGATGACATAAAGCACTGTAAGTGTTTTCACCATTAAAACTCCATAGTTATTTGTTTATTTTTTTTAGGGTAAAACAGAACTAGTCCAAGTATCAGTTAGGCAGTGAATAAGTTATTTCTTTTATCGAAAATGTGTTTAGCTTTCATTTATGTATTTACTTTTTAGAGCGATGGTTGCCATTTAATGCACAGTTGTACTGTCCCTCATGCTCTCTTGGCGACATGATTTATGAACATAAAAATGGAAATGTAATAGCAGTTACTAAATAAGGTATTTTACAGTACACATAATAACAACTAGGTGTTAACGTTATCACAGTGGGGTAAACTTTGGTCCATTCACTTCTATTTAACAAATAGTCACCAAAGGCTACCATGATTATCGGTGAATAGTCAACAAGAGGAAGTCGAGATGACTATTCGCCATAATCCAAGATACTGAGGTGACTTATTGTTTTAGACATTATAATTTCTAATGTGTGGAATAAAGTTGTTACCAACTTTATTTCGCTCTGTTTACATCGATTTCAGAGTAAATTTGCACACATTAACATAATAATGAACATGATAAAACTGCAAAGGAAACATAGTATACAAAGGTATACTATGTATACAGTATACAATGGCTGTACACTGCACATTAAATATTAGTGTGTCATATGATAATCATTTCTTAGCTCATAATGTTTGTATGATTGTTGTATAACTCAGGAAAGAGAAAACAAGTGTGGAGAGTCCACATGGAAGGCCGCCTCCAACACATCGAAGAAGCTTTCAAAACTTGATGAAACTGGCCTCGAAATTGCTGGTTGCAGGCATGGGCTGTTAATATGTATAGGGGCGAAATTATGGATATGCGCATTTCATCCAAAGTTTCAAGATGGCTCCAGCCAATGTCAGTTTCTTTGGCAAGATGTTGTGTGCCGGTATTGGATATGGGCTGGACGTATGTATTGGTGATGTCAATACGTCCAGTTTACAGGAGAGGAGTAGAATATTATTTTTATACATTGTGACCCCAAGGCTTTGTTCTGGTATTGTTTTTGAAATTAGATTTTCTAGTTTTTGTGGGCCATAGGCGATATTTACGCGAACTCGCTCAGGAACACATGAGTTTGTATGGCAAAGTATCAAGAGAGTATATAGGTCAAGAGAGTATACTACGAAGGCTCGTAGATCGAGATCGAGACGGATAGCCACATCGCCAGAATAGACATTACAGAGAAAATCATCAACATACATGGCTATCGGGGCAGATTCCAACCTGTTGGTATTGTGATGGCGGCCAGCACATCGCCAGGGACTGCCCAAAGCGCCAGGTAGCCCGCACGCTTGCCGAAGGAACGTATCAAGTTGCGGCAGTTGCGGCATGGATTAAGTGATACCAAGAAGTCAGAACAAATTACCTAAGAAAGGAACCAAGAGGAGCAAGACTCCGAATCCGATTCAGAGTCATAAGTTTCAAAGTTTCAATAGAAGACGACTCTGGAAGGGGAAGGGAGAAAACCTGCCCAACAGCCCTCACAAGATGGATAAACACAAGAGCTGTACAGCGATGCGCCAAGCGTCCCAACAGCCAAGCACCCTGGTGTACAACACATCTTACAAAGCCCACTGACGTTGACATTAACTCCTTAATAGCCAAACGGACATTTAACTCCAAGAGAGTCACTGGCGCAGTCGCTGGTTAAGAAAAAGCCAAGTAATAAAAAGAAAAACAAAAAGAAGTAGAATGTGTTCCCCATACTTTGCACTATAGCTCCTCTCGCTAGTTTTCTCTGTGATTTAAAGGGCTAATGTTATTTATCTGTAGGAAATGATCTGTAGGACGATGTTTGAAGAAAAACAATCGTCTGTATTGTTTTAAATTAATAATACCATGCAACCAGATGTGAAGGATACACAATTCATAACAAACACAATTGCCATCTTTTATAATTAATTTTTGTTTTCAGCATACCTTCTTGGTACTTTCAAATTAAAAGAATTTTTTTTAATACATACATGTAGAGTAGTGTTTATAAGTATTTTTTAGTAAAATATGTGCTTTCATTTTTGGAATCTTGTGAGAATGCTTGGTTTCACTAGATATACATCATATTGAGCTAACAGTAATGTATTTTGTTTATTAACTAGTCCCGGATTACTTTGTGAAGATAAATGACTTAGATAAAGAAAATCCTTTGCAAGGAGAAAGCTTTACAAGCCCTTTTCCAGTTACAGTACAAGTTCCAAAGAGGAAATGATTGGTTTTTGAGACCACCACAGATTGCATAGATACACACACATACATGTATGGTCTGCTTAAACTGAGACTAATTAGGGCGTTGCAACACAGGTAGTCAACATTTTTGTAGACCTATAATAGCAAAATGTGGCCAGAGGAAAGCCTACTGGTATACAATTTCCCTTGTAAAAAGAGCAGTACAGTTACACTTTGATGATGTTGTCAATGACGTCATGCCACATGATTTTGGGGTGCACACTCCTTGCCTCAAAGATAAATGTACCAAGCTTGGTCGCCTAGCGATGACGTCATCAAAACTATAAAAAGCAATATTATTTTCCCGCTTCTGATTGGTTGAGCGTCACCGGAAAATTCTTGAAGGCAAGCAACTTATCCCATCGATGATGTCAAAGATTGGATAAGTTGAAAAAAATTGCACCCATCACTTGTCGCACTTGTATAGGTAGGCTGGCAAAACTGCCTGCTCTCTTAAAGAGTTAAGTGGGGAGATTCATTTTGAATGAATAATAAAACAATTGAAAGTTTGAATGAATAATAAAACAGTTAATGAATTCAGCCTTTACATATGATGTGGAAAATTATTCAGATCTCGGAGGTGTTATCCACATCAGCCTTCGGCCTCGATGGATAACAACCCCTTGATCTGAATAATTCTCCATATCATACTCAGCTGAATTCATTATTTGCTTCACTAGATATATCTCAAGAAGGCAACATCGCTAGGTGACCAAACTTGGATTAGGTGATCATGGAGGCAAGAAGGGTGCACCACCAAGGTCACCAGGAAAACCATCAAATCATCAATCATCAAAACCAGAAAAATCAATATCTCAAGAAGGCAACATTGCTAGGTGGCCAGACTTGGGATTATGTTATCTTGGAGGCAAGGGGGCGCACAACCAAGATTACGTTGCATGACATCATCAAAACTAGAAAAGTCCTTGATGACAGTAATGTTAGATTCAAGCTCTGCTTTTAGGCAGTGCCTAAATCTATATGTTTAACAATGACTACTAATGACAAGCACCTTTAAAATGTTCTGAAAAACTTTTCTGAAGAAACAAGATTAAACAATAATTGAAAAGTGGATACCAAAACAAACACCTATATTTCGGCTAGTTAACTTGTATGATATAGACAGGTGCGTGCATTAGCCGCAGCTTTCCAGATGAGTGTTGACGTTTAAGAATTACAAAATCAACAGATGCTTTATTGTTTCTTTGCACAGAATCTTTTAAGTTAAACTAACCAGCTTCACTTGCTAATCAAATATCGGCAGGAAATGAAGATACTTGAATCAGACAGATACTGAAAGTTAAGTACTGTACATGTTTCCATACAGTAACTCCTACGATAGACAGTTGTTTTGCCTTACCTTCACACCAGATAGACAGCTGTTTGACTTCTGTCAAGAACTTGGAAGCTTATTTCCCCTGTAATACATAAAATTACACTTCATTTAGTTAACAGTAAGAAACTGCATTAACTGTTTCCTATCGGATCGGATAGAGTACGTAGAGACGTCGGACCCATATTTCATCAAGTTTTCATACATTTTCACAGCTCTCTTACCATCTTGTCATACAACCTAACCAATGAACCCCCACACTTTGAAAACTGTTCTGCTGTTCCTGATTTTATTGTGCTATACAGTAAATGGGTGTACTTCGCTCAAGTGAAGTTTAAACCGTCCCTGTCCCTGGCCTTAAACTGCATATCACCCCTGAAAGATTATGTTACATGGGCAACTCGCAACAAAAACTTTCCAGGATTTTCCAGGAAGTATTTAGTTATTTTTCCAGGAGTTTTCATTGGGTAGAAATGTCCCTTTCCCCCAAAGAAACACGATAAGTCTGGAGGATGTCATAGTTTGCAGCAAAAAAATCAGATTCACAAACTGACTGATCAATCAAATCAAATCAAATCAAATCAACTTTATTTACTCATAAGGCTATTGTCAGTTTGAGTTATACACAGAGTACTGTAGGTTTGGAGTGGAAAAAAGTGCGAGCAGGGAGACCAAGTAAACTATCCAGTTATCTAGTTAGCCTCCCTAACTATTAAAAGTTTGATTCAAACACATTTGAGTTTAAACATTTTTTTCAGGAGTTTTCCAGGACTTTAATTCCAGGACTTTCAAGAACTTTCCAGGAAGGAAATGAAAATCCAGGATTTCCAGGACGCATACGAACCCTGATATATGTACAGATGACACTAAAAGTGTAGGAGAACAAGAACCCCGAACAAGAACATCGACAGGAAGTATGGTTAGCGTTCATTTGATCCGTTCGTAAATGGGCTGGGGATTCTACACATACATAACTTACATAAACTGCAAGAAAACCATTGCATTATGACAGTGTTGTGGGAATAAAATTTATATCTCTCATAATAGACTTCACAGTTAGTAGTCGTACCCTGGGCATCTGGGGAAGTGCGGTAAAAAACAGCAAAAAAGTGCGGGATTTTCTAAAAAAAAGTGCGGAAAAAGTAAACAGTAAAACAGTAAAATATTTCCTGATTTATGGAATTCAATAAAATCAAGTCAATCAAATTAAGAATTAATATGGGAGTCAACATAGTACTTTTCCGGCAAGTTTCCGGCAGTAAACAGGCCTGCCTGTACAAAGGTGATGATGGATATGCACCAATAATATCGTGCTTTAGTATATACCCTTTCCGGGACACGTTGTCACCCAAAAAGCCTATAAGCTTGGTGCGCTAGG
The DNA here is from genome assembly GCA_033964015.1 of Scolanthus callimorphus. Classification (NCBI taxonomy): domain Eukaryota; kingdom Metazoa; phylum Cnidaria; class Anthozoa; order Actiniaria; family Edwardsiidae; genus Scolanthus; species Scolanthus callimorphus. Next base: position 4,729,077 of record CM066924.1, read on the forward strand.
CAGTATGGGTAAAGATTTATTTAAATTTCTGTAAAATATTAGAAACAAACATGCTTGGAAATGTGCTGAAATTTAATCATTTCACCTGTAGTTGCGATAACTGTCTGAATTCAGATCAAACAGTAGCAGTTTAAATGCCCCCATCATCCTTTGCGCTTCAAGCTTATAGGCTTTTTGGGTGACAACGTTTCCCGGAAACGGTATATACCAAATCAGTGAAAAGTCATTTTTGCACGCTCTGATTGGTTCCTGAAAAGTAGATATCAAACACTGGCAGCTCCTTTCACTCACAATTCTGCGTTTTGAATATTTTTATCACCGATTTTATTCTACTGACTTGGTATATGCTAAAACAACTATATCCCCCTCAGGGTCGGTGCCTAGCGGTGGACATATACCTCGGCGCTTCGCATCTCGGTATTATATCCGCCACTATTCACCTCCCCAGGTGCTATTCATTCTCTTGTCACAGTCATGGACCGCATTCCATGCGAAAATCTTGTTAGGCTCTTGCAACGCTAGTTCGCACTCTTTTTCCTGCTCTCTGTCCTGCTCGTGTCATTCTAGTTCCCATTAGTGTCCGTCAGGCTCATGTTATGCTTCTGTCCGGCTAATGTTCTGCTTATTTGTCAGGCCGAATTGAGGCTCATGTCAGCCCAGGCATTTTTGTGCAGGTAGCTTATACAGGGTGGTGAAGGGGGGGTAGCGATCACGAATCATGGACCGATTTTTCGTTATTTCACGGATCACGGAGTTATGAAAACACTTTTCACGAATCACGGAAGTAAAATTTTAAAAACGATTATGCAAGTTGTGTTTCAAGTAAATATAGTGATACAAGTACTGTGCACGATCTTTTTTACTGATATTTCTTTTGATGGTGTGAGATTTCACTTAAATTATATCGCCACAAGAGTACATAAATAAGAGTGCACAACATGACAATAGGGCGTGAGAGAACCTTTAGACACACCTAGTTATTTTTAGATTGGCACTTAGTCTTCTCTATACATCCCCTAAGGCCACGCACAGAGAAATTGATTTGCTCATAGCATCCAGATCAGAATTTCGTTACTATGAAGATGGTTCGGATCAGTACCGAGCCTTTCTTGTATGTTTCTGGATGCGAGCGAAGCGCGCTGCGATTTTGAACATCAATCTACGCGGTTAACGAAATTCTTATTTCTGAGACATATAAATCACGCTGAAGAAATGGAGTCACAGAAAAAACATAATAGAATTTTCGAAAATTAAAAAAAAAACTGCGATGCTTTAGTTTCTAAATGCTACACCAAAGTATCCTCTATGCGCGCGAAGCGTGCTGCAAATTTTGGACATATAAGTTGAAAGAATGGGGAAAGTCCAGGAGTAAATGAGAACTTGATGTTTAACAAATGCGCTTCCTGACATTGCTGCACCTTTATTTACTTTTTGCTGATAGTAAATTTACTCAATTTTAAAAATACATTTTGATGTTGTACATGCCGAGCGCGCAGCGCGAGCCGACAAAAAAAATCTATTTTTAAGGACGTCAGGTTCCCTAAAAAGCAGTCAGGAGAGAATGAGCCTACTCGATATTGGTCCAAATGGTCCGTCTCTAATGACCGGATCACGGCAATAATTTTCCTGTTTTCACGAGTCACGGAGCAAATTTGGGGTGAATCACGGATCACGGAGAACCCCTTCCCCACCCTGCTTATAGCTAGTTTAACTGAATGGCTTGCATGTTGGCCAATTTTGTGACCTTGCTACATGTAGCTCGACTGAATTCAGGGTCCATAGAGAATTGACTGAGTAGTAGCTGCTTTCAATATTTGTTTGGAACTCAGTAGCACACAAAAACATGAAGGATGTGTTTCCATGTATTTACGGCAAAACAGTGCATGTAAATGAATAATCTACCAAGGAATCACCTCTAAAGACTTCAGAAGCTCAGCCACAACAGAGAAAGTGGTAAAAACTGCTGAAAGTTTTAATAATCTCGTTTCAGTGCACAGCTCATTGGAAGAGCATAAATTATAAAGATAATTTTGCATTTTATAAACAAGCAAAGCCCTTTACAACTCTGAAATGCTTCATGCCTCACTTGCAATGAACTATTGAATGACAAAACGTTGTGACCCTCCCCCAAGTGTGCTCCCTTTGTGTATCAATCAGGCTAGCTCTGATAGACTAGCCAACTAGCCAACAAGGATTCAACTTATGCCTTGGGATAGTGGCAGAATGAGTAAATAATCCGCATTGCTCGCCTTTGTGTCCTTTCTAGGGAAACTAAAAGATATTATGCCGGGAGTCTAATAATGGAATGCCGCGCACGTGGGGTCGGACGCAAGAAGAAACAAAACTGAACTTAGCTCCGGATATTTTAAGCCGGAGCGCTTAAGAATCTTCCAACAGATTCGTAAATTCAAAACAGTTACATACCTGGATTACTGCACATCTTTTTCCCGAAGTGGAGTAAAGAAAGGTTCGATTTTGTGGCTTTTACAGCGTCTTCTACTAACTGATGATTCACGTCCTGCCGTCCCGTGCACGCCTACAAGCGTGGCCTCGTTCTGATAAAATTGGGGGTTCTGTGGGATCGGGTGTCATCCATATATGGTGTACAGAAGAGCCGACGCAGAACTCATCTGTTTCGGCCTGTTGGGCGGCAACCAAGGAAATCCAGCTAATAGGAGCCAAAAAACAACAACAAAAAACTAGAAAAATTCTGCGCCACCTTTAAATATAGTGCCAAAGGCGGGAACTCTTTCTCGTAGTTTGTCTTTATTGGGATCCTGTGTTTACTTTTCGTGATTTGTAATTCACTCTGTCATTTCACCGCTGACCATGTCTGTCGAGAAGTGTATGCCTGGTTAAGCAAAACAAGGTATGTTTTTTGTTATTTTACGCTATTTTATGTTGTTCTTTTTGGTTTTTTTTGCTTGCAAGGTGTCGTTTGTTTTTATTTGCGGCTCGTCTCAAATGCCTCAAACGCTGAACGTAGGGGATAAAGACAACTCAGCTGAAAAAGAAGACGGTTTGAACAAGTGTGTAGAGCAAACACATTTGTGGACAGGACTTTTCACCAGGCAATAAAATGGAGAAAATACATAATGGCAAAAAAAAGAAAAAAAACAGGGTTCAAATTTATTGTTCCTAATCTCACTAGTAGTGAAGGTCATTCATTTATTCAAGAACATATACTTTAGCAAGAGGGCTATTTCATAACTAGGCCATGGCAAAACCAATCAAAGTTCTCAGCCAAATACAGATCCGATTTATGTAAAACAAGAGCCAATTTGGCTTTATGGCTGACTCGTTTTATGTTAAGGGGAGTTTCTAGTACATTTTTTTTCCCTGTGCCCTATATTCCTGTATGCATTCATCCCTTTCAGAAACTACTTTCTGACCTTATCGTGGGGGTGAGCGGATATTTTCTGAACACACAATACAAAGCAAGAAATTGTGGGCAAAAAAGAGACTTTAAATACAAAAGTCAAACATTGAGATTGTGTGTAAACAAATATCTGGTTTGGAAGCCGCCTGAATCCTTTCCAGTGTCCAGTGAGGCCTTGGCCTTTCAATTATGTACTCCTTTTTTTGAGTATTGTGATCGTTGAGTTGTAGGTGGGCTCGATTGGGCTTGTAGGCTCATAGTCCCTGTGTGAGACTGGAGCCCAGTCCCTCTCCTTTCCTTTGCGGCTTCATCATTTCAGACACTCTTCTATGCATTTCACATAGTTGTTTACCTGCTGATACTTGTTTACTATACCCTACTAGGAAAGCATGTCTAATCCCCGGAGTCTAATAGGAAACTTGATAAAGCAATGACCGACTTTCCAGCTGCTAAGTTCTGCAGGATTTTCTAAATTTATATCTGTCTAAAATACCAATAATTTTCAAAATGACACAATTGAAATGTTGTCGCCCAGACTTGCCCACTAAGGGCGTTGGCTAATTTGTTGCGACATCAGTCTAGACAGCAAAGCCAACCCCCTCAGTGGGCAAGTCGCTACAAATTCTTCTTTTACAAAAAGCCTAAAAATAAATTCCCAGCAACTGGAGCTAGCTTCCTGAATATTTTGACAGGATTCAGGATTTTCTTGCGTGAATTGCACGATTCTGACCCGGGATGTGGGAATCTCTATGCCTGCCAAGTATGTTGTCTGACTTGCTCAATGGAACAATATTTACTGTTGATATTTGACAGAGGCGCATTTGATAAGTTTTTCGCTGAACACGTGTAGTAACACATTTCCATCCAAACTAGGGCGGCACTAATTTTTGACCCCCCATGCATCCAGAATTTCCAAAATGATTTACCCCCCATGCATATAGAATTCCGGGCAGGTTAAAACCCCCCTCCCCTTCAGAAATTTCAACTTCCCCCCCCCCCCCCCCCCCCCCCCTCACCTCCACAATCCAAATAATCACCACCTTGTTTATTATAGCGAGGAAAAGTAAAAATTTGCGAGAGGGAAGCGTTGCGGAGAAAAAGGCAAAAGTTGCGGGGGTTGTTGCGGGAATTTATTAAATTTGCAAAGTGAAGAAAACAAAAAAAGTGCATAATCTTGTTTCAGAATATTAATACAGAGCATTTGACAGTTTGATTTTGAAGAAAAAATAACACCGGCATTCACAACATCCACTGAATATGAGCTCCACATTTTTAGCGTGTTTAAGTAGTAGCTAACTGGCTATTTTGTAAGATTTGAATTGTAGGGGCAAAGAATCGGACGATGTTATCACGGAAAAACTTGAGACTTTCGCCAGTCGATCGTGAAATGGGGGAATAGACATTTCAAATGAAGTGTGGAAGCTATTTACTTGCAACACACATTTTCAATCGCTTTCTAAAACAATTTTTCCAAATATAACCAATAGGAAAACACATTGGAATGAGCTAGACCAAGCTCGGAAAGCCTAGTTGTTACTTTTTGCGGATCTTCGAATATTTAAGGCTTAGGAAAAACCCATAGAGAAACTCTAAAAAGGAGCAAAAGAAAAACATATTATTCAACATGCATATAACATGTACCATTTTTGAGAAACGTTTTTGAAACTATACCGTTTTGTTCCGGGATTTCATTAGATATGTTAGGGAAAGTTGCGGGTTTTGGCGAAAGTTGCGCGCCCATGCAAGCTCAACTTATCCCGTATCGTCAACATGCTTTATATTAATGTGTGATTGTACAAAGTTGAACCTGATGCATGATTGAACTAACAGTCAAAATCAGTAGAAAATTATGGAGATTCTGTCTTAGAAGGGACAAGTACGAACTGGGAAGCATTCTCTATCTATCGAATATGGCGGCGAAGACTTTTTTCTGCTCGTGAAATGACGTTCTTTTCTTTCTGGAAAACGCTATTTTAGCAGACTGAAAAACAGCGAACTCCTTCAGAAATTGGGCATCTTCAGACCCCCCCCCCCTTGTGACAAGAAATCCAGCTTCGAAACCCCCCCCCCCCCCCTTGCAATCAGAATTCCGAGCTCTGAAACCCCCCATCCCTTCGGAATTTCCAAATGCCGCCCGTGGGGGGGTACCTTTATTTTCTGGAATTGCCCAATCTCTGAAAAGATCACTTGATGAGTGGCCCGCTTGTGGTCGAATTCCCGTTTGACTCTAGCTAGCCCAGTCCCTCTCCTTTCAATCGCAGCTTTCACATAATTATCAGTTAATTTTTTGGTAATTGGGGGGCGTTTTTCCTTAAAACTCCCGATTTTGTACCCTGTACATCAAAGTTCACCAAAACATGCGGTAATTTCACAAGCTAGACTCTAAATTTTCGGTGAGCTTCGCACACAAAAGCGTTTAAGACAGATTATTTTAGAACTTCGAGCAATTTTGCTCTCGACCAAAATAAAACAAGTTGTTTCTTTGAATCTAGTCTCATTTCAAAGGTCTTCGTGGTAGTGTTTGCGTATTATCGCGCCGGTAAAAAATTTCCAGAGGAAGCTGAGAAAATAAATTTTTGTTTTTACAGATAGACATATTTTTCGCACCTAAAATGGTGATGTCAATCACAGCCTATATAAATTCTATAGATTTTTTGTCCATTTTTTGACACTTATTTCTGTGGCGGCGCGAACCCAGTCCTCTGCCTTTTGTGATATTTCAAAATGTGGACCACAAATCTACAAATTAGGATAGAAATCATTGAGTAACAGTATTTTTGGCCAAACGTTGCTCGAAGTTGTAAAATAACATGTCTTAAACTTTATTGTCTAACCACGATAGCTACATTCAGTAAATAAAAAGGGTAAAAAGAACTGTTTTTCAAGTAGAACGTGCACTATACTAATATAACAATAACTTTCCTATCTCAATTTTTTTCCATGCCGTGCCCCCCCCCCCCCCCCCCCCCCCCCCCCCCCCCAGTTTTAGGAGGCTTGCTACGGCCCTGTTAAATCAAGTAAGCTGAATTGCTCGGCTGATAAAGATGCGTGCCTTCAGAACGAAAGGTATTGAATTCGAGTACCAGTACGACCCCCGTTTTTTTCTTCCTCTTTTTTCTACCCACGTTTTCCTCCAACCCGGGTTTTAACGGCGGTTGCATTCGATTCCAAAGCGGGCCACCGTGACTTTGTTCAAATATAAATATGATGACAGAGCTAGCATAAGGGTATTTGGGTGGTTTGACTGAATTTGTAGCGGGATTCGGGAAGATGCAAATGTTTTGATGAGGTACAATTAGCTAGAGTTATTTGCACCTGACCAATAACTGCATAACTCTTCTTTATCCACGTGTAGCCATTGGCGTCCTTTGTTTTTTTCTTGAAGTGGTTTGTAATATTCATTGAATTTTAATTCTTTTATAACTTTGTCGGCCTTCCACACCAGCCAATGCAGATGATAGCATACAGTCTGAACTACAGTATATATACCACTCAAATGAAATCAAATCAAAGCGACTTCCTAATGTACTCGAATTGCTACTCGTGAAACAACAACTGTGTAGAACAACTTTCACGACACCAACAAGTCACTTCAAAACTCGATAGATTTCAAGCTCTCAACATACAAGTGCAACACTCTTCAAGTAAACTAGTCTCTGTATTGCATGGTAAAGTGAATTATTCTTTAACCTTTCTAATTTTCTGGACCTTCAGTCTTGAGCAAAGCTCGCATCTCACTGAATGCCCCGGGGAAACTGAAATCCTCGCTGACAGAACAACAAGCTCATCACTTTTAGCACATGTTCTGACGCAAGAGCCCGAACAGCCGACAGCTAACTCGGGTAACCATGGACAAGACACGGAAATGATCGGAGCTTTTTGTTGCAAAGCCGTTTAGTCGTCGCTAACTCTCAGCTATTTCGTTCATGCGAGCCCATTTTAAGCGGCTGGGCTCTTCGAGCAAGCCTAAAAAAAGTGCGAGTACATAGTTATCACTTCTTGAGGACTCCTCTCCTTAGCTTCCCGCTAAAAATATGATATGCCATACCTACCAAAGAAACAGTGAATTCAAATACAGAAAACTAACTAAAAACTTTAATTACGAACAATAAACTTATTTAAGAATGTATGTGATAATCTGCACTTGTTGCTGAATACTCATACCGGTAAATCACTTACTCTGTCACAAAGCTGTCGCAAAGACCACTTATGCTTTTCCTGATCTCTTTGAAAGGCACAGCATTCCTTGCATTGCCAGTAACATGGGTTCTGGCTCATTAAAACTAAGAGGTTGATGTCGTCTAGCTCTGTTTCTTTCTTGATCATGACAGACAGGCTATTTGGATTTCCTGTCTCATGTATTAATTTTGCCTTTGCTTGCTGTATTCTGCTTGAAATGTAGTTTTTCAGTTCTTTGGTAGGATGGAGGCTTGGTTAACAGTTTCCAAACTTTGAACAGCTTTCTTCAAGAAGATTTTGTGTTTCTGGTTTAGCACAAGCAATCAACTGCGTAAAAACCGAAGTGATGCCATCAATGGTAGGGTCACCACACAGCTTTGGCCAAGTCTCAGACCATTTCAAGTGATGCAAAATGGAAAATAGCAATATCCACAAGATCTCCCAACTGAGAGGGGATTCTTGGTCACTTGCTAGATGTTCCAACTTGAGATGAGCATGAATCTGTCACCGCCATCTTGGCTATCTTGGGTTGTAGTTACATGGCCCACATCCATCTTCTTTTGTAGCTCCATGGCAACTTCTTTTGCGCAAATTTTAACGCACTACAAGTCGCACCAGAAAACAGGTTTTTTACCTCGTGAGATACATATTACGATCTATATCTAAGACAAACACGACAATCCAACTTGTTTCTGCTAAAAAGATATGTGGAGTGACAGGAGCCCTTTTTGCCCCATCGGCAAGACCTTTGCTCTTATCTGCTTATGGCATAAACCTTTTTTGAAATAAACCAAAATGAATTCCACTGGGAAAAACTGCCCATTGTTTAGTGATTTGTTTGTACCGAAGCTAGACCATAATGCATAACGATCCGCGACTTCCGTTTTTTTTGTTTTTTTTTCAAAAAAAGGACTATTGTGTAGCGGGGCATTCTCCATACCATAGATCTCTGAACCCAATGTGGCAGATGAGTCTTGCTTTGATCCATCCCTTCAAAAATTAAGGAAAGATACCGATCGGGGTGTTTTTTCAGCCTTCGTCTGATGTCTTTGGAACTTTTTGCGTTCTCCCCTTTGAGAAAAAAATTGTGCTTAACTCCAAACTATACGTCAATTTATGCACAGTATTGTAATATCCACGATGCTTACGATATCGTAAACTTTACGCGGGCGTCATTGTGACCGCCATTTATTTGTCAATAGGCTGGGCCGAGCATCCCCGTATATCCAGCGCACACAGAACGCATGCCTCCGGCCGATCATGTTTGTCCTGTTGCTGTTGCCAATTTGATGTAAGAGGTGAAAGTGTGTCGGCGGATATTTTCATTTCTCGCACTTTAATTACTGTAAAAGAACCTGTTGAGGAAACCTTCAAGCAGAGTGTTGTTTATTCACGCACCACTGCAGAAGCACCTACTGAAGTATCTCTTCTGTGTTTATTGGTGAAAATAAAATAAAACTACATAATGAATTATATTCTTCAATAAATGAATAAAATCTAATAAAAATATTTTAATGTCTAATTATGAATTTGATATTTTTTAAATAAGTATATATATTTGCAATAAGTATATAAAAACTGTTTTTGGCAGTAAACATAAAAACTACATATCCATTTATTGTAAGACTCTTGGTGTTGCTTACTGTTTATAGCGGAGCTCCTTAGCGGCCGAAGGCCGCAGAGCGGAGCACCATACCTAAGAAACAGCGTCCAGAACCAGAAAGGGATCGAAGTGATTTTTGAACGTAATTCCCGCGTGTTCCTGTGAAGCCTAATCCACAGGGTACCCAATAAGAAAAAAAACACGTCAAGAAAGGGGTCGAAGTGATTTTTGAACGTAATTCCCGCGTGTTCCTGTGAAGCCAATTTTACAGGGTACCAAAGAAAAAAAGAATGACTGAAGTGATTTTTGAACGTAATTCCCGCGAGTGTCCCTGTGCCTACTAGCTGGTGAAGCCAATCCACAGGGTACCCAATACGAAAAAAGAGTCCAGAAAGGGGTCGAAGTGATTTTTTAACGTAATTCAAATCCCGAGTGTTCCTGTGAAGCCTTCTGACGTCACAACATGGCGCCGAATGTGAATGACCCGGGGGGGGGGGGGGGGATTGACCGCCTTCGCGCGGTCGCGCGCCAGTGACGTCATCACATGGAGCAAGGCGGACGAGTAAGCTGGAATGACGGGGGGAGGGGTGGGTAGTCGGGGGGGGAGGGGGGGAGGTATTCACGTGACTGTGACGTCATTACAGAAGATTTTAAAAATACAGTACCAGGTGAATCCTCGAGCAAATTTTAAAATGTTGAGCTACTTCTATCGCGGCCATGAAGAAAATAACTACTTTAAGCGACTACAGAAGACCTGCAGGACCAACTAGATTCGTACGCAAATTTCGGGACTAAAAGTGTCTGTAGAAGTCAAAAGAGTTTCTTCTTGAGCCGGCAACTACATGTCACGCTGCAGCGAACAAGGAAAAATTTAAGATCTTCGCCTTGTATTGACCTTTCTCGAGATTTCTTTGAACCTGAGGTGTTTAGAACAGGACAGTGGCTTTTTCACTGTTTTTCGAGGACTAAATAACCTGGAGGAAGCTACGTGGCTGAAACTATGTCACGGAAAAGGTAGGTTGTTGTCAACTATCGTCTCTTCTTGTTGTTTATAGCGAAGCATGATCATAGCATAGCCTAAGACCAGCAGGTCACATAAACTTGTCGGTCATGCTTAACTGCTTTGCTGGACTTACTGAAATTGTATAAAACTTTGTTTTGATTCTCATCTAACGGCAGAAGCGTTGGTCGATACGGTTTGATCAGTAGGAGAAGTAATTTGTGTGAGTAGAGTAGAGCACGTGTACGTAAATCTTAATGGCGGCCCTGCGAGCTGTCCAACTTACTTTGTAATTGTTTATACTGTATAGGAGGACATTTGCAAGTTCCATGCAGGATTAACACTGAAGCTGCTCTGGATAAAGGTAAGCCTCGCTGTTCATTGTGAATCGAGCATTGCACTGATTTTTTGAATCGGCAGGACGAATTTCCTAGTCCACAAAGAACGAGCTAGCGGAAGCCTCTTTTCGCTGGCTGAGGGTCTCTTTTCTCGCGACTCTCAGGCAGCGAACTGCAGAGAAAAGAGAGAGGCCTCTGCTAGCAGGAAGCTGTTTTTTTTTTTCGTAAAGCGAAGGTGTTGTTAGCGTTCCTAAAAAAACAGAACTAGCCAACTTCCTCGTTTTATTGCGGGTTTTCCTCGCCTTAAGTCATGTTCTATTGTATGCTTCCATTGCAAATTTATCATGAGAATCAATTTCTACACGTATTAACTGATAAAACCTTACCCACTGAAGCCAGAATTTTCATATTATGACTGTAGTGAAACCACTCGCAAAGTAATTAATGCACTAGTCATTTGCTTCCACCGACCCCCAACCCCCAACCCCCGCGACATGCGGGGATTTTGCCCGGCAATAGTGGGGGAAATATCAGTGGTTTGTCTTGTATTCGTGCCCCGATCCCCAGGAAGTTTACTTCAAATTTGCTATGGCTCAGATAACAGGCCGGGGGAAACAAAACATCTGTCTTTTTCATTTCAGAAAAGACACTCTACTGGTTTTGATAGTATTAGGAAAGTTTCTTGTATCCATCTTGTGGAGGGTGGAATTTGTCCCTTGGGTGTAGGAAATGTTTCCCCAGGGTGTAGGAAATTTGCCAAGGCGTTCTCCCCTGGTAGGCGGTGGAATTATTTCAAATTTGACAACATCTGTTTCATATTCCCCTGCTATGTCGCGGGGGTGGGGGTCAGTGGAAACAAAAGACTAGTGCATAAGTTTATTCTGAGTAAAACCTACAGGAGTTAGTAATTACAAAGTAATTGCGAATAACTCATGACAATCATCTGAAATCCGCACAACACACCAAAAACTACCATAAACCCTTGGGTAAGGCACTTGGCACTTTTATATTGGAAAGTGGGGAGAGGTAATTTCCAAATCTAGATTATTTGTTTGAAAAGCCCATAATTAATATTAGTATAATTGACTAAAACGATTCTGCGCACTGATTAGTCAAGAGGTTCTGAATATTTGGTATATTCACACTGAAAGCATTGGGGATTGCCCGTACACTTACTAATGCACCAGTCAAAGTAAACCCCGAGACCCCCCACCCGGGATATGTGGGGGCTTAAAAATGAAATTGGTGCTACATCCAAATTCCCCACCCTGTGGGGACAGGTTTTATGGGCTAAATAGCACGAAATCCCCACCCCCAGGGGCAGCCCAAGAATATGTCAACCCAACTTCATCAAAAGTCTTGAGATTCTCCCTCACGTGGCAGAAAAATAAAGTAAGAAAAAATAACAAGAATGTCAATGCGGGTGCGACATAACGGAAGAAGGAAATAACAGACCATTAAAAAGCTTGCCAAAAATATCATAAAAACTCTCACATCCGGCGGTCGCTGGCTTGTTTTGACAGCCTGCTGTATTCCCAATAGATATTGATATTTTGTATCAGAGGCACACCTATAACATATTGATCGTAGTTGTAGCTTTCTTCTGCAAAGGGCAAATCTAAGCTAAAATAGCGCTAAAAAAGTCCAATCTTTTCTTTTGGAAATGCCTGCGTTAAGATCTGAGAAATCGAGAAAATAATACCCCTTGAGATGTAAAGGATAAAACAACTGCCTACAAAGCAATGGCATGCTTGACAGTTCAAGATTCTTTCTGCCTTTTACCGCAGTTTGTCAATGTTGTTATTAATTGATGTACTAGTAGCAATATCACATGATGAAATAAAACTGTTCTTTTTTTCAAGTTTTCAGAGAGAAGAGACCGTATGCATTTTCCGTATGCATTTTTTAGCCTGCATTTTAGACTTGCCAGTAAGAAAACTGGCCGTCATTTTGTTTTAATGAGCTAATCCCCAACTAAAGCCCCACATCCCTTGGTTGGTGAGGGATGGCAAAATGAGCTAGTGCCCCACCTACACGGGACAAAGATAGCCACTAAAAAGGTTCTAAATCCCCACCAAAGCCCACATATCCCCGGGGGGGGGGGGGGGGGGGGGAGGGGGGGGTTACTTTGACTGGTGCATTACAAGAAACTAAACAAAAATACTCCTAAATCTGATTTTTTTGTCAAAAATATTAAAAGTCGCTTGAGTAATTATACTAAAACAATAGACCTCTTTCGCTACAAAGACACGTGACCTGAATTGGGTAAACAAAGGCTTTCAACATGGTGGCCGACACAGCGAAAAACGCATTAAACTTCGAAAAAAGCCTGAAAAATATAGGAAAAATTCCTGACTAACTATCAACAAGTTCCAAGTTTGTCAGTCCTAGTCTTAGCTTCATCAGAGTCATTAATTAGTTGATCCTGTTTTGAAAGTATATGACTTCTTGGATCTGATTCTGTTTCGCAATCACTGTGACTCCTCGGAATTTGAATCAGAGTCGTACAGAGTGCAAGTGTTTATTCTTTCCTCACCCAGTTCCGTACCCCAGTAAGCCAAGTCACATCCATATTTCACTGTAGGGAAAAAAATTATGGACATTGTATAGTTTTTCCAAGCTTGTAAATCCAGTATAATGTCGAATATTACTTTCTTCCTTAGTTTGGTTATCGCACTTCTTAAAACTCCGAGTGAAAATCGGTTGAAAAGTCACTTTTGCAACTAAATTTTATCATTTGGGACTGAAGTTTCTCAGTTACATTCTCACCTAGTCGGTCTGTAAAATGTGTGGTCCAGAAAATATCCAGACCCCCCCCCCCACTCCGCCCCCCCCCCACCCCCCCCCCCCCCCCCCCCAAGGGGGAGGGGCACCAAATTTATGGGTACTTATTCAAGGTTGGGTGTTCCCTAGCGCTCGGGATTAGCTGTGGTAAACCAATGAAATTTCACAGTGGTTCCCCCCTGTATTGGCAGGTTAAACAAAAGATTTATATAAGTCTTTTTGCCCTGCGACATTTAAAAGCTAATAAAATACTCTCAGCTGCTTGCTTTTTATGTCTCAAACACAGATTCAACCAAATTCTGTGCTGAGCAAAAAGATTCCACTAGAAAGGAGCCAGGGTTTCTTTCACCAAAATTTTCAACAGCTCTCAGAAGAACAGTGGAAAAGTGAATTAAACCTGTCAGCCATACTTCTTTCTTAAGCACAGCACAAATGTATTGTCCATAATAGCCTTAATGATGTCCTATGGCCTCTTCTGAGTGGAATTTTGGTTGTATTTTGTGGCATTTTTTCAATGTGTAACCTGTGCGAGGGCTTCCACCAACGGAAAGTAACTATGAGTCAGCGGTAAACCTCTAAAGAAGCCCCAGCCTTCCTCTCGATAAAACACAGGAAACCCAGGAATTCGGCACTGATATGCAAAAATGGGCAGGGGTGTGTCTGTTCTGGTCTGTTTGCCCATAAAAAAGAAAGATTTCAGGGAAAATACTTCAGTAGTCAAAGGGTTAAGGTGGATCGACCCAGTAATTTTGCACCCATGCCAACCAATTTTGAATTCAGCATGTTGATTTTTATGGCACAGCCAATATATGTAACACAAATGCTACCCAGAACTGAAATACCTCTCAGTACAAAGTATGGGGAGATCAGAGTTAGTATCATGTGACAATTGGGCGACGCCTATTTCTACTCACCAGTTCGACTGTACTGACATTTTTTCTAAAAATGCTCTACGGTACCTCGAGATTGACTGATTGCTTACCTGTAACCGAAGTTTGACTAAATTCTACAAGCCCAATCTGAAGATAGGATTTATAAATCAGGGCTATAATTATGTAAACTTCAGTGAAGTGAATTAACATGGCAGAAGTTTGTACTTCCTGGTTATAAATTGAAAGTTTCTATAGTTCATTCTATTAATTATGTTTGTTTGAGGAAGGCCATGCTTCTTTTTAGTAAGAATTCGATGAAATCTATGCAATTTCATTGACTTTAATGTCCAATGAAACTATGTAGACAGTGTAAAAATGCTTCTCAAAGAACCTGCCACTGGTTGTTTGAGTTGCATCTCACATAAAAACTCCTTGATTAGACAAAAAAAAAATAGAAATCATTTCATTCATTCTTGATTTGATCAATTCATGATTTTATGGCTTTTACAATGACAAGGGGGCTCCAGTATGTTCCTACTAAAATTTGCATGGTGAGGAGGCCGAGGGGACCACTGCCCCCTTTTTGGGGGAGATTTTCCCATACATTTACTGGAACTTTTGGCCCTATTATCACTATTTGCCCACCCCTTTCCGAAAACTCCTGTATCTGCTCGTGTATGCATAGCCATGCATGGTTTTAAGACTTGGACATACAAGATCATCTGTGTTTAGGTTCACCAGAATTATTGGTTATTCTGTTTCAATTTCAGCATCAGGGCAGCGTCCAGAGACATGGTTCTTACCTTGGACAGACCATATGGCACAAGTCAAAAATAATATCAACAGTATTACTGTACATGGACTGTGGAGAAGACTCTGAAGTGAGGGGGATCTTCAGAGAATATGTATGGCAAAGTGTGTGTGAGTGTGAGGGGGGATCGTTTAGAGAAAACATGAACCATTGCTGATTAGTGAAGGATACACCCCCCCCCCCTTCCCCCACCACCACCACCACGAGCTCTTCCATCCAGAATCACTTTAATGCATTTACTACCATGTGATCCATCCATGAAGTGTGACATTTTTTCAAGAAGGTTTACTTTAAAGTGTGCATGTGTCATGTTTCTCCTTCACTGATGGCTGCGGTTTTGACCGTTATTTTTCAGACAATCAGAGAGCAAAAAGTGTGACTACTTTTGACAAAATGTGCACCTTTGAAAATTAAATCTTTCTGAAAAATCATCACACTTCATGGATGGATGAAAAATGGTAGTACATTGCTGCTATAATTTTAAGGATGTAATGCATCAACCAGTTTTGTCTAAAATTAGTCTAAACCATCTGATGGGGTGCAATAGCTGAGGATTGTAAAATGATACACAAAGCAATTAGCATAGCATGCGCTAGACCCTGTCTCAGTCTTGTTTTTGATTAGAGTATTTATCCACTGTTATTGGTTCATCTGGTTGGTGAACACTAAAACAATAGATTACTTGCTCTAGATTTCCATAATCTGAAAGTCTCCTCATTCATACTATGATCTTATAATAATGTAAATCTAGCCCAAATGAAGCTCTAGCTTGTTATAATTTTATTGTTACATAAATTGTGTAATATCGGAATAACCATGCTCTTCTCTCCATGGTGGGATTTTGCACATAGGATAGGTAGTTTTCTTAGGGGGAGGGAGGAGAGGACTGGGGAGAATCAGCAATTGTTTTCAAGAATGTGTTGACCCTCCCATGCATATTTAGGGAAAACATGTTACTCCCCATCTGCATGGGACTAGGAAAGGTACAACTGGTTCAAGCCCTCCAAGTAAACTATGCATCATCAAATTAAATTGAGTGTATATCTTAAGTAGTGTTAGTAGTTCTAAGGTAGTCCATCTAAAATATTAACCAATTGAATGGAAAGCAACATAAAGAATGCTGTGACCTTCCCCTGAAATGCTCACACATAGGTATGGCCCTCCCCTAGATCCCCCCCCCCCCATTTTCCAGAAGAAGAAAAACGTTCCTTTCCTTACCATTGGAATTTCCAATAAATGCAAAGGAGGATGAATAGAAAATAAAGATGGCAAGTGACTATTCTTACTTTCTCTGCTCATGCCATGATGGGTTATTTCTTGAATGACACAAGCACAAATAATAGCTTTTCTCTTAACTGCAGTTCTGTGCTTTGTTAGAGTCACTGGGAGAGTTTATAGTCTCCCGTATACCTGTATTCCTGTATACATCTCAAGATGACAGAGCGGAAATGACCTGCTTAGATCACTAAATTTCAAATAGTAAGGACAGGTAACTCAGATAAGCTGAGTTTTTGTATACAGACTCCCTGTCTGATAAAAACGAAATATCAAAAATGACTTTTCTAATGGATCCGTCTTTGAGATATTAGGCTTTAAACAACTTTGGTTTCTGTACCATTTATGGGAGAATTAGTACTTTGATCAGGAATTATGCAAATTTTGTTCAATCATATCTAAAATTCATATTCTTTAATTTTCTTAAAAATTTGGAATTAAGCTTTTGGCCATAGAAACTCTTTGTATACGAAATCTTGAGCTTATATATTGAAATATGGCAAAGTTAGACATTTCATTTTGGTCATTTCCGCTCTGTCTCTCAAGATAATTTTGTCAATCTATTTTTTATGGTCACATGGGCAACCTGTTTCACTCATACGCGGAAAAACTGGGAGCTCCACTTTTAGCCAGTGGCTAAATTATATATTACTTTGTTCATTATCAGCACTGATTATTCAAAGGGCACGATTATTCAAAGGGCAATTTGTCCGTACTAGTATATGCTACTCCGCAAAATTGTATAAAACAGTTAAGTTTATAATCAAGTCATACTACAAAAAATACTACGAAAACAAACACCTGAAATAATTTCTGAAATTATTTAAGTAAGTTTGCAATATTCAAGTAACCTCAAAAGAGGACTACTAAGAACTTCAAATCTTCCTGTTCTAAAAATTATTTGGTCAAGCATGATCCATGTTATTGGTTTTGTGTATAGATTCACGAGAGCAAGACTTCACACACCAGTTTCCAGACATGTTCACAGTTTCTGCAGTTTGACTGTTAAAAAAACTAATCCTTCGTCTTGGATGTAAAAATCAAATTGCGATCGGCATGTCAGCATATTTTCTGACAATGACCTTCATCTTGAAAAATAGCTTTCCCATTATAGTACAACACTCTTTCTTACTGCAGTCCATGGGCAGCGCTATCTTTAGTGCGTGGCATGCACTTTTGATTGTTTTTGTTTGGACGTCATCAAGGCGACGAACCTTAAATACTTCAATGGCACAATTATGGCATTATCATTAGGCACCTGTTGAAAAAAAACTTACAAAACATTTCTGTGAAATATTTCATTATTATTAGGGAAGTTAGGAGAAATATGCATACCCTGTTGACAACTACAACTCCAGCTAGCTCGCTGGAAATCAGCTTCAACCACCAATCCAAGAGGTCATGTAATGTTTTTTTTTTCTCTGAACACGCTGGCAATTGCCTAAATTACCCTAAAACCCACAAATGTTTTACTTGTAGAATATCTAACCTGGAGACCGATCTTGATCGCCCTTCCCAGAATTCCAGAGGCTGTCAACTATATTTACGCACAACAGCTTGCCGCTCTATCACTTAGCTTATTGCTGTCTCCTGACGAACACTACACTTACCTTTCCAATTTCTAGGAGTTTTTCATTAAGGGCTTTTATATTTGTCTCGATGAAAGTTTTTCAGTATTCCACACTGCGAGGACATATATGGATCATGAAAACAAGAAAACTCTTGTCATTTCACTACACCAACACAATTTCGTGGATTTAAAAATGCTGGATTGAACACAGAGAAGGGCGAACTAAAAACGCTTGTCTTACAGACTTTTCCTTTGCGTCGACACTCCCACGAATCAGAAACATATGCAAGCAGGGCCAAAGTTGCCTAGCGACACTTTTTTTTTTTACAAAAGAGTGAGTCTGTTTCCTTTTCTTTTGCTTTCTATCGCTACAGAAATGTAGTCTGGAAAGTATTTTGAGTCTTCATACTTTCCAGGAAAGTAGCGTTGTGTCACGCGAGTGGCCTCAGGTTGCATGATGGCCGGCCATATTTCTTTCATTTATTCCTTCTCACAGAAAGTGACTGGTGAAACTGCTCTCTTATTACTTGACTGACAGTCCTGCTTGTAAATGATATAGCCATTAACAAGGGCGATCTCACGGATATAATGATATATTGGCTGGTACGATTTCTGGGACTTGTGTGGAAATGCCTAGCTCCCTAGAAGCTGATCCATTCTGTCCACACCAGCCATGATGACATTATACTCCTCTGCCATAACTGGCTTTCAACTTCCCTCTTTCCAGTTTCAGTATTTTTGCTGCAAATCTTCTTGTCATTGGTAAGGTCATTGTGAGCAGTACTCAGGAAATGGACATGCTTAGTGTCCAGCCAAGCATAAGAAACCAAGTCCCCTGAATGAATAAACACAGGGTCAGATCGTTAGGCTTTAGTTCCTTTGTCATATTTTTTCTTGTAATTTTTAGTGCCACCTCCTAGTCCCTTTCCCTTAGAGTGACATAGAGATCAGGGCTACTGTAAAATATTCATGTAAACAACACGCCCTTTATTTTCATATCCCTCAAGAAGTGATACCCTGGCTGTCCACGTGCTTGTTCTGCAGTATATGTTCGATTTGACGCCATTTTTTAAAAACGATTGTGAAAGAAGGGAAGGTTGCAATGTCGTAAAAATTGCATCAAACGTGTCCAAAATGGTTGTCTTGTTATTGCAATAATTGTCTAGAGGGTGAACAAAGCAATTCAAGGACTAAGTTTGAGGGGCATTCTGGGTTTGTTTTCAATGTTGAGTAATCTCTACAACGGCGTTGGGAAACCGGTTGTCGAGAAAAGTCGACAATGGGGATGACAATCGTGGGGGTGACAATGATGCTGAAGAGTTACTCAAGAAACACTAGACGATGTCAGTACCTTATTGGTACTAAAAAATCGCGAAATTAAAGCCACGAGAAATTTATTACCCACCTATATCTCGATTTCATGTATTACGCAATTGCAAAGAACGTCAAGCATAAGGATAATCGATTGCTTTGTTATGAGTGGTTGATTTTCGGCAATGAGAAGTTTAAAATAATAATAATAATTTATTATTATAACGACAAGATAACGACAAGACTGAGCTCCTCGTCCTTCACGCACGCCACCGACAAGCCCCCCCACTAAATTCCATCTTCGTCGGAACTGAGCTCGTAAAGGCCTCCAGTAATGCCCGTAACATAGGTGCTTACTTCGATGATGTTTTATGTATGGACAAGCACATTGACTCCATTTGCAAGGGGCTTTTTTCCACCTGCATACCATTGGCAAAATACGCAGGTTTCTTTCTTTCAAGGACTGCGAGACGGTAATCCATGCCTTCGTGTCATCCAAGCTGGATTACTGTAACTCTATATTATCAGGTCTGTCGTGCAGCCAGATCCAACGACTCCAATATGTACAAAACTCGGCTGCACGACTGTTGACAGGCACGAAAAGGCATGAACACATCACGCCCATTCTTCGTGAACTTCACTGGTTACCGGTTGCCGCTCGCATCGACTACAAAATTTTGCTTTTAGTTTTTAAATGTCTGAACGGTTTCGCCCCTATTTATGTAAACGACCTCTTAACCCGATACATTCCCAAACGCTGCCTACGGTCATCCTCAAAATCGCTTCTCTCCGTACCCAAATGCAACCTTAAGACATACGGAGAGAGAGCATTTTCATTTAGGGCTCCCACTCTCTGGAATGCCCTCCCAGATGACCTCCGAAACATCACTTCACTCAGCACTTTTAAGGTGAAGCTGAAAACACACCTTTTCTCACAATGTTTCGGGCTGTAGGCACCCCCCCCCCCCCCCCCCCTCGCTCGTTTTTACTTTATTTCATCTTTTTAGTTCTTATCAGGGTTACACAGTTTTTATTCTTTTATTCTTCTTTATATATATATATTAGTGTAATTTTTATCATACTGTATATTCTTAATATTGTTAAACTAAGAAATGTAAAGCGCTCTTGGATTTTTTAAGAAATAGCGCTATATAAATTTTATATTATTATATTATTATTATTAATTTTAATTTCATTTTCGCGAAATTAATTTCCTGAGAAAATAATTTTGCATCCAAATCGCGAAAATAATGCCCCGCGAAATATGCCGACCTTTATTTCGCGAAATTAAGTGCCCGCGAAAATTAGTACCAATAGGTACTATATGTAAGCTTCATGCTTTCCATTTTTGCAATTATTTTACAGTTGTAGATTTTTGCGGATATTATAACTTCTAAACAGATCAGACGCAGGATAACTTTAATGGATGAGTCTGGTACTGACACTGGCGTGATCGTCCACTACATAACCTGTGCATCTAATTGCAAAATTCGTCATGGGTAACAGTAACACATTCTTCTTATACCCAATTTCTCCATTATGCTCTTCAATCTTTTCTCCGGTGTTACTGAAGTGTTCTCGCTGTTTTCTGGCTCCTCGCTCGTTGAGGGTACAGATCAGCCATTTTGCTATGCACGCGGGGAATTCCAGAACTAGTGGTCATTGTTGAATCTGTGAGTTCCAAGAGCCAAACATCACTGAATCGTAGCATGCTGTACCAGAGAATAGACTGAGGATTTGCTCGAAATTTCAAAACAATAAATTGGTATTTCAATTTGTAGAACACCAGAACAATGATTTGTAACCTCTATTATTGTTAGCTTTTATTTGGTGCGGAAACACCAAAATAAAGTATGAATTTCTCATAACATTTTATCCACCTATAATAACTGGAAAGTATGCCAAAACAAAGCTCAGCAATCTTTATGAATAGATTCATGACAACATGACCTCACACACCAGTTTCCAGACATGTTCACAGTTTCTGCTGTTTGACTGTTAAAAAAAAACTAATCCTGTGTCTTGGATGTAAAAATCAAATTTCATGTGAGGGCATGACAGCATCTTTTCTGACAATGATCTTCATCTTGAAAAGATGTCTTCCCATTATCGTACAGCACTCTTTCTTATTGCAGTACGCGGGCAGCACTTTTTGAGTTTGAGATACTAAGGGTAGAACATTATACTGGTATGAGTCACAAAGTGCATTATAAGCCAGATGTGAACAGACTTAAAACATGTTGCTGTTATACAGAAGAGAAAGAAATAGTTCTAGAGCAGACCTCTATGAAGGCACTTACTCAATTTAATTTAGTTGCCACATTCTTTTTAAACCTTTTTTAAGAACGACCGGGTCAGATATTTTTCTCTTTCTCCGCTTACTAGGGCTAACGCTCAGAAGCACACGTGGGATATTTCATTAGCACTTCAGCTTTCACACAAGCTTAATTCCCTATCTCCATTCTGACGGCAAGTACTGTTCTTTACTTGGGGCAGTCTGAATTTGTTTCGATGAAAGCTTGTTTAATATTCCACACTGCGTTGACACGTCTCTCCACGAGAGATATACATAATTTAATTAATTTAATTTATTAATTAAATTTATTAACCCAAGTTAAACATTTACACTTACACTAAATTACAAACGTTAAGACTAAATAATAAACTTACGATATAAAGCAAGAACCCAAAAGAAAACCATTTTCCTCTGGTCAGCGCCCGTGGTTTGATGCGCTGTTGAAGTTAAATAGCAGCTATATCCATGTAACAAAACTGCTGAAAAGAGCAAAATACTTTATGGCGCTAGGAGAAAATATTGTGCAATCCCGCATAATTTCGTATTTTTAGCGCATAATTTCAGAAAAAAATCACGCATCTGGTTTGAACTGGTTTTGCTCTGATAGGCCCTAAATACCCCCCAGAAATCCATTTAGGTATGATTGAAGACTAGGTCTTATAGAGTTTTGAGAAAAATGAGGGGATGTCTGCGTGTATATCAATACTGAATTACCGTTGATATCGCTCTAACATATTAATGTCTTTTTTAACGATGGTCCTGAGCCGATTTAGAAAATAATTCTTCTCAAAAATGAATTACATTTTTTCTGAACTCGGCAATGGCTCTTCTGTGGTAGCATATCGTGGCAGTCAGGCTGCATGATATCGTCGTTTGAAACAAATCCGTAACACTGCTCGTAATATGGCCTTTAAAAAATGGAATCAGATCGTGCCCGTCGACATTTCGTTTGTTTGAAACCGAACACTAGAGCTTACAGTAAATATTTTTAATTACAATATAAAGAAAAAGGAAAATGCAAATGGTTCGAAGGGTCATGTCGCACTGTGGGTCTGTCCTGAGATGGTGCCTGGGTCGAAACTGTAGGCCAACGGGGCAGGACTGTCTACAGTTATGCTAATACGTTTCGTATTAGCATATTTGTGTATTTGTCGAAGAGCACTACAAGTCCTAACTCTCCATCCCTACAGCTGATCTTAGGGAACTAATGGGTCTTATCCTTCGGGAAAACTCTTTCAGGTTTAATGGCAAACACTATCTACAAATTCACGGCATAGCAATGGGCACTAAAATGGCTGTAGCTTTCTCTGTCATTTTTATGGCACACTTAGAGGAACAGCTCCTCGCAAACAAACCGCTTATCTGGAAAAGGTTTATTGACGATATTTTTTGCGTATGGACTATTCCGGATACCAATATTCTCGAATTTATTGAATTCGCGAATAAATTTCATCCGTCTATTAAAGGGACATGGTCACCTAGAAAACACTAAAATAATTATTGTCACAAAATACAAAAATATTCTCTGAAATTGAAAGAGTCAGTTTAAAGAAAGAAGTACGGAAAATTTCATTGGATTACGATGAAGGATTGCTGAGATATGAGCGAATTAAGATGGCAAATTTGGTATGTTTGAAAAAAGATTGAGGTAAACCGATTTTAAAAGAGTCAGATTTCCTCATGTAAGCTGTAATTACAATCCGCGAATATCTTTGCAATCCTACATCGAAATGACCTCAAATTTTCACCATGTCAAGTTGAAAGCATTCTTTACAAATTTGACTTGTTATTTTTATTATTTGTGATATTATAATTTTGATGTTTTCGGTGACCATGTCCCTTTAAGTTCACCTGCGAAATGTCCAGAGAAACCGCTACATTCCTCGACACTGAAGTTTTTAAAGGTAAACGATTTATGGATTCAAACACTCTAGATGTGCGAACACACTTTAAGCCTACTGAAACCTTTCAGTATACTCACTTCTCCATGTGCCACCCTCCAAGTTGTAAGAAGGGTTTTGTAAAAGGAGAAGCATTGCTCCTACTCAGAACGAACTCTGATCTCGATAATTTTGAAACAGAAATCAACAACTTTAGAACCCGTCTTTTAGAACGAGGCTATACCATTGATTTCATCAACCAGGCTTTATCGGCAGTCAAGTTCTCCGATAGGAAACAAGCGCATAAAAAACAACAAAACAAACATCAAATAAACGAATCCTCCCATTTGTCACTAAGTATAACCTGGCGAACCCGAATCTCAAAAAGATTCTCACAAAACACTGGCACTTTATCACGGGTCAACTTCACACAGCCAGCATCTTCACGAATCCACCTCTAGTTGCCTACAGAAGGGAAAAATCGCTTAAGGATTCTTTGGTCCGAGCAAAAATCTCTTCCAATTTTAACTAGACCTTTTTATGCAGCACTCGATACTGACTACGCAGCCGGATTTTGGGCAACGCCAATATTATTAATCAATAATCCTGGTGAAGACGCAGAAGGGTTGTAAACGCCTTAAGGTTACTGAGAACCTTCGCGCACGTGTTCGAAAAAAAAATCATACACGTCCCTAGTTTAACCAAAACATATTAACCTATATATCGTAGGAAAGCTTATAGAATGGACTATCGAACGATGGCAAAAAGAAATAACTTTTTCATAATTAGAATTTTTTAAGGTTTTATTAAAAAATCGGGTGTGAGAGTTTCAAGAGATAACGCTGTCGAACTGCTAGACCTTGACTCCCAAGTAACACATTGGTTAAATCCTTAAAGGTGTTTCTCAAAAACCGTGTCTGCGTTTTTTAAATTTTGCTTTGCTCAAAAGTTAAGGTCAAATTTTGTAGAATTTTCAAGCTCTAAAAAATTTAAAAATTCATAACTGTTGAACTAAACAAAATTTAAAAAATCGCAGACACGGTTTTTGAGAAACACCTTTAAGGATTAAAATAATATGTTATTTGGGAGTCATGGTCCAGCAGTTCGACAGCGTTAGCTCGTGAAAAAGGCACACCAAAATATTTAATCAATGCTTTAAAAAAAATTTACAGGTATCAATAAGTGATTTCTTTTGCCATAGCCCGCTAGTCCATCCTATAAGCTTTCCAACGATATATAGATTGACATATTTCGGTTGAACTAAGGACGTGTATGATTTTTTTTTTCGAACAACGTGCGCGAAGGTTCTCAGTAACCTTAAACCCTTGGAAGTACCTTCACGCTTCCTCTTGGTTTGAGGCGATTATAAGAAGCGTCATCAACTGGGCGTCTGAGAGTTGCGTCGTCTTCGTAGACTAAGATTCTCTGTGTGCTCCCAGCTCAGTGCTGTATAGCTGCAGCTTTCCTTCCTCGACGAGCGCACGTGGCTGCTTGTAGAATACCTTCTGGTCGTGGTCTATTCCCCAAGTCGTCGGACTCTAGCTTCGTGGGCGCATCTATTACTTTGTTTGCCAATGAATGGGTTGCTCGGCAGGCTAGGCGAAAGGTCAAAAAGGCCTTCCCTTACCACTAGCTTTCTGGCCAGAGAGGTTATATAATCTGGAGGCTTAGTCTGCGTTGTCTCAAAGGGAGATGTTTACAATAAACGTCTTGTTTCTGGCGTCATTCACTCCGACAAAGAAAACAGGTGTTACCTACTTATGCCACTTAACAACATTGTTTTTTCTATTAAAAATAACGTAACGTACTAGACGGTGCAATTGTTCTTTTTCCTTTAATTTTTTAATTTTTTTATTAGAATAGGAAATCATACGACTTCGAGTTCAATTTGGAATTTTCAAAAAGTTTTTCAAAGGTATCAAAATTGAGCTTTTTGAAAAACCCACGAGTGTAAATAAATTCCAAATTGAACGAGAAAAGTCGTATGATTTCGTATTAATAATACACATGAAAAAATTTCCAAGGAGTCATTCACAACTCTGCTTACAAACTGAACAAGCCGCACACATTTTTCCTTGATTGAAATCTGGACCAAAACCTGACAGAATTTGAGCATGAACAAAAGCCAAAGTTTCCATAATATAGCTTTATGTTATCAAAATATTTTCGCATTTTAAAAGAAAATTTGCATTTTGTTAACCATTTTTGCACTTTGTTACCTTTTTTGGCACTTTGTTACCTACAAACTGCACTGCTCTCAGCCAATCAGAATCCAGAGATTTTTTCATGTGTATTATTATATAAATAAATGACATACATGAAGGTGGAATGCTCCCCGAATTACGTACTTTTTTCTCTGTTCAGTCTATTTCTTATGTAGTCTATTTGCCTTTATTTCTTTTTTTTCTAATCAGTGCAATTGCTCTGAGTCTAGACCGTATTCCCCTGATCTCAACCCGAATGAGAAATGCTTTGGCATTGCGAAAAGCTGGCTAAAGAGGAATTCAGATATCAGACAGAAGTATCCTAACGATGCTTTGAAATAGCTTTGCAGAAGGTAAGCTGGCCATTTATAATCTGTGTGAGGAGAATGGCAGTCATTTTGGTAAATAGTTTTTTCAGGGGTCATTTTGAATATAATTTTCAATTCAGTTAGGAGGTCAAATAAATTGAGTTGAGGCAAGCGCTGTGCGTATATTACAAGCAGGATATGGTCTTTTACAGCGCTCCAATATCTCAGAAAAAAAACGACGACGTTGGTTGTGGGATCAAAACCCATCTAGAGACTCAGAATGTTTTTCTAAGATATTCGCGCGCTGTAATTAACCATTATCCTGCGAGATTGCGCAGAATATCGTCTGATACTTTGCTAAATCAGTCGATATTCTGCAAAATCGAGCAGGATAATGGTTAATTGCCAACTGTGAAATCATTTTTCATCCGCGGACATTATCCGCCGATATTGCAGCAAGCCAAGAAGGGGTTTGTTTATTTATTTTATCTCCCAGCGACTTCACTGAAAAACTCGAGAGAGAAAATGTCCGTGGATGAAAAATGATCACAGGATATATGTCATGTGCAGAAGACAGCTATTGACGTTCTAATGACCATATTTGGGTAGTGCATCGATGTGCTCAATAATAAATAAAATTCTAAATTTTATTTTTCTGTTAGGGGGTCACTTTTTGGTACACCCCCTAAAATTGTTTTGTACTACCCAAGTAACAATTGTACCAAGCTTAGTACCATTACCCCAAAAGTGCACGATACAATCTCTGACAGACCCTACTATAAAGGGTAAGAGCTATTCTGTTATTGGTGAAGTACTCGGTATTCAGTTACTAATTAAGCATTAGAGCACAGCTTTCTATGACTATATCGGCGCAATAGAGCACGCGTGATGTTGGGAGAGACACGAGCCGAGAGGCAAACCAGTCGAGAATTCTCCCAACCTACCCGAGTGTTTGCATCAGAGTATGTAGACACTCGGAAAAAGTTCTCTGTTGCTTTTATGAAATATCTTCCACTTTTTGAAGCGAAAGATTCAAAGTTAATTTAATTCAACCTTTTGTGTGAATATATAAATTCTCCTTACCGCGCGATGGCCTGAACGGGCCAATCAGAGGGCGTGTTATATCGCATGTGTTCTAGTTTTTCACTCAGCTGACTGCAAGTTTTGTGAAAGGTAAGGAGAATTATAAATTCACTCAAAATGTTGAAATGAATTCATTTTAAATCTTTCGCTTCAAAAGGTGAAAGATATTTTATAAAAGCAAGGAGAACTTCTTCCCAGTGTCCACATGCTCTGTTTCAAACACTCGGGTAGGCTGTGAGAATTCTCGACTGCATAACTCCGGTCTCGTGGCTGCATAACTGTCTCGAATTCTCACAACCTCCCCTCGTGTTTGCATCAGACTATGTAGACACGGAAAAAGTTCTCTATTGCTTATTATAAAATAACTAAGATAGTACGCGCGCTCTCATTGGTCGACAGGTGTGTTTAGATGAGAGTATATAACACGGTTGTGACGTCACGCCAGCGACGATGTTTGTGCTGCCTTCTTTTTTCATCCTTACACTAAATTTATGCAAACACTTGAAGCAATTAAATTGTGAAAGCAGTGCTGCTCTCTTTTAGCTATCATTTGTCGTCCCATCCTTTAACCACAAGTTCAAAGAATTGGCTTTTCTTCGATTTTTTTAATCAAACCCACGCGTGTAAGTTTTCACAACATTTTCGCGCGATTTAAACAAGATATTTTTGTCCTCCAACATCCTCTTCCCTCCCTTTATGAAACGATTTCTTTGATTTCTGGGAACTTTTTAAAAGTATACAGCTAAGAGGGTAAAAACAACACAAATCAATTAAATTAAGCGACCGAACTAAAATTCTGGATTTGGAGACTTTCGGCGAATCGGTTAGCCAAAATGGAAAAGGACAACGAAGACCAAATTAAGCTTATTGAACAAATCACAATTTATTTCATTACTTTCCTATTCAATTTTTGAAAATGATGATCTTTCACAAGCCGAGTAGGTAAAAAATCGTTTGCTAGCAAGTTAACAAGACTTGAAGCATAAACAAAACATAAATGAAATACTTACCGGCGATCGGCAAACACCGAACGAGACTTTCGACGAAACTTTGACTTGAGTTGCATCAAAAATTCAACACGAGTGACTGTTCATTGAAATTCGTTCATGCCATCAGCAACAATTGAAGCCCCCATAGTATCATTTCAGTGTGGTATTCAACATTTTGCTTGATTTGAAGATTGTAACAAGACACACGCTTTGTTTGCTAGCCAGCTTTTTCGATGCGGAATTCACCTTTCCAAAACTCGGCAAAAGCCCCAAGTCAACACAAAGGCCGTTATTGTATGGAAAATTCCTTCGGCTTTGCCCGTACATCACTTCATTGGCATTCGGTTATGCTTCAATTACCGTAAACACCATAGAAGAGGTCAATAAAGTCGTCAAATGTTTCTTAGAAAGCAGTTTTCTCTCGTCTCCCCTTCCCAAAACTTCCAGCCAGCTGAGTGAAAAACTTGAACACATGCGATATAACACGCCCTCTGATTGGCACGTTCAAGCCGTCGTGCGGTAAGGAGAATTTATATGTTCACACAGAATATTGAAATAAATTCATTTTCAATCTTTCGCTTCAAAAAGTGAAAGATATTTTATAAAAGCAATAGAGAACTTTTTCCCAGTATCTACATACCCTGATGCAAACACCCGGGTAGGTTGGGAGAATTCTCGACTAGTTATGCAGCTACTCGACCTTCGGTCTCGTGGCTGCATAACTGTCTCGAATTCTTCCAACCTCCCCTCGTGTTTGCATCAGAGTATGTAGACACGGAAAAAGTTCTCTATTGCTTAAAGAGCCCGTGTCATCCACTCCTTTGTTATTGTTTT
Source organism: Scolanthus callimorphus (assembly GCA_033964015.1). Taxonomy (NCBI): domain Eukaryota; kingdom Metazoa; phylum Cnidaria; class Anthozoa; order Actiniaria; family Edwardsiidae; genus Scolanthus; species Scolanthus callimorphus. The sequence goes on from CM066924.1 coordinate 4,757,793, forward strand.
AGTTCGATATTAGAAGACCAATTACGAGTAGAAATCTCTAATCAACATCTAAAAACAACGTTTCGGATTTGATTTACCAAATTCACTCGAGAAAATTGCTCTATATTCTCTAAATCAGCCGATGGAAATGGATGCTTTCTCCGACTTGGTATGTTGCTATGCTGTCAAAATGGCGGCTGACACAGGCTCTTTAAATGCACATACTATCAAATTATAGCGGAGCTCCTTAGCGGCCAAAGGCCGCAGGGCGGAGCAGGAAGAATATCGCAGGAAGAATACCATAGCTCTAAGTAGAACTCAGGTATACGATGGACTTCATTTTTCATGGTCCAGCGGTATTCCCATATGGGTATCGCGGGCGCGTCTGCCTATCTGCGCGCCCCACCACAGGTAAACCAAGACCCTTCTCCGTTTATAATCATATCTCAGGAAGGGATGAAGCTCAGACAGCCAAACTTGGGGGGGGGGGGGGGGGGGAAGTTGTGTTAGTGGCAAGGCGGGTGCAACTGCCTGGTCAAGTGGTATGACGTCATCGATGACGTCATCATAGGAGAACATAGGAGAAAAAAGAATATATATCGGAAACCATAGACAACCAAACTTGGATGAAGTTGTCCAAGTGGCAAGGGCGGTGCAACTGCATGGTCACGTGGTATGACGTCATCGATAGCGTCATCAAACGAAAAAAGGTTTATGTCTTTGGTCCATGGTGCAAGTTCTTAGTCACGTGGTATGCGGTGCAAGGCTATCTATGTTCAACCTTTTTGTCTCATTAATACAGGGAGCTCCGGTTTTAGCCAATGGCTAAATCTATATATTACCATCATAAATAAAAAATACAAAAAACGTTCTGGGGAACGATCTAAATTATCTCCATGGAATCATAAATGCTGAGGCCATTTGACCAAGAAATTAAATTTAAGGTCAGAGGTCAGATTTGTTGCCATAGAGACCAACATTGGTGAAAATGATCGAGAATAGCTTGGTCATCCTTTGTTTTTGCTGCGGGGCAAGCAGGTTTTTTCCACGTTGACACGAAAAATGTTACTTCGCTTGGGGAGAGGGCAACTTTCTCCTCTGCCTCCCCGCTAGCTACGGCACTGGTGACGACGTGCTCTGGTTTCTATACGATTTACTTGTTTTTTAATTGATGATTTTTCATTCTTACATGTAGTCTAATGTAGTGCAACAATATGGAAAAACTACCGCACTAACAGATAGAACCCACGAGGCAGAAGTTATAGGGCATTCCTAACAGAAGAAAAGCCTTTGAACTTTGGATTTTTAAACGTTTTATTTATTTATTGATTGATTCGTTCATCGTTTCGTTCACAATGACCTGTTTCATACACTTTATAATGTACTTTATGACGTATGTGCAAACATTAACATATTTGATTCCAATAAATTCTCTTTAATATCACATTTCCGTGGGCTCTTATATCAAGCCTTCAAAATTAATATTCGGCGTGTCAAATCATGGCACTCTCTTCTTAGCGACAAGTGGTGGAGATTTTGTATTAGCACGAGCTTTATATCGTAGAGGCCTGAGGGCTACCCCATACTTCCTCTTCGGACTCTTGGCTTTCTTGTGCGCAGGCTTGGACTGGACTTTTTTCTGGTCCGCTTGAGGAGCCATAAAAAGGTGCACCTCTTTATGAACGCGAGTGCCCTTCAGTATCAGCTTGACCTGGCTAACGCCTGAAAGATCCAAACTGGGGTGATTTTCATCTGATGGCACACGGAAGCTCCAGGTTGTTAGTGCAGCTATCCCGTCGTAGTACTGCTGAAATTGCTGGGCGACTTTCCCGGGTTCGATAACCTTTTGCGGGGCACCCTGTTCACCTTGGATGTACGAGAACACTGTTACCCGAGATGGAGCCACGAACTTGTGCTCTCGCCCTTTGAATATGTCGGTCATGTATCCACTGAAGAAGATTAAAATTGTAATTGGTTCACCTGCCTGAACCTGGGCGCCCTCAAGGTAGACCTCCATCTCCTCAATGCGAACACGCTCGTAGCCTTTCATTATATGGGGGTCATCTTTATATATTCGGTACACAAATTCTCTTCCGCTCTGCACCTCTGCTATTGGCGTGCACTGGGTCACGGGTTGAGAAGAGGTAGAAGAACGAGCGTCGCAAATGTGATCATCAATGACTTTTTCTATTTCAAAATTTTGGGCGATAAATGGAGCGAAGTTGTCAACAATTTTTACAACCGAGCTCAGTCCTTGGTTGACCTTACTGTGTAAGCCATACAAGTCATCTGATAGTGTTGGTTTCACGGGACAGTCATACATCCAGTTGTACTCGTAGCAGTCACAGAAGGCAAGCAAAGTATCCACAAGGATGAATCGCAGACGTTCTTTCTGAAGTGCCATTTCGACCACAAGCTCGTTGTTTATTTTATCAGCCTTTTCAGATTCTGCTATTTGCTGTTCGATATTCTTTTGGGATTCTGCTTGGTCTCTCTGCAGATCTTCCATACTGATGAGTTTGTTCATCAGTTGCTGAATAACTATTGCCAGTTGGTGAGTCCCTTGCCCCCACACAGCCAAGACCTCGAGCGCTGCAAGATATGGGCCGGTACCTGAAATTTCTGTAGCTGTGCCTATCGCCAAAGATCCTCTTGCGTTCGCAACAAACACGTCCCACTCTGCCACACTTACCGCGAGGCTTTTCCCCGCGCTGCTGGTCGGTAACTCCTGTGAGTAGTAATCATTTGCGCCGCTCTGTGCATATGGTAACTGATTGAATTTAAGTTCTTTGAAACTGTCCGCCGCTGCAACAATTCCTGCGATTGTATCCATGATGGTGCCTATCTTCTGGAGTGATTTGGACAACGCTGACATCTCCCCTGGTAGAGATGCGATATCTCCCAAGGCCCCCAAGGTTCCTCCTATCCCCGAGAAGACACTAGTAATGGCACCAAGACAGGAAAAGATTGCATTCATCATCATCTTGATCTGGTATTCCTTTACTCCTGCTTCAAAAGCTTCTCTCTTCACCTCTAAATCCGCTTTGGCTTCCTCAAATTTACGCTCCATAAGTTTCTGATCCTCGATTGCGGTATCTAATTCTCGCTTCATTGCCTCGATGTTCCGATCGTTCTCCTTGACAATTGCAGTCATCGTGTGTGTCATTGATATTGTCGCGTCGATTTTATCGGCCAGCTCGATTGACCTTTTTCGATATCTTTCATATTGATCTATCGCCAGTTTTGCATCTTCTTTGAGAAGCGTCAACAGCTTTTCGTAAGCGTAAAGCGACAGTAAGGAACAAATTGCATACCCTTTGAGCGAGCAATGATGATGTCCATCAAATCTTGTGCTTTCAAGCCAAGCGTCGACAAAGATGTCTTAGTGTCTTTTGACAACTCCGCCGTCTGCCCAGCATCTACTTGTGCAAGTACGTATTTTAATATCTGCATGGGTGGACTACCAAACAGCAAACTCTTTTCGTTCTCAAAGGTGAGAAGGATCTCGTCTTGGGCCAGAACCTTCGCACATGCTACACCGAGGGTCAGAAATTGCACGTCGAACACAAAACTGCGATTTGTCTTCATTGATATGGCCTCCTGCTGCACAAAGGTCTTCACGTTGTAATTAGACGTGCAAGTGAAAGGGAGTCCGGTTCTTCCTTGGTAGATCATAATAGATGCTCCTTGAATGGCGTTTTCTTCGATATAGTGTTTATTGAAGGTGTCTTTGTTACTGCAAACCAGAACTTTATTCTTGAAAATTACCACGCTCCTTCGGACTGTGTCCCGACCATCCATTCCGTTTGAAAGCAACGTGATGCTTCCAGATTCTTGAACAATTTGATTGGCAAATACAGCAATTCTTGTGTTCCAGGGAATGTCGAGGGTCCCGGAGATAGCGAACGCTTGGGTGTAAACCACGACTTCTCGGTACTCAGTAGTATCGGTGAGATACGCTTGCAAGTGAGACGACTTCAAATGCGAGAACCTGAGTATTACCTTATCCTGGTCACTCAAAGCATCTTTAAGTTCATCGTCGCTGTAGAAGTCGCAACCTGCATAACAATTCTTGTCAGAACACTCCCTACACGTGGTCCCGCTTTCATCTAATTTTGATCCTGGGGGACAGAGGCAAGCGTTTTCACCAGGCCCGATGTAGTGGCAGATGGCATTTCCAACACAGCCTCCGTGGTCAGCCTTCTTGCAATTGTCGACGGGGATACATCGAGTGCCTCTCCTTGCATATCCTTCTGCGCAGGTACAGTCAGCACCTATACACTCGCTGGCGATATCTGTTGGGTAAATATGAACATTAAAAATAAAGCTGGCGGCGATGAGATACTTACCACTTTCGTTACCCGTGACTAAATCTGACAATCCTTCAGAACCGCGTGTTTTCACCACCAGAATTGCCGTACTGTGTAGGCCTGTCCTGCCACTCGCAAGCAGAAAAGTCTCAACTTTCAAAGTTGTGGACAAATGAGCCAGCATGCAGATTCTTTTGCGCATCCAAGACACGTGGAGATGGCGCTCGCAAGTGTGAACGTCGAGATTTTCACGATAACAAAAGGCGAAAATATAACGAACACCTTAGAATATTGGTAAATCAGACTTCTTCGCATTCCTATTGGTTGAGCCCTTGTGTCTTTGTTTATGTCAGCCAATGAGAATGCGAAGACATACCTCAAAAAAGTGACTATTATTTTCATGGATCAAGACTAAACGCAAAACGTCGCACTTATTCGTCCCCCCTGGTTGGTTAGTTGTTAAATTTGTTTCGTTTCTGATTGGCTAAGTGCATTTACTTTGCATTTTCGACACCCATCTGAAATCCGGTCTGTTTTAGTACAACGTCGGGGCTCGCGTTCAGCCATTCTGCATGTACACGTACTATAAATGATACACGCTTTTTTGCGTACATTTGTGCTTGAGAAGCAACTCATAGGTCGACTTGGGGCAAGTCTTGTCCGGTTCCTATTATGCAGTCACTGCATTATACGACAAATACAGACATACCTAAGAAATGGAAGGTCGATGCTGCTGTATTGCAAGATGTGCTTAACGACAAATCACTTCCGCTGATTATAATGCACTGACTTCCGGCACAGGTCTTCAACTTTCCACTCTCGTGTATGAAGCAATTATCCGTTTGAGGGATACTGTCGCTAGGAGTTGCACAACTGCCGACTGATAAGACCTGAAGAGCGAAAAATACAAGATATTCAGATTTACTCTGATCCCTTGAACTCCACCACCGGGGACAATCCTATTGTTCTAAGCGACATCGAGCAGACCAAAACAAATCTCATAGGCTCGTAACCTAACCGTAACCTAACCCTGGCTTAGGTAATAGACGTGCATTTTTATAGTGCTTCTAAAGTTGATAAAATCGAGGCACTATATGAGAACCAGGTGGTGTGCCGTTGGAAGGGAGGGGTGCTAGCTAGGGAGCATGTTCGCCGGATTGAATATGTTCGTCAGATATCGAGGGACGGCGGGGGAAGGGAGCTCTTCTCTATCCCCTCCCCCTCCCTTAACCCCACTGACCTACGTTTATTCCGTGTATACACTCACCCCAGCGGCGTCGTAGTGTAGACACTTGCCGCTAACCAGGTGCTGAAGCCTCGACTCGTTCTTGCTTTTGTAAAACACTTGTTGGCCATCATCACAATCCGTCTGGAGGGCGAGGGCGTCATTAATGATGGCAAGGCACTGGTCGCTTGAATGTTTGATAGCTCCTTTCAGCGCTGCCACAAATAAAAAGAAATTTGCCTAATTTTTCTTGGAACGATTTAACCGTTTCCGAGATTTCGATCTAATAATTAACACCGCACGCCCTGCTCATCACAGCTACCCACCACAGAATTGTCAGTAACTCGATTGGTAGAGCTAGAGCATCCGGTAACTGGAAGGTCGTTGCTTCTTGTCCCCATTGGGGATTCAGAGTACTTTAGAACGGGATGTGGTTGCAAGTCGCAGTTTCGATTATTTCCTCGCTTTTTCTTATTATAGTCATGAATGTCCATACTAGAGCAGATTTCGTATGACTGAAAACGTTAAGACGCGTTAAGGTTTATGTGTTAACGTTAAGGCGTGTCCACATCTTAACGGTATTGTCAAGTGCCGTGTCTAAGCATTTTAATTGGTTGATCAGTTATTTCACGCAGTTTGATTGGCTGAATGTGAGATTCCGTGCCGTACCTTGACTGTATCGTGTTCATTATCTTTTCAGCCATACGAAATCTGCTGTTTTATCGTTTTACAAAGCCACCCTCGCCATTCGATGTAATGGTAATATGCATCTGGTTTTACCTTGGAAAAGGAAAAATGAAGCTTCTGAGGTGCAGTTATTTACTTCTACGAGTTCTGTGTCCACAGGAGGGCTAAGCCGGTCTGCGTCAGTGGAGCCTTGAGGGGCGAGACACCTCGCGGTAACCAGATCTTGTAGTGTCCTGTCTTCTGTGAACTGAAGCCTAAGTATGCAAAAAAGCAAATTGGCTGTAAGCTGAAATACGCTGAATCCATCACGGCGCCAATGGCTGTCAAGCGGTCGTAAGTACAGTCGTGGGGGATGGTCGCTTCCGCGTCCTAGTGGCCCTTTAACGTTCCTCTGATTCATGTTAACTTAGTGCACGTGAGAGATTAGATCTACGGTTATCCGAGAAGACGCGAAGGTCTAATCATTTTAAGGATCAGAAAAAGACCCCTGGCAGCGCTTAGAAATCCAAGAATGCGGCGGCGATGGCGCACTCCCGGATTCTCCACCACTTGCAAGCTACGACTTACCTCGCCTCATTGGTGCATTGCCCACTGACAAGTGAAGCACCTTCATCCTCGCTCTCCACTATTAGGCACGTGCCATCCTCTAGTAAGCGTATCTGCCCGTTCGCCGTCCATCTCAATGCCGACGTCTGCCCATCACAGGAGTCCTTGAGCGCTGTTCTTCCATTAATCACGTGCACGCATTTGCCGCTCCTGTGAATGAGGTATCCAACGCCTGTGGATTGAAACATACTCACTGATAAAACACAAAAAATAACAGAAAACTACACCGTACAATACAGCCTAACATGACAACAACACAGTTCAGAACGCATTAGAGAACAGGAGAGAATCAGAAACGTAACTCATTTAGGTGTTTCTGAGAGAACGCAATAGATATTATGACACGAGAGCACCGAAGAACAATAACTACAATAGTGTTTTACTCGGGCTGCGCCCTCGTGTCTCTATATTTCAACCAATAAAGCACTCCTGCTCAATACCAACAATGACCGTTATTTGCACTCCCAAGATATATATACAGCGGATATTACATGTCTGCGCGGAGATACAAATGTAATCTTCTCGTGTTAAAATGTATCTCACTTATTCGCGTACTCCAAGCGGCCTTCTAATGTTGTGTCTATTATATAAACATCAGTGAAATACCAAATCGACATTTATTTTACGAAAATCTGAAAATTAGAAAGTTAAGTGTGTTATCTTCACCGGGAAGAGTGAAGATAAAAGTCATATCTTCGCAGTGTGAAGATTTCATGTTTTCGCGGGAGAGATAGCTTGGTATTTCACTGATGTTTATCTAATAAATATAAATCTCTTTTTTGTTCTTTTTATACATATTTATGTTTGTCTTATATTATTACATACAACATAAAAACATTACAGCCAAGACACGACACTGCAACACATAACAGAGATACAACAACACAGAACCACGTGAAAACAAGAACCTAAGACGACTCGAAACAAAGCAACAACACACAGAAACCTTAAACGTCCAACACGGATGCGGGAAATAAAGATACAACAAAAAGGGGTACTCGACCCAAAGTTGGTTAGGGGTGCCCCGCTCGTGCTCGCCGAATGTAACCTTGTTTATGACAGAAAACCGCTAATTTCCGTACTCTGTTTATGACAAAAAGCACGAAATATCGGACATGATACGAAACTTGAAATTTTGAAAAAATCGAACCTCCGTATAGCGTATAAACAATATATGGGAGTACCCCCAACCCCTTCAGGCCTTAATACCACATAAAACAGCACAGTACAATAAACTAGATAGTAACAATATACATCACAAAACACGACGATACTCACAATCCCATGAACACTATGCTACAGAAACACTGCAGAACACGGCAGCACTGCAAAGTACCACAACATAAAACAACACAACGCCCGGTAGAAACCTACCCTCCTCGACATATATTTTAGGCTTTGGTAGATCTCCCTTGCAGCACATGATCCCCGATGCCCCGTTCACAGGACCTTTCATGACACACGTCTGTGCAAGCACCGTTCTTTTTCCTAGGACAGGGATGTGATGGACGTATTTATAGTTTCCTTTGTGGCCGTCACCTATCATACTTTGCTCGTTAGGTCCGTTTGGACAAATCTCTGCGGCGGTACAGAGTCTTCTACCTCCGAGGCTGTTGCAGTGTTCTGCAAACATGGCATTGCTGCAATAACAATCAACCAAGGATTAACGTGTAGCCAAAAAAAATCTACGTGGCTTCATTCTAGCCTCATTTAAATGGTTTACACGCAAGTAGTAACTCTGCGGCGGTACAGAGTCTTCTACCTCCGAGGCTGTTGCAGTGTTCTGCAAACATGGCATTGCTGCAATAATCAACCAAGGATTAACGTGTAGCCAAAAATAAAATCTACGTGGCTTCATTCTAGCCTCATTTAAAAGGTTTACACGCAAGTAGTAACTCTGACCAGTTAGTTAATTAGTTATCTAATCCTGATGGCAACCTAGGAAAATACATTAAAAAGATGAAGTTTATACACCTATTTCAATTAACGTTACTCTTTAAAACGTAAAACCATGAACCATGCATCATAATGAAGACGCTATTTCTCGTATTTTCCTCGAGTTTGGCAAACCAGACAATCTAAAACCACCCAATGGCACTTTGTTTACTACTTTGAGACACAATTGGCGTGAACCGCTTCGTTTTAGGCAGGAATTACCATTTCGACTTATGAAGCATGGTTCATGGTTTTACGTTTTGCAGAGCAACGTTATTTGAAACAGGTGTATACAATATATAGGGTTTGAGGCCACCTATTGGACCTTATCTCGCCGCGAGTTTATGCGACATAAAAATGGTCCAATTGAAAGGCGAGATAAAGCGAGATAACGAAAAATTGTGCCAATTAGGAGCTGCGAGATAAGGCGTGAGAGGGCGAGATAAGGCGAGATAGGACGAGATAAGGCGAGATAGGACGGGATAAGGCGAGATAGGACGAGATAAGGCGAGATAAGGAAAATTGCGCCAATTAGGAGCTGCGAGATAAGGCGTGAGAGGGCGAGATAAGGCGAGATAGGACGAGATAAGGCGAGATAAGACGAGATAAGGCGAGATAGGACGAGATAAGGCGAGATAAGGAAAAATTGCGCCAATTAGGAGCTGCGAGATAAGTCGAGATAAGGTCCCAGAGTAGGCCTGGTTTGGTTGGGGCACTTGACATGTTCCTCATGGTATTCCACGTGGTGAACTTCGAAATTAAATAAGAAAACTTGAACTGATTCTACTAGAATGTTCTTTGGAATTCTCATAATCTCTTTCATTGCTGTTCATAGCGTATAAATATAGAACGACTTCGACTCTAATCTTACAAGTAAATTAGTCCCTGAAACAAGTTACAAGCAGGAACAAGGAAAGCGAGTTGTGGTTACAGACTGTAATCCCACGTAGGACGGATTAGTATGTTGTACGGTAGATACTGAGTATAAGGAAGCTCTTCTCAGGACTGAAGCTTTATGAAAGTCTACTGGTCGTCTTAACTTGAACCTTCAACTCTTCCCAAATTGGTAACCTTCCGCGTCAAGTTTGTTAACGGAATTTAGAATAAATCTAGAAATACAGAAGATCCCGGCTATTTGCTGTGTAATACAAGCCCCAAAACAGGCTTTTTGTTTTGCTAGAAATTATGGTAAAGCTCTCTTTGCATTTTGGGTGAGTTAAATGGGCTAGGTTTGGTCCTTTGTTGCCACAACGACCTTCGATTGGCCCTCTTACTGACTTTCTAAATAATTTTCTTTATTGGGTAGCGAAATATGGACTAAAAGTTAGTTAACTTTATTTAATTGTTTATTCCAGTAAGAGTCCTTGACGAGTTTTAATTTCCATGGTTCAAACTCCACAGCCGAGGGCGCTCCCTAGATGAATGGTTCAAATTATAAACTGATATCTAAACTTATAAACCCACAGGTCATGAGATTGGACGCCCCGAGCACGGCATTGAATCGGTGTGACCTGTGGGATTGGCCTACGTATCAAGAGTTTCCGTGTGTTTCAAGGGAGTAGAAATCAAGAGAGAGAAACAGGGAATGTGGCTAGAAGTCCGACGAGCAAAGTTTTGGCCGTGCGAAAATAGGGGGAATTTCACACCACTTTCCTGTTTCTCTGCGTTTCTTTTCCCTGAAAACACGCTGGAACTTCGCTTTCTTTGCAGAGCTTGTCTCAATTTGAGACAGCAATCGTATAGAATACCCTCATACACCCTGCGTCCGGAAAATTATACCTGATTGCATCCGCACTCCACTTCGCTTTTGTATCCACACTATAGATAGTTATATCATTTCGTGTGTCGAACCAAGTCATTCCCGGAGCTGTAGGAAAAAAAATCCGATTAGCAGATACCTGAGACTCGTACCCAGACCTACCCAGTCACCTCTTGTTGCCCACTTCCAGGCGCGCGGTGCATCACGGTAAGGCCGAACTTTTTAGACTTTCCCATAAAGCTTTGCGCGTCTACCAAGTAACGCAATATCGGTAACAGTCCAGTCACGCAAAAGAAAGAAACACAAGTAACGACTGGATACGAGTGTGCCGATAACTCTAGGGGTAAGACAATCGCTACCTGGATCTCCCGAACCTCCTTTTTTTATTCCGAAAACACGAAGAAGCCAATCAACGCGCGCGTAAGAATTTAGCTATGGGATTCGTATACTATAGTTATAACCGCTACAGTTTTGCGTTAAAGGGAGGCTGTCACGGCTTTAGCGAAATTTAGCCTTAGATAGATAGATAGATAGATAGGTTTATTTAAAAGCATTGTAACCATTAGGGTTGAATTACGCTAGTTTACAATAATAAATACTACTAATAAAACATTTATAATAATAAAACTAATAACTATAAATTATGATGATTGTATGTACATATATAAAACTCTAAATATTGAAAAGGACTTACTTTGGAGAGGTGAATATACCGTTTGGTTCATTGAGAATATCCAAAATAACTATCTAGGTTTGTAGATAAACCTTTTATATGTCAAACGAATACAATTTTGGCGTAGCTGTGATTGAGCGGATGGAATCGGATTTAAACTTGATGTTTTTCAATTGTTATGGCCCGTACATTACGAAGCAGTATCAAAAATTAAAAATATGGCACAAAATGCTACTAAATGAATGTAAACAATTATTTTGCTTCTATTGCTTTCCTAGCAGTCACATGGACATGAACATGAAGTACATAAATAGATTTAGGGGCTGTCTGAGAAGACGACGGGTCATGTTTTTTCAATATTTTGCTTTACCGAGCGTGACAGCCTCCCTTTAAGCCAGGTGGCGAACTTTGAAATTCAATTTTCCGCTTCGGGGCGAACCCGAGTTAAAGTTTACATCTTGTTCTTCCAAAGCAAACAAAGCCAAGTGGTTCTAAACTTTTGAGTAACTGGAAACAGAACGTAAAAACACCATAATTATCATTTGTAATAAGTAGCGAACTAATTTGTCTTACCAACATAGTAAACTTGATTGTCTACGTTATGGCATTGTTGAGTGGGATATCCCGCCATGTGGATGACGTCATTTATTGCCTGCGCGCATTTGTGGGTTGGGGTCTCGTCTCCATGCACGTATCTATGGCTAAAGTGAGACTCGTATCGCACTGTGCTGGTGTAGAACCCGTACTGAATGTCTGAGCAGTCCTTGTATTGCAAGTCCCATCCCACCGCAGGACCTGTTTCCAGGCACTGTTGCGTAGCAACGTCCATGACAGTCCCATTAGGATGAAAACGATAGAGTCTGTTGCAGTCATCCGTAAGAATAACACGCGGGGGTGATTCTGTGTTGGGTCCAAAGCACTTCTTTTGGGAATAAACTTCGATAGCTCCGAGTATTCCCTCTGCAAATCAAACACAATCAAAACAAATTAGACTTCAAGATGCTTTACTTCGCCTCGATGTCCGGTTTCTTAGTAATTTTACCTTACAGAATCTATACATGACTCGGTAAAATTAAGAATTCCGGCGCGTACAAAAGAAATGATTTAAAGAATACAAATTGGTAAAATACAGTGGGTTGCCTTGTTCCGTGCCAGTACCACTTCCGTGCCACATGCCAAAAACTAATCTCTCTTTTCGCCATGAGTATTGCGAATTTTAACAAACTAAGACCCCGTCCACACTAACGCGTTTTCGTTTGAATCCGTATACTTTTTGATACGTTTAGGCCTTCCAACCACACTAACAAACTGATCGTTTTCATCGAATCCGTATAAGTTTGAAAACGCTCTCGAAAGTGAATAAAAACCAATCCGTATACATATCGTTTTAGTGTGGATGGTCGAATCCGGATAAAGTGAAAACGATGACGTCAACTGTACCACTTAATTTGAGACTGTCCTTGCACACGTAAACATCAAATAAAAACTAATCGCTTTTTGTGGAGCTAAATTTTCCGAACCTCCCGTCCACGCTAACACGCTGCGAATCCGTATAAGTTTGAAAACGAACACTTTTGAAAACGCGTTAGTGTGGACAGGGCCTACAGCCGATTGCGTTTGAGCGTTTTACCCTAACAGTTCGCACGTTACGTTTGAATGTTTGAAAGTTGCGTTGTGAGACAAAAAGTCGGGCGTTTCCAAGAGCAACCGCCATGTGTATTTTTCACTGACCAATCAGAGAGGACAGAACTCTTTGGTTCGCCATAGAAACGTCTCGTTTCATCCTAGAAACGCAACTTTCAAACGTTCAAACGGACGGTGTAATTTGCAGGTGCAGGTGTGCAGGTACAGGTGTGAATGTGTCTATAAATAGTATATAATCTATGTACAGGTTATATTGATTCCAACTAACCAATTTTGCCCAGTTCGTCACTGAGTACAGGGCAGTCAAGAGCCGTGAGCAGTCCGAGCGCCAAATGCTGTTTTTTCATCAAAGTCGTTTTGTTTGATACTTCACAGGAATGGGGCTACCTTTTATCGAACGTTTCTTAGCTTAGAAAGAACAGTCAGCGTCTTTAACTAGCCCTATTGCGAGAGAAACATTGAAACGCCGCCGAGACAACCTCGTCCCCAGGGTCTTCTCGGTCGTTTTTCAAAATGGCGGTTAGCTCAGAGAAGACCCTGGGGGAGGCTGAGATTCAGCCATTTTGTTAACACAGGCAACCCACCTTATCGTGTTAAGTTGCCTGTTTAAACAAAACAAAATGGCCGTAACTCGGCGGCGCGGCGTTTCGATGTTTCTGTTCTTTCGAAGCTAAGAAACGTTCGATGAAAGGTAGCCCCACTCCTGTGAAGTATCAAACAAAAACGACTTTGATGAAAAAACAGCATTTGGCGCTCGGACTGCTCACGGCTCTTGACTGCCCTGTACTCGGTGACGAACTGGGGAAAATTGGTTAGTTGCAATCAATATAACTGTACATAGATTATAGACTATTTATATTATAGACACATTCACACCTGCACACCTGCAAACCCACACCTGCACACCTGCACCTGCAAATTACACCGTCCGACGTTCAAACATAACGTGCGAACTGTTAGGGTAAAACGCTCAAACGCAATCGGCTGTAAGAGTACATGAATAAAGTGTGACTACTTGACTTTTAGAATTAACGGGCTTTTTCACAAAACGGTTTGTTGAGAGATTCCAATTAGTTAGAAGCGGGTCTCGTCCTCATTACTAAAATTTGCAGTTTTCACTGCACAGTAAACTGACCTCTCCTCGAAGGTGAAGTGTAAAAGTCACATACCTCATTGCTCCAAGATTACTACAGTTACTTAAAGAGTGCACAGCTACGCTATCTGATATCTTTTTCCGCTTGATTGGCCGTTTTCACACTAGAAGACGAACAAATCGTCTGGACGGACAAATCGTCTGACGATTTGTTCGTCTTTGTACGTCTAGTGTGAATTCAGGTCGGACTTTAGTCGATTTGTTCGTCTATACGAACAAGTTGTCTATGAAAAATCGTCTTCTTAGACGGCCAAACAGACGAACAAATTTAGACGATTTGTTCGTCTGAAAATTTGTTCGTGCCGTTTTCACATCAGACGATTTGTTCGTCTACAGACGATTTGTCCGTCCAGACTATTTGGTCGTCTCTAGTGTGAAAACGGCCATTCAGTGGTTTTAATCTTCTGTTGCTTTTAGTTTTATGTGCGATTTCTTTGTCGTGGTACCAGTTCCATGCCACCGCGCAAGTTCTCTTGTTTTAAAGTTGTGTGTGTTCTAAATAACATGATTTCTTTATCAATCAATATTCAATAATGTTTCATTTTATTAAACGACAATTTTAATGTTTTAGACAGTACCTTAGTTATTTGTTTTTATAAGCCCTCACTTTCATTGAATGACGTCGATGAGAATTATCACTATTGAGAGCCTGATTTTTTTAGGCGAGGATTAAATAAACATTTGCAGTTTAGTTTACCAAACAAAAATCTATTTCGTGAAGTTAAAATATTAAAAGGGTTGGATAAAAATCAACAATACTAAACAGGAGTTAACAGCTTCAAAATTCCGCCGGTCATTGATGTCAGAGTAACTCAGAGTGTGTTTATTTTCCGTGTTTTTTTTTTCTGTCAGTAATTTACGACGTTCATAGCATGGCATGGCATGGCATGGCATGGCATGGCATGGCATGGCATGGCATGGCATGGCATGGCATGGCATGGCATGGCATGGCATGGCATGGCATGGCATGGCATGGCATGGCATGGCATGGCATGGCATGGCATGGCATGGCATGGCATGGCATGGCATGGCATGGCATGGCATGGCATGGCATGGCATGGCATGGCATGGCATGGCATGGCATAGCATAGATTTATTGGAACCGTGTAAAAATATTTACATAAGTATAACTCCAATAAATTTAAAAAAAGAAAAATACATTAATATTTTTCTAAGTTTAATTTTCAATTTCACTTTTATTTGACCAAAGTTCGAGGGTCCAAAGGCTTCATCATGATAGGGTGCTTTTACAAAGTAGTCGTTGTTCACGTGTGTTCTACTCCCGAGGGGTGGGGGGGACTCCCCTATTTTTGGGGCGGGGATGCTCACCGTGCCTTAGGGTTTAAAATCAGGTCTCTGGTACCTTTTAATGAGTAAAATTCGAGAACTTGAATTTTTTTCCAGATAGGTACCTGTTAGAGTCCGTTCTAACAAATCAAACAAATAACACTTGTTGGTAGCCTGAATTTCAGACGTATTTTCCCTCGTAAAAAAATACGAGAGAAAATAACGAGGGAAAATACGTCTTCTTGGTACCTTTTAGGGGTCAAAATCACTAGGCGACGCCATTTTAGGTACCTTTTAGGGGTGAAATCGAAAGTTCCCGACGAGAACCCCCGCCCTAAAAATAGGGGGTTCTGCTAAAGATTGCATCCCTCATTTCTCTCTTTCTGGCCAAAAACATCAGTTCTGGTGTCATTTTCTGTTACAATAAAGCAACATACTCTTTACTGTTTAGTAATTCACAATTCACATAGAGCGGATTTCAGATGACTGCCGCGAGTAATTCGCAATTCCTTTGTTATTACTCCTATAGCTTTTATTCAGAATTGGTGTAATTACTTTGCGATTGGTTTCACTATAGTCATATGAAAACCGCTCTATAGCTTTGAAATAATTGATATTTTTGTCGACCCAGCGTTCAAACAAGCAAAGCTCGTAGATGGTTTATTTTAGAGAATTCAACTGCTGTATTGCGAAGTTAATTCTGTTAAATAAAATAAAAACAACGAGAACGCAAGGATATGATATTTGTCTCAGTTATTACATAAAATGATTCTTAAATCATAAGCAAATTGAAAAGTTGTAAGTGGCACGGAACTGGAACGCGGTGGCACGGAACTGGTAAAGCAAGTTTGCTCTTAAAAATATGCCTTTTAATCGGACAAATTTAAAACATTGAAGTCAGTTCCTTGTTGATTATAAGAATCGGCAAATTTGCATTCTTCGTAGTAAAAATCATGTAAAATGGCGGCCCCGCTAAAAATATAATAATTTAAAGTCGAAGTGGCACGGAACTTGGGCACCCTACTGTATCCCAAATTTGTCATCATACTCTTTCTGCCACTACGAGTTTCAGAAGAGTTTTTGCATTTGCAAAATTGGTAGAGTATCCCAACTTAAAATATGACTCAATTAATCTCAAGTCATTAAGGTTACTGAGTATTATAGTTCATTGTATAATAGCGGAGCTCCTTTGCGGCCGAAGGCCGCAGAGCGGAGCACCATAGCTTTCTCGTAGGAAGAATTCAATAGCTCAAAGTAGAACTCAGGTATACTATCGACTTCATTTTTCATCGTTCAGCGGTATTCCCATTGTGGTGGGGCCGCGCGTCCGTGTCTGCGCGGCCCCACCACAGGTAAATCAACACCCTTCTCCTTTTATTGGCATCTCAGGTAGGGATAAAGTTAAGACAACCAAACTTGGGTGGAGGAGGGGGAAGTGGTGTTAGTGGCAAGGGGGGTGCCACTGCGTGGTCACGTGGTATGACGTCATCGATATCGTCATCAAAAAAGGTTTATATCGTCAGAAAAGGTTTATATCTTTGGAAGGGATGAACCTCAGACAACCAAACTTGGGTGAAATTATCTAATTGACAAGGGCGTGCAAGTGCTTATGTCAGAAGCTTATGTACAATGTTTTGTCTCATTAATACAGACAAATATGTAACCGGGGGCTCCGCTTTTAGCCAGTGGCTAAATCTATATATTATGTTAAGTATATCTTTTTCAGATGATGATTGTAAAAACTTGCGGAGTAAGCATTTTACGGAATAAGGTTGGGTGTGGTGCTGGGGGTTGTCACCTTCTTCGAATTTATAGACCGCCACTGTCATTGAAAAGAGGCAAACCAGAATCCCAATTCCGGACGCCAGCACCATTGTGTCGCCTTCGGAATCCTAAAAGACAGGAAGCAAACAAAGAAAGCTTTGAACAAAATATCTAGATGCATAGTTTTTATTATTAGCCGTTACTTATCATCTCAGGCCCTCCATAGAGCAACAGTGTCGACGGCCGTGAGAACTCTGGTGAACAACTATCGGTAACGACTAACATCAAGTATTTGACGGTAAACGGTTAAGACAGATTTTACCAGGATTTCGAGCAATTTTGTCAAAAATCCTGTTAATCAAAACTTTAGAAGCCCTTAGCTTTATTTGAGTTGCTTTGGAAGGACTGCATATAGGTCAATTTACTTGATCTTTTCCATACAAATACTGTATGTTTCTTCGGAAATTCCAGAGGGCTGGGGGGCCCTATTCAACACCCTTCCGTTCGGGGAGTGGGGTAGTTGGGGGGAGGGGGTATGAATATTTTCTGGAACCACACATTTAGAAAATATGTACGTTCTAGCTTTTATGGTTCGGTTGAAGGTGGTCCTTGGTGACGTCACTGGTGCTGGTGTTTAACATTCTGTGAGCTCTGCCGTGGGACATATGGCTGTTTCAACAATAGAAAAAAACAATTCATGTCTGAAAGGGCTAGTCGTCTCTAGACGAACAAATCGTCTGACATAAAAACGGGACGAACAAATTTTCAGACAAACAAATCGTCTACATTTTGTCCGTCCAAAGGTCTACCTAAATTCAAACCAGACAGCAAACACAGGGAAATTTTCGATTTTCTTTGAGCTGACTTGAGGCCTCCCTGAAAGATACTCATTCCAATTGTCGAAACGTGAAAACCACGAAGCCAAAAAAGAGCAAGCAATTCATCAGCACTGACGTGATCACTGCGCGACAATTTGAAATATGGTGTTAAAAGCCTTGTAAAAGTACGTAGACATAAATTAACACCCCGATGGCCATTAACCAGTTTACAGTGACCAGGAGAATAAACAAAATTGGTATAAAATGTATCATAAGATTCATTCATCACCAAAGAAAGGTCTACTTAACTTGTTTCCAAAATATAGAATCTAGAAACGGTTGTGGAAATAAATTTTAGTTTTTTTTCAAGCAGGGGATGAGAGAAGGATGAGAGGGCACTTACCCTATACTCTTACCGGAGTTGTTGGATGAGCTATTGAAATAATCTATACGCGACACCTAAACAGAGACGTTCTTAATAACTCGACAA
Organism: Scolanthus callimorphus; assembly: GCA_033964015.1. NCBI lineage: Eukaryota > Metazoa > Cnidaria > Anthozoa > Actiniaria > Edwardsiidae > Scolanthus > Scolanthus callimorphus. The sequence continues at coordinate 4,776,123 of CM066924.1, forward strand.
TGATATTGTCACTCGATAACAATATTGGCAAGGATGTTCATTGACTAAATGATAGTTATCTTATTAATCATTCATATTTATTAATAATGCATGCTTATTAAACCTGAAGTGCTGTTGGTTTCCCAACCTTAATAGTTTCTTCTATGGTGTAATTCCAGAAAAATATATTCACTAACCCTCACCAGGAGAAATTTGAAACTTCCAGTGGCTGGGGTCAATGTATCACAGTCTCCCAGGGGGTGAATGGAGGTATAAAAAAATCAAATAAATATAATTCCCCTCCGTGGTGGCGGTATGAATCATTTCTGTAACACATTCATTAATACAATTTCTGTTTTGCTTTATACAGAGTCGCGTTCTCTTTTCAAAAAAGAGGACCAAGGGAATTTAATCCAATTTCACCGAATTATTTTAACAAAAGTGATAAATATTTAAAATGGCGGGCCTCTACCGATTCAATTGCTGGATCTTGAAAATGGATTCCTAGACAGAACAATCACCTGTTAAACCTCCATGTCAAGGTGACCATCATGATTTACGACTTTTGACCACCAGGAGAGGACGGTTTTACATCTGCGGGGGCCGACGGAGCTTTATTTCGCAACCGAAAAAAATCCGCAGGCCCGAAATTTCATTCCCAGAAAAATCTCTGGTTACAGATCTCGTGCCCTCAAAAATACCATACATAACTTGAAAGAAAATCGATAAGTAGTTATTTAATCAATTGGACTTTCATATGTTTGTCTATAAACCAAACATTATGTCTGTCTATGTCTCGGAAAGCAACAACGACATCAACAAAAAAATTGGGACCAAAAGATGCGTAAATCGAAAAATGCCACAGTTATGATGATGCGGCTATCCTTGTTTCTTTTCTACTGCGGAGAAACAACTTGGAGAAAGTGATTAAAGAAGTATTTTTAATTACTCATTTTCATTTTATGTTCGTTTGTTACCTGCTACTACCTCCTTCTTTTGTCTATTTTCGAAGATGGTTTACTGCAAGTCCAAACACAATTCCTTCTATTTTTTCTTCTTACGACAAAGTCCCAGTGACGGATCCAGAGGGGCCATGGGTTCCACAAACACCCCCCCCCCCCCCCCCCCCGAGCATCTGACATTTTGAAATATAGAGGATATTACATGGCCGCGCGGAGATACGAATTTTATCTTCGCGTGTTGAAAATTTATCTCACGAGTGAGCGTAGCGAACGAGTGAGATAAATTTTTAACACGAGAAGATAAAATTCGTATCTCCAAGCGGTCATGTAATGTTCTGTTTATTATATAAACATCAATGAAATACCAAATTCAAAATTTATTTGAGTTAAGCCTAAAAATCGAGCATTGAGCAAAGGCAAGTGTGATATGTGAAAATAACATGATATTTTCACGTGTGAAGATATCAAGTTTTCGCGCGGGAGCTCACCCGGTATTTCATTGGTGTTTATATAATAAAAATGCATCTTACACCTGTACGAGGTGAATGAAGCTATCTTTTTGTTAACGGAGTGATTCATCATCGTTGAACAGGCATTAAACAAGGAATCAACTGCGTTACCCAGACCGCGCGCGAGGTATCTACATAATCATATTGTTGCATCTTGGGAAAAGTGACAAAACGAAACTCCCCTTGAAAAATCCTGGATCCGCCACTCAGTGCTGTAGATGTAACCCTTAAGAGGGCCTCTCGACACCTATGTTGGCTTTCCTTTGTCCATATAGTAATAAACTTTAATTTCTGAGATTTTTAGACGACAATACAACAAAATATTTACGGTTAGTAGGGAGAAAATACCTATTTCTTTAGCCGTATTCACACTAGAGACGGAAAACTCGTCTGAGACGAGTTTCTCGTCCGGACGGAAAACTCCTCTTAGTGTGAGAACCCGGATTTTTGACGGGAAATTTTAGTGTGAAACCGGGAGGAGACGGAATTTTGACGGGAAGTCGTCTGAATTCATATCAGAAGGAAAAATCGTCAGAAGAAAAACCCGTCATGACGAGTTATTCGTCCTCTAGTGTGAAAACGGCTAATATTTCCGTATTGCAGCTTTCACGCGAACACAACGGTGTTCCGCACGCGTTGTGTTCACGTTATTGCTCACGATATTGACGGCGCCAAGTCAAATGATTAGGGCGCTGAAAAGTAATCGCCCAAAAGATGAAAGTGTCCAAGTTTGGTTGCCATAAGTGGTATCTTCTTGAGATGAATTTGTTTTGTCTTCTTGAACAAAAAGGTATAGGTACGTCCGTCCGTCCGCCGTACGCGGAAACTCATGGGAACCCTGTGGTACACTAAGAAAAAATTATTTCTCTTCAAGGGAACATGCCAAGACAACCAAACTTGGGATATTTTCTCTGGGCTGCCAGGGGGGTGCTGTTGCATGATTACGTGACGTGACGTCATCATGGAGAAAAATGAGATATGTCGGGAAGGGTGAACCTCAGACAACCAAACTTGGGTGAAGTTGTCTAAGTGCCAATGAGGGTGCAACTACATGGTCACGTGGTATGACGTCATTGATGACGACATCAAATGTGAAAAAAATTACATAGTTGAAGCCGGAAGAACCTTAGACAACCAAACTTGGGTGAAGTTATCAAAGTGGCAAGGGGATTGCAAGTGCTTAGTCACGTGATATGACGGTGCAAGGCTATCTATGTACAATGGCAACCTTTTTGTCTCGTTAAAAAAATATGTAACCGGGAGCTCCGCTTTCAGTCAGTGGCTAAATCTATATATTAGTGAGTATCGCGAAGTGCGACCTTTTCGGGTACGCAGTAGTATTAGCTACAGCCATCTATATCAACAGTGTTATTTCATTTTGTTTTCATCACAGCTGAACCCTTTCCTGTCCAACTTTTTCCTATATATATAACGCTCCTACATATATAACGCCCCCCCCCCCCCCCCCCCAAGTTTTTGGAGGCTTGCTACGGCCCTGATAGAGCTATAGTTTCGAAAAAGGTTGCACCGTCATGACAGTGGATTATAGCCCGCGATGCGTCATTATTTCAATAAACTTTGTCGGAGCAAACACGACCACACTACAGCGATAATGGTGTAAAACTGTGAGAGAATAAGAAAAAGAATCGCAAATAGGGGTACTAAACGTGTGCTTCACCATACCAACCAATATTTTTATTGCTTCGTTAGGTGTTTACCCATATTCCCTAGCGGTCTGGGCGCGAACGCTTGAGCGCTTTACGCGGGACGTTTATTGAAACAGCCATACTACAATGCATCGCTCGCAAGAAATATTGGGTGTACACAAGAATTTCGTTCTTCTTAGACCCCGTCCACACTACAGTTTTCAAACGAAAACGGATACTTTTTGCTCCGGATACGGCTATCTTCCACTAACACTACAACGCCGAAAACGATCACAAAACGGATCATCCGAAAACGCTCTCCAGAGTGGAGCGGTTGAAAACGGAGCTGTTTGAAAACGCTGTTTTCTAGTGTGGACGGGTGAAAACGATGCTATGTGAAAACGATGACGTCACCACAGCAAACCCGACCAATTTCGCGGGCCAACAGATCGAAATGCGCATGCGTTGAGCTTGTTTGAGCATGCCCACTAAATGCATAAGAGCGTTTTCGTACGGATACGCGTTGTAGTGTGGACGGGCGAAAACGATAAGTGTGGACGCAAATCTTTTTGAAAACGGAGCAAAAAGTATCCGTTTTCGTTTGAAAACGGTGTAATGGACGATTATTAACCGCGGGAGACTGGAACTAATAGCGCGAAATTTAAAATGCAAATTGTTTGCTTGAGCCTGAAATAGCAATGGCGGCCATGTGGTCGACTCCCTTGGCAAACAATCAAGGACAAAACTGGGCTCCCCTTTATTGCTAGGAACACTATTAGCTCACTAGTACATCGGACAGTGATGTAGGTAAGTATACGTGATATTCAGTCACCGATTTAGCTGCGTTTTACTCTTGAATTTGTGATTCAAATTGTATCAAATTATGTACATCAATGCCGCATGTACAGACCGTTCTACACGCTAAAACAGGAACACTAAGCTTCGTTTATCGGTAGTAGCAAATATTCGTTTATCGGTAATAGCAAACACATTTTTATTTCAACTGGAAAACATTTTATTTTCAAGTATAGCTCAAGTGCACTATATTTTTCATTACATTTCAGTACTCCAGAATCATATCGGCAAAAACCAAGAGGGTAACTTTACAATCAACCAGACCACAGCCCGCCGGCTCCTAAAACACAAGCCTTTCAGACTACCAGCCAGACCAGTGGTATGTATGCGTGTGTGGGGGGTTGGGGGGGGGGGGGGGGGGGGGGGGGGGGTTGCGGTATGCTTGCTGTGTTGGTGCCTTTCAATTGGTAGCCTTGCAACACAGGGATCAAAGCCCAAAATAAAATAAATATGACCAGGATCAGGGCCCAGGGGAGCAGAACATGTTGCGGTAGAAATTCTAGCAGGAGGATCTCAAGCTGGGATCCTCCTGAACAGATGGTGTAGATATTCTTGTGGCTGCCCATTTTAGCTTAACATTCAGGGATGCCCGTTAACATTCAGGGACGCCCGTTTTGTGCTAGGTGACTATTCCATCAAGTCGAGCTCAACCCAGTTAGTGAAGTCACTAAATTGGGACAGCCCCCCCCCCCCCCGGGAGGGGGGGGGGGGGGACTCCAATATTTTTTTGTCGGGGATGATCGTCGGAAATTATCAGTTTCACCCCTAAAAGATACCAAACATGGCGGGCCATGGCGTGACTCAAACAATTTCTTACCCTAAAAGATGAGGTCTTATGTACCAAGTAGGCACGAAGGACACAGGTAACAGGTGAAAGAAAGCCATCAAGAAATGTCCGTGTTTCTTTCTAATTTTATCGTCTTCTCATCGAATAATCTCTCTTTCTTACACGGTTTTTAGAAGCACCATCATAAGAAAAAGCCATTTGGACACGTTTCGGCCCCAAAAGATACCAATCTGCCTAAAATTATTGAAGATCAAGATCACCCCTAAAAGAGACCAAACCATCGTGATTTACATAACCCCTAAAAGATACGACGATCATCCCCGAACAAAAAATATGGCTGTCCCCGGGGGAAAAAGAAAATATGGCTGTCCCCGAGTCTGGAACTCTCTACCATGCACCGTTGTCTCCTCTAACACTCTGTCTAGCTTTAAAGAGACTGCCTTGCCTGCAATACGGGCATTGAAGACACCAGCCCACCTTCGGAGGCTTTAAACGCCTCTTGACCGCCCTTCTAGTATTAGCGAAAGCTACCATAGAAGTATTATATCTAAGTTCTTATGTATTCTAATCTTGTTATTTCAATATTCAGCAGAAAACTGGAGTAACAATCCACGCAGACCACAGGAAGCCATTCAGTCAATAAACCAGACCACGAGAATGTCAGCCAGACCTCAGTGAGCCCTTCACACCATCAGCCAAACCGCAGTGACCCCCTCAGACCATCGGCCAGGCCACAGTAAGACTTTAAGCTATTAGCTAGACCACAGAAAGCCCACTGCCAACCACCTTCCTTTGCTTGCCAGGTTCCTAATTTAGTGATACTCAACACAAACTGTTTTCATCTTGCCAAGTAATTCAGTTTCTACCAGATATTGATTTTTTTCAGATAGTCTAACCATTTCCCATCCAAGCTCTTGTGATATTTCGTTAAAAAGTGCAGCATCAGTCCATTCAAAACAAAAACTCGAACTTGCAAAGGGTGGTGGTTTATGGATGGGTCTTTAAACCTTAGACCATTGGCTAAGCCACAGTAAACCCTGCAGCACACCCAGGCCACAACCAAGACAAGATAACAGAACACAATCATCCAGTTAATCAGAAAGGTATCCTTAATGGTACTGTCATTGGTGACATGAACTGCTCACTACCATTGGGCAGTGTCCAAAAAATAATTTGCACCCCCCTGTTGAGGACCACAGGAATTCTGTGGTGGGTGTCTAAAAGCAGTCTTGAATGTCAGAGATGGGTAACCCGAGGTGTGAAATTCATGGTTCATGATGGTCATTTAGGGTGAGTGGGAACAATTTAAACTTTCCAGGGTGGTTTTACGGTAGCTGAAACCAGGTCCTTAACAGGGGTGTGTGAGGTTTTTTTGACAGCCTTCATTGCATCCATGAAGTGTGTTAATGTTTTCACAGTCTCCTCTCAGCCGCCTGGATCAGAGTGATGTATACCCAGAAGCATACCTCACTTTCGACCAAATGAAACATTTGGTTTCATCCACATAAGACATAATAATTTTGTGATTCAGGTTTCATTTATTTATATTATGCTTGATATCTTCAATTCGTTTTTGAATTGATATACTCCATTTGCCATTTCAAAATCAAGCAAATGGCCCAGATCCAGACAACCATTACAGAGAACATTGATAAAAAGTAGTTACACTTCATGGATACAAAACGATGTAGTTGTAAAACCTGTTTTCAGGATTGCATATAACCAGAGCCATACCTGTTAAGGAGGGACACAAAATCAATGTGTAATTTTAGGCATTATTTCCTGTTTCCCAAGGGAGGGTGGCCACTTATTCCAACACATTTTGGTGGCTTCATTGCCTCCTTAACAAAAATTTATACAATAGGTATGGCACTGGTAACTGAAAAGTTTTCATTTGAAAAGGCTCTAACTTGCTAACAGGCACTGACTTTCAATTTTCTTTATAATATTTTTTCAGGATCTTAAATTTTTTACAGCAATTTGACCAGACTAATGGACAATTCCAGCTATAACACATGCACACTCCATGTCAATAGATGTCGGACATTATTTTGTTGAACTGTCAATAAAGGGCGCATTGCATTCTGGTAGTTATGGGACACGGCTTGGTCATTTTCTGAATAAAGAAGAGCATGCAGGCTTATAGCTGGAATCGTCCATTGCATGATTTCCAAATTAAAAGAAACAAGGGCTCTGGCAGCTGCCTCACGTTTTCATAATATTAATCTCAGAATTTCATCTTATTATTGCCTGAAGCTAGAGCCTTTCCATGTTAATTTGCAAACCACCATTTTGTTTTGTGCTTCAATAGTTGAACCAGAAAATTTTCTTCTAATCGAGAAAATAAGGGTATCGATTTTTGTAGCTGAGAACTGACAGGCACGCCCATGATCCAAAAGTGTTTCCATGTTTATCATTGTCTGAATCTTATTTTGTTGTTTCATTTTGCCAGAGTGATTTTGATGCACAAAATACAACTCAGAACTTGTTTTGACAGGCAACTGGTTCAACTACTGATGTGCAACATTATTGGAATGTGTGATAACAGAAAATGCCTATGGCCCTACCACACAGAAGGGGTTGAAATTTCAAGTGAAAAACACACAGGTGATTGCATGGCAAAAATTTCCCATAAAACTCAAATTGACTCCCTCCCTCTGAAAGTTCCTATCCCTTCCACACAGGAAGGTAAGGATTGTTTTATTCTGGAATCACACATTTTCCCTTCTCATTGTTGTAAGGGACATGCCATGTCATGAATTTTATGTATGTATGCATTGTAAAGCAAACAATTGTAAAGCAAGTCCCACAAGGCCCTGATGGCTCCAGCTGGACAAGATGCTCCAAAATGTCAAAACCGGTAGGTGTGTCATCTCACTACACTCAGTACTTAGGCTTCCAGCTCCTCCTGCTCACCAGACAGTATCTCCTCAGCCCGCAAGGCCGCAGCTCTACTGTAACAGGGTGATGCTTTTCACACTCACCAGGTGTCTCACATGACTGATGTTGTCATGATGGTAGGTACAAATGCATATTGTAGTACATGACTGATCACATTCAGATTAAGGTAGCATGCCAGAAAATCAAATTACATATGTGGATGGTGGGCAATAAAAATTATTCAAATACTTTTGAAACAATTGTAAGGCATCCTAATATGATCTAAGTCCTTGGCGGGCTCGGATGAGAAGCTCTGCTACTAAAATGATTTAATTACGGTAGTTTGAAATTTCTCCAAAAAAAATATTGCACACTCTTTACAATGATAAACATAACCAATAATTTTTAAGATAATCTGTTTGGAAAAACGAATATTTTTGTTAACATTTAAGGCTAATAGTTTTATAGGTTAAGACAGGGACCATGGTAAAAAAATAATACCAAAAAATATAATGTGATACTCATCATTAATTTTATTTATTTATAAAAATGAATATTGTGTGATTTCAGAAATATCCCTCCCATGGAAGGGGTCTTAGATATGACCTCTCTGGAATTTCCAATGAAAAATACAATGATTGTTATATGGGAAATAAAAGGAAAATTGAGCACCCACCCTGCTGGAATTTCTAATCCCTCCATGGGGAGAGATGGATTTTTCTGGAATCAGATTTTCTCAAAGGCATGAATTGACAACATAATATCACAGGTCTCTATTTACAATGAAACTAAATTTAAACACTCAATTGATTAGTGTTTGTAAATTAGGCATTGTTATATAAGATTGGGCAAAAAATGGTGCCTTTGATTTTGTTCATACGTACATACATGCAGTTATTTGATAATTTTCTAAAAAAAATGCATCTCAACCTCATAATCTTGGAAATTTAGATTGCCTTTTGAGGCCTCTGTGTTGCAATAAATACATAGAAGATTATAAAGATTAACCATTAAATTTGTAACCCCTGCATTACATGCATCGTTGTTTATAATAAAGAAATTAATGCTCTAGTAGACACTGGATGCAATGATCAAGGTACCACAGAAACTCTCAAAAGTCGACTGATAGCTTCACATAACAAGCTTTGATAATAAAAAAATACATAATTGATTTGGATACTTGATAAAGCTGATGGTCTGAGATAAACCCCGGAGCACAGAAATCTTGAGAGATGTTGTAGAAAATGCAACAAATATGTAAGAAATGTCCAAGGATGTTATGTGGGAGAAATATAATATAAATGCATGAGATGAATAAAATTAACCCTGAGACATGTCGGAGAAATAATAATATAAATGCACGAGATGAACAAAATAAACCCCGAGACAAGGGCCCACAATAATATAGTATTTGAGACTCCTGCCTAATAATAATAATAAAATAACTAATGTCGGAGAGTTGGAAATAAAATAAAAATTTCCTAATGTTATTCATGAACAGGTGAAAATTATTTCAAAAAGTCACTAAGATACATAAGGCCAATATGACCGATAAAAGAACAAAATCAGCATAACAAACTCAAGAAACCGTTGCAAATTGTTCAATAAAAAGATAAATTTGAACAATAATAAAAATGTTTACTTTTTGGCCAAAATCTGTAAATTGAAAAATATTGTCTAGTTTTAAGGCCATTATTTAAATTTTGGGAATAAAACTTCTCTAAAAAAATTAATAAACATTAGAGATGCCAACCTCCAGCATCACAAAATGGTGTTTGTGTCCGCAAAATATCTTTGTGAAATAATTTTACAGTGCTACAACATTTCGAGTCTCCCCCAAAAAATGTTGGAAAGTTGGCATCCCTGAATCAATGCTGAAAATGTTAAATTTCTTTTAACTTCTATCAACATTACAAAACGTACTTAAAAAAAAACAATACAAAATAAATGCAGTGTGCAGATTGGCTTTCCTGAAAGCAGAGTCATAAACATTCCAGCCCTAATTGTGGGGGAAGTTAGGATGTCTGTTTTAAAAGTTGAATAATCCCACAGGGGGTACGGAAAATATGGGTTGATTTATGGCATGTTCCCTTAATAACAGAATGTTATCAGTCAAATTAGCATGTACTGCATGTATTTGTATCTATCACCATGATAACATCAATCACGTGAAAGACCTGGTGTGTGTAAAGGTAATACCCTGTAGCCCTAGAGTTGCAGCCTTGCAAGCTGAGGAGATACTGTCTGGTGAGCAGTCTGGAGCGTGGAGCCTCAGTACTCAGTTTAGTGAGGTGGCACACTACTGGTGCTGGCAGGGGCATCAACAGCTGGGGTCTGATGGACCTTGTGGGACTTTTTTTTTTCCAGAAAAGGTACACTTACATACCATATGAAGTTGGAATAAAAACTAGTCACACTTTCAACCTCGTTATTTCCAATTTTATTATAAAATTTTCAGTAAAGCAAGTCAATACAGTAACTAAGTATCATACAACATTACTTAAAGTGCCACTAGTACCTTAATTTGTCACTTACTTGAAATTCCACAAGTTCTAGGCATCATGATCTTAAGCATACTCCATTTATTTTGCCAGAGGTTGAAAGGAAAATAGGGTATTTTCACCCTGAGCTTGATGTAGTCCCCAAATTCAGACCCCCAAGATACTGTACACTGCGCGTTTGACATGTGATCTCAGCCAAGCACAGGGAGCACAAACTGCAGATCTTAAATGCGTTTCTCCCTTATTTTAGGGCAGCTATCCCAAAAATAAGTTTGACTGTAATATTATGTCTTAGTTCTCCGGTTCTAGTCCTCGCATTTTGCACCAGTTTTAGCATTATTAGCCTTTGTAAATGTTGTGAAAAAAAAAAGATTGATAGATTTTTTAGCTGCATATTATACAAAGTCTATCAAAATAATGCTAAAACTGGTGCAAAATGTGACGACTAGAGCCTGTGCTGGGCTGAGATCACATGTCACACGCATGGTGTATCTTAGGGGTCTGAATTTGGGGACTACATCAAGCCAAAGTTTAGGGTGAAAATAACCTATTTTCCTTTCAATCTCTGCCAAAATAGATGGAGTAGTGCTAAAGATCATGATGTCTCTAGTACTTGTGCAAATTAGGTACTAGTGGCACTTTAAGGACGAGACCAGGCCAATCCATAATTTATCCACCCCCTCCCTCCTACCAGGAACCCAAGGAAGGCTTTTTCTTAGGGGGTGGCTGACTAATTCCCAAGGGGGCAAACATATAATAAACATACACTGCACTCTTCCGTGGGTATCTCTAAGGGGGCCAGGACTGAAATGTACTCTTCTGTAAGGGTCCAAATACAATACTTTCATGTCCACATAGGATGCTCTCATGTCCACATACAAGCTTCATTTTAATTTTATACACATTACTTTGTTCTATTATTGAAGATGTATTCCAAATAATCTGGCCCCATTTATTGACCCTTATCCCCTACAGAGTGTCCAGGAGTATTCATGCAATCATTATCACTCCAATCCATGTGCGATTACTCACACATGTCATTTAGATTATAAACTTACAATAGAATGAAGCAATGTCTATAAATGTAAATGAACCTCATATTTGGACATGAGAGCCTCCTATGTGGAAATAAGATCATTGTACTTGGACATCCTTACAGATGGATGTCGTACAACTGATACTAAATGCTTCTGTAGGTGTTCTGGGTGGTGCCAGGTGAAATTCCTGAAATTTTCTGAGGGGGTTAGAAGTCAAAATGGATGATCAATGGAATGGTAAATCTCCTTACCTTACAAATTAATTGTACTGGACTGTATAAATAGCCTTCCTGAAGTTTTTACTTCAAAAAATGCCTGGCAATGATTTTCTACCGCAATCCATCATGTCTATGCCTGAGAAGCACCCTGAATGCCCCAACGCTGCAGATTGTTGGGCCATAAGGCAAAAGGCTCAGTTGGTATACAGCTTTCTTGAGCATCTCGAGTCACTGTAGTAGTTCAGACACACGCTTTTTTTTTGCAGTTTTATGCAATGTCAAGCATGTACTGTAAGAGAGCAAAAAAAAATTAAAATGTAAGAATATCCAGAATACCAAAACTAACATTTTCCATCTGTTTCCGAATTTAGAATAATCCCCACCCACATTATTTAATATACGCGAATCTTACCCTATCATAGAATCCCCTGCCACTGACTTGAATCAAACTGCAGGGCTTTCTGATATTTCAGAAATCCGCGAAATATACCAAAGCATGCAAAATCCCACAAAATCCTTAATAATTTGCCATAAATCTTAAAGAATGATAATGACACAGTATATTTGAAATTAGTTTCAGCTTTTCGAGTTATCTACTAATTGCCTTAAAAACAAGGTAAACCTGCAAATTTAGCTCGCATCTTTCACCACTGACTCGAGTACAACACATTCAAAACACCCAGGCATTCTAAATTTCTTCAAAACTGGATACTAGCCAAGATGTAAGAAGCATTGCTATTGGCGCATTTCTCAGTGCATTGTTGCTGGAATTAACAAATAAAACACAGTTTCCGTGACTGCACAGGCTTATGCAAACCGAGATGTGGTTGGGAGAATTCGAGAGCAGATCAGTGGAAACACGAGCCGCAGGCGAGTGTTTGCACCTGCTCGAGAATTCTCCAAACCACATCGAGGTTTGCATAAGCCTGTGCAGTCACGGAAACTGTGTTTTATTTGTTTTATAAAATAATTATCTACATAAATAAAATCTGCGTGGACAGGAATAGTAAGTTTTTGAAGCGGATGAGACACTAAATTCTCCATACAGATGAAAAGGCTGCATCAGCCAATCAGAGCGCTCCGTCTATCGCATGATTTGTCAATCTCTTTCTGATCGGACTGCAAGTTTTCTGAGATGGCGGCAAGCGAATTGGATTTAAAATGACATTCGTGGCTTAAAATGGAGGCTTCTTCCTTTCAAAACACAAAATAATTACGACAGAAGGTGAACAGAAGACTTAAGTAGAGAAGCCGTTGCTTTACATAGGTGTGTTGGCCCAGTTTCTTCGTCTGTGAAAAAATTTCTCCCGAGCAAGAACTTGCATGTGGCAGCGGAACTGCTTGGAAGAGCGTATTTGGACGCTTTATTTACGGCAAGCATTGAAAAGAAGGAAGGAATCTACTTATTTGTACCGTCTGGTCTTGTCAAACATTATACGAGGATCCAGGATTAGTTTTTGGAAGCACTTTTTTCAAGATCTGCAGAACGAGACTGAACTTGTTGTGTCAGACTGTCGAACTGTGTGCCGAACTCAGCTCAGCTTCAGGTAAAGAAGCGAAAACAATATTATTTCACGAATCTCATGCTTTATGTGAATTCAATGTGCTTTATCAAATGTATGTCCAAGTAATATTGACTTCTTAATTTATGATTTTGCCTAAAACATGTTACTTTTTTCTAAAAGCTCTATTTCAAATTACCGGCCCGAAGCTCGCCAGTGGGCGACGTCACAACTGTGTTTGCACAGGGAAATGCAAACACGGCTCTCGACCAATCAGAGCGCGCGTACTATCTAAATTATTTTATAAAAGCAAATGAAGACCTTTGTTATATAAAACCATTCCTACAAGGAACACACAATAGTAATTGCCTCAACCAATGATCACAATATTTCGCAACAAAGTGACTAAGTTGTACCATGTATTATTATTATTATTATTAAAAGGTTAATTAAATTTATAATCTACCACGTAATCATTTTCTCTGATATTTGCTTGTAAAATTCACAGCGATCGGTCCTTTTTTTCATACGAATTCGACCCGCAAAAATCTGCTATATTTTTTTATCTTCACGAATTTGAACCTAAAAATCCAGCGAAATTTTTTTTTTTTGCGAATTTGAACCTAAAAATCCCACTAATATTTTTTTTCACGACCTGCCAGAAGCCCAGAACCTGGCACAAATTTAATGAGCATCTAGGAATCTAGGAACTTTGTTTTTTAGTATCTACGTAACTTAACATGGGTACTTAATCATTGTATTGATGTTTCTGCACATGAGAAAATACATTCGTCAAGAGAAGAAAAATTTGAGAGATTCAATTTATGGGCAGGTTCCAACATTGCTTCCCATAGGAAATCCTCAATTTATTGCCTGTAATAACAGGGCCCGTGGTTTGATGCAGGATTTTTCCTGAAATTATGCGCGATTTTTTCTGAAATTATGCGCTAAAAATTCGAAATTGTGCGCTAAAAATACGAAATTATGCGGGATTGCGCAATATTTAAGTGCCGTAACATATTTTGCTCTTTTCGCCTGTTTTGTTACGTGGATATAGCTGCTATTTAACTTTAACAATTTTTGTTTGTCTATAAAATGCTCTGTGATGAGTTCCAATCGCTTCGCTTTACTAACGTTATGACGCTACGTTTTCTTCCAAGGGAGACGTGTGTTTTCGCTTTTAATAAAGCTTATTACTTTCTTACAAAAAAACGTTACCAACTACCGGTAACTTCCGTTACACGGTAGTAAAGATTAGTAAGTCTGGTCTTCTTTCGTTTACTTGTCTCAGACCAAGGCACACTTTTTTCATACCGCAAGGATCGTAGCAACGCACTCCTATCCAACCATGAACTAAAGGTCACAAGAGCTATACGCAGAGCTATCGTTACGATCTCTCATTATCACAAACATCGTTGCGCTTGTTTGCCGTCGTTCTGCGCGTAATTATCAAAATTATCGAGGGAGCTGTTGGTGTGCCTGGTATTTTTCGCGTTGTTGTTTGTGAAAGGAAATTGCTACTGTAACAATAACAAAGATCCACGAAAAAGCGTAATTTCATGTGATCAATGTGAACTGCATAAAGTCGACCGTGTTTATCGCGGTTAGCGTTCTGTTCCGCCTTGATTTTACTTTGTAAGATATCCAAAGCGCAAACATGTTTGAATCTTTCTTGCTCAGCTGGAAATATTAGTTACTTGGCCAATTAGGCACGTTTTATTGCTTTTCGATATCAGTTCCCAGCGCGACGCTATTAGCATAGGTCTTGTTATTCTCATTTCTATCGAGTTGTTTTGACGTTGGACAGACGATTTTAGAAGAAATGTATCGCTCTTGTGAGAAAAAAATAGGAAAGAAGGTTTGAAATTCACCAAAGAATGATGCCTTTTTGATGTTTTTCACTAAATTTTGGGAAATTATGCGCGATTATGCGGGATTTGACGGATTATGCGCATTATGCGGAGAAAGCCAAATTATGCGTTTCCGCACCAGCGCATCAATCCACGGGCCCTGTAATAATAATTTGAAAACAGTTAAAGTAGTTTCCTCATGATTTTAGAAACTCTTATTAGAAATAATGAAGTTTACTTTTGTGGTTAATGATCAGTGACAGATATTCATGCTGATAGAAAAAATTCAACAAATTACCCAATTTTTACACCAAATTTCGCTGATCCGCGACCGCGCGAAATATCAGAAGCCCTGCAGTTTGATTCAAGTCAGTGGCAGGGTATTATATTTTAGTCAAATCACACTAGTGGTCTATTGTCAATGCTGTGTTCTGATTGGTTACGCTACTAGTAGGCTATAAGTTATAGCCTACTAGTAGCGAAACTTTTTGGATTTGAAAGCCAGAAAATGGCAAATGACCCGACCAGAAAACGTTTTTGGCTATACAAATTGACCTACTAGTGTGATTTGACTAAAACAATTATTCCTCTCACCCTGATGGCCTCTGAGTCAATAGCCCATTCGGCCTTCGGCCTCATAGGCTATTGACGCAGAGCCCATTCGGGCTTGAGGAATATAATTGTTAAATAGGGCAAGCCAGTGTGCCTAGATTTTCCTTGAAAATGGTAAATTAGAAAAAAAACTGCATATAAACTGTCAGTTACTTAAATTATCCAGTAATCTCTGTTCAAAATTACAGATGTGATGTTTAATCATGAATGTTTGGAGGTGTCACTTACCTGAGATAAAGTCGTTTCCAGTTTCCCTTGACTCTAGCCTCTCCTGATCTGTGTAATAAAAAATGATATTCCAAAATGAATGACCAAGAAAGGGAACACAGAACTAGGGTACCCTCCTTCGTCCTCTTGGAATGGGATTAACACAGCCTAGGGAAGGATAGACCAAATCGGCTAACAGTGTTTACATGTTGTTGCCACCCAATTCAGATCATGTGATGATTCCTTTGGTTCGTTACAATCGTCTAAATTTTCTCACTCGACCGAGTTCACAAGTGTATATTGTGCCGAACTAACAAAGGTGTCCACCCATATGTAGGAATCATCACATGATCTGATTTGGGTGGCAACAAGATGTAAATACTGTTAGCAGATTTGGTCTATTGGACCACGGCTAAGGGTCAGGACCTCACAATGATACCATTCATGAGCATACACCTATTTTCAGAAAAGGTTGCACCATCACAACTGTCCGTTGTAGCCCGCTATACATCATGGGAGGAAAAAGGTTTTAACAAAACAGGATCATGGACACTGATTTTTACAATAAATAGCCATACTCCTGCTTATAGCAAATGATTCTACTACAATTGACTACATTGCTCGCAACAAATTTTGCACTGGATAACATGAGAATTTTGTTCTTCCTTTCTCCCATGATGCACCACGGGCTACAACAGCGCTAGTATAAAAAAGGGACAAATAGTCAAGTTTCACTCACAAGCAGTTTTATAAGAGGGCAATGTTGACAGTCGGACCCTGAACCATGAGTTCAGTCCATGTGACTGATTACTGAATTTTTCGGCCAACGAATTCCAAGAGGCTTTTCTTGGCAGTCCTTATTGCTTCCAAGCCAAAGGCCCTCTGATTTTGAACGATTAACCTTTAAACCGGAGCATAACTCGAAATGTTTGAGCAGAGCAAAGAGGTGGTCTGCAGATTTCAGGTCAGCCACGAAAATCGTGGTGTCATCGGCGTATTGTGTTTTTCAGCCCTATGGTTGGAATTACCTGTTTCTTGAGTTCTAACTTCCGATTCTGCCTCGTTCATCTCGGAAAACTAAAGTATTTTACATAGTTAGCCGGAGCAGTTGAAAAGCGTGTCTTGTCCCTTCAACTGCTCTTCCCAGTCCCCTTTACAGAGCTATTGCTAACAAAGTGATTTGAAGCTTTGTCGAGCACATTCAAAACAGCCCTCGATGTAAAATCTAGCTTAAATCTTACACGTTAGATTTGACCTCGCTATTACGTACCTAATAAAGAGAATTATATCTTACTTGCTGAGTGCTAGTCTTTCTGTGCTCTTAAATCAATGAGTTTTCTCATTGTGCAAAGAAGTCGAGCACCCGTTGTTCAAGTCCAGTGGAAGGCGCCATTTTGAATAATACCACAGGCTTCCCAATCCAAAAACCCCTCAACCGCGATGACTTGTACGAACCCACGCGGAGCACTCCGATATTCACTATCGTGGCCTTTAAACATATGTATTTATATTTTGAACTTAGTAGGCCAGCAGAATGTAAGGATAGGTTCGTTTCGAGTAGCCTGAGTATCAGGCGGAATTTCATTTTTTTTCGTGAGGGAGGGAGGTACCGTATTTACCCGTATATAAGACGCACTTTTTTCACTCCAAAATGACCTTCAAAATCGGGGTGCGTCTTATACACGGAACATCACTTTTGGGAATTTGCATAACAACAAATACAAAAGATCCTTTACAAATTTGCTGATTCATGGTTGTGTGGTTTGGTTGCAAATAATAAAGCTAGGATTTCGATCTGTGAAACCTGCCAGCAAGCGTTGGAGGGCTGTTTTTATTGCAAAAACCTCGGAGTTCGTAGTCGCGAGCACGTCATTCGGCCCAGGACGCACGTCCAAAAACCCAAGATGGCGCTGGCCGGCACTCGCGACGACGAAATAACTCTGGGATTTTTGCGATAAAATCAGCCTGTAAATGCCTGCTAAAAGGCTACAATGCATAGAAATATTAGCACAACTACTTAAATTTTGTGTGAAATCGTGTGTAGCACAGGATTTATCTCAAACAAACAAAATAAAATGAAGATATGGTTGGAATATTTTACTCATCTGTTCGTGGCATAAAACATTTTGCCCTCATGTTTAAATTGTCATTTTCCACTTAATTACTTATTTCTCATGAGATTTCTTTATGGAAGTGCTGTTGCACGCAATAGAAATTGAAAATCTTTAGAAATTCATTTTTTGCCAAAATGACCTCAAAATTCAAGGTGCGTCTTATATACGGGTAAATACGGTATGTTTCATACCTGTTTTAATGTAATGCAAGCAAGCTGGATAAAATGAGAAATTCAAAATTCAAACAGGATTTTCAAAGCTGAATGAAGTAAAACTAAAAATAGTTATCAAGTCCCAGACCTGGGTTGAGTATTACAAGTTACTGCATTTTCTAAAGTAGCTTGGAATGTCAAAGTGCTTCATTCCAAGAGAGGGCACGACAGCTAGGGTTTGGCAGTCTGGACAACACTAAATGAGATACTTTTTAGTGATGAACATCAATTTGAAACTAATTGGATCAGATGATGGACTGAACATTCTCTAAATAAAAACAACAACTAAACAATTAACCTAAAGTTGATATTGATATTGGTCTCCTTTTAAATAGTGTATGATAAAATTTCAGGGGGGAAAAATTACTCGAATGGCAAGAAAAATGAGAGAACAGAGAAAAAAATGTGAAAAAGTGTGAAATGCATCGCAGTCCTCAAGCCCTTGCTTTATCTCGGGCGTTCTCTTTTTTGAGGGCAAAGAGAAAATAAACATGCGACAACTCACCAACGTTTTATGCTTTCATCCCACTAGTAACTGCTAAAAAAGCAACATCTCTGATCTGTTCTCGTTTATCTCAGAGCCAAGCAGTGCGGAGTCAGATAGTGTAGAGATTGGGCAAGTTGAATTGCATAGCACCAGTCAATTGTAACCACCACCCCCCAACCTCGGGGAAGGGTGGGGACATGGATTCCTAGCTGAGCAATACTAGATTTTTGTCCCCACCCCTGAGGCGAAATGTGTTGGAAATTCCCCTACTCTGTCAATATATTGAGTCCTTTCACCTGAATAAAAGTGTTTCTTGTCCCTGAATCCTCTGCAGAACCATTTTTGCTGGGGAATGTTGTTAATGTTAAATTAACACACCTAATGTGCTGGAAATAAGTTTTAACTCACTTGATCAGAATATGACCCTTCAATCTTTTTCCTAGTTGTCTCTACTGGAAAGTTGGCCGGACATTAGGGGTGGTCAGACATTGTTCAAGTCGGCCACCGCATCATATATTATTTTGTGAGTATACACTGCGGAGAACACTTCCGAAAAATTATGAAAGCGGCCTATTTAGGTGGGCGCATCGCGACGTCACGAAATCTTCACCTTTTGATAAAGGCGTCCAAGTTCAAATCTATCCATACCTACCACGAAAAAGATCACATTGACCATTAGTCAGAAAACCAATTTTGAGCAATAAAAGTTGAAGTCCGACGACGGCACGTCAAAAATAAAACGGTTTTATAAAAACGTATAAAACATAATTCTAATATCTTTAACTAATAAGCTATTGTAGATAAAATCTAAATCTAAACCTTCCATTCGAAGAGCGCATAGCGGCAATAAGCAATTTAATCCCAAGTTTCAGGGCAATTCGTCAAAAGGGATCGAAGTGATAGATATATCTATTTGTTGGGGCCAGGGCAAGATTTTTACTTTTTTTTCTGTAAAAATATGGCTTGTTTATGTTTGTTTGCAAGGCTGAACCTGAGTTTGTGAGGCTGAACCTGGCTGAACGTGAGTTTGTACGTTGTTAAATTTTTTGAATTTATAATTTGGCGGACAATGCATCCACCTATAAATGCATTCACCTAAAATTTCCTCGGAAAATCACATCAATCGTTTGGCGTGTATGTGGTCAGCAATCATGCTACAGGTGGATATTTATTTCCAAGGTGAAGAGAGAAATTGGGAACATGTTCTATCCCCCAACTAATCCCCCACACTCAGGGGTGGGGGGTCCATGGCAAGAATATCCCCCATGTAGTCGGGACCAAAACCTGACCGATACGTATAAATGCCCCACGTTGCCCCCACCCTCTCCGAGGTTGGGGGGTGGTGGTTACAATTGACTGGTGCATAAGCACTTCGCGACCGGCCTAATGTTAAAGTGCCACTAAAGGCAGAAGTCAACTTACATTTCATCAAAATGATCCATTATCCAAGGCAACAGTAGCGAAACAAAAATGTGCTTTACGCACGTCGTTAATATTTTATTGATTTTTGAATACTTTCGATTGGCGTTTTTTTTTTTCGTTCAACTATGTTCGACTTACGTTTGCAGTCCACAACTCTCGTTGCTCTTTGGCTCGAAAGCAGACTGCTTCCACTTGAGAATCCCAGTTTCGAGTCGCCGTGTTCGAAAAAGTGCAAAAAACGAAGTCTTTCTTGCTGCCTTCTACGTCCCTGCAAAGACCAGAACAGTTTCTCGTTACGTTCTCGTTATCTTGATTGTGTTTATGACGTTGGCGTGTTCTATTCTTCGTGTTCTTGCTCCAACACGCGCGCATATGGGAGGCAACTATACTATTCACAAGAATAGATTCTGGCTAAGAATTAAAGAGTTATGATAATTTTGCTTCCATCCCCCAGCTTGCCAGGGCATGCATAAAGTAGCGATTTAGCATGAATCGCGTGCCAAGTATCAAATCACGATGTTTTTGCCGCCCAATAAAAGGCCGCCCATTGTAGCAATAAAAGAGAAAGCGAACAAAAGTGAGAGTATATATCATCATCGCGTGATTCAATATTTTCACATCCAGGAGTGGATTTAAGGATACAATCATAGCGCACTAATATTTATGACATTAAGTAAAAAAAAAAAAATGAAACCTTCCTGAAATCTCGCTGTACAGTTGTCAGTTTTGTTTCTCCACCCGCTTTCGAGTCAAAATCTACCTGTCCTGTTCGCTCCAGCATATATTTACTCGACTTGAGGAAAAATAAAACAAAAGAAACCAGGACCATACATCCAGACAAGGAGCTGGAGCGTCGTATGGCAACCGTACGGTTCTTACGCCCACGCCAGAGATTTCGGCCCTGACAGTCGCTATCCTGGGTGTTGAGTTGCTCAGTAGCTAAATACCAAATGGGCGAGAGAACGCCCGGCCACAAGACCATATAAGGACGCCCCTTGTACCGCTTGTGAACAGCCTACATTAATTTATGCATCAACAAGGTATTTAAAGGTCTGATGAGCGTGTACGGGATGCATGTGGGAAGACAGTTTGTTCTCTCTATATCTAAAGGCCGATTTAGACTGTACGATTTTCGCCTACAACCATCGCATGCGACACGCTTGCGACATGACTTAGCTCGCAAGCGCATGTCGTAGAGGAGTTGTAGGGCTGATTTAGACTTTGCGATTCGAGTCGTATGCTGATGCGAGCATGTCGCATGCGATGATTGTAGGCGAAAATCGTACAGTCTAAAACGGCCTTAACGGAGATATGAAGAACATAGAGAAATGGAAAAAATCTTATTCACAGTTGCCGTTTCACCTGTTTTATTAATCGAAATTCAAAAGTACGCATTATATGGGAACGAGTATGAGTTTTCCCTTCTTTTTCTAGCTTGCGCATGCGCATACACGTCATGCCATTTGATTTTTATTTCCTTTGAACAGACGATTATTTATCCCCTGAGATTTATTCTAACGATGTCAAGTTTTATGCTCTCAGCTGCTTCTTTCAATACTATTTGCTGTTCACTTGATTAAAATTAATTTTCGACATTGCCATTGGTGTTTGAGTTTAAGTCTTGTGACCGCATGTACTAGGATAAACAAAATTTGCTCCATACTTTTTCTCCCTCGGAGGGGGGGACTCTCCCTTTTGGGGAACGGGGTGCTCCTCGCACCTTTTAGCGTTTAAAATAGGCCCTCTGGTACCTTTTAGTGAGCAAAATTTGAAAACTTGCGATTTTTCCAGATATATAGGTACCTGTTAGAGCAAATCACACTTGTTGGTAGCCTGAATTTCCGAGACGTATTTTCACTTGTAAAAAAATAAGAGAGAAAATTGCGAGGAAAAATACGGCCTGTTGGCAACTTTTAGTGGTCAAAATAAAACAAGCGACGCTTTTTAGGGTAAAATCGAGAGTTCCCGACGAGCAACCCCGCCCCCAAAATAGGGGATCCCTCCGGCATTTTTGCTCAGAAAGAAGTGGGACAGGACGAATGGTAATGCGAGATTTTCCGAGACAGCGCCAGATAATCAAAGTTGAAAAATTTCGAGACCGAGACAGTCTGCTCCTCCTACTTTCCCTGAAATTCGCGTCAGAAAACGAGTTTTGCGAGACAGCTAGTTCTATTAAAAATCCGAGAATTCCAGAATCCCTAAGAAAATCGCGAGATTCTGCATTATCCGAACTCAACCACTCGCCATCTCTAGAAACGTTTCAAAATTTATGTTGTAAGGCCGATCGACATTATTGACTTTCACTTAAAGGATATCGAATTTTAAAAGGCGAGAGTTTTTTTTCTACACCTGAGTGTTTAAAGTAAATCCATATTTTAAGAAAAGCTGCGCCAATACAAGTGACTTCGTGAAGCTCGCCGAAAAGAAGACTACTGCATGTTCCTCTACTTTAGAGCTAAGCAATGCGTACACAGTCTTTGGGAATTTTGCCTTCTTTTCCCTGGATTGCAGTGAGAGATTTTCTCAGAAACTCGCGTTTTCTTTGCCTTGAAAGGCTGTCCGTTACTGAGAAACTCAATACAACTTTTAAAACTACAGATTACGTTTCCATCTCGGACACGCGAGTTTTGACAAGCAAAAACAATTGCTCAACTGATCACTGCGGATACAAATTTTGCGAATCATTCCTTAACTACACAAACATTATCAACAACTCTGGAAGAACTTATCTCGAGGTACCTTCTATTCCATAGCTCTGACCTGAAGTCTCTCCTCTCCAAGTAAAGGTACTTCATGCAAGGAAAACATTGAGCTTTGAATCGATTGCACAACAACACACAGCTACGCGAAACCCAGCTTGCTATACACCTCAGGATACCTGTGGTAATTCAATGAAAACTCGACAGCGCTCCCCCCTACATCAGACAGGTTAGACAAAAGATTTATATAAGTCTTTTTGCCCATAGACATTCAAAACAAAGAACACGCTCATGTGCTGGAAGTTTATGTCTAAAACACAGATTCGTAGTCGATACCTGTGCTGGCCAAAAAGATTCCACTAGAGAGGTGCTCAAAGTTTCGTTCAGCCGAATTCCTCCAGAGCTCTCAAAAGAACAATGGAAAATGGGAAAGAAACCTCTTGACCACACTTCTTTTTTGAAGCACAGCACAAATGCATCCTCCATAATAGACTTTATGATGTCCTATGGCCTCTTCTAAGTGGAATTTTGCTCGAAATGTTTTCAGGAAACTTGATCAGATGTCTAACCTGTTCGATACTTCCAGTCACTGGAAAGCAGCTTAGGAGTCAGCGGTAATCCTACAAGTAGTCCCAGCCTCCAGTTGTCATCAAAACACAGGAAACCCAGACACTTAACCATGGCAAGCAGAAACTGGACAGGGGTGTGCCTAACTATCAAGGAAAATGTGGTGGTAGTAAAAGGGTGTAATAATGGTCTCAGCTTCCAGCCTGTACAACTAATACTGTAGGTGGAAACCAAAATTCACTTCAGATCCTATTTCTAGTTGTCGAGCAATGCAGGGACACCCAAAATGACTTTGATTTTGTTTTTCAACAAATATTTTGATTCCTTTTTTTGTCTCAGACCCACAGGTTGTGCAATTCAAGCTTTTCAAATAAAACCAAGAATTAAGAATAAAATTAGAGATACCAAAAAAGGAAGAAAGGAAAAAAAAATACGAAGAGAAAACCAAGAGAATTTAACCCTGACATTAAAAAAATGGGCAGGGATGTGTCTGGGTAAATTTGTAGTGACAGTTAAAGTGTTATAATAATGGTCTCAGCATCCACCAGCCTGTATAAGTTAGTCGGTCGAGAAATAAAATTAGCCAAAATTCTAAGTTTCAGTTGTCAGGCAATATACACCCTCCAAAATGACTTTGGTTTTGTTTTTTGTCAGCAGAGAATTTGATTCCTTAAATAATTGTCTCACACCCACTGGTTGTGCAATTCAAGCTTTTGAATAAAACCAAAGAAAATTAAAATTATAGATATCAGAAAAGAAAAAAAATTATAGAATTGGCACACAGAAATTCCAGAAACTTAACATGATGACATTCAAAGATGGACAGGGGCCTGTCTCACCAAAGTCTAGTGGTAGTCAAGTGAAAGGGTTATAATCATTTTCTTAGCCTCCAGCTTGTACAACTAATATGATAGGTGTAAAACTAAATTATCTGAAATTCTAATTTTCAGTTTTCTAGCAATGTTGCTATATATGCAGCTACACTCATAATGACTTTGCCTTTTGTCTTTCGACAGCAGAGATTCTGATTTATTTGAATGTTTCATACCCACTGTTTATGTAATGCAAAGTGCCCGGATAAAACTAGAAACTCAAAATTCAAACAGGATTTTCAAAACTGAATGAAGTAAAACTAAAAATAGGTATCAAGTCCCAGAGCTGGGTTGCATATTAGAAGTCACTGCATTCTATATCAAAGTGCTTCATTCCAAGAGAGGGCACAACAGCTAGGGTTTGGCAGTCTGAACAACACTAAATGAGGTACTTTTGATTTAGTGATGAACATCAATTTGAAACTAATTGGATCAGATGATGGACTGAACATTTTCTAAATAAAAACAACAACCAAACAATTAACCTAAAGTTGATATTGATATTGCTCTCCTTTTAAATTGTCTATGATAAAATATCAGGTGGGGAGGGGATTACTCCAATGGCAAGAAAAATGAGAACAGAGAAAAAAAATGTGAAAAAAGTGTGAAATGCATCGCAGTCCTCAAGCCCTTGCTTTATCTCGGGCGTTCTCTTTTTTGGTGGCAAAGAGAAAATAAACATGCGACAACTCACCAACGTTTTATGCTTTCATCCCACTAATAACTGCTAAAAAAGCAACATCTCTGATCTGTTCTCGTTTATCTCAGAGCCAAGCAGTGCGGAGTCAGATAGCGTAGAGATTGGGCAAGTTGAATTGCATAGCACTTCGCGACCGGCCTAATGTTAATTATAATGTGAAATATTCAGTTCGACTTACGTTTTCAGTCCACAACTCTCCTTGCTCTTTGGCTCGAATGCAGACTGCTTCCACTTGAGAATCCCAGTTTCGAGTCGCCGTATTCGAAAAAGAGCAAACAACGCCGTCTTTCTTGCTGTCTTCTCGGTCCCTGCAAAGACCAGAACAGTTTCTCGTGACGTTCTCATTGTCTTGATTGTGTTTATGACGTTGTCGTGTTCTATTCTTCGTGTTCTTGTTCCAACGCGCGCGCATTTTATGGGAGGCAACTATACTATTCACAAGAAGAGATTCTGGCTAAGAATTAAAGAGTTATGATAATTTTGCTTCCATCCCCCAGCTTGCCAGGGCATGCATAAAGTAGCGATTTAGCATGAATCGCGTGCCAAGTATCAAATCACGATGTTTTTGCCGCCCAAAAAAGGCCGCCCATTGTAGCAATGAAAGAGAAAGCGTGCAAAAGTGAGAGTATATATCATCATCGCGAATGCAATATTTTCACATCCAGGAGTGGATTTAAGGATAAAATCATAGCGCACTAATATTTATGACATTAAGTCATTAAGTAAAAAAAAAAAATGAAACCTCCCTGAAATCTCGCTGACCCATTTTCGAGTCAAAATCTTCCTGTCGTGTTCGACTTGAGGAAAAATAAAACAAAAGATACCAGGACCATACATCCAGACAAGGAGCTGAAGCGTCGTACGGCAACCGTACGGTTCTTACGCCCACGCCAGAGATTTCGGCCCTGACAGTCGCTATCCTGGGTGTTGAGTTGCTCAGTAGCTAAATACCAAATGGGTGAGAGAACGCCCGGCCACCAGACCATATAAGGACGCCCCTTGTACCGCTTGTGAACAGCCTACATTAATTTATGCATCGGCAAGGTATTTATAGGTCTGATGAGTGGGTACGGGATGCATGTGGGAAGACAGTTTGTTCACTCTATATCAAACGGAGATATGAAGAACATAGAGAAATGGAAAAAAATCTTATTCACAGTTGCCGTTTCACCTGTTTTATTAATCGAAATTCAAAAGTACGCATTATATGGGAACGAGTATGAGTTTTCCCTTTTTTTCTAGCTTGCGCATGCGCATACACGTCATGCCGTTTGATTTTTATTTCCTTTGAACAGACGATTATTTATCCCCAGAGATTTATTCTAACGATGTCAAGTTTTATGCTCTCAGCTGCTTCTTTCAATACTATATTTGCTGTTCACTTGATTAAAATTAATTTTCGACATTGCCATTGGTGTTTGAGTTTAAGTCTTGTGACCGCATGTACTAGGATAAACATAAAATTTGCTCCATACTTTTTCTCCCTCGGAGGAGGGGGGGGGACTCTCCCTTTTGGGGAACGGGGTGCTCCTCGCACCTTTCAGCGTTTAAAATAGGCCCTCTGGTACCTTTTAGTGGGTAAAATTTGAAAAGTTGCGATTTTTCCAGATATATAGGTACCTGTTAGAGCAAATCACACTTGTTGGTAGCCTGAATTTCCGAGACGTATTTTCACTTGTAAAAAAATGAGAGAAAATTGCGAGGAAAAATACGGCCTGTTGGCAACTTTTGGTGGTCAAAATAAAACAAGCGACGCTTTTTAGGGTAAAATCGAGAGTTCCCGACGAGCAACCCCGCCCCCAAAATAGGGGATCCCTCCGGCATTTTTGCTCAGAAAGAAGTGGGACAGGACGAATGGTAATGCGAGATTTTCCGAGACAGCGCCAGATAATCAAAGTTGAAAAATTTCGAGACCGAGACAGTCTGCTCCTCCTACTTTCCCTGAAATTCGCGTCAGAAAACGAGTTTTGCGAGACAGCTAGTTCTATTAAAAATCCGAGACTTCCAGAATCCCTAAGAAAATCGCGAGATTCTGCATTATCCGAACTCAACCACTCGCCATCTCTAAAAACGTTTCAAAATTTCTGTTGTAAGGCCGATCGACATTATTGACTTTCACTTAAAGGATATCGAATTTTAAAAGGCGAGTGTTTTTTTTTTCTACACCTGAGTGTTTAAAGTAAATCCATATTTTAAGTAAAGCTGCGCCAATACAAGTGATTTCGTGAAGCTCGCCGAAAAGAAGACTATTGCATGTTCCTCTACTTTAGAGCTAAGCAATGCGTAGACAGTCTTTGGGAATTTTGCCTTCTTTTTCTTCGATTGCAGTGAGAGATTTACTCAGGAGGAAGAAACTCGCGTTTTCGTTGCCTTGAAAGGCTGTCCGTTACTGAGAAACTGAATACAACTTTTAAAACTACAGATTACGTTTCCATCTCGGACAAGCAAAAACAATTGCTCAACTGATCACTGCAGATGCAAATTTTGCGAATCATTCCTTAACTACACAAACACTATCAACAAGCTGAAAGACTTATCTCGAGGTACCTTCTATTCCATAGCTCTGAACTGAAGTCTCTCATCTCCAAGTAAGTGTACATTCATGCAAGGAAAACATGACACGGCCGCTTTAGATCAGCGAACTTTGAATCGATTGCACAACAACAACACAGCTACGCGAAATCCTACTATACACCTCACTTGTTGGTGAGGGACAGGGGTGTGCCTAGCTATCAAGGAAAATGTGGTGGTAGTAAAAGGATGTAATAATGGTCTCAGCATCCAGCCTGTACAACTAATACTGTAGGTGGAAACCAAAATTCACTTCAGATCCTATTTCTAGTTGTCGAGCAATGCATGGACACCCTAAATGACTTTGATTTTGTTTTTCAACAAATATTTTGATTCCTTTTTTTGTTTCAGACCCACTGGTTGTGCAATTCAAGCTTTTCAAATAAAACCAAGAATTAAGAATAAAATTAGAGATACCAAAAAAGGAAGAAAGGAAAAAAAAATACAAAGTGAAAACCAAGAGAAATTAACCCTGACATTAAAAAAATGGGCAGGGATGTGTCTGGGTAAAATTTGTAGTGACAGTTAAAGTGTTATAATAATGGTCTAAGCATCCACCAGCCTGTATAAGTTAGTCGGTCGAAAAATAAAATTAGCCGAAATTCTAAGTTTCAGTTGTCAGGCAATATACACCCTCCAAAATGACTTTGGTTTTGTTTTTTGTCAGCAGAGAATTTGATTCCTTAAATAACTGTCTCACACCCACTGGTTGTGCAATTCAAGCTTTCGGATAAAACCAAAGAATTAAAATTAAAATTATAGATATCAGAAAAGAAAAAAAATATAGAAGAAATTCCAGAAACTTAACATGATGACATTCAAAGATGGACAGGGGCCTGTCTCACCAAAGTCTAGTGGTAGTCAAGTGAAAGGGTTATAATCATTTTCTCAACCTCCAACTTGTACAACTAATATGATAGGTGTAAAACTAAATTATCTGAAATTCTAATTTTCAGTTTTCTAGCAATGTTGCTATATATGCAGCTACACTCATAATGACTTTGCCTTTTGTCTTTCGACAGCAGAGATTCTGATTCATTTGAATGTTTCCTACCCACTGTTTATGTAATGTACCTGGATAAAACTAGAAACTCAAAATTTAAACAGTATTTTCAAAACTGAATGAACCAAAACTAAAAATAGGTATCAAGTCCCAGACCTGGGTTGCATATTAGAAGTTACTGCATTCTAAGTAGCTTGGAATATCAAAGCGCTTCATTCCAAGAGAGGGCACAACAGCTAGGGTTTGGCAGTCTGAACAACACTAAATGAGGTACTTTTGATTTAGTGATGAACATCAATTTGAAACTAATTGGATCAGATGATGGACTGAACATTTTCTAAATAAAAACAACAACCAAACAATTAACCTAAAGTTGATATTGATATTGCTCTCCTTTTAAATTGTCTATGATAAAATATCAGGTGGGGGAGGGGATTACTCCAATGGCAAGAAAAATGAGAACAGAGAAAAAAAATGTGAAAAAAGTGTGAAATGCATCGCAGTCCTCAAGCCCTTGCTTTATCTCGGGCGTTCTCTTTTTTGGTGGCAAAGAGAAAATAAACATGCGACAACTCACCAACGTTTTATGCTTTCATCCCACTAATAACTGCTAAAAAAGCAACATCTCTGATCTGTTCTCGTTTATCTCAGAGCCAAGCAGTGCGGAGTCAGATAGCGTAGAGATTGGGCAAGTTGAATTGCATAGCACTTCGCGACCGGCCTAATGTTAATTATAATGTGAAATATTCAGTTCGACTTACGTTTTCAGTCCACAACTCTCCTTGCTCTTTGGCTCGAATGCAGACTGCTTCCACTTGAGAATCCCAGTTTCGAGTCGCCGTATTCGAAAAAGAGCAAACAACGCCGTCTTTCTTGCTGTCTTCTCGGTCCCTGCAAAGACCAGAACAGTTTCTCGTGACGTTCTCATTGTCTTGATTGTGTTTATGACGTTGTCGTGTTCTATTCTTCGTGTTCTTGTTCCAACGCGCGCGCATTTTATGGGAGGCAACTATACTATTCACAAGAAGAGATTCTGGCTAAGAATTAAAGAGTTATGATAATTTTGCTTCCATCCCCCAGCTTGCCAGGGCATGCATAAAGTAGCGATTTAGCATGAATCGCGTGCCAAGTATCAAATCACGATGTTTTTGCCGCCCAAAAAGGCCGCCCATTGTAGCAATGAAAGAGAAAGCGTGCAAAAGTGAGAGTCGCGAATTCAATATTTTCACATCCAGGAGTGGATTTAAGGATAAAATCATAGCGCACTAATATTTATGACATTAAGTCATTAAGTAAAAAAAAAAAAAATGAAACCTCCCTGAAATCTCGCTGACCCATTTTCGAGTCAAAATCTTCCTGTCGTGTTCGACTTGAGGAAAAATAAAACAAAAGATACCAGGACCATACATCCAGACAAGGAGCTGAAGCGTCGTATGGCAACCGTACGGTTCTTACGCCCACGCCAGAGATTTCGGCCCTGACAGTCGCTATCCTGGGTGTTGAGTTGCTCAGTAGCTAAATACCAAATGGGTGAGAGAACGCCCGGCCACCAGACCATATAAGGACGCCCCTTGTACCGCTTGTGAACAGCCTACATTAATTTATGCATCGGCAAGATATTTATAGGTCTGATGAGTGGGTACGGGATGCATGTGGGAAGACAGTTTGTTCACTCTATATCTAACGGAGATATGAAGAACATAGAGAAATGGAAAAAAATCTTTCTCAGTTGCCGTTTCACCTGTTTTATTAATCGAAATTCAAAAGTACGCATTATATGGAAACGAGTATGAGTTTTCCTTTCTTTTTCTAGTTTGCGCATGCGCATACACGTCATGCCGTTTGATTTCATTTCCTTTGAACAGACGATTATTTATCCCCTGAGATTTATTCTAACGATGTCAAGTTTTATGCTCTCAGCTGCTTCTTTCAATACTATTTGCTGTTCACTTGATTAAAATTAATTTTCGACATTGCCATTGGTGTTTGAGTTTAAGTCTTGTGACCGCATGTACTAGGATAAACATAAAATTTGCTCCATACTTTTTCTCCCTCGGAGGGGCGGACTCTCCCTTTTGGGGAACGGGGTGGTCCTCGCACCTTTTAGCGTTTAAAATGGGCGCTCTGGTACCTTTTAGTGGGTAAAATTTGAAAACTTGCGATTTTTCCAGATATATAGGTACCTGTTAGAGCAAATCACACTTGTTGGTAGCCTGAATTTCCGAGACGTATTTTCACTTGTAAAAAAATAAGAGAGAAAATTGCGAGGAAAAATACAGCCTGTTGGCAACTTTTAGTGGTCAAAATAAAAAAAGCGACGCTTTTTAGGGTAAAATCGAGAGTTCCCGACGAGCAACCCCGCCCCCAAAATAGGGGATCCCTCCGGCATTTTTGCTCAGAAAGAAGTGGGACAGGACGAATGGTAATGCGAGATTTTCCGAGACAGCGCCAGATAATCAAAGTTGAAAAATTTCGAGACCGAGACAGTCTGCTCCTCCTACTTTCCCTGAAATTCGCGTCAGAAAACGAGTTTTGCGAGACAGCTAGTTCTATTAAAAATCCGAGACTTCCAGAATCCCTAAGAAAATCGCGAGATTCTGCATTATCCGAACTCAACCACTCGCCATCTCTAAAAACGTTTCAAAATTTATGTTGTAAGGCCGATCGACATTATTGACTTTCACTTAAAGGATATCGAATTTTAAAAGGCGAGAGTTTTTTTTTTCTACACCTGAGTGTTTAAAGTAAATCCATATTTTAAGTAAAGCTGCGCCAATACAAGTGATTTCGTGAAGCTCGCCGAAAAGAAGACTACTGCATGTTCCTCTACTTTAGAGCTAAGCAATGCGTACACAGTCTTTGGGAAGTTTGCCTTCTTTTCCTTCGATTGCAGTGAGAGATTTACTCAGGAGGAAGAAACTCGCGTTTTCGTTGCCTTGAAAGGCTGTCCGTTACTGAGAAACTGAATACAACTTTTAAAACTACAGATTACGTTTCCATCTCGGACAAGCAAAAACAATTGCTCAACTGATCACACTGCAGATGCAAATTTTGCGAATCATTCCTTAACTACACAAACATTATCAACAAGCTGCAAGACTTATCTCGAGGTACCTTCTATTCCATAGAGCTCTGAACTGAAGTCTCTCATCTCCAAGTAAGTGTACATTCATGCAAGGAAAACATGACACGGCCGCTTTAGTTCAGCGAACTTTGAATCGATTGCACAACAACAACACAGCTACGCGAAATCCTACTATACACCTCACTTGTTGGTGAGGGACAGGGGTGTGCCTAGCTATCAAGGAAAATGTGGTGGTAGTAAAAGGATGTAATAATGGTCTCAGCATCCAGCCTGTACAACTAATACTGTAGGTGGAAACCAAAATTCACTTCAGATCCTATTTCTAGTTGTCGAGCAATGCATGGACACCCTAAATGACTTTGATTTTGTTTTTCAACAAATATTTTGATTCCTTTTTTTGTTTCAGACCCACTGGTTGTGCAATTCAAGCTTTTCAAATAAAACCAAGAATTAAGAATAAAATTAGAGATACCAAAAAAGGAAGAAAGGAAAAAAAAATACAAAGTGAAAACCAAGAGAAATTAACCCTGACATTAAAAAAATGGGCAGGGATGTGTCTGGGTAAAATTTGTAGTGACAGTTAAAGTGTTATAATAATGGTCTAAGCATCCACCAGCCTGTACAAGTTAGTCGGTCGAAAAATAAAATTAGCCGAAATTCTAAGTTTCAGTTGTCAGGCAATATACACCCTCCAAAATGACTTTGGTTTTGTTTTTTGTCAGCAGAGAATTTGATTCCTTAAATAACTGTCTCACACCCACTGGTTGTGCAATTCAAGCTTTCGGATAAAACCAAAGAATTAAAATTAAAATTATAGATATCAGAAAAGAAAAAAAATATAGAAGAAATTCCAGAAACTTAACATGATGACATTCAAAGATGGACAGGGGCCTGTCTCACCAAAGTCTAGTGGTAGTCAAGTGAAAGGGTTATAATCATTTTCTCAACCTCCAACTTGTACAACTAATATGATAGGTGTAAAACTAAATTATCTGAAATTCTAATTTTCAGTTTTCTAGCAATGTTGCTATATATGCAGCTACACTCATAATGACTTTGCCTTTGTCTTTCGACAGCAGAGATTCTGATTCATTTGAATGTTTCCTACCCACTGTTTATGTAATGTACCTGGATAAAACTAGAAACTCAAAATTTAAACAGTATTTTCAAAACTGAATGAAGTAAAACTAAAAATAGGTATCAAGTCCCAGACCTGGGTTGCATATTAGAAGTTACTGCATTCTAAGTAGCTTGGAATATCAAAGTGCTTCATTCCAAGAGAGGGCACAACAGCTAGGGTTTGGCAGTCTGAACAACACTAAATGAGGTACTTTTGATTTAGTGATGAACATCAATTTGAAACTAATTGGATCAGATGATGGACTGAACATTTTCTAAATAAAAACAACAACCAAACAATTAACCTAAAGTTGATATTGATATTGCTCTCCTTTTAAATTGTCTATGATAAAATATCAGGTGGGGGAGGGGATTACTCCAATGGCAAGAAAAATGAGAACAGAGAAAAAAAATGTGAAAAAAGTGTGAAATGCATCGCAGTCCTCAAGCCCTTGCTTTATCTCGGGCGTTCTCTTTTTTGGTGGCAAAGAGAAAATAAACATGCGACAACTCACCAACGTTTTATGCTTTCATCCCACTAATAACTGCTAAAAAAGCAACATCTCTGATCTGTTCTCGTTTATCTCAGAGCCAAGCAGTGCGGAGTCAGATAGCGTAGAGATTGGGCAAGTTGAATTGCATAGCACTTCGCGACCGGCCTAATGTTAATTATAATGTGAAATATTCAGTTCGACTTACGTTTTCAGTCCACAACTCTCCTTGCTCTTTGGCTCGAATGCAGACTGCTTCCACTTGAGAATCCCAGTTTCGAGTCGCCGTATTCGAAAAAGAGCAAACAACGCCGTCTTTCTTGCTGCCTTCTCGGTCCCTGCAAAGACCAGAACAGTTTCTCGTGACGTTCTCATTGTCTTGATTGTGTTTATGACGTTGTCGTGTTCTATTCTTCGTGTTCTTGTTCCAACGCGCGCGCATTTTATGGGAGGCAACTATACTATTCACAAGAAGAGATTCTGGCTAAGAATTAAAGAGTTATGATAATTTTGCTTCCATCCCCCAGCTTGCCAGGGCATGCATAAAGTAGCGATTTAGCATGAATCGCGTGCCAAGTATCAAATCACGATGTTTTTGCCGCCCAAAAAGGCCGCCCATTGTAGCAATGAAAGAGAAAGCGTGCAAAAGTGAGAGTCGCGAATTCAATATTTTCACATCCAGGAGTGGATTTAAGGATAAAATCATAGCGCACTAATATTTATGACATTAAGTCATTAAGTAAAAAAAAAAAAAATGAAACCTCCCTGAAATCTCGCTGACCCATTTTCGAGTCAAAATCTTCCTGTCGTGTTCGACTTGAGGAAAAATAAAACAAAAGATACCAGGACCATACATCCAGACAAGGAGCTGAAGCGTCGTATGGCAACCGTACGGTTCTTACGCCCACGCCAGAGATTTCGGCCCTGACAGTCGCTATCCTGGGTGTTGAGTTGCTCAGTAGCTAAATACCAAATGGGTGAGAGAACGCCCGGCCACCAGACCATATAAGGACGCCCCTTGTACCGCTTGTGAACAGCCTACATTAATTATGCATCGGCAAGGTATTTATAGGTCTGATGAGTGGGTACGGGATGCATGTGGGAAGACAGTTTGTTCACTCTATATCTAACGGAGATATGAAGAACATAGAGAAATGGAAAAAATCTTTCTCAGTTGCCGTTTCACCTGTTTTATTAATCGAAATTCAAAAGTACGCATTATATGGAAACGAGTATGAGTTTTCCTTTCTTTTTCTAGCTTGCGCATGCGCATACACGTCATGCCGTTTGATTTCATTTCCTTTGAACAGACGATTATTTATCCCCTGAGATTTATTCTAACGATGTCAAGTTTTATGCTCTCAGCTGCTTCTTTCAATACTATTTGCTGTTCACTTGATTAAAATTAATTTTCGACATTGCCATTGGTGTTTGAGTTTAAGTCTTGTGACCGCATGTACTAGGATAAACATAAAATTTGCTCCATACTTTTTCTCCCTCGGAGGGGGGGACTCTCCCTTTTGGGGAACGGGGTGGTCCTCGCACCTTTTAGCGTTTAAAATGGGCGCTCTGGTACCTTTTAGTGGGTAAAATTTGAAAACTTGCGATTTTTCCAGATATATAGGTACCTGTTAGAGCAAATCACACTTGTTGGTAGCCTGAATTTCCGAGACGTATTTTCACTTGTAAAAAAATAAGAGAGAAAATTGCGAGGAAAAATACGGCCTGTTGGCAACTTTTAGTGGTCAAAATAAAAAAGCGACGCTTTTTAGGGTAAAATCGAGAGTTCCCGACGAGCAACCCCGCCCCCAAAATAGGGGATCCCTCCGGCATTTTTGCTCAGAAAGAAGTGGGACAGGACGAATGGTAATGCGAGATTTTCCGAGACAGCGCCAGATAATCAAAGTTGAAAAATTTCGAGACCGAGACAGTCTGCTCCTCCTACTTTCCCTGAAATTCGCGTCAGAAAACGAGTTTTGCGAGACAGCTAGTTCTATTAAAAATCCGAGACTTCCAGAATCCTTAAGAAAATCGCGAGATTCTGCATTATCCGAACTCAACCACTCGCCATCTCTAAAAACGTTTCAAAATTTATGTTGTAAGGCCGATCGACATTATTGACTTTCACTTAAAGGATATCGAATTTTAAAAGGCGAGAGTTTTTTTTTCTACACCTGAGTGTTTAAAGTAAATCCATATTTTAAGTAAAGCTGCGCCAATACAAGTGATTTCGTGAAGCTCGCCGAAAAGAAGACTACTGCATGTTCCTCTACTTTAGAGCTAAGCAATGCGTACACAGTCTTTGGGAATTTTGCCTTCTTTTCCTTCGATTGCAGTGAGAGATTTACTCAGGAGGAAGAAACTCGCGTTTTCGTTGCCTTGAAAGGCTGTCCGTTACTGAGAAACTGAATACAACTTTTAAAACTACAGATTACGTTTCCATCTCGGACAAGCAAAAACAATTGCTCAACTGATCACTGCAGATGCAAATTTTGCGAATCATTCCTTAACTACACAAACATTATCAACAAGCTGCAAGACTTATCTCGAGGTACCTTCTATTCCATAGCTCTGAACTGAAGTCTCTCATCTCCAAGTAAGTGTACATTCATGCAAGGAAAACATGACACGGCCGCTTTAGTTCAGCGAACTTGAAAACATGACACGGCCGCTTTAGTTCAGCGAACTTTGAATCGATTGCACAACAACAACACAGCTACGCGAAACCCTGCTCTACACCTCAGGATACCTGTGGTAATTCAATGAAAACTCGACAGCGCTCCCCCCTGCATCCGACAGGTTAGACAAAAGATTTATATAAGTCTTTTTGCCCATAGACGTTCAAAACAAAGAACACGCTCATGTGCTGGAAGTTTATGTCTAAAACACAGATTCGTAGTCGATACCTGTGCTGGCCAAAAAGATTCCACTAGAGAGGTGCTCAAAGTTTCGTTCAGCCGAATTCCTCCAGAGCTCTCAAAAGAACAATGGAAAATGGGAAAGAAACCTCTTGACCACACTTCTTTTTTGAAGCACAGCGCAAATGCATCCTCCATAATAGACTTTATGATGTCCTATGGCCTCTTCTAAGTGGAATTTTGCTCGAAATGTTTTCAAGAAACTTTATCAGATGTCTAACCTGTGCGATACTTCCAGTCACTGGAAAGCAGCTTAGGAGTCAGCGGTAATCCTACAAGTAGTCCCAGCCTCCAGTTGTCATCAAAACACAGGAAACCCAGACACTTAACCGTGGCAAGCAGAAACTGGACAGGGGTGTGCCTAGCTATCAAGGAAAATGTGGTGGTAGTAAAAGGATGCAATAATGGTCTCAGCATCCAGCCTGTACAACTAATACTGTAGGTGGAAACCAAAATTCACTTCAGATCCTATTTCTAGTTGTCGAGCAATGCAGGGACACCCAAAATGACTTTGATTTTGTTTTTCAACAAATATTTTGATTCCTTTTTTGTCTCAGACCCACTGGTTGTGCAATTTTCAAAGCTTTTCAAATAAAACCAAGAATTAAGATAAAATTAGAGATACCAAAAAAGGAGGCAGGGATGTGTCTGGGTAAAATTTGTAGTGACAGTTAAAGTGTTATAATAATGGTCTAAGCATCCACCAGCCTGTACAAGTTAGTCGGTCGAAAAATAAAATTAGCCGAAATTCTAAGTTTCAGTTGTCAGGCAATATACACCCTCCAAAATGACTTTGGTTTTGTTTTTTTTTGTCAGCAGAGAATTTGATTCCTTAAATAATTGTCTCACGCCCACTGGTTGTGCAATTCAAGCTTTCGGATAAAACCAAAGAATTAAAATTAAAATTATAGATATCAGAAAAGAAAAAAAATTATAGAATTGGCACACAGAAATTCCAGAAACTTAACATGATGACATTCAAAGATGGACAGGGGCCTGTCTCACCAAAGTCTAGTGGTAGTCAAGTGAAAGGGTTATAATCATTTTCTCAGCCTCCAGCTTGTACAACTAATATGATAGGTGTAAAACTAAATTATCTGAAATTCTAATTTTCAGTTTTCTAGCAATGTTGCTATATATGCAGCTACACTCATAATGACTTTGCCTTTTGTCTTTCGACAGCAGAGATTCTGATTCATTTGAATGTTTCATACCCACTGTTTATGTAATGTACCTGGATAAAACTAGAAACTCAAAATTCAAACAGGATTTTTCAAAACTGAATGAAGTAAAACTAAAAATAGGTATCAAGTCCCAGACCTGGGTTGCATATTAGAAGTTACTGCATTCTAAGTAGCTTGGAATATCAAAGTGCTTCATTCCAAGAGAGGGCACAACAGCTAGGGTTTGGCAGTCTGAACAACACTAAATGAGGTACTTTTGATTTAGTGATGAACATCAATTTGAAACTAATTGGATCAGATGATGGACTGAAAATTTTCTAAATAAAAACAACAACCAAACAATTAACCTAAAGTTGATATTGATATTGCTCTCCTTTTAAATTGTCTATGATAAAATATCTGGTAGGGGGAGGGGGGGAGGGGGAAATTACTCCAATGGCAGAAAAATGAGAACAGAGAAAAAAAAATGTGAAATGCATCGCAGTCCTCAAGCCCTTGCTTTATCTCGGGCGTTCTCTTTTTTGGTGGCAAAGAGAAAATAAACATGCGACAACTCACCAACGTTTTATGCTTTCATCCCACTAGAAACTGCTAAAAAAGCAACATCTCTGATCTGTTCTCGTTTATCTCAGAGCCAAGCAGTGCGGAGTCAGATAGCGTAGAGATTGGGCAAGTTGAATTGCATAGCACTTCGCGACCGGCCTAATGTTAATTATAATGTGAAATATTCAGTTCGACTTACGTTTTCAGTCCACAACTCTCCTTGCTCTTTGGCTCGAATGCAGACTGCTTCCACTTGAGAATCCCAGTTTCGAGTCGCCGTATTCTTCGTTGCAACTGACGTCACTACGTTCGACAAAAGATATGCAGCGTCCATTCTGGTACCAGCATTCATGCACGTGCATTGTCTTTTGATTCTCTAGAGAAAAACCAAGAATTCGAAAGAGCAAACAACGCCGTCTTTCTTGCTGCCTTCTCGGTCCCTGCAAAGACCAGAACAGTTTCTCGTGACGTTCTCATTGTCTTGATTGTGTTTATGACGTTGTCGTGTTCTATTCTTCGTGTTCTTGTTCCAACGCGCGCGCATTTTATGGGAGGCAACTATACTATTCACAAGAAGAGATTCTGGCTAAGAATTAAAGAGTTATGATAATTTTGCTTCCATCCCCCAGCTTGCCAGAAAGTAGCGATTTAGCATGAATCGCGTGCCAAGTATCAAATCACGATGTTTTTGCCGCCCAAAAAAGGCCGCCCATTGTAGCAATGAAAGAGAAAGCGTGCAAAAGTGAGAGTATATATCATCATCGCGAATTCAATATTTTCACATCCAGGAGTGGATTTAAGGATAAAATCATAGCGCACTAATATTTATGACATTAAGTCATTAAGTAAAAAAAAAAAAATGAAACCTCCCTGAAATCTCGCTGACCCATTTTCGAGTCAAAATCTTCCTGTCGTGTTC
Organism: Scolanthus callimorphus; assembly: GCA_033964015.1. Taxonomy (NCBI): domain Eukaryota; kingdom Metazoa; phylum Cnidaria; class Anthozoa; order Actiniaria; family Edwardsiidae; genus Scolanthus; species Scolanthus callimorphus. The sequence continues at coordinate 4,814,574 of CM066924.1, forward strand.
GACTTGAGGAAAAATAAAACAAAAGATACCAGGACCATACATCCAGACAAGGAGCTGAAGCGTCGTATGGCAACCGTACGGTTCTTACGCCCACGCCAGAGATTTCGGCCCTGACAGTCGCTATCCTGGGTGTTGAGTTGCTCAGTAGCTAAATACCAAATGGGTGAGAGAACGCCCGGCCACCAGACCATATAAGGACGCCCCTTGTACCGCTTGTGAACAGCCTACATTAATTTATGCATCGGCAAGGTATTTATAGGTCTGATGAGTGGGTACGGGATGCATGTGGGAAGACAGTTTGTTCACTCTATATCAAACGGAGATATGAAGAACATAGAGAAATGGAAAAAAATCTTTCTCAGTTGCCGTTTCACCTGTTTTATTAATCGAAATTCAAAAGTACGCATTATATGGAAACGAGTATGAGTTTTCCTTTCTTTTTCTAGCTTGCGCATGCGCATACACGTCATGCCGTTTGATTTTATTTCCTTTGAACAGACGATTATTTATCCCCTGAGATTTATTCTAACGATGTCAAGTTTTATGCTCTCAGCTGCTTCTTTCAATACTATTTGCTGTTCACTTGATTAAAATTAATTTTCGACATTGCCATTGGTGTTTGAGTTTAAGTCTTGTGACCGCATGTACTAGGATAAACATAAAATTTGCTCCATACTTTTTCTCCCTCGGAGGGGGGGACTCTCCCTTTTGGGGAACGGGGTGCTCCTCGCACCTTTTAGCGTTTAAAATGGGCCCTCTGGTACCTTTTAGTGGGTAAAATTTGAAAACTTGCGATTTTTCCAGATATATAGGTACCTGTTAGAGCAAATCACACTTGTTGGTAGCCTGAATTTCCGAGACGTATTTTCACTTGTAAAAAAATAAGAGAGAAAATGCGAGGAAAAATACGGCCTGTTGGCAACTTTGAGTGGTCAAAATAAACAAGCGACGCTTTTTAGGGTAAAATCGAGAGTTCCCGACGAGCAACCCCGCCCCCAAAATAGGGGATCCCTCCGGCATTTTTGCTCAGAAAGAAGTGGGACAGGACGAATGGTAATGCGAGATTTTCCGAGACAGCGCCAGATAATCAAAGTTGAAAAATTTCGAGACCGAGACAGTCTGCTCCTCCTACTTTCCCTGAAATTCGCGTCAGAAAACGAGTTTTGCGAGACAGCTAGTTCTATTAAAAATCCGAGACTTCCAGAATCCCTAAGAAAATCGCGAGATTCTGCATTATCCGAACTCAACCACTCGCCATCTCTAAAAACGTTTCAAAATTTCTGTTGTAAGGCCGATCGACATTATTGACTTTCACTTAAAGGATATCGAATTTTAAAAGGCGAGAGTTTTTTTTTCTACACCTGAGTGTTTAAAGTAAATCCATATTTTAAGTAAAGCTGCGCCAATACAAGTGATTTCGTGAAGCTCGCCGAAAAGAAGACTACTGCATGTTCCTCTACTTTAGAGCTAAGCAATGCGTACACAGTCTTTGGGAATTTTGCCTTCTTTTCCTCGATTGCAGTGAGAGATTTCTCAGAAACTCGCGTTTTCGTTGCCTTGAAAGGCTGTCCGTTACTGAGAAACTGAATACAACTTTTAAAACTACAGATTACGTTTCCATCTCGGACAAGCAAAAACAATTGCTCAACTGATCACTGCAGATGCAAATTTTGCGAATCATTCCTTAACTACACAAACATTATCAACAAGCTGCAAGACTTATCTCGAGGTACCTTCTATTCCATAGCTCTGACCTGAAGTCTCTCCTCTCCAAGTAAGGTACTTCATGCAAGGAAAACATTGAGCTTTGAATCGATTGCACAACAACACACAGCTACGCGAAACCCAGCTTGCTATACACCTCAGGATACCTGTGGTAATTCAATGAAAACTCGACAGCGCTCCCACCTGCATCCGACAGGTTAGACAAAAGATTTATATAAGTCTTTTTGCCCATAGACATTCAAAACAAAGAACACGCTCATGTGCTGGAAGTTTATGTCTAAAACACAGATTCGTAGTCGATACCTGTGCTGGCCAAAAAGATTCCACTAGAGAGGTGCTCAAAGTTTCTTTCAGCCGAATTCCTCCAGAGCTCTCAAAAGAACAATGGAAAATGGGAAAGAAACCTCTTGACCACACTTCTTTTTTGAAGCACAGCGCAAATGCATCCTCCATAATAGACTTTATGATGTCCTATGGCCTCTTCTAAGTGGAATTTTGCTCGAAATGTTTTCAGGAAACTTGATCAGATGTCTAACCTGTTCGATACAGTCACTGGAAAGCTTAGGAGTCAGCGGTAACAAGTCCAGCCTCCAGTTGTCATCAGGAAACCCAGACACTTAACCATGGCAAGCAGAAACTGGACAGGGGTGTGCCTAACTATCAAGGAAAATGTGGTGGTAGTAAAAGGTGTAATAATGGTCTCAGCTTCCAGCCTGTACAACTAATACTGTAGGTGGAAACCAAAATTCACTTCAGATCCTATTTCTAGTTGTCGAGCAATGCAGGGACACCCAAAATGACTTTGATTTTGTTTTTCAACAAATATTTTGATTCCTTTTTTGTCTCAGACCCACTGGTTGTGCAATTCAAGCTTTTCAAATAAAACCAAGAATTAAGAATAAAATTAGAGATACCAAAAAAGGAAGAAAGGAAAAAAAAAAATACGAAGAGAAAACCAAGAGAATTTAACCCTGACATTAAAAAAATGGGCAGGGATGTGTCTGGGTAAATTTGTAGTGACAGTTAAAGTGTTATAATAATGGTCTAAGCATCCACCAGCCTGTACAAGTTAGTCGGTCGAAAAATAAAATTAGCCGAAATTCTAAGTTTCAGTTGTCAGGCAATATACACCCTCCAAAATGACTTTGGTTTTGTTTTTTGTCAGCAGAGAATTTGATTCCTTAAATAATTGTCTCACACCCACTGGTTGTGCAATTCAAGCTTTCGGATAAAACCAAAGAAAATTAAAATTATAGATATCAGAAAAGAAAAAAAATTATAGAATTGGCACACAGAAATTCCAGAAACTTAACATGATGACATTCAAGATGGACAGGGGCCTGTCTCACCAAAGTCTAGTGGTAGTCAAGTGAAAGGGTTATAATCATTTTCTCAGCCTCCAGCTTGTACAACTAATATGATAGGTGTAAAACTAAATTATCTGAAATTCTAATTTTCAGTTTTCTAGCAATGTTGCTATATATGCAGCTACACTCATAATGACTTTGCCTTTGTCTTTCGACAGCAGAGATTCTGATTCATTTGAATGTTTCATACCCACTGTTTATGTAATGTAATGTGCCCGGATAAAACTAGAAACTCAAAATTTAAACAGTATTTTCAAAACTGAATGAAGTAAAACTAAAAATAGGTATCAAGTCCCAGACCTGGGTTGCATATTAGAAGTTACTGCATTCTATATCAAAGTGCTTCATTCAAGAGAGGGCACAACAGCTAGGGTTTGGCAGTCTGAACAACACTAAATGAGGTACTTTTGATTTAGTGATGAACATCAATTTGAAACTAATTGGATCAGATGATGGACTGAACATTTTCTAAATAAAAACAACAACCAAACAATTAACCTAAAGTTGATATTGATATTGCTCTCCTTTTAAATTGTCTATGATAAAATATCAGGTGGGGGAGGGGATTACTCCAATGGCAAGAAAAATGAGAACAGAGAAAAAAAATGTGAAAAAAGTGTGAAATGCATCGCAGTCCTCAAGCCCTTGCTTTATCTCGGGCGTTCTCTTTTTTGGTGGCAAAGAGAAAATAAACATGCGACAACTCACCAACGTTTTATGCTTTCATCCCACTAATAACTGCTAAAAAAGCAACATCTCTGATCTGTTCTCGTTTATCTCAGAGCCAAGCAGTGCGGAGTCAGATAGCGTAGAGATTGGGCAAGTTGAATTGCATAGCACTTCGCGACCGGCCTAATGTTAATTATAATGTGAAATATTCAGTTCGACTTACGTTTTCAGTCCACAACTCTCCTTGCTCTTTGGCTCGAATGCAGACTGCTTCCACTTGAGAATCCCAGTTTCGAGTCGCCGTATTCGAAAAAGAGCAAACAACGCCGTCTTTCTTGCTGCCTTCTCGGTCCCTGCAAAGACCAGAACAGTTTCTCGTGACGTTCTCATTGTCTTGATTGTGTTTATGACGTTGTCGTGTTCTATTCTTCGTGTTCTTGTTCCAACGCGCGCGCATTTTATGGGAGGCAACTATACTATTCACAAGAAGAGATTCTGGCTAAGAATTAAAGAGTTATGATAATTTTGCTTCCATCCCCCAGCTTGCCAGGGCATGCATAAAGTAGCGATTTAGCATGAATCGCGTGCCAAGTATCAAATCACGATGTTTTTGCCGCCCAAAAAAGGCCGCCCATTGTAGCAATGAAAGAGAAAGCGTGCAAAAGTGAGAGTATATATCATCATCGCGAATTCAATATTTTCACATCCAGGAGTGGATTTAAGGATAAAATCATAGCGCACTAATATTTATGACATTAAGTCATTAAGTAAAAAAAAAAAAATGAAACCTCCCTGAAATCTCGCTGACCCATTTTCGAGTCAAAATCTTCCTGTCGTGTTCGACTTGAGGAAAAATAAAACAAAAGATACCAGGACCATACATCCAGACAAGGAGCTGAAGCGTCGTATGGCAACCGTACGGTTCTTACGCCCACGCCAGAGATTTCGGCCCTGACAGTCGCTATCCTGGGTGTTGAGTTGCTCAGTAGCTAAATACCAAATGGGTGAGAGAACGCCCGGCCACCAGACCATATAAGGACGCCCCTTGTACCGCTTGTGAACAGCCTACATTAATTTATGCATCGGCAAGGTATTTATAGGTCTGATGAGTGGGTACGGGATGCATGTGGGAAGACAGTTTGTTCACTCTATATCAAACGGAGATATGAAGAACATAGAGAAATGGAAAAAAATCTTATTCACAGTTGCCGTTTCACCTGTTTTATTAATCGAAATTCAAAAGTACGCATTATATGGGAACGAGTATGAGTTTTCCTTTTTTCTAGCTTGCGCATGCGCATACACGTCATGCCGTTTGATTTTTATTTCCTTTGAACAGACGATTATTTATCCCCTGAGATTTATTCTAACGATGTCAAGTTTTATGCTCTCAGCTGCTTCTTTCAATACTATTTGCTGTTCACTTGATTAAAATTAATTTTCGACATTGCCATTGGTGTTTGAGTTTAAGTCTTGTGACCGCATGTACTAGGATAAACATAAAATTTGCTCCATACTTTTTCTCCCTCGGAGGGGGGGACTCTCCCTTTTGGGGAACGGGGTGCTCCTCGCACCTTTTAGCGTTTAAAATAGGCCCTCTGGTACCTTTTAGTGGGTAAAATTTGAAAACTTGCGATTTTTCCAGATATATAGGTACCTGTTAGAGCAAATCACACTTGTTGGTAGCCTGAATTTCCGAGACGTATTTTCACTTGTAAAAAAATGAGAGAAAATTGCGAGGAAAAATACGGCCTGTTGGCAACTTTGGTGGTCAAAATAAAACAAGCGACGCTTTTTAGGGTAAAATCGAGAGTTCCCGACGAGCAACCCCGCCCCCAAAATAGGGGATCCCTCCGGCATTTTTGCTCAGAAAGAAGTGGGACAGGACGAATGGTAATGCGAGATTTTCCGAGACAGCGCCAGATAATCAAAGTTGAAAAATTTCGAGACCGAGACAGTCTGCTCCTCCTACTTTCCCTGAAATTCGCGTCAGAAAACGAGTTTTGCGAGACAGCTAGTTCTATTAAAAATCCGAGACTTCCAGAATCCCTAAGAAAATCGCGAGATTCTGCATTATCCGAACTCAACCACTCGCCATCTCTAAAAACGTTTCAAAATTTCTGTTGTAAGGCCGATCGACATTATTGACTTTCACTTAAAGGATATCGAATTTTAAAAGGCGAGAGTTTTTTTTTTCTACACCTGAGTGTTTAAAGTAAATCCATATTTTAAGTAAAGCTGCGCCAATACAAGTGATTTCGTGAAGCTCGCCGAAAAGAAGACTACTGCATGTTCCTCTACTTTAGAGCTAAGCAATGCGTACACAGTCTTTGGGAATTTTGCCTTCTTTTCCTTCGATTGCAGTGAGAGATTTACTCAGGAGGAAGAAACTCGCGTTTTCGTTGCCTTGAAAGGCTGTCCGTTACTGAGAAACTGAATACAACTTTTAAAACTACAGATTACGTTTCCATCTCGGACAAGCAAAAACAATTGCTCAACTGATCACTGCAGATGCAAATTTTGCGAATCATTCCTTAACTACACAAACACTATCAACAAGCTGCAAGACTTATCTCGAGGTACCTTCTATTCCATAGCTCTGAACTGAAGTCTCTCATCTCCAAGTAAGTGTACATTCATGCAAGGAAAACATGACACGGCCGCTTTAGATCAGCGAACTTTGAATCGATTGCACAACAACAACACAGCTACGCGAAATCCTACTATACACCTCACTTGTTGGTGAGGGACAGGGGTGTGCCTAGCTATCAAGGAAAATGTGGTGGTAGTAAAAGGATGTAATAATGGTCTCAGCATCCAGCCTGTACAACTAATACTGTAGGTGGAAACCAAAATTCACTTCAGATCCTATTTCTAGTTGTCGAGCAATGCATGGACACCCTAAATGACTTTGATTTTGTTTTTCAACAAATATTTTGATTCCTTTTTTGTTTCAGACCCACTGGTTGTGCAATTCAAGCTTTTCAAATAAAACCAAGAATTAAGAATAAATTAGAGATACCAAAAAAGGAAGAAAGGAAAAAAAAATACGAAGAGAAAACCAAGAGAAATTAACCCTGACATTAAAAAAATGGGCAGGGATGTGTCTGGGTAAAATTTGTAGTGACAGTTAAAGTGTTATAATAATGGTCTAAGCATCCACCAGCCTGTACAAGTTAGTCGGTCGAAAAATAAAATTAGCCGAAATTCTAAGTTTCAGTTGTCAGGCAATATACACCCTCCAAAATGACTTTGGTTTTGTTTTTTGTCAGCAGAGAATTTGATTCCTTAAATAATTGTCTCACACCCACTGGTTGTGCAATTCAAGCTTTCGGATAAAACCAAAGAATTAAAATTAAAATTATAGATATCAGAAAAGAAAAAAAATATAGAAGAAATTCCAGAAACTTAACATGATGACATTCAAAGATGGACAGGGGCCTGTCTCACCAAAGTCTAGTGGTAGTCAAGTGAAAGGGTTATAATCATTTTCTCAGCCTCCAGCTTGTACAACTAATATGATAGGTGTAAAACTAAATTATCTGAAATTCTAATTTTCAGTTTTCTAGCAATGTTGCTATATATGCAGCTACACTCATAATGACTTTGCCTTTTGTCTTTCGACAGCAGAGATTCTGATTCATTTGAATGTTTCTACCCACTGTTTATGTAATGTACCTGGATAAAACTAGAAACTCAAAATTTAAACAGTATTTTCAAAACTGAATGAAGTAAAACTAAAAATAGGTATCAAGTCCCAGACCTGGGTTGCATATTAGAAGTTACTGCATTCTAAGTAGCTTGGAATATCAAAGTGCTTCATTCCAAGAGAGGGCACAACAGGTAGGGTTTGGCAGTCTGAACAACACTAAATGAGGTACTTTTGATTTAGTGATGAACATCAATTTGAAACTAATTGGATCAGATGATGGACTGAACATTTTCTAAATAAAAACAACAACCAAACAATTAACCTAAAGTTGATATTGATATTGCTCTCCTTTTAAATTGTCTATGATAAAATATCAGGTGGGGGAGGGGATTACTCCAATGGCAAGAAAAATGAGAACAGAGAAAAAAAATGTGAAAAAAGTGTGAAATGCATCGCAGTCCTCAAGCCCTTGCTTTATCTCGGGCGTTCTCTTTTTTGGTGGCAAAGAGAAAATAAACATGCGACAACTCACCAACGTTTTATGCTTTCATCCCACTAATAACTGCTAAAAAAGCAACATCTCTGATCTGTTCTCGTTTATCTCAGAGCCAAGCAGTGCGGAGTCAGATAGCGTAGAGATTGGGCAAGTTGAATTGCATAGCACTTCGCGACCGGCCTAATGTTAATTATAATGTGAAATATTCAGTTCGACTTACGTTTTCAGTCCACAACTCTCCTTGCTCTTTGGCTCGAATGCAGACTGCTTCCACTTGACAATCCCAGTTTCGAGTCGCCGTATTCGAAAAAGAGCAAACAACGCCGTCTTTCTTGCTGCCTTCTCGGTCCCTGCAAAGACCAGAACAGTTTCTCGTGACGTTCTCATTGTCTTGATTGTGTTTATGACGTTGTCGTGTTCTATTCTTCGTGTTCTTGTTCCAACGCGCGCGCATTTTATGGGAGGCAACTATACTATTCACAAGAAGAGATTCTGGCTAAGAATTAAAGAGTTATGATAATTTTGCTTCCATCCCCCAGCTTGCCAGGGCATGCATAAAGTAGCGATTTAGCATGAATCGCGTGCCAAGTATCAAATCACGATGTTTTTGCCGCCCAAAAAGGCCGCCCATTGTAGCAATGAAAGAGAAAGCGTGCAAAAGTGAGAGTCGCGAATTCAATATTTTCACATCCAGGAGTGGATTTAAGGATAAAATCATAGCGCACTAATATTTATGACATTAAGTCATTAAGTAAAAAAAAAAAAAAATGAAACCTCCCTGAAATCTCGCTGACCCATTTTCGAGTCAAAATCTTCCTGTCGTGTTCGACTTGAGGAAAAATAAAACAAAAGATACCAGGACCATACATCCAGACAAGGAGCTGAAGCGTCGTATGGCAACCGTACGGTTCTTACGCCCACGCCAGAGATTTCGGCCCTGACAGTCGCTATCCTGGGTGTTGAGTTGCTCAGTAGCTAAATACCAAATGGGTGAGAGAACGCCCGGCCACCAGACCATATAAGGACGCCCCTTGTACCGCTTGTGAACAGCCTACATTAATTTATGCATCGGCAAGGTATTTATAGGTCTGATGAGTGGGTACGGGATGCATGTGGGAAGACAGTTTGTTCACTCTATATCTAACGGAGATATGAAGAACATAGAGAAATGGAAAAAATCTTTCTCAGTTGCCGTTTCACCTGTTTTATTAATCGAAATTCAAAAGTACGCATTATATGGAAACGAGTATGAGTTTTCCTTTCTTTTTCTAGTTTGCGCATGCGCATACACGTCATGCCGTTTGATTTCATTTCCTTTGAACAGACGATTATTTATCCCCTGAGATTTATTCTAACGATGTCAAGTTTTATGCTCTCAGCTGCTTCTTTCAATACTATTTGCTGTTCACTTGATTAAAATTAATTTTCGACATTGCCATTGGTGTTTGAGTTTAAGTCTTGTGACCGCATGTACTAGGATAAACATAAAATTTGCTCCATACTTTTTCTCCCTCGGAGGGGGGACTCTCCTTTTGGGGAACGGGGTGGTCCTCGCACCTTTTAGCGTTTAAAATGGGCGCTCTGGTACCTTTTAGTGGGTAAAATTTGAAAACTTGCGATTTTTCCAGATATATAGGTACCTGTTAGAGCAAATCACACTTGTTGGTAGCCTGAATTTCCGAGACGTATTTTCACTTGTAAAAAAATAAGAGAGAAATTGCGAGGAAAAATACGGCCTGTTGGCAACTTTTAGTGGTCAAAATAAAAAAGCGACGCTTTTTAGGGTAAAATCGAGAGTTCCCGACGAGCAACCCCGCCCCCAAAATAGGGGATCCCTCCGGCATTTTTGCTCAGAAAGAAGTGGGACAGGACGAATGGTAATGCGAGATTTTCCGAGACAGCGCCAGATAATCAAAGTTGAAAAATTTCGAGACCGAGACAGTCTGCTCCTCCTACTTTCCCTGAAATTCGCGTCAGAAAACGAGTTTTGCGAGACAGCTAGTTCTATTAAAAATCCGAGACTTCCAGAATCCTTAAGAAAATCGCGAGATTCTGCATTATCCGAACTCAACCACTCGCCATCTCTAAAAACGTTTCAAAATTTCTGTTGTAAGGCCGATCGACATTATTGACTTTCACTTAAAGGATATCGAATTTTAAAAGGCGAGAGTTTTTTTTTTCTACACCTGAGTGTTTAAAGTAAATCCATATTTTAAGTAAAGCTGCGCCAATACAAGTGATTTCGTGAAGCTCGCCGAAAAGAAGACTACTGCATGTTCCTCTACTTTAGAGCTAAGCAATGCGTACACAGTCTTTGGGAATTTTGCCTTCTTTTCCTTCGATTGCAGTGAGAGATTTACTCAGGAGGAAGAAACTCGCGTTTTCGTTGCCTTGAAAGGCTGTCCGTTACTGAGAAACTGAATACAACTTTTAAAACTACAGATTACGTTTCCATCTCGGACAAGCAAAAACAATTGCTCAACTGATCACTGCAGATGCAAATTTTGCGAATCATTCCTTAACTACACAAACATTATCAACAAGCTGCAAGACTTATCTCGAGGTACCTTCTATTCCATAGAGCTCTGAACTGAAGTCTCTCATCTCCAAGTAAGTGTACATTCATGCAAGGAAAACATGACACGGCCGCTTTAGTTCAGCGAACTTGGAAAACATGACACGGCCGCTTTAGTTCAGCGAACTTTGAATCGATTGCACAACAACAACACAGCTACGCGAAACCCTGCTCTACACCTCAGGATACCTGTGGTAATTCAATGAAAACTCGACAGCGCTCCCCCTGCATCCGACAGGTTAGACAAAAGATTTATATAAGTCTTTTTGCCCATAGACGTTCAAAACAAAGAACACGCTCATGTGCTGGAAGTTTATGTCTAAAACACAGATTCGTAGTCGATACCTGTGCTGGCCAAAAAGATTCCACTAGAGAGGTGCTCAAAGTTTCGTTCAGCCGAATTCCTCCAGAGCTCTCAAAAGAACAATGGAAAATGGGAAAGAAACCTCTTGACCACACTTCTTTTTTGAAGCACAGCGCAAATGCATCCTCCATAATAGACTTTATGATGTCCTATGGCCTCTTCTAAGTGGAATTTTGCTCGAAATGTTTTCAAGAAACTTTATCAGATGTCTAACCTGTGCGATACTTCCAGTCACTGGAAGCAGCTTAGGAGTCAGCGGTAATCCTACAAGTAGTCCCAGCTCCAGTTGTCATCAAAACACAGGAAAAGACACTTACCGTGGCAAGCAGAAACTGGACAGGGGTGTGCCTAGCTATCAAGGAAAATGTGGTGGTAGTAAAAGGATGCAATAATGGTCTCAGCATCCAGCCTGTACAACTAATACTGTAGGTGGAAACCAAAATTCACTTCAGATCCTATTTCTAGTTGTCGAGCAATGCAGGGACACCCAAAATGACTTTGATTTTGTTTTTCAACAAATATTTTGATTCCTTTTTTGTCTCAGACCCACTGGTTGTGCAATTTTCAAAGCTTTTCAAATAAAACCAAGAATTAAGAATAAAATTAGAGATACCAAAAAAGGAGGCAGGGATGTGTCTGGGTAAAATTTGTAGTGACAGTTAAAGTGTTATAATAATGGTCTAAGCATCCACCAGCCTGTACAAGTTAGTCGGTCGAAAAATAAAATTAGCCGAAATTCTAAGTTTCAGTTGTCAGGCAATATACACCCTCCAAAATGACTTTGGTTTTGTTTTTTTTTGTCAGCAGAGAATTTGATTCCTTAAATAATTGTCTCACACCCACTGGTTGTGCAATTCAAGCTTTCGGATAAAACCAAAGAATTAAAATTAAAATTATAGATATCAGAAAAGAAAAAAAATTATAGAATTGGCACACAGAAATTCCAGAAACTTAACATGATGACATTCAAAGATGGAGGGGCCTGTCTCACCAAAGTCTAGTGGTAGTCAAGTGAAAGGGTTATAATCATTTTCTCAGCCTCCAGCTTGTACAACTAATATGATAGGTGTAAAACTAAATTATCTGAAATTCTAATTTTCAGTTTTCTAGCAATGTTGCTATATATGCAGCTACACTCATAATGACTTTGCCTTTTGTCTTTCGACAGCAGAGATTCTGATTCATTTGAATGTTTCATACCCACTGTTTATGTAATGTACCTGGATAAAACTAGAAACTCAAAATTCAAACAGGATTTTCAAAACTGAATGAAGTAAAACTAAAATAGGTATCAAGTCCCAGACCTGGGTTGCATATTAGAAGTTACTGCATTCTAAGTAGCTTGGAATATCAAAGTGCTTCATTCCAAGAGAGGGCACAACAGGTAGGGTTTGGCAGTCTGAACAACACTAAATGAGGTACTTTTGATTTAGTGATGAACATCAATTTGAAACTAATTGGATCAGATGATGGACTGAAAATTTTCTAAATAAAAACAACACCAAACAATTAACCTAAAGTTGATATTGATATTGCTCTCCTTTTAAATTGTCTATGATAAAATATCAGGTGGGGGGGGGGAGGGGGATTACTCCAATGGCAGGAAAAATGAGAACAGAGAAAAAAAATGTGAAATGCATCGCAGTCCTCAAGCCCTTGCTTTATCTCGGGCGTTCTCTTTTTGGTGGCAAAGAGAAAATAAACATGCGACAACTCACCAACGTTTTATGCTTTCATCCCACTAAAACTGCTAAAAAAGCAACATCTCTGATCTGTTCTCGTTTATCTCAGAGCCAAGCAGTGCGGAGTCAGATAGCGTAGAGATTGGGCAAGTTGAATTGCATAGCACTTCGCGACCGGCCTAATGTTAATTATAATGTGAAATATTCAGTTCGACTTACGTTTTCAGTCCACAACTCTCCTTGCTCTTTGGCTCGAATGCAGACTGCTTCCACTTGAGAATCCCAGTTTCGAGTCGCCGTATCTTCGTTTGCAACTGACGTCACTAATACGTTCAGAATGTAATCAGCGTCCATCTGGTACCAGCATTCATGCATCGTGCATTGTCTTTGATCTCTAGAGATTGGTTGCCGAATTCGAAAAAGAGCAAACAACGCCGTCTTTCTTGCTGCCTTCTCGGTCCCTGCAAAGACCAGAACAGTTCTCGTGACGTTCTCATTGTCTTGATTGTGTTTATGACGTTGTCGTGTTCTATTCTTCGTGTTCTTGTTCCAACGCGCGCGCATTTTATGGGAGGCAACTATACTATTCACAAGAAGAGATTCTGGCTAAGAATTAAAGAGTTATGATAATTTTGCTTCCATCCCCCAGCTTGCCAGAAAGTAGCGATTTAGCATGAATCGCGTGCCAAGTATCAAATCACGATGTTTTTGCCGCCCAAAAAAGGCCGCCCATTGTAGCAATGAAAGAGAAAGCGTGCAAAAGTGAGAGTATAAATCATCATCGCGAATTCAATATTTTCACATCCAGGAGTGGATTTAAGGATAAAATCATAGCGCACTAATATTTATGACATCAAGTCATTAAGTAAAAAAAAAAAAAATGAAACCTCCCTGAAATCTCGCTGACCCATTTTCGAGTCAAAATCTTCCTGTCGTGTTCGACTTGAGGAAAAATAAAACAAAAGATACCAGGACCATACATCCAGACAAGGAGCTGAAGCGTCGTATGGCAACCGTACGGTTCTTACGCCCACGCCAGAGATTTCGGCCCTGACAGTCGCTATCCTGGGTGTTGAGTTGCTCAGTAGCTAAATACCAAATGGGTGAGAGAACGCCCGGCCACCAGACCATATAAGGACGCCCCTTGTACCGCTTGTGAACAGCCTACATTAATTTATGCATCGGCAAGATATTTATAGGTCTGATGAGTGGGTACGGGATGCATGTGGGAAGACAGTTTGTTCACTCTATATCTAACGGAGATATGAAGAACATAGAGAAATGGAAAAAATCTTTCTCAGTTGCCGTTTCACCTGTTTTATTAATCGAAATTCAAAAGTACGCATTATATGGAAACGAGTATGAGTTTTCCTTTCTTTTTCTAGCTTGCGCATGCGCATACACGTCATGCCGTTTGATTTCATTTCCTTTGAACAGACGATTATTTATCCCCTGAGATTTATTCTAACGATGTCAAGTTTTATGCTCTCAGCTGCTTCTTTCAATACTATTTGCTGTTCACTTGATTAAAATTAATTTTCGACATTGCCATTGGTGTTTGAGTTTAAGTCTTGTGACCGCATGTACTAGGATAAACATAAAATTTGCTCCATACTTTTTCTCCCTCGGAGGGGCGGACTCTCCCTTTTGGGGAACGGGGTGGTCCTCGCACCTTTTAGCGTTTAAAATGGGCCCTCTGGTACCTTTTAGTGGGTAAAATTTGAAAACTTGCGATTTTTCCAGATATATAGGTACCTGTTAGAGCAAATCACACTTGTTGGTAGCCTGAATTTCCGAGACGTATTTTCACTTGTAAAAAAATAAGAGAGAAAATTGCGAGGAAAAATACGGCCTGTTGGCAACTTTTAGTGGTCAAAATAAAATAAGCGACGCTTTTTAGGGTAAAATCGAGAGTTCCCGACGAGCAACCCCGCCCCCAAAATAGGGGATCCCTCCGGCATTTTTGCTCAGAAAGAAGTGGGACAGGACGAATGGTAATGCGAGATTTTCCGAGACAGCGCCAGATAATCAAAGTTGAAAAATTTCGAGACCGAGACAGTCTGCTCCTCCTACTTTCCCTGAAATTCGCGTCAGAAAACGAGTTTTGCGAGACAGCTAGTTCTATTAAAAATCCGAGAATTCCAGAATCCCTAAGAAAATCGCGAGATTCTGCATTATCCGAACTCAACCACTCGCCATCTCTAGAAAACGTTTCAAAATTTATGTTGTAAGGCCGATCGACATTATTGACTTTCACTTAAAGGATATCGAATTTTAAAAGGCGAGAGTTTTTTTTCTACACCTGAGTGTTTAAAGTAAATCCATATTTTAAGAAAAGCTGCGCCAATACAAGTGATTTCGTGAAGCTCGCCGAAAAGAAGACTACTGCATGTTCCTCTACTTTAGAGCTAAGCAATGCGTACACAGTCTTTGGGAATTTTGCCTTCTTTTCCTGGATTGCAGTGAGAGATTTCTCAGAAACTCGCGTTTTCTTTGCCTTGAAAGGCTGTCCGTTACTGAGAAACTGAATACAACTTTTAAAACTACAGATTACGTTCCATCTCGGACACGCGAGTTTGACAAGCAAAAACAATTGCTCAACTGATCACTGCGGATGCAAATTTTGCGAATCATTCCTTAACTACACAAACATTATCAACAACTTGGAAGACTTATCTCGAGGTACCTTCTATTCCATAGCTCTGACTGAAGTCTCTCCTCTCCAAGTAAGGTACTTCATGCAAGGAAAACATTGAGCTTTGAATCGATTGCACAACAACACACAGCTACGCGAAACCAGCTGCTATACACCTCAGGATACCTGTGGTAATTCAATGAACCTCCCCTACATCAGACAGGTTAGACAAAAGATTTATATGTCTTTTTGCCCATAGACATTCAAAACAAAGAACACGCTCATGTGCTGGAAGTTTATGTCTAAAACACAGATTCGTAGTCGATACCTGTGCTGGCCAAAAAGATTCCACTAGAGAGGTGCTCAAAGTTTCGTTCAGCCGAATTCCTCCAGAGCTCTCAAAAGAACAATGGAAAATGGGAAAGAAACCTCTTGACCACACTTCTTTTTTGAAGCACAGCACAAATGCATCCTCCATAATAGACTTTATGATGTCCTATGGCCTCTTCTAAGTGGAATTTTGCTCGAAATGTTTTCAGGAAACTTGATCAGATGTCTAACCTGTTCGATACTTCCAGTCACTGAAAGCAGCTTAGGAGTCAGCGGTAATCCTACAAGTAGTCCCAGCCTCCAGTTGTCATAAAACACAGGAAACCCAGACACTTAACCATGGCAAGCAGAAACTGGACAGGGGTGTGCCTAACTATCAAGGAAAATGTGGTGGTAGTAAAAGGGTGTAATAATGGTCTCAGCTTCCAGCCTGTACAACTAATACTGTAGGTGGAAACCAAAATTCACTTCAGATCCTATTTCTAGTTGTCGAGCAATGCAGGGACACCCAAAATGACTTTGATTTTGTTTTTCAACAAATATTTTGATTCCTTTTTTGTCTCAGACCCACTGGTTGTGCAATTCAAGCTTTTCAAATAAAACCAAGAATTAAGAATAAATTAGAGATACCAAAAAAGGAAGAAAGGAAAAAAAAAAATACGAAGAGAAAACCAAGAGAATTTAACCCTGACATTAAAAAAATGGGCAGGGATGTGTCTGGGTAAATTTGTAGTGACAGTTAAAGTGTTATAATAATGGTCTAAGCATCCACCAGCCTGTACAAGTTAGTCGGTCGAGAAATAAATTAGCCGAAATTCTAAGTTTCAGTTGTCAGGCAATATACACCCTCCAAAATGACTTTGGTTTTGTTTTTTGTCAGCAGAGAATTTGATTCCTTAAATAATTGTCTCACACCCACTGGTTGTGCAATTCAAGCTTTTGAATAAAACCAAAGAAAATTAAAATTATAGATATCAGAAAAGAAAAAAAATTATAGAATTGGCACACAGAAATTCCAGAAACTTAACATGATGACATTCAAGATGGACAGGGGCTGTCTCACCAAAGTCTAGTGGTAGTCAAGTGAAAGGGTTATAATCATTTTCTCAGCCTCCAGCTTGTACAACTAATATGATAGGTGTAAAACTAAATTATCTGAAATTCTAATTTTCAGTTTTCTAGCAATGTTGCTATATATGCAGCTACACTCATAATGACTTTGCCTTTTGTCTTTCGACAGCAGAGATTCTGATTCATTTGAATGTTTCATACCCACTGTTTATGTATGCAAAGTGCCCGGATAAAACTAGAAACTCAAAATTCAAACAGGATTTTCAAAACTGAATGAAGTAAAACTAAAATAGGTATCAAGTCCCAGACCTGGGTTGCATATTAGAAGTCACTGCATTCTATATCAAAGTGCTTCATTCCAAGAGAGGGCACAACAGGTAGGGTTTGGCAGTCTGAACAACACTAAATGAGGTACTTTTGATTTAGTGATGAACATCAATTTGAAACTAATTGGATCAGATGATGGACTGAAAATTTTCTAAATAAAAACAACAACCAAACAATTAACCTAAAGTTGATATTGATATTGCTCTCCTTTTAAATTGTCTATGATAAAATATCAGGTGGGGGAGGGGATTACTCCAATGGCAAGAAAAATGAGAACAGAGAAAAAAAATGTGAAAAAAGTGTGAAATGCATCGCAGTCCTCAAGCCCTTGCTTTATCTCGGGCGTTCTCTTTTTTGGTGGCAAAGAGAAAATAAACATGCGACAACTCACCAACGTTTTATGCTTTCATCCCACTAATAACTGCTAAAAAAGCAACATCTCTGATCTGTTCTCGTTTATCTCAGAGCCAAGCAGTGCGGAGTCAGATAGCGTAGAGATTGGGAAGTTGAATTGCATAGCACTTCGCGACCGGCCTAATGTTAATTATAATGTGAAATATTCAGTTCGACTTACGTTTTCAGTCCACAACTCTCCTTGCTCTTTGGCTCGAATGCAGACTGCTTCCACTTGAGAATCCCAGTTTCGAGTCGCCGTATTCGAAAAAGAGCAAACAACGCCGTCTTTCTTGCTGCCTTCTCGGTCCCTGCAAAGACCAGAACAGTTTCTCGTGACGTTCTCATTGTCTTGATTGTGTTTATGACGTTGTCGTGTTCTATTCTTCGTGTTCTTGTTCCAACGCGCGCGCATTTTATGGGAGGCAACTATACTATTCACAAGAAGAGATTCTGGCTAAGAATTAAGAGTTATGATAATTTTGCTTCCATCCCCCAGCTTGCCAGTAGCGATTTAGCATGAATCGCGTGCCAAGTATCAAATCACGATGTTTTTGCCGCCCAGGCGCCCATTGTAGCATGAAGAGAAAGCGTGCCAAAGTGAGAGTATAAATCATCGCGAATTCAATATTTTCACATCCGGAGTGGATTTAAGGATAATCATAGCGCACTAATATTTATGACATTAAAAGGCCTCCATGCCCATTAAGAAAAATGATGAAGAGAAAATGACACCGCAGAAAAGTGAAATCATATTTTCATCAAGCATGGAGTCGATTTATAATATAACATCCATCACTCCAATTTTAGACTCCATTAGAGATAATTAAAAATAAGGACGATTCAAAACATCTGCGCACAATATTTATGACATTAAGTCATTAAGTAAAAAAAAAAAAATGAAACCTCCCTGAAATCTCGCTGACCATTTTCGAGTCAAAATCTTCCTGTCGTGTTCGACTTGAGGAAAAATAAAAAAAAGATACCAGGACCATACATCCAGACAAGGAGCTGAAGCGTCGTATGGCAACCGTACGGTTCTTACGCCCACGCCAGAGATTTCGGCCCTGACAGTCGCTATCCTGGGTGTTGAGTTGCTCAGTAGCTAAATACCAAATGGGTGAGAGAACGCCCGGCCACCAGACCATATAAGGACGCCCCTTGTACCGCTTGTGAACAGCCTACATTAATTTATGCATCGGCAAGGTATTTATAGGTCTGATGAGTGGGTACGGGATGCATGTGGGACGACAGTTTGTTCACTCTATATCAAACGGAGATATGAAGAACATAGAGAAATGGAAAAAATCTTATTCACAGTTGCCGTTTCACCTGTTTTATTAATCGAAATTCAAAAGTACGCATTATATGGAACGAGTATGAGTTTTCCCTTTTTCTAGTTTGCGCATGCGCATACACGTCATGCCGTTTGATTTTTATTTCCTTTGAACAGACGATTATTTATCCCCTGAGATTTATTCTAACGATGTCAAGTTTTATGCTCTCAGCTGCTTCTTTCAATACTATTTGCTGTTCACTTGATTAAAATTAATTTTCGACATTGCCATTGGTGTTTGAGTTTAAGTCTTGTGACCGCATGTACTAGGATAAACATAAAATTTGCTCTCCCTTTTCGGGAACGGGGTGGTCCTCGCACCTTTTAGCGTTTAAAATGGCCCTCTGGTACCTTTTAGTGGGTAAAATTTGAAAACTTGCGATTTTTCCAGATATATAGGTACCTGTTAGAGCAAATCACACTTGTTGGTAGCCTGAATTTCCGAGACGTATTTTCACTTGTAAAAAAATAAGAGAGAAAATTGCGAGGAAAAATACGGCCTGTTGGCAACTTTTAGTGGTCAAAATAAAAAAGCGACGCTTTTTAGGGTAAAATCGAGAGTTCCCGACGAGCAACCCCGCCCCCAAAATAGGGGATCCCTCCGGCATTTTTGCTCAGAAAGAAGTGGGACAGGACGAATGGTAATGCGAGATTTTCCGAGACAGCGCCAGATAATCAAAGTTGAAAAATTTCGAGACCGAGACAGTCTGCTCCTCCTACTTTCCCTGAAATTCGCGTCAGAAAACGAGTTTTGCGAGACAGCTAGTTCTATTAAAAATCCGAGACTTCCAGAATCCCTAAGAAAATCGCGAGATTCTGCATTATCCGAACTCAACCACTCGCCATCTCTAAAACGTTTCAAAATTTCTGTTGTAAGGCCGATCGACATTATTGACTTTCACTTAAAGGATATCGAATTTTAAAAGGCGAGAGTTTTTTTTTCTACACCTGAGTGTTTAAAGTAAATCCATATTTTAAGTAAAGCTGCGCCAATACAAGTGATTTCGTGAAGCTCGCCGAAAAGAAGACTACTGCATGTTCCTCTACTTTAGAGCTAAGCAATGCGTACACAGTCTTTGGGAATTTTGCCTTCTTTTCCTTCGATTGCAGTGAGAGATTTACTCAGGAGGAAGAAACTCGCGTTTTCGTTGCCTTGAAAGGCTGTCCGTTACTGAGAAACTGAATACAACTTTTAAAACTACAGATTACGTTTCCATCTCGGACAAGCAAAAACAATTGCTCAACTGATCACTGCAGATGCAAATTTTGCGAATCATTCCTTAACTACACAAACATTATCAACAAGCTGCAAGACTTATCTCGAGGTACCTTCTATTCCATAGCTCTGAACTGAAGTCTCTCATCTCCAAGTAAGTGTACATTCATGCAAGGAAAACATGACACGGCCGCTTTAGTTCAGCGAACTTGAAAACATGACACGGCCGCTTTAGTTCAGCGAACTTTGAATCGATTGCACAACAACAACACAGCTACGCGAAACCCTGCTCTACACCTCAGGATACCTGTGGTAATTCAATGAAAACTCGACAGCGCTCCCCCCTGCATCCGACAGGTTAGACAAAAGATTTATATAAGTCTTTTTGCCCATAGACGTTCAAAACAAAGAACACGCTCATGTGCTGGAAGTTTATGTCTAAAACACAGATTCGTAGTCGATACCTGTGCTGGCCAAAAAGATTCCACTAGAGAGGTGCTCAAAGTTTCTTTCAGCCGAATTCTTCCAGAGCTCTCAAAAGAACAATGGAAAATGGGAAAGAAACCTCTTGACCACACTTCTTTTTTGAAGCACAGCGCAAATGCATCCTCCATAATAGACTTTATGATGTCCTATGGCCTCTTCTAAGTGGAATTTTGCTCGAAATGTTTCAGGAAACTTATCAGATGTCTAACCTGTGGATACTTCCAGTCACTGGAAAGCAGCTAGGAGTCAGCGGTAAGCTACAAGTAGTCCCTCCAGTTGTCATCAAAACACAGGAAACCCAGACACTTAACCGTGGCAAGCAGAAACTGGACAGGGGTGTGCCTAGCTATCAAGGAAAATGTGGTGGTAGTAAAGGATGCAATAATGGTCTCAGCATCCAGCCTGTACAACTAATACTGTAGGTGGAAACCAAAATTCACTTCAGATCCTATTTCTAGTTGTCGAGCAATGCAGGGACACCCAAAATGACTTTGATTTTGTTTTTCAACAAATATTTTGATTCCTTTTTTGTCTCAGACCCACTGGTTGTGCAATTTTCAAAGCTTTTCAATAAAAACCAAGAATTAAGAATAAAATTAGAGATACCAAAAAAGGGGCAGGGATGTGTCTGGGTAAAATTTGTAGTGACAGTTAAAGTGTTATAATAATGGTCTAAGCATCCACCAGCCTGTACAAGTTAGTCGGTCGAAAAATAAAATTAGCCGAAATTCTAAGTTTCAGTTGTCAGGCAATATACACCCTCCAAAATGACTTTGGTTTTGTTTTTTTTTGTCAGCAGAGAATTTGATTCCTTAAATAATTGTCTCACACCCACTGGTTGTGCAATTCAAGCTTTCGGATAAAACCAAAGAATTAAAATTAAAATTATAGATATCAGAAAAGAAAAAAAATTATAGAATTGGCACACAGAAATTCCAGAAACTTAACATGATGACATTCAAGATGGACAGGGGCCTGTCTCACCAAAGTCTAGTGGTAGTCAAGTGAAAGGGTTATAATCATTTTCTCAGCCTCCAGCTTGTACAACTAATATGATAGGTGTAAAACTAAATTATCTGAAATTCTAATTTTCAGTTTTCTAGCAATGTTGCTATATATGCAGCTACACTCATAATGACTTTGCCTTTTGTCTTTCGACAGCAGAGATTCTGATTCATTTGAATGTTTCATACCCACTGTTTATGTAATGTACCTGGATAAAACTAGAAACTCAAAATTTAAACAGTATTTTCAAAACTGAATGAAGTAAAACTAAAAATAGGTATCAAGTCCCAGACCTGGGTTGCATATTAGAAGTTACTGCATTCTAAGTAGCTTGGAATATCAAAGTGCTTCATTCCAAGAGAGGGCACAACAGCTAGGGTTTGGCAGTCTGAACAACACTAAATGAGGTACTTTTGATTTAGTGATGAACATCAATTTGAAACTAATTGGATCAGATGATGGACTGAAAATTTTCTAAATAAAAACAACAACCAAACAATTAACCTAAAGTTGATATTGATATTGCTCTCCTTTTAAATTGTCTATGATAAAATATCAGGGGGGGGGAGGGGATTACTCCAATGGCAAGAAAAATGAGAACAGAGAAAAAAAAAAGTGTGAAATGCATCGCAGTCCTCAAGCCCTTGCTTTATCTCGGGCGTTTCTTTTTTGGTGGCAAAGAGAAAATAAACATGCGACAACTCACCAACGTTTTATGCTTTCATCCCCACTAATAACTGCTAAAAAAGCAACATCTCTGATCTGTTCTCGTTTATCTCAGAGCCAAGCAGTGCGGAGTCAGATAGCGTAGAGATTGGGCAAGTTGAATTGCATAGCACTTCGCGACCGGCCTAATGTTAATTATAATGTGAAATATTCAGTTCGACTTACGTTTTCAGTCCACAACTCTCCTTGCTCTTTGGCTCGAATGCAGACTGCTTCCACTTGACAATCCCAGTTTCGAGTCGCCGTATTCGAAAAAGAGCAAACAACGCCGTCTTTCTTGCTGCCTTCTCGGTCCCTGCAAAGACCAGAACAGTTTCTCGTGACGTTCTCATTGTCTTGATTGTGTTTATGACGTTGTCGTGTTCTATTCTTCGTGTTCTTGTTCCAACGCGCGCGCATTTTATGGGAGGCAACTATACTATTCACAAGAAGAGATTCTGGCTAAGAATTAAAGAGTTATGATAATTTTGCTTCCATCCCCCAGCTTGCCATGAAAGTAGCGATTTAGCATGAATCGCGTGCCAAGTATCAAATCACGATGTTTTTGCCGCCCAAAAAGGCCGCCCATTGTAGCAATGAAAGAGAAAGCGTGCAAAAGTGAGAGTATATATCATCATCGCGAATTCAATATTTTCACATCCAGGAGTGGATTTAAGGATAAAATCATAGCGCACTAATATTTATGACATTAAGTCATTAAGTAAAAAAAAAAAAAATGAAACCTCCCTGAAATCTCGCTGACCCATTTTCGAGTCAAAATCTTCCTGTCGTGTTCGACTTGAGGAAAAATAAAACAAAAGATACCAGGACCATACATCCAGACAAGGAGCTGAAGCGTCGTATGGCAACCGTACGGTTCTTACGCCCACGCCAGAGATTTCGGCCCTGACAGTCGCTATCCTGGGTGTTGAGTTGCTCAGTAGCTAAATACCAAATGGGTGAGAGAACGCCCGGCCACCAGACCATATAAGGACGCCCCTTGTACCGCTTGTGAACAGCCTACATTAATTATGCATCGGCAAGGTATTTATAGGTCTGATGAGTGGGTACGGGATGCATGTGGGAAGACAGTTTGTTCACTCTATATCAAACGGAGATATGAAGAACATAGAGAAATGGAAAAAATCTTTCACAGTTGCCGTTTCACCTGTTTTATTAATCGAAATTCAAAAGTACGCATTATATGGAAACGAGTATGAGTTTTCCTTTCTTTTTCTAGTTTGCGCATGCGCATACACGTCATGCCGTTTGATTTATTTCCTTTGAACAGACGATTATTTATCCCCTGAGATTTATTCTAACGATGTCAAGTTTTATGCTCTCAGCTGCTTCTTTCAATACTATTTGCTGTTCACTTGATTAAAATTAATTTTCGACATTGCCATTGGTGTTTGAGTTTAAGTCTTGTGACCGCATGTACTAGGATAAACATAAAATTTGCTCCATACTTTTTCTCCCTCGGAGGGGCGGACTCTCCCTTTTGGGGAACGGGGTGCTCCTCGCACCTTTTAGCGTTTAAAATGGGCCCTCTGGTACCTTTTAGTGGGTAAAATTTGAAAACTTGCGATTTTTCCAGATATATAGGTACCTGTTAGAGCAAATCACACTTGTTGGTAGCCTGAATTTCCGAGACGTATTTTCACTTGTAAAAAATAAGAGAGAAAATTGCGAGGAAAAATACGGCCTGTTGGCAACTTTTAGTGGTCAAAATAAAATAAGCGACGCTTTTTAGGGTAAAATCGAGAGTTCCCGACGAGCAACCCCGCCCCCAAAATAGGGGATCCCTCCGGCATTTTTGCTCAGAAAGAAGTGGGACAGGACGAATGGTAATGCGAGATTTTCCGAGACAGCGCCAGATAATCAAAGTTGAAAAATTTCGAGACCGAGACAGTCTGCTCCTCCTACTTTCCCTGAAATTCGCGTCAGAAAACGAGTTTTGCGAGACAGCTAGTTCTATTAAAAATCCGAGACTTCCAGAATCCCTAAGAAAATCGCGAGATTCTGCATTATCCGAACTCAACCACTCGCCATCTCTAAAAACGTTTCAAAATTTCTGTTGTAAGGCCGATCGACATTATTGACTTTCACTTAAAGGATATCGAATTTTAAAAGGCGAGAGTTTTTTTTTCTACACCTGAGTGTTTAAAGTAAATCCATATTTTAAGTAAAGCTGCGCCAATACAAGTGATTTCGTGAAGCTCGCCGAAAAGAAGACTACTGCATGTTCCTCTACTTTAGAGCTAAGCAATGCGTACACAGTCTTTGGGAATTTTGCCTTCTTTTCCTCGATTGCAGTGAGAGATTTTCTCAGAAACTCGCGTTTTCGTTGCCTTGAAAGGCTGTCCGTTACTGAGAAACTGAATACAACTTTTAAAACTACAGATTACGTTTCCATCTCGGACAAGGACAAGCAAAAACAATTGCTCAACTGATCACTGCAGATGCAAATTTTGCGAATCATTCCTTAACTACACAAACATTATCAACAAGCTGCAAGACTTATCTCGAGGTACCTTCTATTCCATAGCTCTGAACTGAAGTCTCTCATCTCCAAGTAAGGTACATTCATGCAAGGAAAAACATTGAGCTTTGAATCGATTGCACAACAACACACAGCTACGCGAAACCCAGCTGCTATACACCTCAGGATACCTGTGGTAATTCAATGACGCCCCCCTGCATCCGACAGGTTAGACAAAAGATTTATATAAGTCTTTTTGCCCATAGACGTTCAAAACAAAGAACACGCTCATGTGCTGGAAGTTTATGTCTAAAACACAGATTCGTAGTCGATACCTGTGCTGGCCAAAAAGATTCCACTAGAGAGGTGCTCAAAGTTTCGTTCAGCCGAATTCTCCAGGGCTCTCAAAAGAACAATGGAAAATGGGAAAGAAACCTCTTGACCACACTTCTTTTTTGAAGCACAGCGCAAATGCATCCTCCATAATAGACTTTATGATGTCCTATGGCCTCTTCTAAGTGGAATTTTGCTCGAAATGTTTTCAGGAAACTGATCAGATGTCTAACCTGTTCGATACTCCAGTCACTGGAAAGCAGCTTAGGAGTCAGCGGTAATCTACAAGTAGTCCCAGCCTCCAGTTGTCATCAAACACAGAAACCCAGACACTTAACCATGGCAAGCAGAAACTGGACAGGGGTGTGCCTAACTATCAAGGAAAATGTGGTGGTAGTAAAAGGATGCAATAATGGTCTCAGCATCCAGCCTGTACAACTAATACTGTAGGTGGAAACCAAAATTCACTTCAGATCCTATTTCTAGTTGTCGAGCAATGCAGGGACACCCAAAATGACTTTGATTTTGTTTTTCAACAAATATTTTGATTCCTTTTTTGTCTCAGACCCACTGGTTGTGCAATTCAAGCTTTTCAAATAAAACAAGAATTAAGAATAAATTAGAGATACCAAAAAAGGAAGAAAGGAAAAAAAAAATACGAAGAGAAAACCAAGAGAATTTAACCCTGACATTAAAAAAATGGGCAGGGATGTGTCTGGGTAAATTTGTAGTGACAGTTAAAGTGTTATAATAATGGTCTAAGCATCCACCAGCCTGTACAAGTTAGTCGGTCGAAAAATAAAATTAGCCGAAATTCTAAGTTTCAGTTGTCAGGCAATATACACCCTCCAAAATGACTTTGGTTTTGTTTTTTGTCAGCAGAGAATTTGATTCCTTAAATAATTGTCTCACACCCACTGGTTGTGCAATTCAAGCTTTCGGATAAAACCAAAGAAAATTAAAATTATAGATATCAGAAAAGAAAAAAAATTATAGAATTGGCACACAGAAATTCCAGAAACTTAACATGATGACATTCAAAGATGGACAGGGGCCTGTCTCACCAAAGTCTAGTGGTAGTCAAGTGAAAGGGTTATAATCATTTTCTCAGCCTCCAGCTTGTACAACTAATATGATAGGTGTAAAACTAAATTATCTGAAATTCTAATTTTCAGTTTTCTAGCAATGTTGCTATATATGCAGCTACACTCATAATGACTTTGCCTTTTGTCTTTCGACAGCAGAGATTCTGATTCATTTGAATGTTTCATACCCACTGTTTATGTATGTAAAGTGCCCGGATAAAACTAGAAAC
Organism: Scolanthus callimorphus; assembly: GCA_033964015.1. Lineage (NCBI taxonomy): Eukaryota > Metazoa > Cnidaria > Anthozoa > Actiniaria > Edwardsiidae > Scolanthus > Scolanthus callimorphus. The sequence goes on from CM066924.1 coordinate 4,840,738, forward strand.
TCAAAATTCAAACAGTATTTTCAAAACTGAATGAAGTAAAACTAAAAGTAGGTATCAAGTCCCAGACCTGGGTTGCATATTAGAAGTTACTGCATTCTATATCAAAGTGCTTCATTCCAAGAGAGGGCACAACAGCTAGGGTTTGGCAGTCTGAACAACACTAAATGAGGTACTTTTGATTTAGTGATGAACATCAATTTGAAACTAATTGGATCAGATGATGGACTGAACATTTTCTAAATAAAAACAACAACCAAACAATTAACCTAAAGTTGATATTGATATTGCTCTCCTTTTAAATTGTCTATGATAAAATATCAGGTGGGGGAGGGGATTACTCCAATGGCAAGAAAAATGAGAACAGAGAAAAAAAATGTGAAAAAAGTGTGAAATGCATCGCAGTCCTCAAGCCCTTGCTTTATCTCGGGCGTTCTCTTTTTTGGTGGCAAAGAGAAAATAAACATGCGACAACTCACCAACGTTTTATGCTTTCATCCCACTAATAACTGCTAAAAAAGCAACATCTCTGATCTGTTCTCGTTTATCTCAGAGCCAAGCAGTGCGGAGTCAGATAGCGTAGAGATTGGGCAAGTTGAATTCGCGACCGGCCTAATGTTAATTATAATGTGAAATATTCAGTTCGACTTACGTTTTCAGTCCACAACTCTCCTTGCTCTTTGGCTCGAATGCAGACTGCTTCCACTTGAGAATCCCAGTTTCGAGTCGCCGTATTCGAAAAAGAGCAAACAACGCCGTCTTTCTTGCTGCCTTCTCGGTCCCTGCAAAGACCAGAACAGTTTCTCGTGACGTTCTCATTGTCTTGATTGTGTTTATGACGTTGTCGTGTTCTATTCTTCGTGTTCTTGTTCCAACGCGCGCGCATTTTATGGGAGGCAACTATACTATTCACAAGAAGAGATTCTGGCTAAGAATTAAAGAGTTATGATAATTTTGCTTCCATCCCCCAGCTTGCCAGGGCATGCATAAAGTAGCGATTTAGCATGAATCGCGTGCCAAGTATCAAATCACGATGTTTTTGCCGCCCAAAAAAGGCCGCCCATTGTAGCAATGAAAGAGAAAGCGTGCAAAAGTGAGAGTATATATCATCATCGCGAATTCAATATTTTCACATCCAGGAGTGGATTTAAGGATAAAATCATAGCGCACTAATATTTATGACATTAAGTCATTAAGTAAAAAAAAAAAAATGAAACCTCCCTGAAATCTCGCTGACCCATTTTCGAGTCAAAATCTTCCTGTCGTGTTCGACTTGAGGAAAAATAAAACAAAAGATACCAGGACCATACATCCAGACAAGGAGCTGAAGCGTCGTATGGCAACCGTACGGTTCTTACGCCCACGCCAGAGATTTCGGCCCTGACAGTCGCTATCCTGGGTGTTGAGTTGCTCAGTAGCTAAATACCAAATGGGTGAGAGAACGCCCGGCCACCAGACCATATAAGGACGCCCCTTGTACCGCTTGTGAACAGCCTACATTAATTTATGCATCGGCAAGGTATTTATAGGTCTGATGAGTGGGTACGGGATGCATGTGGGACGACAGTTTGTTCACTCTATGTCAAACGGAGATATGAAGAACATAGAGAAATGGAAAAAAATCTTTCTCACAGTTGCCGTTTCACCTGTTTTATTAATCGAAATTCAAAAGTACGCATTATATGGAAACGAGTATGAGTTTTCCATTCTTTTTCTAGTTTGCGCATGCGCATACACGTCATGCCGTTTGATTTTTATTTCCTTTGAACAGACGATTATTTATCCCCTGAGATTTATTCTAACGATGTCAAGTTTTATGCTCTCAGCTGCTTCTTTCAATACTATTTGCTGTTCACTTGATTAAAATTAATTTTCGACATTGCCATTGGTGTTTGAGTTTAAGTCTTGTGACCGCATGTACTAGGATAAACATAAAATTTGCTCCATACTTTTTCTCCCTCGGAGGGGGACTCTCCCTTTTGGGAGAACGGGGTGCTCCTCGCACCTTTTAGCGTTTAAAATAGGCCCTCTGGTACCTTTTAGTGGGTAAAATTTGAAAACTTGCGATTTTTCCAGATATATAGGTACCTGTTAGAGCAAATCACACTTGTTGGTAGCCTGAATTTCCGAGACGTATTTTCACTTGTAAAAAAATAAGAGAGAAAATTGCGAGGAAAAATACGGCTGTTGGCAACTTTTAGTGGTCAAAATAAACAAGCGACGCCATTTTTAGGGTAAAATCGAGAGTTCCCGACGAGCAACCCCGCCCCCAAAATAGGGGATCCCTCCGGCATTTTTGCTCAGAAAGAAGTGGGACAGGACGAATGGTAATGCGAGATTTTCCGAGACAGCGCCAGATAATCAAAGTTGAAAAATTTCGAGACCGAGACAGTCTGCTCCTCCTACTTTCCCTGAAATTCGCGTCAGAAAACGAGTTTTGTGAGACAGCTAGTTCTATTAAAAATCCGAGACTTCCAGAATCCCTAAGAAAATCGCGAGATTCTGCATTATCCGAACTCAACCACTCGCCATCTCTAAAAACGTTTCAAAATTTCTGTTGTAAGGCCGATCGACATTATTGACTTTCACTTAAAGGATATCGAATTTTAAAAGGCGAGAGTTTTTTTTTTCTACACCTGAGTGTTTAAAGTAAATCCATATTTTAAGTAAAGCTGCGCCAATACAAGTGATTTCGTGAAGCTCGCCGAAAAGAAGACTACTGCATGTTCCTCTACTTTAGAGCTAAGCAATGCGTACACAGTCTTTGGGAATTTTGCCTTCTTTTCCTCGATTGCAGTGAGAGATTTTCTCAGAAACTCGCGTTTTCTTTGCCTTGAAAGGCTGTCCGTTACTGAGAAACTGAATACAACTTTTAAAACTACAGATTACGTTTCCATCTCGGACAAGCAAAAACAATTGCTCAACTGATCACTGCAGATGCAAATTTTGCGAATCATTCCTTAACTACACAAACATTATCAACAAGCTGCAAGACTTATCTCGAGGTACCTTCTATTCCATAGCTCTGACTGAAGTCTCTCCTCTCCAATAAGTGTACATTCATGCAAGGAAAACATTGAGCTTTGAATCGATTGCACAACAACACACAGCTACGCGAAACCCAGCTGCTATACACCTCAGGATACCTGTGGTAATTCAATGAACCCCCTGCATCAGACAGGTTAGACAAAAGATTTATATGTCTTTTTGCCCATAGACGTTCAAAACAAAGAACACGCTCATGTGCTGGAAGTTTATGTCTAAAACACAGATTCGTAGTCGATACCTGTGCTGGCCAAAAAGATTCCACTAGAGAGGTGCTCAAAGTTTCGTTCAGCCGAATTCCTCCAGAGCTCTCAAAAGAACAATGGAAAATGGGAAAGAAACCTCTTGACCACACTTCTTTTTTGAAGCACAGCGCAAATGCATCCTCCATAATAGACTTTATGATGTCCTATGGCCTCTTCTAAGTGGAATTTTGCTCGAAATGTTTTCAGGAAACTTGATCAGATGTCTAACCTGTTCGATACTTCCAGTCACTGGAAAGCAGCTTAGAGTCAGCGGTAATCCTACAAGTAGTCCAGCCTCCAGTTGTCATCAAACACAGGAACCCAGACATAACCATGGCAAGCAGAAACTGGACAGGGGTGTGCCTAACTATCAAGGAAAATGTGGTGGTAGTAAAAGGGTGTAATAATGGTCTCAGCATCCAGCCTGTACAACTAATACTGTAGGTGGAAACCAAAATTCACTTCAGATCCTATTTCTAGTTGTCGAGCAATGCAGGGACACCCAAAATGACTTTGATTTTGTTTTTCAACAAATATTTTGATTCCTTTTTTGTCTCAGACCCACTGGTTGTGCAATTCAAGCTTTTCAAATAAAATCAAGAATTAAGAATAAATTAGAGATACCAAAAAAGGAAGAAAGGAAAAAAAAAATACGAAGAGAAAACCAAGAGAATTTAACCCTGACATTAAAAAAATGGGCAGGGATGTGTCTGGGTAAATTTGTAGTGACAGTTAAAGTGTTATAATAATGGTCTAAGCATCCACCAGCCTGTACAAGTTAGTCGGTCGAAAATAAAATTAGCCGAAATTCTAAGTTTCAGTTGTCAGGCAATATACACCCTCCAAAATGACTTTGGTTTTGTTTTTTGTCAGCAGAGAATTTGATTCCTTAAATAATTGTCTCACACCCACTGGTTGTGCAATTCAAGCTTTCGGAATAAAACCAAAGAAAATTAAAATTATAGATATCAGAAAAGAAAAAAAATTATAGAATTGGCACACAGAAATTCCAGAAACTTAACATGATGACATTCAAGATGGACAGGGCCTGTCTCACCAAAGTCTAGTGGTAGTCAAGTGAAAGGGTTATAATCATTTTCTCAGCCTCCAGCTTGTACAACTAATATGATAGGTGTAAAACTAAATTATCTGAAATTCTAATTTTCAGTTTTCTAGCAATGTTGCTATATATGCAGCTACACTCATAATGACTTTGCCTTTGTCTTTCGACAGCAGAGATTCTGATTCATTTGAATGTTTCATACCCACTGTTTATGTAATGCAAAGTGCCCGGATAAAACTAGAAACTCAAAATTCAAACAGGATTTTCAAAACTGAATGAAGTAAAACTAAAAGTAGGTATCAAGTCCCAGACCTGGGTTGCATATTAGAAGTTACTGCATTCTATATCAAAGTGCTTCATTCCAAGAGAGGGCACAACAGCTAGGGTTTGGCAGTCTGAACAACACTAAATGAGGTACTTTTGATTTAGTGATGAACATCAATTTGAAACTAATTGGATCAGATGATGGACTGAACATTTTCTAAATAAAAACAACAACCAAACAATTAACCTAAAGTTGATATTGATATTGCTCTCCTTTTAAATTGTCTATGATAAAATATCAGGTGGGGGAGGGGATTACTCCAATGGCAAGAAAAATGAGAACAGAGAAAAAAAATGTGAAAAAAGTGTGAAATGCATCGCAGTCCTCAAGCCCTTGCTTTATCTCGGGCGTTCTCTTTTTTGGTGGCAAAGAGAAAATAAACATGCGACAACTCACCAACGTTTTATGCTTTCATCCCACTATAAACTGCTAAAAAAGCAACATCTCTGATCTGTTCTCGTTTATCTCAGAGCCAAGCAGTGCGGAGTCAGATAGCGTAGAGATTGGGCAAGTTGAATTCGCGACCGGCCTAATGTTAATTATAATGTGAAATATTCAGTTCGACTTACGTTTTCAGTCCACAACTCTCCTTGCTCTTTGGCTCGAATGCAGACTGCTTCCACTTGAGAATCCCAGTTTCGAGTCGCCGTATTCGAAAAAGAGCAAACAACGCCGTCTTTCTTGCTGCCTTCTCGGTCCCTGCAAAGACCAGAACAGTTTCTCGTGACGTTCTCATTGTCTTGATTGTGTTTATGACGTTGTCGTGTTCTATTCTTCGTGTTCTTGTTCCAACGCGCGCGCATTTTATGGGAGGCAACTATACTATTCACAAGAAGAGATTCTGGCTAAGAATTAAAGAGTTATGATAATTTTGCTTCCATCCCCCAGCTTGCCAGGGCATGCATAAAGTAGCGATTTAGCATGAATCGCGTGCCAAGTATCAAATCACGATGTTTTTGCCGCCCAAAAAAGGCCGCCCATTGTAGCAATGAAAGAGAAAGCGTGCAAAAGTGAGAGTATATATCATCATCGCGAATTCAATATTTTCACATCCAGGAGTGGATTTAAGGATAAAATCATAGCGCACTAATATTTATGACATTAAGTCATTAAGTAAAAAAAAAAAAAAAAAAAAATGAAACTCCCTGAAATCGAGTCAAAATCTTCCTGTCGTGTTCGACTTGAGGAAAAATAAAACAAAAGATACCAGGACCATACATCCAGACAAGGAGCTGAAGCGTCGTATGGCAACCGTACGGTTCTTACGCCCACGCCAGAGATTTCGGCCCTGACAGTCGCTATCCTGGGTGTTGAGTTGCTCAGTAGCTAAATACCAAATGGGTGAGAGAACGCCCGGCCACCAGACCATATAAGGACGCCCCTTGTACCGCTTGTGAACAGCCTACATTAATTTATGCATCGGCAAGGTATTTATAGGTCTGATGAGTGGGTACGGGATGCATGTGGGAAGACAGTTTGTTCACTCTATATCAAACGGAGATATGAAGAACATAGAGAAATGGAAAAAATCTTATTCACAGTTGCCGTTTCACCTGTTTTATTAATCGAAATTCAAAAGTACGCATTATATGGGAACGAGTATGAGTTTTCCCTTCTTTTTCTAGCTTGCGCATGCGCATACACGTCATGCCGTTTGATTTTTATTTCCTTTGAACAGACGATTATTTATCCCCTGAGATTTATTCTAACGATGTCAAGTTTTATGCTTCAGCTGCTTCTTTCAATACTATTTGCTGTTCACTTGATTAAAATTAATTTTCGACATTGCCATTGGTGTTTGAGTTTACTGCGGTTTTCATAATTCTGCGAACTCTCGCTATCGATTTCCAACCGTAAAACCGCCTTCTGGCTTCTGACAATCAAATTCCGAGTCTTTCGTCGTTACTTTTGTGCTTTTGATTGGCCAGCGGCTAAGCGTGCTAAAATGGCTTCCTGTCACGCCAGCAACGGTTACGTGCTGGCCAATCAAAAGCACAAAGAGTAACGACGAGAAGACTCGGGAGTTTGATTGGCGGAAGCCAGAAGCGGTTACCCTGCGAGCAGTGATTTCCTCCTCCTTAGGCCGGCGGCTAGCGAGGGAGAGAAACCACTGCGAGCGACCGTTTGGTTTTCATCGAGTAACGCAAGTCACATCTGGCGTCACATCTGGCGCTAATGGACTTAACACATGGGACTTGACCTTTCGCGTGACAACTTCAGCTAGACTTTCAGCCAGTTTTCGTAGTTTTCCATCTCCGAAGTGTTAGAATTTCCTCCAAAACATACAGTTAAGCTTACTATTGCTTGTAGAAATGTATTATGCCGTGTTGGAGCTTTATTCTGTGCGAGTTTGCTTTTTCGTGGCTTTTGATTCATGGCGGTTTCAACTGTTGATTAAATATGTCAACACCTACCAGTGTCAAACGGGATTAAAACCGGTTTTACTGCTTTGAGTTAATTTATTCATCCAAGTTCGAGGACGGCGCTAAACGGTCGTCGCAGTGGTTCTCTCCCTCGCTAGCCGCCGGCCTAAGAGAGGAGGAAATCACTGCTCGCAGGAGAGGCGGTTCGACGGTTGGAAATCGTTAGCAAGAGTTCGCAGAATTATGAAAGTCGCAGTAAGTCTTGTGACCGCATGTACTAGATAAACATAAAATTTGCTCCATACTTTTCTCCCTCGCAGGGGGGGACTCTCCCTTTTGGGGAACGGGGTGCTCCTCGCACCTTTTAGCGTTTAAAATAGGCCCTCTGGTACCTTTTAGTGGGTAAAATTTGAAAACTTGCGATTTTTCCAGATATATAGGTACCTGTTAGAGCAAATCACACTTGTTGGTAGCCTGAATTCCGAGACGTATTTTCACTTGTAAAAAAATAGAGAGAAAATTGCGAGGAAAAATACGGCCTGTTGGCAACTTTAGTGGTCAAAATAAAACAAGCGACGCTTTTTAGGGTAAAATCGAGAGTTCCCGACGAGCAACCCCGCCCCCAAAATAGGGGATCCCTCCGGCATTTTTGCTCAGAAAGAAGTGGGACAGGACGAATGGTAATGCGAGATTTTCCGAGACAGCGCCAGATAATCAAATTGAAAAATTCGAGACCGAGACAGTCTGCTCCTCCTACTTTCCCTGAAATTCGCGTCAGAAAACGAGTTTTGCGAGACAGCTAGTTCTATTAAAAATCCGAGACTTCCAGAATCCCTAAGAAAATCGCGAGATTCTGCATTATCCGAACTCAACCACTCGCCATCTCTAAAAACGTTTCAAAATTTCTGTTGTAAGGCCGATCGACATTATTGACTTTCACTTAAAGGATATCGAATTTTAAAAGGCGAGAGTTTTTTTTTTCTACACCTGAGTGTTTAAAGTAAATCCATATTTTAAGTAAAGCTGCGCCAATACAAGTGATTTCGTGAAGCTCGCCGAAAAGAAGACTATTGCATGTTCCTCTACTTTAGAGCTAAGCAATGCGTACACAGTCTTTGGGAATTTTGCCTTCTTTTCTTCGATTGCAGTGAGAGATTTACTCAGGAGGAAAAAACTCGCGTTTTCGTTGCCTTGAAAGGCTGTCCGTTACTGAGAAACTGAATACAACTTTTAAAACTACAGATTACGTTTCCATCTCGGACAAGCGAAAACAATTGCTCAACTGATCACTGCAGATGCAAATTTTGCGAATCATTCCTTAACTACACAAACATTATCAACAAGCTGCAAGACTTATCTCGAGGTACCTTCTATTCCATAGCTCTGAACTGAAGTCTCTCATCTCCAAGTAAGTGTACATTCATGCAAGGAAAACATGACACGGCCGCTTTAGATCAGCGAACTTTGAATCGATTCCACAACAACAACACAGCTACGCGAAATCCTACTATACACCTCAGGATACCTGTGGTAATTCAATGAAAACTCGACAGCGCTCCCACCTGCATCCGACAGGTTAGACAAAAGATTTATACAAGTCTTTTTGCCCATAGACGTTCAAAACAAAAACCACGCTCATGTGCTGGAAGTTTATGTCTAAAACACAGATTCGTAGTCGATACCTGTGCTGGCCAAAAAGATTCCACTAGAGAGGTGCTCAAAGTTTCGTTCAGCCGAATTCTTCCAGAGCTCTCAAAAGAACAATGGAAAATGGGAAAGAAACCTCTTGACCACACTTCTTTTTTGAAGCACAGCACAAATGCATCCTCCATAATAGACTTTATGATGTCCTATGGCCTCTTCTAAATGGAATTTTGCTCGAAATGTTTTCAAGAAACTTGATCAGATGTCTAACCTGTGCGATACTTCCAGTCACTGGAAAGCAGCTTAGGAGTTAGCGGTAATCCCAGAAGTAGTCCCAGCCTCCAGTTGTCATCAAAACACAGGAAACCCAGACACTTAACCGTGGCAAGCAGAAACTGGACAGGGGTGTGCCTAGCTATCAAGGAAAATGTGGTGGTAGTAAAAGGATGTAATAATGGTCTCAGCATCCAGCCTGTACAACTAATACTGTAGGTGGAAACCAAAATTCACTTCAGATCCTATTTCTAGTTGTCGAGCAATGCATGGACACCCTAAATGACTTTGATTTTGTTTTTCAACAAATATTTTGATTCCTTTTTTGTTTCAGACCCACTGGTTGTGCAATTCAAGCTTTTCAAATAAAACCAAGAATTAAGAATAAAATTAGAGATACAAAAAAAGGAAGAAAGAAAAAAAATACGAAGAGAAAACCAAGAGAATTTAACCCTGACATTAAAAAAATGGGCAGGGATGTGTCTGGGTAAAATTTGTAGTGACAGTTAAAGTGTTATAATAATGGTCTAAGCATCCACCAGCCTGTACAAGTTAGTCGGTCGAAAAATAAAATTAGCCGAAATTCTAAGTTTCAGTTGTCAGGCAATATACACCCTCCAAAATGACTTTGGTTTTGTTTTTTTGTCAGCAGAGAATTTGATTCCTTAAATAACTGTCTCACACCACTGGTTGTGCAATTCAAGCTTTCGGATAAAACCAAAGAATTAAAATTAAAATTATAGATATCAGAAAAGAAAAAAAATTATAGAATTGGCACACAGAAATTCCAGAAACTTAACATGATGACATTCAAAGATGGACAGGGGCCTGTCTCCAAAGTCTAGTGGTAGTCAAGTGAAAGGGTTATAATCATTTTCTCAGCCTCCAGCTTGTACAACTAATATGATAGGTGTAAAACTAAATTATCTGAAATTCTAATTTTCAGTTTTCTAGCAATGTTGCTATATATGCAGCTACACTCATAATGACTTTGCCTTTTCTTTCGACAGCAGAGATTCTGATTCATTTGAATGTTTCTTCCCACTGTTTATGTAATGTACCTGGATAAAACTAGAAACTCAAAATTAAACAGTATTTTCAAAACTGAATGAAGTAAAACTAAAATAGGTATCAAGTCCCAGACCTGGTTTGCATATTAGAAGTTACTGCATTCTAAGTAGCTTGGAATATCAAAGTGCTTCATTCCAAGAGAGGGCACAACAGCTAGGGTTTGGCAGTCTGAACAACACTAAATGAGGTACTTTTGATTTAGTGATGAACATCAATTTGAAACTAATTGGATCAGATGATGGACTGAACCTTTTCTAAATAAAAACAACAACCAAACAATTAACCTAAAGTTGATATTGATATTGCTCTCCTTTTAAATTGTCTATGATAAAATATCTTGTGGGGGAGGGGGAAATTACTCCAATGGCAGGAAAAATGAGAACAGAGAAAAAAAATGTGGAATGCATCGCAGTCCTCAAGCCCTTGCTTTATCTCGAGCGTTCTCTTTTTTGGTGGCAAAGAGAAAATAAACATGCGACAACTCACCAACGTTTTATGCTTTCATCCCCACTAGAAACTGCTAAAAAAGCAACATCTGATCTGTTCTCGTTTATCTCAGAGCCAAGCAGTGCGGAGTCAGATAGCGTAGAGATTGGGCAAGTTGAATTCGCAACTGGCCTAATGTTAATTATAATGTGAAATATATCAGTTCGACTTACGTTTTCAGTCCACAACTCTCCTTGCTCTTTGGCTCGAATGCAGACTGCTTCCACTTGAGAATCCCAGTTTCGAGTCGCCGTATTCGAAAAAGAGCAAACAACGCCGTCTTTCTTGCTGCCTTCTCGGTCCCTGCAAAGACCAGAACAGTTTCTCGTGACGTTCTCATTGTCTTGATTGTGTTTATGACGTTGTCGTGTTCTATTCTTCGTGTTCTTGTTCCAACGCGCGCGCATTTTATGGGAGGCAACTATACTATTCAAAAGAAGAGATTCTGGCTAAGAATTAAAGAGTTATGATAATTTTGCTTCCATCCCCCAGCTTGCCAGGGCATGCATAAAGTAGCGATTTAGCATGAATCGCGTGCCAAGTATCAAATCACGATGTTTTTGCCGCCCAAAAAAGGCCGCCCATTGTAGCAATGAAAGAGAAAGCGTGCAAAAGTGAGAGTATATATCATCATCGCGAATTCAATATTTTCACATCCAGGAGTGGATTTAAGGATAAAATCATAGCGCACTAATATTTATGACATTAAGTCATTAAGTAAAAAAAAAAAAAAAAAGAAACCTCCCTGAAATCTCGCTGACCCATAAATCTTCCTGTCGTGTTCGACTTGAGGAAAAATAAAACAAAAGATACCAGGACCATACATCCAGACAAGGAGCTGAAGCGTCGTATGGCAACCGTACGGTTCTTACGCCCACGCCAGAGATTTCGGCCCTGACAGTCGCTATCCTGGGTGTTGAGTTGCTCAGTAGCTAAATACCAAATGGGTGAGAGAACGCCCGGCCACCAGACCATATAAGGACGCCCCTTGTACCGCTTGTGAACAGCCTACATTAATTTATGCATCAGCAAGGTATTTATAGGTTTGATGAGTGGGTACGGGATGCATGTGGGAGACAGCAGTTTGTTCACTCTATATCTAACGGAGATATGAAGAACATAGAGAAATGGAAAAAATCTTTCTCAGTTGCCGTTTCACCTGTTTTATTAATCGAAATTCAAAAGTACGCATTTTATGGAAACGAGTATGAGTTTTCCCTTTCTTTTCTAGTTTGCGCATGCGCATACACGTCATGCCGTTTGATTTTTATTTCCTTTGAACATCCCCTGAGATTTATTCTAACGATGTCAAGTTTTATGCTCTCAGCTGCTTCTTTCAATACTATTTGCTGTTCACTTGATTAAAATTAATTTTCGACATTGCCATTGGTTTTTGAGTTTAAGGATAAACATAAAATTTGCTCCATACTTTTTCTCCCTCGGAGGGGGGGACTCTCCCTTTTGGGGAACGGGGTGCTCCTCGCACCTTTTATCGTTTAAAATGGGCCCTCTGGTACCTTTTAGTGGGTAAAATTTGAAAACTTGCGATTTTTCCAGATATATAGGTACCTGTTAGAGCAAATCACACTTGTTGGTAGCCTGAATTTCCGAGACGTATTTCAGTTGTAAAAAAATAAGAGAGAATCTTGCGAGGAAAAATACGGCCTGTTGGCAACTTTTAGTGGTCAAAATAAAATAAGCGACGCTTTTTAGGGTAAAATCGAGAGTTCCCGACGAGCAACCCCGCCCCCAAAATAGGGGATCCCTCCGGCATTCTTGCTCAGAAAGAAGTGGGACAGGACGAATGGTAATGCGAGATTTTCCGAGACAGCGCCAGATAATCAAAGTTGAAAAATTTCGAGACCGAGACAGTCTGCTCCTCCTACTTTCACTGAAATTCGCGTCAGAAAACGAGTTTTGCGAGACAGCTAGTTCTATTAAAAATCCGAGACTTCCAGAATCCCTAAGAAAATCGCGAGATTCTGCATTATCCGAACTCAACCACTCACCATCTCTAAAAACGTTTCAAAATTTCTGTTGTAAGGCCGATCGACATTATTGACTTTCACTTAAAGGATATCGAATTTTAAAAGGCGAGAGTTTTTTTTTCTACACCTGAGTGTTTAAAGTAAATCCATATTTTAAGTAAAGCTGCGCCAATACAAGTGATTTCGTGAAGCTCGCCGAAAAGAAGACTATTGCATGTTCCTCTACTTTAGAGCTAAGCAATGCGTACACAGTCTTTGGAATTTTGCCTTCTTTTTCTTCGATTGCAGTGAGAGATTTACTCAGGAGGAAGAAACTCGCGTTTTCGTTGCCTTGAAAGGCTGTCCGCTACTGAGAAACTGAATACAACTTTTAAAACTACAGATTACGTTTCCATCTCGGACAAGCGAAAACAATTGCTCAACTGATCACTGCAGATGCAAATTTTGCGAATCATTCCTTAACTACACAAACATTATCAACAAGCTGCAAGACTTATCTCGAGGTACCTTCTATTCCATAGCTCTGAACTGAAGTCTCTCATCTCCAAGTAAGTGTACATTCATGCAAGGAAAACATGACACGGCCGCTTTAGATCAGCGAACTTTGAATCGATTGCACAACAACAACACAGCTACGCGAAACCCTGCTCTACACCTCAGGATACCTGTGGTAATTCAATGAAAACTCGACAGCGCTCCCCCTGCATCCGACAGGTTAGACAAAAGATTTATATAAGTCTTTTTGCCCATAGACGTTCAAAACAAAGAACACGCTCATGTGCTGGAAGTTTATGTCTAAAACACAGATTCGTAGTCGATACCTGTGCTGGCCAAAAAGATTCCACTAGAGAGGTGCTCAAAGTTTCGTTCAGCCGAATTCTTCCAGGGCTCTCAAAAGAACAATGGAAAATGGGAAAGAAACCTCTTGACCACACTTCTTTTTTGAAGCACAGCGCAAATGCATCCTCCATAATAGACTTTATGATGTCCTATGGCCTCTTCTAAGTGGAATTTTGCTCGAAATGTTTTCAGGAAACTTTATCAGATGTCTAACCTGTGCGATACTTCCAGTCACTGGAAAGCAGCTTAGGAGTCAGCGGTAATCCTACAAGTAGTCCCAGCCTCTAGTTGTCATCAAAACACAGGAAACCCAGACACTTAACCGTGGCAAGCAGAAACTGGACAGGGGTGTGCCTAGCTATCAAGAAAATGTGGTGGTAGTAAAAGGATGTAATAATGGTCTCAGCATCCAGCCTGTACAACTAATACTGTAGGTGGAAACCAAAATTCACTTCAGATCCTATTTCTAGTTGTCGAGCAATGCATGGACACCCTAAATGACTTTGATTTTGTTTTTCAACAAATATTTTGATTCCTTTTTTGTTTCAGACCCACTGGTTGTGCAATTCAAGCTTTTCAAATAAAACAAGAATTAAGAATAAATTAGAGATACCAAAAAAGGAAGAAAGGAAAAAAAAATACGAAGAGAAAACCAGAGAATTTAACCCTGACATTAAAAAAATGGGCAGGGATGTGTCTGGGTAAAATTGTAGTGACAGTAAAGTGTTATAATAATGGTCTAAGCATCCACCAGCCTGTACAAGTTAGTCGGTCGAAAATAAAATTAGCCGAAATTCTAAGTTTCAGTTGTCAGGCAATATACACCCTCCAAAATGACTTGGTTTTGTTTTTTTGTCAGCAGAGAATTTGATTCCTTAAATAACTGTCTCACACCCACTGGTTGTGCAATTCAAGCTTCGGATAAAACCAAAGAATTAAAATTAAAATTATAGATATGAGAAAAGAAAAAAAATTATAGAATTGGCACACAGAAATTCTAGAAACTTAACATGATGACATTCAAAGATGGACAGGGGCCTGTCTCACCAAAGTCTAGTGGTAGTCAAGTGAAAGGGTTATAATCATTTTCTCAGCCTCCAGCTTGTACAACTAATATGATAGGTGTAAAACTAAATTATCTGAAATTCTAATTTTCAGTTTTCTAGCAATGTTGCTATATATGCAGCTACACTCATAATGACTTTGCCTTTTGTCTTTCGACAGCAGAGATTCTGATTCATTTGAATGCTTCCTACCCACTGTTTATGTAAATGTACCTGGATAAAACTAGAAACTCAAAATTCAAACAGTATTTTCAAAACTGAATGAAGTAAAACTAAAAATAGGTATCAAGTCCCAGACCTCGGTTGCATATTAGAAGTTACTGCATTCTAAGAAGCTTGGAATATCAAAGTGCTTCATTCCAAGAGAGGGCACAACAGCTAGGGTTTGGCAGTCTGAACAACACTAAATGAGGTACTTTTGATTTAGTGATGAACATCAATTTGAAACTAATTGGATCAGATGATGGACTGAACATTTTCTAAATAAAAACAACAACCAAACAATTAACCTAAAGTTGATATTGATATTGCTCTCCTTTTAAATTGTCTATCATAAAATATCAGGTGGGGGAGGGGATTACTCCAATGGCAAGAAAAATGAGAACAGAGAAAAAAAATGTGAAAAAAGTGTGAAATGCATCGCAGTCCTCAAGCCCTTGCTTTATCTCGGGCGTTCTCTTTTTTGGTGGCAAAGAGAAAATAACATGCGACAACTCACCAACGTTTTATGCTTTCATCCCACTAATAACTGCTAAAAAAGCAACATCTCTGATCTGCATAAAACGGCAAAAACGAATGATAGTTAGATCTCTGATCTGTTCTCGTTTATCTCAGAGCCAAGCAGTGCGAGTCAGATAGCGTAGAGATTGGGCTGCATAGCACTTCGCGACCGGCCTAATGTTAATTATAATGTGAAATATTCAGTTCGACTTACGTTTTCAGTCCACAACTCTCCTTGCTCTTTGGCTCGAATGCAGACTGCGTTCCACTTGAGAATCCCAGTTTTGAGTCGCCGTATTCGAAAAAGAGCAAACAACGCCGTCTTTCTTGCTGCCTTCTCGGTCCCTGCAAAGACCAGAACAGTTTCTCGTGACGTTCTCATTGTCTTGATTGTGTTTATGACGTTGTCGTGTTCTATTCTTCGTGTTCTTGTTCCAACGCGCGCGCATTTTATGGAGGCAACTATACTATTCACAAGAAGAGATTCTGGCTAAGAATTAAAGAGTTATGATAATTTTGCTTCCATCCCCCAGCTTGCCAGGGCATGCATAAAGTAGCGATTTAGCATGAATCGCGTGCCAAGTATCAAATCACGATGTTTTTGCTGCCCAAAAAAGGCCGCCCATTGTAGCAATGAAAGAGAAAGCGTGCAAAAGTGAGAGTATATATCATCATCGCGAATTCAATATTTTCACATCCAGGAGTGGATTTAAGGATAAAATCATAGCGCACTAATATTTAATATATAGATTTAGGCACTGCCTAAAAGCGGAGCTCCCAACTATTATAAGGAATTAAAGATGGTAGTAGTTAATTGTAGTATCAAAAAATACATTTATTATATTTAGACTAATATTATTGCCTTTGTGCCTTTTACAAAACACAAAAGCATGAGGACAACTCAACTAATAAAAATGTAGACACCTTGTCTACACCTTGGCTTGTTCACATGAGGCGAGATATCAACCTCGTCCCCAGCGTCTTGTGGGTAATTTTCAAGATGGCGGTTGGTCGAGTAGAAGACCCTGGGGGAGGCTGAGTCACATGACCACTGTTTGAAAACATGGGAACGAGGTTGTCCTTTGTTGTGAAACGGTCGAAACGGTCATGTGACTCAGCCTCCCCCAGGGTCTTCTCCCGAATCATCCACTATATTTGAAAAACGATGGAGGAGACCCTGGGACAACTTGGGGTAGGGACAAAACTGGCACCTGTTTCACATGAAAAAAAAATGCAAGATATCTTGGTGTTGTGGCTAACACATGCGGCATGCACAATCAAAAAGTTGGCCCAACCCCTGACCTGTCAAGCAATAGGACAGGGAAATTCTTGTTAGGGCTGTTGTTAGGCCTAACAGACCTAACAGCCCAAACAGCATCAAGAAAACATTCCTTACTCCCACCTCTTAAAATACTTGGGGCACAAATATGATAAACACCTAACAACCCTAGCCACTTGCAGACCTAACAGCCCTAACAGTCCTAACAGCCCTTACAGCCCTAACAGAGGGCTGTTAGGTGTTGATAATAATATGTGCCCCGCCTTTTAGGAATGCTTCCTCTCTGCTGTTTAGGACTGTTAGGTTTGTTAGGGCTGTTAGGTTTGTTGGCTGTTAGGGTTGTCAGGCCAGCCAGGGCTGGGACAGTTTTATGCTGTCCCTACACAAATACCATATCTCTCAGCCCAGAGTTGTCTCGGTCACAAGTGAATTGTTTGATTTCAACACAGAGGGATTGTATAGAGGCAAGTCTGGGGACCAAAAATATCCCCTAATCTCCATATCGTGCCTCATTTGGTGCCTCAGCTGTATCCCTGCAAAATATCCGAAAAATATCCCCCTAAAATATTTGGTAACCTTTTCAATCCAAACAAGTTTGCAGTTTCAAATTTTGTAATGACTAAATTTTCAAATTTTACAATAAATTTGATTGGCTTGATTTATTTTATTGCTTGGCACATGTCCCATGGCTTACAGTCAGAATTAGCATGCTCCCTGCTCTTTTCCATACAAATACTGTATACTGTAATTTGTTTTAGAAATTCCATAGGGGTGGCGGTCACTTTTCAATGCCCTTCTGGGCAGGGGGGGACTTCACTTTTTTCTTTTTCCAATACAGCCTACCCCACTCAACGAGGATTACTGGCTGGGGGTCAGCTGGGGGACCCCAGGGGGGTACTCGGATATAAAAATGACAGAGCTCCAAACTTCATACCCAAAAAAATACCTGAGCCATAAATTCTATACCCAAAAAAATACCTGCTCCCAAATTTGATACCCCAAAAATACCCAACTTTTGATGCAGAGCTGCTTATGTTTCCAGGAAATAGCTTATGTTTAAGGCAGTATTTTGATGATCAAATCTAGCCTGTCACTGAAGTTTTAACCCCCCAAAAATACCCGCAAATTTTTGTACCCGCCAAAAAAATACCTGGTAGAATGTTCAACCCAAAAAAATACTTACATGATTATTCAGGACAATATTTATTCCTCAGTGGAAAAAACTGCATTATCTGACAGAATAGTAAGTAGAATAATTTCACAAGATAATTATTGATAGATACACCAGAGAAATTAATATGAGACATTTACCAGGATTCCGGGCAATTTTGACAAAGTGGCCAAAAATCCAGTTACTGAAACACTTATGTATGCCATGAACAACAAAATGAAAAACGGAAAAATATAATGTCAAAGTTTTCCACCTGGAGTACTACAATGAAACTCTATGTCGACCCATTCTATAAAAACCCTCAGCTGTATATTGAAACAGGTTGCCATCTAGATTTCATAATGGAAATAACACAAGTTACTATACTTGCATGCAGACCCTTCAAAAGATATTGGACCAGACACTACTCCTGGCCATACGGGTGTTAAGCAGAAGGCCGCAAAGTCCAAAGTGTTCCAAATACATAACTCCATATTATGGGTGGAGCAATTTTGTAGAAGGGTCTGAAATTCATGAAGTGTCAGGTTTACAAGATGTTCAGAAAAGGGAAAAAAAAAGGTACTGAATTTCACCTAATTGCACTTAAAATACTGAAGAAAATGGGGTTGGGGGGGGGGGGGGTGGGAGAGAAAATAGAAATGAGACAGAAAAACTTAATAATTTCTGTTTGAGGGGGCATGATCCCCCTGAGAAAAGTTTGAAAAACTTGGATCAAGATACTTCTATTGAGTTTTAGAAAGAGGTGAAAACAATGAAACTACGGCAGAAACATATAACAGAGGCTCTCTTTATTCTGATCCAACAGAAATGGAAAACGTTCTGTGCACTCTGCTCACTTTCCTTGAGGAAGGAAAATATTATTGATGCATAACATTTAACTTATATTTGGCTGGGGACAAACCGGTTATGCACTAGTCAATTGAAACCCCACCCCTAGGGACCCGGGGAAGGGTGGTGATTTGATTTTACCCCTGAACAAAAGCCGTTTAAGTCCCCACTCCATCGGGAGGAAATTCCTGTGAAATGCCCTTGGGGCCTCCGAAATCACCTTTTACTTGCAAGCATCAAAGAAAGAACACACCTTTCTATGATCGTCAAAGGGGAGTGGGCCTCAGCTAGTGTGGTGTTCTATATGAAACAAGGGATGCAAGTACAGAAAAATGCATTAAAATCGAATGCTTCCAATTAATTGCATCGTAGCTAACATGTAGATTTGCATGGCCAAAATCAAAGTGAAAGATTGACCGAAATAATTGATTTGAAAGCAAATAAACATTCCCCGGGTGTGGGGACAGGTTCCAGAATCAAAACCAGTCAAATCCACCACCCCCTCGGAACAGACTCTTGTTTTAAAATGCTTTAAACCCCACGATAACCCCACCCTTTCCCGGGTCCCTAGGGGTGGGGGTTTCAATTGACTAGTGCATTACTCACGAAGAATCCAAAACAAATTGAAACACAGGTCGAATGTTTTCAAGAAATATTAATAGATAGCTATCAATAGATAGAATAAAGTAATCAATTCTATAATTCAATGAATCGCCCCCGGGGGGGGGACTCTAATGTTAAAATGCTAGGGGTGACCGTCGGGAGACTCGAATTTTAACCCTAAAAAATACCTGGTCGGAAAAAATTTCAACCCTAAAAAATACCCCTCAGTCTGAAAATACCCTAAAAAATACCAACAATTTTGACAGATTAAATTTTGTTCTGGCCATTTATTTAATATACATCAAATGTATCCTCTTGACTTTCAAAAATACTACCTTATTTGCGTGAGAACCCCCTAAAAAATACCTATTTTTCTTACTATACCGTTTTTTTTTTCGAACCCCTAAAAAATACCAGATCGCCGATTTCAACCCCTAAAAAATACGACGGTCACCCCTAGCATTCTAATATAGGGAGTCCCCCCCCCCCCCCCCGGGGAATCGCCAAAACACAGTTGAAAGTCTATGATCATCTTTTCTAAATCGTACGGCCGAGGAATCAAATTCCCAGAAGAGATCGTCTAGTCAGAGAAAATATTTCTCATAAAACAAAAAAACATTCTTACCCAAGAGCTTGCAGTTTAATCCACTCATACTGAATGTTTGTCCACTCCAGCGAACAGTGAGTTTCCAATCAACACCGCAGCCATTATATCCGTGACTTTCAAAGCTATTCCATGTCTTTAGGGAGCTAAGAACCCACAAAACACGGCAAAACACGAAAACTCCCGCGCTTGATTTTGGGCGCCATTGTTGTTGTACTGTAACTCGTGACAAACGTTTTCAGTTCCTGTGAATTCAGCTATAGTCCTGACACTTTCGCATTCAGTGGAGAAGTAGAACATATGTCTAATTAAATAGAATTGCAGCCTGTAATTTTTCCTCGTGAAAACGACTCCTCTCGAAAACAAACAGAGCAGACTATCGTGTGATGTAGGAACACAACTACACAACTTTACTTTCACTAATCTTGCCGCTTCGGGTCACGTGGTGGTCATGAACAAAGACGTTTGTCAATAGAAACTTTGAAACTTGTTTCTGGTTTATTTCCGCTTCCTCTTCGCGTATTTTTATCATTTGGAGGTGCTTTTTGTCGGCCTTGATTGAAACTCCGACTGGAAGGAAGAATTTCAGGAGCAAGCCGGCAAAGAAAATACTCCAACTTGATTATTATTCCCCATTCTACCAAATCTTTGGATTCCATGGCTTCTTTTTTTCTTCTTCGGGCATTACTCCTTTGAATAATTATTGTAGGTCGTTTTTTCAGCCGCTCTAGCAGCCCTTTTTGTGCCTGCGATTTTAGCTTTCACGTGAACATCAACACCCCCCCCCCCCCCTGACAACGCGCCCCTCCCCCCGTTAGTTGAGCATGCTTGACGCTATTGTGACGTCAGGCTTCAGGAAACACGTACAACATCCGGGACGCTATTGTGACGTCAGGCTTCAGGAACACGTACAACATCCGGGGCTTCCTGAGACGTCCAAAAATCGGATCGACCCCTAGCAATTTCCCCAGGTTACTCAATAAACTCACACAGGGTACCCAATACTATATTTGCAGTTTTTGACGCTGTTTTCTTAGGTATGGTGCTCCGCTTTGCGGCGGCCTTCGGCCGCCGCAAGGAGCTCCGCTATGACATTAACTCATTAAGTAAAAAAAAAAAGTGAAACCTCCCTGAAATCTCGCTGAAATCTCGCTGACCCATTTTCGAGTCAAAATCTTCCTGTCGTGTTCGACTTGAGGAAAAATAAAACAAAAGATACCAGGACCATACATCCAGACAAGGAGCTGAAGCGTCGTATGGCAACCGTACGGTTCTTACGCCCACGCCAGAGATTTCGGCCCTGACAGTCGCTATCCTGGGTGTTGAGTTGCTCAGTAGCTAAATACCAAATGGGTGAGAGAACGCCCGGCCACCAGACCATATAAGGACGCCCCTTGTACCGCTTGTGAACAGCCTACATTAATTTATGCATCAGCAAGGTATTTATAGGTTTGATGAGTGGGTACGGGATGCATGTGGGAAGACAGTTTGTTCACTCTATATCAAACGGAGATATGAAGAACATAGAGAAATGGAAAAAATCTTATTCACAGTTGCCGTTTCACCTGTTTTATTAATCGAAATTCAAAAGTACGCATTATATGGGAACGAGTATGAGTTTTCCCTTCTTTTTCTAGCTTGCGCATGCGCATACACGTCATGCCGTTTGATTTTTATTTCCTTTGAACAGACGATTATTTATCCCCTGAGATTTATTCTAACGATGTCAAGTTTTATGCTCTCAGCTGCTTCTTTCAATACTATTTGCTGTTCACTTGATTAAAATTAATTTTCGACATTGCCATTGGTGTTTGAGTTTAAGTCTTGTGACCGCATGTACTAGGATAAACATAAAATTTGCTCCATACAATTCTCCCTCGGAGGGGGGGACTCTCCCTTTTGGGGAACGGGGTGCTCCTCGCACCTTTTAGCGTTTAAAATAGGCCCTCTGGTACCTTTTAGTGGATAAAATTTGAAAACTTGCGATTTTTCCAGATATATAGGTAGCTGTTAGAGCAAATCACACTTGTTGGTAGCCTGAATTTCCGAGACGTATTTTCACTTGTAAAAAAAAAATAAGAGAGAAAATTGCGAGGAACATGACAACTTTTAGGGGTCAAAATCAACTAAGCGACGCCATTTTTGGTATCTTTTCAGGGTAAAATCGAGAGTTCCCGACGAGCAATCCCGCCCCCAAAATAGGGGATCCCTCCGGCATTTTCGCTCAGAAAGAAGTGGGACAGGACGAATGGTGATGCGAGATTTTCCGAGACAGCGCCAGATAATCAAAGTTGAAAAATTTCGAGACCGAGACAGTCTGCTCCTCCTACAGACAGCTAGTTCTATTAAAAATCCGAGACTTCCAGAATCCCTTAAGAAAATCGCGAGATTCTGCATTATCCGAACTCAACCACTCGCCATCTCTAGGAATGTTTCAAAATTTCTGTTGTAAGGCCGATCGTCATTATTGACTTTCACTTAAATGATATCGAATTTAAAAGGCGAGAGTTTTTTTTTCTACACCAGAGTGTTTAAAGTAAATCCATATTTTAAGTAAAGCTGCGCCAATACAAGTGATTTATTTTTTCAGCGGTCCGGTATCCATCAAATCGCGCGCTCTGATTGGCTCGCGAGCGGTCCGGAATCCTACGATCCGGACCCCGGGTCAGGATGAATCGCGCGCGCGCTAATTTCTGTGAAGTTTTATGCTGTTTCAGTGAAAGCAAAAAAATTAATATATTATTTACCGGTTTGGGGTCGGTCCAGATCGTGAAATACCGTGTCCTCGGCCTTGAAAATACTGACCTCGACCTCCGGTCTCGGTCTGTATTTTCAAGACCTCGGTCATGCACGGTATTTCATGATCCGGACCTCCCAGCCGGTAAATAACATATATTTCGTAAAGGCTCGCCGAAAAGAAGACTACTATACTGCATGTTCCTCTACTTTAGAGCTAAGCAATGCGGACACAGTCTTGGGAATTTTGCCTTCTTTTCCCTGGATTGCAGTGAGAGATTTTCTCATGAGGAAGAAACTCGCGTTTTCTTGCCTTGAAAGGCTGTCCGTTACTGAGAAACTGAATACAACCTGTAAAAATACAGATCTCGGACACGCGAGTTTTGACAAGCAAAAACAATTGCTGAACTGATGGCGCTGCAGATACAAACTTTGCGAATCATTCCTTAAACACAAACATTATCAACAAGCTGCAAGACTTATCTCGAGATATCAGATACTGTGAAGACTTTTCTTGAAGCAAACGAACAGGATCACGGTTGAGTTCCAAACGACTCCCCAAATTAGAACTACGAAAATCGCCGCCATTTTGATGTCTTCCCATGAATAGTGTAATCCTCGTACCTTTGGTCTGTGAGTAACATTAAACGTGAAGTTATAGAACAGGAAGGAACTATTTTTTGCAAGATCTGGAGGCATAGTAAATGATCAATGATCGGAGAGATAGCAACAGTACCTTGAGTCTGGCGCATCTAGCTTATATAAACCTCTTATCTCTTGAAAATGATTATATATACAAAGGTGCGGTTTGTGATCGTCCGTTTTGCTTGTCATTCAGGCCTTTCAGACACATATCAACCCATTTATTGCTCAACTCCATTTAGGCGAGTATGAATAGATAAGGTAAAATTGTAATGACAAATTATAATTAGCCATGGTTTTAGAGATGGTTCTTGACAGCAACTCTAAAGCAAGAGATGGATTAAGAGATGGTGCACACTTGCGACATAAGGAAAATATCCCGCGATCAAAATTTAGTGGTTCAAAACGTTGATGTCCACAAAAAATAACATAAGATTGCTTTGGTGAAGTAATCTAATGATTATCCATGGAAAATAGTGTTTATTTCAATTATTTTCCCATGCTTTTTTCGTTGCAACATAACGTCCTTATGTCGCGAGTGTGCACCGGGCTTTACAGAAAGAGGGTCGTTTTTCTTTTGTTGCACGCAAAGGGCGCCCTGATTATGATAAACGAATTTTATCAAGCCCAAGAGAAAGGGTAGATGAACATTCTATTTTTTATGTATAGGAAACACGGGCATCAGCTAGTTTATTAACAATCGACGATTCCAGCTATAAACGCGCGCTCTCTTTTAGAAATGCCTTTGGATTGTAGCACAACTACCAGAATGCAACGCGCGCATGCAAGGCGCGTGATATGTAACACAACTACCGACATCAGTGCGGGTTTGAACACGCACGTGATATGTAACAACGCAGGCTAGAGGCGTTGTTTGAGAATTCGAAAGCAGATCACGAAGCACGAGACGAAGTCGAGTGCTTCATGATCCGACTCGAGAATTCCCCCAAACAAAAGCCGAGGTTTTCAAAACTCTATGAAGGCACAGATAAAATGTTTTATTTCTTTTATAAAATAATTTCAAAGCGAGAACAATTATCATACGCGGGAAGAAAAGTTTCAATAGCGCATCTGCTGATTTGCCGCGTTATGGCGTCATTTCTATGACCTTCATAGAGATTTGAAACACAGCTCTCGACCAATCAGAGCGCGCGAACTATCTCAATATTTAATAAAATGTGATAGACGCACGAGGGATGAAAAGATACTACCGAAACAGGTAGAGCGTTTATCGGGCTCGACAAAAAGCGCTCGTCTCCAGACAAAAACGTTGGCGAGTCTGATTGCATTCCTTCGCACGAAATCAATCATGCGTTCAGTCGCTGCCACAGAAATCGTTCAAATTTGGGAAATAACACACTGATTTGTATTTCTTACCTCATGAAATTAGTAGAAAACACGAGCAGATGCCTTTTCTTGTGTTTTAAGTTGAAAATTTTCCAAATTAAAATATTTGAGTTGCACGCATCGCTGACCTCAGTAAAGGAATTCAAACTAAATCGTGAATGTTTTTGTCTGGAAACGAGTGTTTTTTCTCGAGCCTAATAAACGCTCTACCTGTTTCGGTAGTAATAACATGAGCCCCAGCTAGTCCTTATAGCTCTCCCCTTACCATTTGAGAAAACGATAGTTGAAAATTCTGAGTAGGTGGTGGGCGGGGCAAAGTACTCCCCACCACCCCCATGGGATCGGGCTCCTAAAAAGTACCATTGATTATTTTAACCTCTTCCCTAATATACTATGATATTAATATAGTGATATAGTCAATACGGTTT
The DNA here is from genome assembly GCA_033964015.1 of Scolanthus callimorphus. Lineage (NCBI taxonomy): Eukaryota > Metazoa > Cnidaria > Anthozoa > Actiniaria > Edwardsiidae > Scolanthus > Scolanthus callimorphus. The sequence goes on from CM066924.1 coordinate 4,865,500, forward strand.
CGCAAATGCTTGAGAAAAACAGAATATTTAATAAAATTCGACGTTTCGGCGCATGCATTACGCCATTATCAAGAGAATATTTTAACAATTGTGCGCGGAAGAGAAAAGCAAGAAAAAAGCAAATTTACATAAATACTGAGACTAAATGAACACCTTAGCACGGATTGAGTCATTTTGTTTATTTATTTATTTAGCTTTGCCCGAGGGCGGCGAAATCCTCACAGAGCGAGGCTACAATTACGAGGTTCCCTGGTTAGCGTAGTGGATTAGTGTTTGTAAGTAAGTCCTGCACTGAGGATGGGCAACTTCCGACGTCCCCGTGGTTCTTTGACGTCCCTCTGGTTCAGGTTAATGTAGTGCATGTGAGAGACGGGACCTACGGTTTAACGTCCTAATCCGAGGAGACGCGAAGGTCTAACTATTTGAAGATATTAAAGCAAAGGCAGCACCTTCTCCTCAAGACAATTATTAGAAAAGACCCTGATTGTTGGCCCGGCCGGGGTTTGAACTCCCAACCTCCCGCATATAAGCCCGGCGCTCTACCACTGCGCTAACCGGTGGTCAAAAACTGGGTTTGACTTTTCGTATACGGTTTCACCTAGAATTAATTGCAAGAGGAAGCACTGTCTCGTACGACCGTGAAGCTCATCTCCAGTGTAAGAACTCACCAGCTGCGTCACAAAGCTTTCTTTGTTTTGTAGAACGAAGGTTGAACCAATCATGATTAAATAGTAACTAAACACAAAGGTGTCCTCAGGGAATGGTTCTTACACTGGAGATGACCCGACCTGCCGTCGTACGAGTCGTCTCAGCGGTATAGTACACGTGCTTTCATATGGTCGTTGGATTATTATTGGTGACCCTCGATGTGTTGTAGCCAATATTTCGCCATGCAAGCAGTACTTGATGCTGATTCCGCCAAAGGCTGAAGGGCTCGCTTGGCCGACCTGGAGAAAGAACGAACAACGACCTGTAAATACTAGCACTACGTTGCTATGAAACAGCTTTGGCGACCAACAGACTCTTTAGAGACTGAGACTGAGAATCGTTTATCCCAACATCTCTCACAAAGCCGCCTTAGACGCGGCCAATCTAAGTACACTGGACAAAAGGGACACAAAATGTGTTAGGTTTATAAAGAACATCAAACCGGACAAACCTACTATCGTCTGATAAATGGTGCGCAAGAGTAAAGAGACAATTTAAGAACATCAGATACATTCCGTATGAAGCAAACCAACACAGACCGCTTTAGAAACTTTGTTTCATTTCTATTTTGCGCTATAGCAAAGTATATTTATGCGTGCAAAAAAAATACACTACAACTCATTGGAGTATATTGCTATTGCGAGAGTGAAGTACAACGACCAACAAAATGCATTAAAAGCATCCTGAATAAATTATTCTGATGCAACTGAGAATCAGATTTATGCATATGAACTACTACACTGCATTTCGTTGGGAAGAATTAATTCCTGTTAACATTCATGTGATTTAATTTTATGTTAATATTTGCACGCACGGCTCTCTGCTGACCGTGCCTGTAATTTTGGTCTGCAAGTCATCGTCATCGTCATCATTATTATTACATTAACGGATGACCTAACGGGTTTGAAAGCAGCACACCCCACATTGGTTGTTAAAATTAGCTTTGAAAAAGTTGGGAACGTGCTTCGCAACGCTGGACGCAAAAGTTTTATGAAAATGAATGTAACTAATGCTCACTCCCTAGATTGCATTTCATGTCAATTTGCAGACAATGAATTACAGAAAACTGGGGCTGCGGAAACCAGGGGTGGTGGCCCTTTTTAAAATCCTGGATCCTCCCCTGCAGGGGCCGAATTTCAGAAAGGGGGGACCGGATAGTGAAAACATACAACGAAATTTCAATTTTCTCCAGCAAATACAGTAAATGTATGGAAAAAATCTCCCGAGAAAGGGGAGGCCACGCCCCATCCTTAAATACGCCCCTGGGTGGTGTCTCTATATAACTACCTTGCATTTCCTTGCAGACGGTAAGATATCCCCTGGATCAAGCGAGCAGCCGAACTGTCCGGGTCCATTTTCAAAACCTAAAACAAAAAGTAAAGATTATTCTAGAGGAGATTTCGTTTGACTGTGAAAACTGTCGCGGCAAAGTTGTGCCGCGCTGCCATCGTGCCACGACGACTTCAGTCCGTATCTACAGCAGACCAGGTTCCGCGCCGCGACCGCGACAGTGCCGCGACCACCCGATTTCAGTCCGTATCTACAGCAGACCAGGTTCCGTGCCGCGACCACCCGATTTCAGTCCGTATATCTACAGCAGACCAGGTTCCGTGCCGCGACCGCGACAGTGCCGCGACCACCCGATTTCAGTCCGTATCTACAGCAGACCAGGTTCCGTGCCGCGACCGCGACAGTACCGCGACCACCCGATTTCAGTCCGTATCTACAGCAGACCAGGTTCCGTGCCGCGACCGCGACAGTACCGCGACCACCCGAGTTCAGTCCGTATCTACAGCAGACCAGGTTCCGTGCCGCGACCGCGACAGTGCCGCGACCACCCGATTTCAGTCCGTATCTACAGCAGACCAGGTTCCGTGCCGCGACCGCGACAGTACCGCGACCACTCGATTTCAGTCCGTATCTACAGCAGACCACGTACCGTGTCGCGGCACTTTTCACAGTCATACGAAATCTGCTTTAAAATAATTTACGGGTTACCTGTTTTTATGAGTGTGTTTATAAATATACACACGCACTGGTAGTACTTTTAATGAGAATTCTTTAAGATGGAGTTACACGGTGCAATGCAAAGCAAAAAAACAAAAACAAAAACAAAAACAAAACAAAAAACAATATCAAAATTGAGATATTTTAGGGTTCTCGGGAACTTTTGGTGGCGCTTTTTCCGACGATATCTAAACAAAACTCATGAAAGTATATCTGCATTTTTTATATAAAACTATAATCTCAACAATATTATAAAATAAAAATGGGGGAAGAGTTTCGTTTTCGCGCAATCTAAAAAAGAGTGAGTTTTCCTGGATTTCTTACATAAAATGTAATTTTCGAACGAATAGTGCGCGCTTTCCTGCACATAACAGAATGCGCAATACAATTCAGAGGAATGACTTTAATTAACGTTCTTCGTTCGTAATTTCATAAAGCTAACGGATCCTCTTCGTGCAGGTCGAACACGTAATAATAATAATATTATAATAATAACAAAGATTTGATAGAGCGCCTTTCTCCACAGATCCAAAGCACTTTACTTATATATCATATATACATAATAAATGCAATATCTAAAATTTATTAAGAATAAATTTTAAAAATGTATTCTTAACACGAACAGTTAACAAATAAATCTACAACCCGTAACTTGCCTCGGTTGAAGCCTCGCTGCAAAGGGATACCCAACGTTCGCGATTGGTATCGTCCTTCTGAAACAAACAAAATATTGAAGTTCAACGTCTATGTTTTCCGCCTTAATTTTTTCCTAAATCAATTAACTTTATTCAACATAACGTCGAAGTACAAATAAGTAACTAATAAATAAATATCATCTATGTGGTAAATGAAAAAAAAATATGTACAGTTATATTTTAATTATATATACACCATACTGTACTGTATATTTCAGACTTGCGGCTCAGTGGCTTAGCCTTCCTCCCCATATTTTATACAATTTAGAAATAGCAACTGCTATGAAACGGTCAATCAACAAGCACAGGCGGCTATCAAATGGAAGAACAAGACCGGCTAATAAAAACCGTATTTTAAAGGAGCTATCTACTTAACTAAGCCTATTTACGTAACTACTACGCGTCAAGTAATTTGCTTCTTTGTTTTGTATTCGAGGAGTCCATTATTACGAGTAAGGACCTCCCATAGTTCCATTTTTAGCTTTCGTTTTAGAAGTAGTGAATCGGGCTTGATAGGGCTTCGCCCGCGTGTTTATATCACCCGATAAAGCATTGCTGCTCCTTTCTTTTTACATTACTGATGGTCTTCGTCCTAGTAGGAGTTACAACAGGGAATTTCTGCAGAAACCCAAAGCACTCCCAAGAATTTCCCAAGGCACCCTCATGGGAAGTGTTCGGAATTCACATGGATAGCCATGGGGAATCCGAACACTTCCCATTCTTCTACCCTGGTAAAAGCCGAGTTTCCAATGGGAATGCTTTTCCCATGGATGGGATTCTGCAGAAATAACCTGTGTCGGTAGAGCACACCTCCATTATGAAATCGTTATCTGATCCCAAATAAGGTCAAACCACCCCAGAGGGGAAGAGAGACAATCGGAATCTATATTTTACATTCCACTATTTGTATATTTATCTTTTTCTTTCTTTACAAAATGTTTTTTGTTCAACACTGGAAGTTAAAATTCGTATCTCCGCGCGGACATGTAATATCCTCTATATAAAGCAGGTGTTTCTAATGTAATGGATTTCTATCCTATTTCGCCATTCAAACTAACAAGAAAACTTCGTATATATCATTCTCAAACTCATTAATAATTCATAAAGCTTAAACAAAGAAACCGTGGAGGATGTCGGAAAAAGCAGTTTTAATTTGCATAGAATTTCGATATTTTAAACAGTCTACAGTTTGTGCGCAAATTTGCATAACCATTGTCCGTTGCCGTTTGCCATTTTTAGCTTGACAACCGATGACGCTTTGATCCCAAAAATACTGAAACATGAACATCAAACTCCTGCGCGCATCGCTAATATTTTGAAGGAGACAAAAGGCCATAACGAGCAAGTATAAGGGTTGAGCTATCGCATCACAGCAATTTAAATTACGAACACGCATTCACAGCAGTAAGATTTGGCGATAAGAACAGCGTCGACTTAACTAACTTCGGATTTTTTGTACAATATGTTAAGAATAGAGTACAGAGCTGAGATTTACAGGAAAGCTTCAGTTACTATTCTTGTCCAACTGTTGAAAATTTGAAATAATAACTCCTCCGCTTTCGCAAAATTTTGAAGGGAACTCGACACGCACTATTTTTAGCAGTGTTTAGCCGCGAAGCACAGTTAACTTTGTACCTGAATATCTCAGGAGAAAACAAAACAGTAAAACTCCTCCGCTTTGGCAATAATTTTCACGGAACTGGACACGCACTGTTTTGAACCTAACGAGTCCGCGAAGTTCTGCATGTCACCTTATGTGTATCAGTTTGCACAATTAAACAAAACAGTCTTAAAATCTGCATGCGACGTCTATCGAAAAGTCTTTAGGGGCCGACCATTTGACTTTTGAGGGGGGGGGGTGTATGATTTTTTTTGCAAGATTTCTTTTACGTCTCTAAGATATTGTAGGATATTTATTTCGTAAAATTAGTTGAGGATTATGACAAATATGCTGTGCAGGAAATTTTTTTCGGCCCTTCGGGCCGTGCAGGATATTTTTTTCAAAATCATCCACACCCCCCTCAGAAGTCAAATGGTCGGCCCCTTATAGAATATCACAGGCAATTGAAATTACAAAAACTCTCTCTGTACAGAGCAAATTAATTGTTTTATAGCCAACCATAAGTCTACGGTGGTGAGAATATGTATATATTATTTCGTCTAGCCAGCGGCTCGCAAATTGTTGAATAGTGCTGAAAAACATCCCATAAGAGCATTACTTAGATCAAATGAGAGCATTTAGGACAGGCTGACATTTAAAAGATGTTAGAGACCAGATTTATGTTGTTTCTCGGGGATGTCACCTGCAGTTTCGAGGAAATTGCACAGGATTGCACAGAAGTGACAACGATGGAGAGGAAACAATGGCGCGCGTTAGACTTTAAAGGACGTTCGAAAGCTGAATGCGAATTACGGCGTTTTTGTCAGCGTTGGTGAGCCGATCTCCATCGCGAGTAAGTTAGCTACATTTAAGACCTTGGTAGTTGATTTTCCAGACGGAAGACGATGTCGAAATCCTCGTCGTTATCAATAGTTTTGCCTTTGTCCTTGGCGGTTGTTTAGTGAAAATATCATGTCGAAGATTACAAAGCACTATCGAAAGTTTTGGACGTTCTTGTATACCTCTCATCAGGCCTGATCTCCGATTTATTAACAGTACACTGAATATAAGTATATCGCGTTCTGGGTGAACATTTAGAAAGACATACAAGCAGTTTAACTCGTCACACTAACGAAGAATTCAAAACACTGCATGTCGCGGTCATTGACGCGTGAGTTTTCTTCGCTTGTTTTAAAAGTCCAGAATAAAATTAGCATAAACTGGCTGTTTAGCATAAAAATAAAAAACTTAATAAATAATTTTTTTTCTGCTTCAATATTAATGTCATTCTTCCAAAATAAGTCCTTGTCGGATGGTTAAAAGGATAATCTTTTTGTTACTGTACATTGTTATGCACTTCCGACATAAAAAGTCCGAGGAGTTGTCATTTGAAGCTCGCTGGAATGCACTGTCGTGTTATTCGTTTGTGCGAAACTGACATAGGATCAAAATTCAGTCGAAGCCAGGCACACGATAAATATTTGTATTTGGTCTCTTATTCCTTGGTGCAGTAAAGTCTGAAGGTACAAATTCGTATACGAATAGTTTATTAATGGGGGACTCTCAAATGATGTATTTCGGATTTTCGGTGTTTCTGTCGATGTGTACAGAAATTAGTTTAGACGCAAAGGCGAACTTTTGTCATGTGTTTTCTATACGGAATAATCCTACCTCTACAAAAAGAGTTGTGGTAATCGTAACTGCTTGAGATATTCTACAAAGGATATTGGATTAAAATGTTACATAGAGATGTCATTGGTGTTTTGTTTTCTCCTGCGATATTCAGGTACAAAGTTAACTGTGCTTCGCGGCTAAACACTGCTAAAAATAGTGCGTGTCGAGTTCCCTTTTTGCGAAAGCGGAGGAGTTATTATTTCAAATCTTCAACAATTGGACAAGAATAGTAACTGAAGCTTTCCTGTAAATCTCAGCTCTGTACTCTATTCTTAACATATTGTACAAAAAATCCGAATTTAGTCAAGTCGACGCTGTTCTTATCGCTAAATCTTACTGCTGTGAATGCGTGTTCGCAATTTAAATTGCTGTGATGCGATAGCTCAACCCTTATACTTGCTCGTTATGGCCTTTTGTCTCCTTCAAAATATTAGCGATGAGCGCAGGAGTTTGATGTTCATGTTTCAGTATTTTTGGGATCAAAGCGTCATCGGTTGTCAAGCTAAAAATGGCAAACGGCAACGGACAATGGTTATGCAAATTAGCGCACAAACTGTAGACTGTAAATCATTCGTTTGAGAAGTAATATCTAACACTCGATAGAGTTTTTTCATCAGGATTTCAAACACCTTGCAGTCGGTTAAAAAACTCTGTTTTGCCTCGTTCCGGGGGGGGGGGGGGACTCCCATATTTTCAGACGGGGGTGCTCGTCCTATCCCTTAGGGTATAAAATTGACAGACGTGCTATCTCTTAGGGGTGTTTAAAATCAGCCCTATCCCTAGGGGAGTCTCAGACCAATCCTTGCCCAGAAATATATTGGTACTGACACCAGAACTGATATTTTGAAAGGAAACTTGGATGAAAACCCTAAAAGACCTAAAATTCGCTTTTATTTGTTTTGACCTGCCAAATTTGCTATCTTTTAGGGTAAATTCGGCGTTCGCCTCGCCAAATTTGCTTTCTTTTAGGGGTAAATTTGCTGTTGGCCACACCCATTTTGCTATAACTTAGGGTCAAAATCAATTTTCCCGACGAGCACCCCCGTCTGAATATAATTGTGTTCATATAATTATATAAATAATAATATTATCAAGAACTTCAACAAATTAATATTTTCGCACGGACAATTCCTTTTAGCCCACGGCTAATTCACAGGAAATCACCCTATTTGCGAAAAGTAAATCACCTTATTTGCCAAGAAAGCTGCAACATTCAGATATTTTTTTATGTGGAAGTGATAAGGGTTCTTTGCACATTATATTTGTCATGAAATAAATTGGAAAAGTTGTTCCGGTTTCCTTTGGTATGTATTTTTCCTAAAAGTGTCAACATGAAATGGAGCCATCCAATTCTAAAACGGCATTTTACTTTTTTACTTTCAATGGTATATCATTCTAGTTTATACTTTTAGTAGCGTATCAAAATCCTAAGCTTAATTGTTCTTTTATAGTATAAATTAGCATAGATCGCCCCCAAAATACGTAAAACAAAATCTAAGCTTAGAATTTTTTTGAGCTAGTGATAGCCGTTTTCGAATGGGAAGGTTCTGTTCTATTTGACACCTTTAGGAAACTGTGTTTAAAATGAAATTACTTCGACAATTTCGTGAGAAGAGCCTTTTATCACGTTGGTAACAAAAATATCAGACATTTTGTAAATAAGACAAATTTACTTTTAAGTTGAATTTTTTATTGATTAGCCATGGGCCGCCGTAAATAAATTGGACAGTTTTCCTTTGCACTTGCAGATTTCTCTGTTTGTGCTTTGTTCTTTGGGTCAGTTAAATTCTAAATGGTTGTCTATTGTGTTGTACAGTGGTACCTTGAGCGGAAGTCCCAAAATATTTGTCACTCATGTACTGTATTTAATACCTCTATTCAGCGGCCACCTCTATTAAGCGGCCGCGGCCAATGTTTTCCGGTCCAAAATGCTATTATTGCTTCTATTAAGCGTCCACAAAGTCCTAAAATGCTTTGACAATTGATAGCAACAGGAAAATCTTTGTTGTGGTACAATCTTACAAGCTGCTAATGAAACTCAAACGTCCGGTGGCGGTTCTTTGAGAAGCATTTTTACAGTGTTTCAGCGGAAATTACAGTGCAACTTTTCTTCTACTACCTCCATTAAACGGCCAACCTCTATTAAGCGGTCACTCGACTCGAACCCGAGGATGGATCATGGTTAAAGGGGCTCTCGCACGCTCGCTGGCCACTTCTCTGACAAGAAAATAGCTCAAATCGCAATCCAATTCCATCCTCTTAATAACAGGTCAAACAACCTAGAATTGCATTTGTCTAACACTTGAAAGGTTTTTCTATTAATCTGGAGGATTATTTTGATTACTACGGGCAAATGTACATGAGTTTTCACGGATACAATTTTACCTATTTTAAGTCCACGGTGGACGAATATTAAGCGTGCGAGTGCCCCTTTAAGAAGATCAAATGGATTAGCAAAAGTAGCAGGTGTAAGACAGGTATATCGGCCTGTGCTCTTACGCTGCTGACAAAACAGTAAAGATGAATAATTGGATTGACATCTCAGTGCAACTTGGTCAAATATATTTCAATGCATCATCAATCACTTTCAAATTTTTTAATCAGTTTTTACACTCTTAAAGTATCTGTAGTTAAAAGTGCACCGAAAAATAAAATGTTTTGAAACATGAGGTAAAAAAAAAAACCATGAGGGCAAACTTCTCGAGCATTAGGGAATTCTGGAGCAGGTAAAAAAACGCTCGAACAAGCGGTCTCGCGTATTGACGATCTGCTTTCGAATTCTCCAATGCGTTACGGTTTTCATCAGGCTATGAAGTATTTCCTATTAATAGCCAACGCGGTCTCCAACGCAGGCACACCCTACTGCTCTATATTGTTTTATAGGATTAGTCAAAGCTTTAGCAGGCTAGATTCCGCTAGCGCAGCGACGAGGGCGATATCGCCTTTTTGAGTGCTATTTTCGGCGGAATATACCGACTGAACGCTTTGAATATACTTGAATCCTATGATATCTCGTCCTCAATTTACACGAAAAAGAGATATCATAGGATTCTTTCCAATATCACCTTATTTCTGAAAGCTCATTGAGAAAACGCAAACAATAAAAACAAGTAGTTTAACAAACCAACAGTTAAACATACATTGCCTGATTACAAAATAACCTACAGACCAGACTTATGCTTGAGGGGAGACAGTTCTCAGTCCAGGCTGGCAACGCGAACCAAATATCTCCCGAAGTGCGTTTCTGAATGCAGAATTCCTGACACAGTAAATAATTGGATTAAACAGGGAGTTCAGCATCACAAATGTTTGGACGGTGGGCATAAGCAGAGTCTTTTCTTGATTTGTCAGAACCATCAGAAGCAGGAGCGCAAATGAGAAAAGCAGAAGCGCCGTGATAACAACAAACAAGAGGAGGACCTTGGGAGATTTGTATGGCTGGAGCCCGTTTCGTTTGAACTGCTCGGAGATTTCCTTTTGGTGTTTCCGACTTGTGCGCATTACGGCGAAACAGCAGTACATACAGATCAAGAAACTGATACCTATACTTGCATCCATTAACCCCCATGCAGATCTTTGAAGTAAGAAATATCCTCCAAAATTTCCTGTCAACACAAGAAAAATGCATAAGGTCCACGCGAATATTGACGCAATGTACAGTCGTCTCTTTGTTGCGATTTCGGGATATCTGAATGTAAACTTCATGGCAATATATCTTTCTAGGTTAAGAAGAGAAGTATGATAGAGCGAGATGACAGTGAATAGTTTCGGTAGAGTGTATACAGCTCGCTCGGCGACACAAGACTTGGCCACCCCTATCGCCCACAACAGTCCGTACACAGCATGAGTTGGTTGTACGATCAATCCTGTGAATAAGTCTGTCAAAGCTAAAAGTCCCAGGATAATGTTTGAGTTGCTGCGGAGTGAGCGTTTCTTGGCAATTGCAATTATCACAAGGCTGTTTAGTAGAACCGTGAAAGGGCATGTTAAACCGTGGATGGCTGTAATGGTGAGCGATACTGCTTTGGCGACAACTGGGCGTTGGTTGTACCGCCACGATCCCTCAGGAACATCAGTGCAGAAAAATTGCGTATTCAGTGCTGGAGCAGTGGAATTATTCATATCGCTTCTTACTCTACTAGCAATCGTGAAGGGAATAGTTTCTTAACCAAATCATCCCTTCACATGCTTAACACTATGAGCCAATAGAATATACACAGCATAAGCTGCCTTTGATTTCCGGTTGTTCCACCTGCTTCACGTTTTAAAAGGTTTTATTTCTTTTTGCAATCTAGAACGAAATAAGTAATTGTTTATAATCCTCATGAAATTCATTCGATATTTTGTCCGGTTTGGTAGAACCACAGGGTAAGAAACCACAGGGCTTATGCGAGATGACCCTCCTTTTACAAACATTAAATTATTTCTAAAATACTATGATCTGGCAGCGTACACTACATTTAAAGAAGAGTTAAACATGGAAAACTAGCAGAATATATATAAAAAGCACATAAATACACACAAAATTGAACTAAAGAAGAAAACCATACTAACAGAAATCAGTAGTTTTAAAAAGATACGGAAAGATGAATTAAAGGGACACTTATACTGGCCATACATGCATATCGCAATTTCATTCAGTGTGGAGCTAGCTTCTTCACTAACCTTTTTTGAGGTTAACCTGTATCACATTTAAAATTTCGATCCCAGTACAATACCAAAGGAAAAAACTGTATATGATATATATGTAACATAAGTTTTGTAAATAGCTTTTCTTGACTTATTTTCAAATTATATATGTGAATAGTATGTTACTTAGTGAGAAAGGCTATTAAAATTATTAATGTTGAGAACATCCTTAGAGCACTTGTTATAACCGCCGTATAGGGCCCTCCATTAAAGGGTTTTGCAGGCTAACTGTGCGATTAAATATCAGAAATACCGGAAATATTTCGGCAAAAAATGTCTCTTCGTATCAGCTAAATCGGGAACAGTTGAAAAGGATACGAGAAAGTCAATTCAAAGGCAGACGAAGATGAAAAAAAAAAACGACAAAAAAAAAAAAACGACAAAAAGAAATATGAAAAAGCAACACTTGAATTATAGCAAAACAGAAGCTTCTCTTGTTTAGCAATTCAATTGCAATTCAATCTAAAGCTTGCATACGTAATTTATTATTGTAATTTATCTAGCTATTTATTCGGGTTTGTAAATCACATTGAATAACTCACTGATGATGACAGTTGAAACTGTCGAAACATGTCGATTAAAACTTTCGTAATTTTTATAAAATTCAATTGTGGTAGTAATATCCACATATAGGCCTGTCGAGCTCTGTAAATATACAGAAGTCACTTTGGTATACACACTTGCAAAAAAGCTCCCAAGCCTCTCATACGGAATGGTGTACCACTCCAAAAATATTGAATAACTACTAATACAGTTTCAGAAAAGGGCTGCATGCGGCGTGACGCCCGAGTGTCTGTTGTTTTCCGTTGCGCGTCATTGGAGATTCATTTACGAGCCAAGCAATTTCAAGTATGGGGTCACATTAACCCTTTAAATATCGCCGCTTGAAAAGGAGACTATGATGCACTGCATGATACACCAAATAGTTATGAGCCACTCAGCTTGTAGCCTGAATTTCAGCCGTCTTTTCTTCCTACACTCCAACGTTGCGGGAGAAAAAAAGACTGAACGCCGACTTCCAAAACGTGCCCAAGAGTTGCGTGATTCTCAAGATCTTGAGAATGGATGGTGATTGGTCAGTTTTCTTAATGAGCTATATTTATGCATAATTTCAGCGACAAGAGAACTGCACTCAAAGGCAGATACATGGCAGCCCACAGAACGGCTAAAATTTATCCAGAAAAATATATCTCAGCCCGGCGACAATATTATGTATATAGACCAAGCGATCTTAGGGAACCACATAACATGCGACGCAATATCATTTACTCGCGGATTTCACAGGCCGAAAACTCGTCGTTCAGTTCAGATCGGTATATAACGTGCATGTCGATACTTTCACCTCCAAACAACCTAAATGTTCACTCTAGATGTCCTAAAATTGTTATGCAACTGCCAGTCACTAACAAGCGAATCTGGAGCCTGTAATGCTATAGCGATTTCCTCGAAATCAGAGTCAGCGTGATGTATTTTGACAAGAAAACATTTTAGTCATGCTGTTGGGTTCGTGTCGATTATTTGCTATTTCTTTATCTTATATATAATACGTGATGTGGGCGGGGTCAAGGTCAAACTGTTAGCCCAGCAGCCTGGAAAAACGGCTGCACCACGGAACTTCTAAACCATGCAATTTTCTTGCATACTTGGGGAACTGTGTTATAGGATACATTTTAAAAAGAAAACGATAATGTGGACGGAATATCTCATTCAAGCGTTTTCGTAAGCGAGAAGATCGAGTTCGCAAAGGCGCCATTTTAAGTCTTCCACAGAAACAAAAAAATAAACAATTTCTCGCAGCCGAAAGCAACAAAAACGTCCAAACCTACGCGATTCTCTCACAAATAACATAGTAATGTTCAGGCAAAAGTCGTTTTTTCCAAAAAGTTTAGAGTGAACAATATATCCCATTCAAAGGTTTGGGCGCGTTGCACGAAGCCCCGGCGCGCCATTTATAAATAAACACTCAGTTCACCAACAACAGTCCTTTGATGAAGCCTATTTATTTCGAAATCTATACTAAAAACAGAGAAGTTCGAGCCGAAAAAACGAAGCTCTCAAACCCGACCGGAAGGAGGAAATGTATGAAATCTTCGAAATCTATACTAAAAACGGAGATGTTTGAGCCGAAAAAACGAAGTTCACAAACCCGAGCGGAAGGAAATCTCTCCAGTGTGCATGTTTTTGTTGGAAAAGGTTTTTACTTGAGCTAAGGTCTAATTCAACCGATTTTCCCAAGTTTAACTGATAAGCTTAGATTGTTTAAGCTAAGTTTTTAGCGGAGCTCCTGAGCGGAGCACCATACATAAGGAAAAGTGGTATCAGAATTCAGACGTATAACCATCAAGTCGCTTTTGAGTGGTTTCAGAGGCTTTTGTCCATTTTAATGACGTAAACAGTGACGTCATGTCACGTGACTTTGACAATAGACAGGTATGAATCTAAAGACAACTTTTGCCAAGTTTGGTCGTTATTGGAGCTTTCCTTATGGAGATATGATTTTTTCTTTTCATTCCTGAATAAAACGTATAGTGTAATTCCGTGTGTGTGTTTGTGTGTCCGCCCGGCACACAGGCATCCCAATTTCAGGCAGGAAAATAGGCAAGAACGCACACGCGCGCGGGCGCTTCTATTTTTGCCGCCTTCGTGTTTAGTTTTAACGGAGCTCCGGCCCGGCGCTAGCTGACCAACATTGGGTTCATTAAAGTTATGTTAGAAGCAAGGGGGGTGCACCACCTAGGTCACGCGGCATGACGTCATCGATGACGTCATCAAAAATAGAGAAATCAATATCTCAAGAAGGCAACATCGCTAGCAAACTTGGGTAAAGTTATCTTGGAGGTAAGGGGGGTGCACCACCAAGGTCAAGTGGGATGACGTCATCGATGACGTCATCAAAAATAGAGAAGTCAATATTTCAAGAAGGTAACATCGCTAGGTGACGAAACTTGGGTAAAGTTATCCTGGAGGCAATGAGGGTGCACCACCAAGGTCACGTGGCATGACGTCATCGATGACGTCATCAAAACTAGAAAAGTCAATATCTCAAGAAGGCAACATCGTTAGGTGACCAAACTTGGGTAAAGTCATCTTGGAGGTAAGGGGTGGTGCAACACCAAGATCACGCCACATGACGTAATCGATGACGTCATCAAAAATAGAGAAATCAATATCTCAAGAAGGCAACATCGCTAGGTGACCAAACTTGGGTAAAGTTATCTTGGAGGTAAGGGGGATGCACCACCAAGGTCAAGTGGGATGACGTCATCGATGACGTCATCAAAACTAGAGAAGTCAATATCTAAAGAAGGTAACATCGCTAGATGACCAAACTTTGGTAAAGTTATCTTAGAGGTAAGGGAGGTGCACCACCAAGGTCAAGTGGGATGACGTCATCGATGACGTCATCAAAACTAGAGAAGTCAATATTTCAAGAAGGTAACATCGCTAGGTGACCAAACTTGGGAAAAGTTATCTTGGAGGCAAGGGGGGTGCACCACCAAGGTCACCTGGCATGACGTCATCGATGACGTCATCAAAAATAGAGAAGTCAATATCTCAAGAAGGTAACATCGCTAGGTGACCAAACTTGGGTAAAGTTATCTTAGAGGTAAGGGAGGTGCACCACCAAGGTCAAGTGGGATGACGTCATCGATGACGTCATCAAAACTAGAGGAGTCAATATTTCAAGAAGATAACATCGCTAGGTGACCAAACTTGGGTAAAGTTATCTTGGAGGCAAGGGGGGTGCACCACCAAGGTCACGTGGCATGACGTCATCGATGACGTCATCAAAACTAGAGAAGTCAATATCTCAAGAAGGTAACATTGCTAGGTGACCAAACTTGGGTAAAGTTATTTGGAGGAAAGGGGGAGCACCACCAACGTCATGCGGTATGACGTCATCGATGACGTCATCAAAACTGGCAAATTCATTCTCGTGAAGGGAAAATTGCTAGGAGACCAAACTTGGATTAAGTTTTTTGGAGGCAAGGGATGCACCACCAAGATCACGTGGCATTACGTCGTCGATGACGTCATCAAAACTAGAAAAGTCGAGACCGCGATGAAAGTAATGCTGATATGTCAGTAATTATTCGAGCTCCGCTTTTAGGCATTGCCTAAATCTATATATTAAATCACACACACTTGAATTCGAATTGACCGAGTTGTACAAGTCTTTAAGAAAGTCCAACATGATGAGCAGTGCAAAGCAACTTTCCATTGAAAACAGCAAGAATCTAAAAAGTTTTAGTTTACCTTTCTAGACGAGGGACTTCTCTTGATATTATTTACGTCTAAAACCAATAGTTGTTGAAGTTCGAGTGGTACAGCTCAGCCTTTTTCTTTCTTGACCGAAAATACGACCATATCGATCGACACACGCGCGATCTTTTCGCGCCAAAGCCACAGTGAAACCAATGCCTCAACACCTTTGTTAGGAAATATTTAGGGGTTATTGTGTGGCATTTGCCTCATTTCCATTCACAAGGAACATTGTTTTCAAAGATCTAATTTAAAACGCCTTTCCTATCGTATCCTACGGTGCAAATATTTCACACCGGTATGCCACCTATCTATAAACTGATAACAAATACTTTAATACTTTAAAGTAAACAGGCGTAGTTACAAATTGTTTGAGCACATCTCTCTAAACGTTAGCGGTATAACTGTTCATTCCACAATGGCAGACAATCCGATAATTTTCATCATTCAAGGAAAATTTAATTCGTGAATTTTTCACGGGTACTTACTAGTAATAATTTAATTGTCATTCAAGTTTAAATAGCCAGTGCATTAGCTTTGTTATCGTACACTCCTTTGTAAAGTCATTTCTGTGTATTTTAGCTACATTCCTTTCTTATTTGCATTTTGGACGCACATTTACAATTCACAATCAATCAGTTCTTGAAGAAAGCAGATGCTTGTTTTGGAGCCGTCAAGGCAGTGTTTAATTTTGGGCCTTTTAGGCAGTCGTACATAATTTTTACAGTTGGTATTAGTCTATTTGTGTGTTTGGAGTCATACGTAACGTAAGTACAATCCATTTTATTTAGTTTAACGTCACTTTTGCCTTGTCAATTTTTGATTTATAACTTACTTTTCACTAGAAGTCTTGTTTGTTGCATTTCACTCCTATAGTTTGAACCACATACAGTACAGGACAGTAAATCAGCCAAGCAGTTCACCGTCAATTTAATTCAAGTCTACTCGTACTCGTCAAGTCATAGCTCAGTGTTAATAAATGTTTTTCGTACTATGTCATCCAACCCGGCAGCCTCCGTCAGATCAAAGCCATTTCTGTTCTACTGTACAACTCTTTGGTGCTTCAAAATTATGAATAATTATCTAAAAAAATCGGGATGTTGTTTTGGAGATCATTTTAAGAAAGTTTGGTCTCTGAGGAGTTGGACTTCAATACTGTCGAATCTTAGTTTTGTACTCATTCGTCGAAGTGAATTGCTAGTTCGCTATGAGTTCGAACCTGGAGAAATATTAATATTAAAATATTAACATTGCTGCGCAAAATATTATACCGGTCGAATCCGGTTATGAAAGATATTTTTCCAGAGAAAACGATCATTCCGGCATTTTGAAGGCCCAAGAATTTGAAAGAATTGCTTGCGCCTTCGCGCTTGAAGGTCAGCGCGCCTTCCAGTGATCTCATGCCACAGGAGTCCCGTTCAGGTTGTTTTAAGTGCCAAAAATCCCGATGCGACCTTTGTAAGAATTTTTAGTAGAATCTAATTCATTCTCCAGTCTTGCCACGGGCAAAACGTATTACGTAAGACAAGATTTGTCCTGCGATTCTAAGAATGTTGTTTATCTCGTTTCTTGCACGAAATGCAAGCTGCAATATGTCGGCTCTACAACTACGCCGTTCAAAACACATTTTCGTAATCATAAATCGCACATGAAAACGAAAAGAAAAACGTGCGAAGTTGCCATTCATGGCAACAAACCGGAGCATTCAATTTCTAACTTTTCATTCATGTGCATTGAACGGGTCACTGCACAGGCCGACGAAGCTAAGATAAATAGCATTCTTTTAACTAGAGAAGCCTATTGGAGCGCGCAGCTATTTACCTTGCAACCCATGGATTGAATAAAAGGCAGGAGTTTAGATAAAAAAAACAGGATTAAATACACCAATTAGCTTTTCATAGAAAATGTGTATCTGAACTTTTGTCTTTATAATTTTTTGGACAAAAAGGGCCTCCCTAATACGGCATCATGATGATGTAATTTTTAGCGCAGAGTCTTGTATATAGGTGGCCAGGTTAAAATATTGTTTGCCAGTTTAGCCGAACCATGTATTAGTTTTTAAATTTTTACAAATTTTGAGTTTAGCTGAAGAAGGCTGAATAGCCGAAACGTTCAATAAAGTTTTTTACAGTTATGCGTTGGAAGTTTTTGTCAAATTTTTTAATTCAAATCTACACACTATATTCATATATCCTTCGGTGCGTTGCAGAAAAAGGAAGAAAGAAAGAATGTTCAGGTAACGCCACGCGATCTGAAATGGTAAAGCACTACGAACAAGCCAAGGAGGTATGTTACTTTGCCGAACACTTCTCTTACCTTCATTTGCTGTAAGGCTAGATGCGCCAGACGTATCATGGGTACAAGTCGCCAACTCGTCCTATGTAAAATCATAGAACTGCTATTTGCTAAGTCAACAGAGAAAACCGGCCCTCAAAATGTACGGTCACGAAAAGGGCTCGAGTCCCACCCACCCTTTCCGAGTCATGTCGCAGCGGTTAGAAATGTTATCCAATTGGTTTACAACCGTAGACAATGCACAGTGGAAAAATAATGGAACCATAGAACGAGGAGACAATGACCTATTGTTATGCTAGCCAATAGTGTTGGACCATCTAAAGTAGCTGTTTTACTCATCGGGTTATCGCCACAACTCTGCTTAGAAACAGCCTAAAAAACTACAGTCCACAGCTTAGGCTAGTTTTAGACGTCGAACCTAATTCTGGTCGCTCTAATGTCAATTTCCCATTGTTTAGTTAGTTTTAGAGCTATTGCCTCGAGCTCATTTGCATTAGGAACGGCACTATCTGCTGTGCCAACGCCGCGCTACTGCCGCACTAAATTACAATGTTGAATCCCTCCAGCGCTCTTAAAAACAGGGCTGAAATCTTCTCCATTCGCCAGACAGGTTCTTTTAACCTCGTAAAATCACTTGTATCGAAATTACTTGTTTTTACTGGCTAATAAACCCAGTCAATTTAGCGCGACAGTATTAAGTTCGACGTTTAAAACGGGGCGAGATCAGTCATCTCACCATTTATAGAGTGCTCAGAGCATTATATAAATGCTTACATTTTTTTCGTCTACTATGTCTAGACCCAGTGACGAATGATCAATTAGAAAAAACCGATAAGCTTTTGCCAATGGGAAATATAGCAATATAGAACGTTTTCCGGTGAAATACGAGTGATTTCGATTTCGATCTGGCTTCCCCGCGAAATACTCGCGCGTCCCTTGTCACTCACCCTTTGCCGGCCCCCGCTTGTAAACACTGCCGATAGCAAAGCTCCGCTGCCATTGGCGAGCCTGCAGCATTGTGAACCTGCGCTACTACCTAAAAAACAAAATATTATACACTTAATGACTGCTCCGAGAGAAACAGCGAGTTTTGTTTTCCCGAGAATCTCCGAGGGAAAACTGCTCCGAGGGAAACAGCGAGTTTTGTTTTCCCGAGAATCTCGATGTTTCCCGAGACGGAAACTTCGCCTGAATTGCATAGATAAAAAAACATTGCAAAGATCGGAAAATTCGCAGTTAATCTAGGGTCATTTGTGTTTGATTGAAAAAAGAATGACTGGAATCGGCAAAAAAAATGCAAACGTTATAGCCTGGTAGTCCAGCTTGGAAAAGGATGATGAATTTCTTTGTATTAGTCTTGCAGAGATGCGAAAGGGAACTACTGGCGTTTCGAGTATTTTAGCTATGAATCTGGCTACTGGTAACAAAACGATCAAGGAATATCCTAGTAAAGGCTTGATGATAAATATTGTTATTTACCGGCTGGGAGGTCCGTATAGGGAAAAAACCGAGGCCGAGATCACGGCAATTTTCCCTATATGGACGCCGGTAAATAACTTATTTTTTTCCAACCCTAAAATTAGATTTTTTCGATGAAAACAAGCGCGCGCAAATGGTTACCGTGACCTATTGTAGGTCAGAGATAGGAAGATATTGCCCCCGCGCACGTGTTCTCTGAGAACCAATCAGATTGTGGAATTCGTTACCGTGCCCTCGAGGGAAAAAAAATAACATGAGTTAACAGGGACGGCGGAACAGTTTTCAAAGTGTGTGTGTGTGTGTGTGTGGGGGGGGGGGGGGGGGGGGGGGGGGGTGTTAGCTAGATTGTATGACAAGATGAAATGGGCGTCCACTTTATTAGGTACAACATTCAGTTAACGTTACGATTATTTGGCTCACTAATCAAACCTATTCTTCTATATGGAAGTGAAATCTGGGGAGTAGACTCAAAAGGAAAGGTGGAAAAAGACCCAATCGAAATTGCGCATTGTAAATTCATTAAATGGTTATTAGGCGTGAATAGATATTGTACCTCTAACGCATGTAGGGCTGAAGTGGGGCGTTTCCGATGAGAATGGACGCAAAGTGCAGAGCGATTACGTTTTGGCAAAAATTGATAAACGATCAGGAACAAATCAAATTATCGAGCAAAGTATTTTTCGACACCCTCATAAATGAAGAAAAGGAATTTTGGCACAAAAAGCTGAAGAGCATTTGGATCTCGCCGGCATGAGTGACGTTTGGTTGACAGGACAAATCACGAGTGAGAGCGTTAGACAAAGACTATGCGATATCGAACAACAAACATGGATAAGCTCCTTACAAAATGACGAAAGAAAAGACGCGCGACAAGGCAACAAGTTGAGAACGTTTCGGAAATTCAAGCTCTCACACAACTATGAAAGTTATCTCACGAACGTCACGAATGTCGAACATAGAATCGCCCTAACAAAATTGCGACTAAGCAACCACTCCTTAGTAATCGAAACGGGGCGATATGCAAAACCCTATCAAGCTCCAAAAGACAGAGTCTGTCAAATTTGCAACACAGGAGCCATAGAAGACGAAGAGCATTTTTTAGTAAAATGCATAGCTTTCAAGCCATACAGAATAAAATTGTTTGAATACCTCGAAAAGGAAGCAAAGGTCGCCCTCAATGGTTTACCCGCAGCGACTGTATTCCAAAAAAATATAAAAACTAAATCAAAACGGAACTATAGTACCCAAAAGCAAATCGCGAAATTTATATGGGAAAGTATGTCAGAAAGAAAAAAAACATATTAAAGGCTGAACAGTAATGGCATCACCTCGCCCCGCCGGACTAAACTTTATCTGTATTTTTGTTTTTAACTACATTTATTGGAACCTAATGCTTATGCATTTTGATATTCACGGTACCAATAAACCATGTCTATGACAAGATGGGGAGGCTGAATTTAGTTAAAATGAATGAAAACTTTACGAAATATATACCCACTCGCACCCCCCCCCCCTCCCCTCCCCCCCGGCTCCGCCGTACCTGGGTAAACTAATCGTCTGATAAGTTGGGGCTAGGTTCACAACTATAAATGCAGGTCAGCGAGGGGTGGAATATGCGGGGAGTCCCGGAGGCACAGGAAAAGAGGGGTCCAAAGGCAATCGATATATGATCGGTAAGCGCGACGCCTCGACTCGGTTTAACTTCGCCTGAATCGCATTCAGGAATCGCATTTGTACGTTGGCATTCTCTTACCCGGAGCTCCGGCTCGTCTTTCGCGGGGGAGGCTCTGGTGACAGTCACTGACGCATGCGCGAGATTGATTTGATAGAGCCGTTGAGAGAAAGATCTTTCTGCGCATGCACCAGCGTTCAAAACCAGCCAATCAGCAAATGTTCTCAAATGGATGTCACCAGAGCCTCCCCTGCGAGCAGACGAGCCGGGGAGCTCTGGGTACGAGAATGGCACGTTGGAGAAACGTGTTTAGCCCCTACCTGCCACGCATGCGCAGAATAGTGAGGGGTCGATAGCACAGAAGCTTGTAGCAAGTTCAGTCCAGTCTCTGACGGCTCTCCTGAGCGGAGGGAGATCTGGGCCTTGAGGAAATGTAGAGCAGTTGATAGTTTGGAATCACTACCATAAGCATCAATGCCTGTGAGATTTAATAGAAAAGTCACGTCAGCATACCCAGTAGCAGAGGCCTGTTTCTTCACCATGATCTCCAATCTAATATTACGATGATCATCAGTTGTGAAATGGCCTGAATATAACGATTAACATCATTTTTGGGACATGGTTCGGTTGGTGGGGGCCAGGGGCTGTTTTTTCGTTCAGAGTATTTTGAATCATGTTCATTTATACACATCGCTTCGCTCTATTAATAGTTTTTAATAGAACGAAGATGATTGGAATATAGTCGTGTTCCCAAAGTGATGATACTCGTAATTTTCAGGCAATTTCTCGTAATTTTAAGTTCGAGATCACGTTGGTTTTATGTATGCCCTGAACTGAATGAAACAAGGAAAAAGGACCTCTGCTCTTGGTCCAAAATGGCCCTGCTGAGCAGGTATTGTGGTATCTTTGTAACCGAAATGCTACGTGATTAAAGGAGTGCGGGCTCAAATAATATCAGCGGAAAACGACCTTAAATATGCGTACGCCTAGAGTGGGCTCAAGAAACGGTCAGCAAACCGGTACATACTTATAATAATAATATAATAATATAAAATTCTATAGCGCCATTTCCTGAAGCTCAATGGCGCTTTACAATTATCTGAGTAACTAAAACGAAGAGGTTAACGAAACAAATTTACAGTTCAAATATTAAAACGATCTAAAACATCATAAAAAAGAAGATATAATAATGACAGAAATAACTTTAAAATGACTAAAATAAAATAAAAATATCTAATAAAAATGATTAATAAAAACTAAAAACTAATCATATACCTGTTTAAAAAGGTGTGTTTTAGGTTATTCTTAAAAACAGGCAATGTGCTGCTCTGGCGAATACTGTCTGGAAGATCGTTCCAGAGTTTAGGTGCAGCACATGAGAACGCCCTGTGTCCATAAGTGATAAGCTTTGATCGAGGTTGCTTCAACAAATTTTTGGAAGCAGACCTCAAGCTCCTGGTGGGTATATATGGCTGTAGCATATTGGTGATATAACTGGGTGCTAAGCATTCAGCGCCTTGTAAGTTAATAGGAGGAGTTTGAAATTAATGCGCTGGGACACAGGAAGCCAGTGAAGCTGCTTCAACACAGGTGTAATGTGGTCGTACTTTTTAGTACGAGTGAGTAGACGCGCCGCAGAATTTTGGACATTTTGAAGTCGATCAATTTGGAATTTTGGTAGTCCATATAGCAATGAGTTGCAGTTGTCCAATTTGAAGTTATGAATGCATGTATTAAAGTTTCTGTGTCAGATAGAGATAGACAGTCACGAATTCTGTTTATGTTCCTGAGATGGAAAAAACATGCCTTGCAGATATTAGTTACTTGTGTTTCCAATTGGTACTTGTGTTTCATGCAAACCGTCCACGGTTGTGGACGGCAGTAAAACAAAATAACTATTGACCAAGAGCAGATGTCTCTTTTTCTCCTGCTCGTCACCCAGCGAATACAACGAAAGAAAGAAAAAAGTCCTTGCTAGCAGGAAAGCTTGGGTTGTATTTGCAATCCTTGTGATAAAAACACAAGGCCGTGACAAAAAGCGCCAACGTTTTGACAAATAAACTCTGGCAAAATGAGTACACCTCTCATTCATAATTCAGTTTTGCTAGTAAACGGCGAAAGAAATATTTATGTAGTCAAAAACTTGTTGTTTCAAAAATCATACATCAGAATACACAGTTTCAGAAAATTCCGTATAAATTGGTTAAATATTAGCGAAATTATAGGACCACAAAAATACAGAGTTTTGTATGGGATTTTCACTAGAAGCCATTCTAGCCTCGTTTTGGTGTATTTTGAGAACTTCAGACGCTTATATCTCGCCCAAAAATTGCTGTTTAAAACTCAACTTCACAAATGCTTTGAAAGTCATCAGGCGCTATAACTTCTAGTAATTTTCTAGTAACTTTCTAATGAAAGTTTAAATGCCTCATGCAAATGAGCGGCGGCCATTATGAAAGAGGTGTATGGGCTAGTCTAGAAGGGGCTCCAAGGGTTCCACTGAACGCCCTTGACGTTTCCTTGACGTTTCTATAGATTCTCTCACATTCAAAGATTTTACCCAAAATATACTAGCAAAGATTACAGCGTTTTAAATTTCGTGAATGTAAACAATGACGTCACCAAGAATCAGCATGCAGTCCTAGAGGAATAGAACACAAAAGCACCAGGCATGCTGATTTAAGTAAAATATCTCCTCTGACAGTTCAACCAATATAGCCGCCACTCAATTGCATTTCCGGACTGACCAGTGGACGTCATAGCACGCTAAAAGTTCGATACATCTGACTGATTTCGGTCCGATAACAATGACGGTTAGACAACATGAAAAAACACCAAGCCGCCAATTTGAGAATGGCAGGCAGTCCCGGCGCCTCAGTAAATCGCCGCAAGTTCATTACCATAGGTAGTTTACATAGATACCTTTAGTGTCACGATCTTAGGGTTAATTAAGTAGCGGAAATGCAGTCTAATTAACACAGGGTTCGTGCTGGATTTCCAAAACATTTTCCAAGGAGTTTTCAAGTAGTATTTAAGGACAAAAACGACAAAGTTCAAGGAGTACCGAGTAATTTTCGATCACCTTTTTTCTCAATAACAATAGCCCAATTCAACTAGAATCTTCGTATTGTTTTCAGATGCAGAATCAAAACGCTTGCGATCCATGATTATACGGAAACAACTTTTGCGATCATTTGGCTCCCTCAGGAAATGGTCAAAAGTATTATAAGAATATGATGGTGAGCACGTAGCGGGGGCCCTCCCCAGAAAAGTCCCTCTCCTGAAGCCATCGGGTCTCAAGAAAATGATAAAAAATGTTAGAAGTAAAGCGAAAAAAAAGAATCCCTTTTTTCAAGCCATTTATGGCCTCTCAGGAAATGGTCAAAATGCTATAATGGAAGAGGGTGAGCGCTAAACAAATCTGGGTCCTTCTTCTAATCAGCAAAAATATTATAAGAAAAGATTGCGAGCGCGTAGCGTGAGACGAAAAAAAAAAACATTCAGAAAAGAAGTTCTCTCAGAGTGGTCAGTTAGATTGTCAGCGTAAATAACTCATTTACTGACATCAAACTAAGCAATTTAAAAAAATCCTATAACATTCAAGGAGTTTTTGTGGTTTTCAAGGATTTTCGTCCAATTTCCAGGAGTTTCAAGTGCCCTGTTAACAAGAAATAACCAAAACAAGCCTGTAGGTTTGTTAAGTAAACCCGTGAGTGGTGTCTTCCGAAACGCGCTCACGTGGCGCCGCAATGCGGGTTACATAACTGAATAGACCTCTACCTTGGGAGTAATATTTTCCCATTTCAGATCACGTGTCATTCCCATGAGTATTCTTTCTTTGTTTTTTCTGCTACGCACCGAAGGATATATGAATATGGAAGCAAACAAAACAAAGAAAGATTATTCAAATGAATGCCACGTGATCTGAAATGGGCAAACGTTACGCCCAAGGTAAAGAGGTCTATAGCGCCAAAGACACCCCTCGCGGGTTTACATAGATCTTTAAAGGCCCATCACCAACCGGGAGCCTTTGCGCCCCGTTTTCTTTTGTTTTCAAATTGATCCATTGTTTTTCGGGTACTCTGATTGGCTAAGAGTCCGCAAAGGCTCTTGGTTGGTGATGGGCCTTTAAGAGCCCGCTTCAGCCACTCCTTTGTTATTGCTTTCGTTCGATATTAGAAGACGAATTACGTGTAGAAATCTCTAAATCAACATCTAAAAACAAAGTTTCAGATTTAATTTATCAAATTCAATCGAGAACATTGCTCTATATGTTCTTAATCAGCCGATGGAAATGAATGCTTTCTCCGACTTGGTATGCTATATGGCATTCAGCGATGAAGTAGATACCTTCATTTTGACAGCGGTATCTACTTCATCGCTGAATGCCATATAGTCGTCTTCTAATAGAACGAGGCATAATCAAACAAAAGGACCATCATATTCAAATAAGGCGGCTATTGTGACCCCAACTACCTCTTAACGAGATGTTTTCTCAAAATCAATTCCAGAAATACAAAGAACCAAGTAATATAAGTCAGAAACTCAAGTTTCAGCTTAAAATCTCTAACATGTAGCAAATTGTAGCCGAGTTTAATTTTCAAGCTTTTATTCAGAATGTATGGGATTTGGGTCACCTGACCAAGTTAGTGCAAATGGCCTATTGCCTGCAGGCAAGTACAAATTTTGTTTTTTGCGAATTGACCTTTTTGGATTTCCTATTAAGCTGGACAAGCTCATGTAAAGTAGCCCACTGGCGGCCTTATATTCTAATAATTGCTGTAGCAACCGCGACATAGCTTCTTTAATTGGTACCTTTGTAATACCAACTAACCTACCTCCTGGCAATGTCGCAAAGCATCTTGGGTGAGCCCGCAATTCATCATGCAATATCCCGTATGTTGAAGGGACCACAGGTAGACCGCCTCAGTAAGACTTCTATCCGCGTGGCTAAGAGCGGGGAGTCGTTTGCGGCAATCTTCCTCAAGGGTGACTTTCTCTTCTCTCGCTAAGGATACGGATAAAGGAGTAATACATAACATACATTTGGCATTGGAAAAGCGGGCTGGAAAAGCAAAAAAAAAGTTTTTACAACTTGCAACAAATGTTTTTGTTGCGTGACAAGTTTTCGCGCGAGATAAAAAAACGAGCAACATCGATCATCAATTTGCAACGCAACAATGCTGTGCGACAAGTTGAGGGATTTTGTGCTTCGTATTTTCCCGGCTTTGCACTCGTGCCACAACTTTTCATCGAACAAAAGCATTTGTTTCAAGTTGTACAACCTTGTTGCGCGCGGGTCTACTTCGAGCCAGTTCTGGCTTTATTGCTCGTTTTTCATCGAACACACAACTTCTCGCACAACTTTTTGCCTACAATTCAAATTGAAGAGTCTTGGGCTCGCATGTGTTATCATCAAAATAGTTGTGCATTTAATGAAAAACGAACAACAAATAGAAGACTTGGAACTCAACAATGTTGCGCGACAAGTTCAGGGATTTGTGCTTTACCTCTCGACGCAACATATCGTGACAACTTCAAGGCTAATTGGTTCAAACTCTGCTCTCTGCCAATCATCTCCATAGAAAACACCATGAGCAGATGCCGCGGCTGCCAGCACCGCCCAGCTAGTCACGTGACCCGGATGGGATCGAACGGCCTTCTGGGAAGCGCGTAATGCGGCAGTTGTACGGGACTTCACATCGACGAGGGAATCTTTGCTAGCTGAGGTTGGAAGGGAACCTGAGCCCACAAGACATGCGGGATGCAGGACGGCGTTCGTCTGTGGACAAAACCATTAGAACTGGCTTTCATTTCTAGCCAAAATGATCCTAGGATCCTTCGAAAGCGTCTAGAGCTAACAAAAGTTGAGCATGATGGTGAGATTTGTCGTGGCGAGGTTTCATATGTTATCTCTGTTATCCTGGAAATTGGGGAATTCTCATATGAAAATCGGGAGTGCTCGACCACTCTTTTAGGGGCCCAAATTGTCACTAGCGCTATGCGACTGCTATCACTTAGAGATGACGGCCTATCATTCATAAAACCAAATGTTATAACAGAATATGTTGGCGTGACAGCTAATTCTCGCGGGATTCAAAATCTGCAATCTAGATTTTTGGGCCGACATTGTTTAAACTGTGTTCTAATATATTTTTAAGAACAGTTGCCTCTACGTTAATTGCTCAGGGTGCTTAATGAAGATGGGATCGGTGAATTCCTCGACCTTGACGTTTTTTGCAGATTTCACTTACTTCTGAGTGGGGAACATGTCTTTACATTCTGCTACAAGGAGAATAATTTAGCATGTGAGACTCACGTTTCCTTCACTGGGCTGAAGCTTTACTGTAACCTCACCGCATCTAGCTGCCACCTGAAATAAAATGTTTGATGGTCAGCTTTGGAGGCGGGGGTGTCACTACGTTAGCCAAAACTTTGGATTTTGGTCACCTCAAAAACAGTTAAATGCATGTATAGGGAATACCCAAATGGCTATGTTGAATTACCTTTTATGTCAGATGGATACAATTTCGGGGTGTCTGCGTCTGTCATGAGGCGGATTGAATTGGATTTTTTTTACTTTCTTGAGTCGTTGACAAGAGGTGGAAGGGGGGGGGGGGGGGAGGGGAAAGGAAGGGCGTTTCATACACAAAATATTTTTGGTCGCCGTATAATAAATAACTCATTAGGTGATTTTTCGCGTAATATTGGCGGTCATTTTACTCATTGCTCCGCAAACTCGTCAGATATCCGCCCGTATTACATGAATATTTAATATATATACCACACTTTTATCCGTAAATATCCTTCGCGTTAGCAGCGTCTGCGCCCGCTTTAAAGCGAGTTATAGATCCGTGTGATATAATACAGTTGTTAATGTCAAAGGGAAGTAGAAATCGATCAATACGTTACTATAGGTATTTGCACTTAGAGGTCACGTGACCCAGTCACTCGTCAAATTACCAGCTTCACCAAAATGATGCTAAGAAATATTTTTTTACTTTTTTTTTAGCATGGTGATTTTATTAAGGTGAATTTCTGCACTCTACGATGCATACGCGAAAAGAGAGAGCAAAAAAAATAAATGCTTATGTTACTCGGATTTGTATGACTGGATGGCAAGGCTAGAATCCAGCCATACAAACCCTATTAAAAAGCAAGACTAATTTTTGATCCCGTTCTTTGAGTTTGTATTGTAGCTTGCAGACATTTGGGCTTATTAATAAAATCAATATGCTCTTTTCATTTCTGAGCATCATTTGGGTAAAGCTGCTCAATTTAAGGGTGACTGGGTCACGTGACCTTTAGTGCAAAAGGCCTACTGCGCTTCACTTGCACTTCACAAAACGAGTCAAGGAAGGCGTACCTGTAGGTCATCAGGACACACTTGGGTGATAAAGGCCGACAACTGAGTCCATAACACGGCACGATCAGGATGTCTGCACAAGAAAAAAAAGCACACATATATTTTGTATTTCCTATGAAACCATATATAATACAGTACAGTATCGGTAGTGCGCCAGGTGAATAATTATTGGCTAGATGTTATGCATCCGCAAGAAGCACATCATTTGTTCCGTAATCTGAAACTATACGAAGGCCGCCAAACACGGGCCGATCCCGACGGGGTCTTTTGTCGTAAGGGACGGACCATTAACGGAAATTTTTTCCTTGCAAACAATTTATTTTTAAGAGGATGTAGCTGCGAACATTTTTTTTAGGGTAGCGGTCTTTCTGCAAACAATTTATTTTTTAGATAATTTAATATTTTTTACTTTATTGAAACGCGCTTCAAAAACGTTTATTTAGAAAGCCTGCACAAAGCAATCAAAAAATTGCCTGCTTGAATCGAGACAGTTTTAAGATTATAAATATCGCCAGCCCAAAATCCATTTTGCGCCGGCAGCATGGGCGCGAGGCCTATGCTCAGGGGAAAAAGATAGGCAATCGGCAAGGAACCACGTTCATGGTTCTTGGTCATGATGACGAAACTACTCATTAATAGACCTCCTCCATTTGAGATCACGTGGCATTCCCGTCTGTATCCTTTGATTTTCTGCTACGCACCGAGGGATCAATGAATAAGGAAGCAACCCAAACAAAGAAATATTATTCAAATGAATGCAACGTGATTTCAAATGAGAAATTGTGAAATGTAGGTATTGACTATCTCCAGTCAGTGTTTCCTTTTTGATGTTGTTAAGAAAATGAAGTTTCGGCCTTGGGGGCTTGGGGCCTTCGGGGGTCTGGGAGAAATTTTGAAAGTTAGTGTCCCAAAATGGCTGAAGATGTCACAGTTGAAAACCTCTCTACAAACAGAAAAATAATGGTCCGTCCCTAAGATTATCGCGCACCGCCACACACGACACAATTTTCGGGGACGAATAGTATTGTCGTCAGCTCGTCGCAGGTCACCGCACACGAGCCGGTCAGTCAACAACAACAGCAACAACCTTTATTTGTACATTTCTATGTTTACATTTTTTGATAAAGAAAAAAAGGATATGTTAAGGGGAGGCAGGCAGTTTATAGGTGCAAAATATGACTTAAATATTTTGTACAGGCAACCCAAAGGAGCACTACACTAATCGAGCTAGGGTGCGTTTAAGATAGGAAAAATGGCATTGTATTGAGAGAAAAGGAAAAAAATGATGGTATTACAGAGATTGTCTGTTGAAGAAGGAAAAAAAAAACACATGAAAGATATCACGACGAGTATGCGAACAAAGCAAAATAAAACAAGTACAAGAAAATACGAAAAGAGATAGATAGGATGCAGAGATGGTACATAACTAATGCGCTAGAAA
Organism: Scolanthus callimorphus; assembly: GCA_033964015.1. NCBI lineage: Eukaryota > Metazoa > Cnidaria > Anthozoa > Actiniaria > Edwardsiidae > Scolanthus > Scolanthus callimorphus. The sequence goes on from CM066924.1 coordinate 4,895,389, forward strand.
GTATATTAGTAGAAAGTTGCTTCAGTCAGGATTTGTTTGTCTTGCGACGCATTTTTGAGATTTTGGATCTGCGGACTTACCGATGAATGGCTTTCACGATATATCGCAGACCAAGTCGTTGAGACTTACCGATGAATGGCTTTCACGAGATGTCGCAGACCAAGTCGTGGAGACTTACCGATGAATGGCTTTCACGATATGTCGCAGACCAAGTCAAGAAGACTTACCGATGAATGGCTTTCACGAGATGTTGCAGACCAAGTCGTTGAGACTTACCGATGAATGGCTTTCACGATATGTCGCAGACCAAGTCCTGGAGACTTACCGATGAATGGCTTTCACGATATGTCGCAGACCAAGTCGAGGAGACTTACCGATGAATGGCTTTCACGATATGTCGCAGACCAAGTCGTTGAGACTTACCGATGAATGGCTTTCACGAGATGTTGCAGACCAAGTCGTTGAGACTTACCGATGAATGGCTTTCACGATATTTCGCAGACCAAGTCGTGGAGACTTATCGATGAATGGCTTTCACGATATGTCGCAGACCAAGTCGCTGAGACTTACCGATGAATGGCTTTCACGATATGTCGCAGACCAAGTCCTGGAGACTTACCGATGAATGGCTTTCACGATATGTCGCAGACCAAGTCGAGGAGACTTACCGATGAATGGCTTCACGAGATGTTGCAGACCAAGTCACTGAGACTTACCAATGAATGGCTTTCACAATATGTCGCAGACCAAGTCGCTGAGACTTACCGATGAATGGCTTTCACGATATGTCGCAGACCAAGCGTTGAGACTTACCGATGAATGGCTTTCACGATATGTCGCAGACCAAGTCGCTGAGACTTACCGATGAATGGCTTTCACGATATGTCGCAGACCAAGTCGCTGAGACTTACCGATGAATGGCTTTCACGATATGTCGCAGACCAAGTCCTGGAGACTTACGATGAATGGCTTTCACGATATGTCGCAGACCAAGTCGTTGAGACTTACCGAAGAATGGCTTTCACGATATGTCGCAGACCAAGTCCTGGAGACTTACCGATGAATGGCTTTCACGATATGTCGCAGACCAAGTCGAGGAGACTTACCGATGAATGGCTTTCACGATATGTCGCAGACCAAGTCGTTGAGACTTACGATGAATGGCTTTCACGAGATGTTGCAGACCAAGTCGTTGAGACTTACCGATGAATGGCTTTCACGATATGTCGCAGACCAAGTCGTGGAGACTTATCGATGAATGGCTTTCACAAGATGTCTAAGACCAAGTCGAGGAGACTTACCGATGAATGGCTTCACGAGATGTTGCAGACCAAGTCGCTGAGACTTACCAATGAATGGCTTTCACAATATGTCGCAGACCAAGTCGCTGAGACTTACCGATGAATGGCTTTCACAATATGTCGCAGACCAAGTCGCTGAGACTTACCGATGAATGGCTTTCACGATATGTTGCAGACCAAGTCGCTGAGACTTACCGATGAATGGCTTTCACGATATGTCGCAGACCAAGTCGCTGAGACTTACCGATGAATGGCTTTCACGATATGTCGCAGACCAAGTCGTTGAGACTTACCGATGAATGGCTTTCACGATATGTCGCAGACCAAGTCGCTGAGACTTACCGATGAATGGCTTTCACGATATGTCGCAGACCAAGTCGCTGAGACTTACCGATGAATGGCTTTCACGATATGTCGCAGACCAAGTCCTGGAGACTTACCGATGAATGGCTTTCACGATATGTCGCAGACCAAGTCGTTGAGACTTACCGAAGAATGGCTTTCACGATATGTTGCAGATCAAGTCCTGGAGACTTACCGATGAATGGCTTTCACGATATGTCGCAGACCAAGTCCTGGAGACTTACCGATGAATGGCTTTCACGATATGTTGCAGACCAAGTCCTGGAGACTTACCGATGAATGGCTTTCTCGAGATGTCGCAGACCAAGTCGCTGAGACTTACCGATGAATGGCTTTCACGAGATGTCGAAGACCAAGTCGAGGAGAACACCGATGAATGGCTTTCATGAGATGTCGCAGACCAAGTTGTGGTGACTTACCGATGAGTGGCTTTCACGAGATGTCGCACCCCAAGTCGTTGAGACTTACCGATGAATGGCTTTCACGAAATGTCGAAGACCAAGTCGAGGAGACCTACCGATGAATGGCTTTCACGAGATGCCGCAGAGCGAATCTCGGTGACTTACCGATGAATGGCTTTCACGATATGTCGCAGACCAAGTCGTGGATTACCCTAATGATGAAATGCAAATCAGAAATCAATTCGTGGATTTACACGAGTTAGAAAAACATTTGTTGGAGTGACCTTAAAAATTGGAAAACATGAAAGCAAAATGACTCAAACCTGGATGGCGTAAAATCTTGAGAACAGATAGCAAATCTCAGCAGAAAGATCTTTCTTGCCTACAATACGAATAAAACAAAAACAAATCGGTTACAGTTTCGCGTATTGAGACAGCCACATAATATGTTCTTTTCCGTTTTAGCAAATGAAAAAAAGAAGAAGGAATAAATGGACTTCATACAGTGAGGGGAATCAAGGCAGTCGAATAAACACCACCGTTAGGGTCCGTTTACCGTTAAGGACAATTTTCGCTGCAATTTCTGTCGCGCGAGTCGCGGTAATTGTTTCGCACATTTGCGGTGCAACTCGGTGCGATTTGCGGTCCGAAACTCTTTGCAGCTTGATGCGATTTGAAGAAAAGAGACCACAGAAATGTGCATCTTGTTTATACAAGGGAGTTGGAATAGACCTTTTAGTGCTGGTGTTCATTTTTAACAAAAATCGATTTGAAATTTCGGCGGCCATTTTGGAAAAAGGTCTATTGCAACTCGCGCGAGAAAAATCGCCGCGACAAATGCAACAAAAATCGCAAGTGCAAACCTCCCTTTAGTCAGGGACAGGTTTTATGAGTTAACAGGATGCATTAGATGGTGTAAATTGCTGTATTTGGGTGACAATCACGAGGGCTGTTGTACAGTGTTGCACCAGGAAATATCCCCTACTCTTACGATGAGTGCAACAGGTTCTTTAGCGTCCACCTTGAATAAGGTTAGAAGGGAAGGTAGACTGGACCTCCGTTTATTTTCCATCCGAGAGATTAGACCCTACACGTAATGTAATGAGCATATTTTTATTATGAGGCATAAATAATAGGCCTCAAATGGATGACATTGTAAAACATCCTGAAGAAGTCCGCGATAGTTCGGACGAAACGCGTCGGTGAAAAAACAAGTGCTACATTCAAGTCTTCAGAAGTGCTGCTCACTAGTCCATATATTAAAAAAAAAAAAAAACTAAAGTAGTGAAGTACCGAAGTACCGAAGTACCGAAGTACCGAAGTACCGAAGTACCGAAGTACCGAAGTTTGAAGAAGTCCTCCTTCCCGGCATGTAAAAATGACAAATTAGGCAAAATAAAAAGGATATAATAAGAAAGCTGCATCCGACAACTGCTATCTTGGTTGTGCAGGCCACAAATAAACACCAAAACCTTTTAATTAATAAAAACAATGTGTCGCTGAAGTATGAAGTACTAAAGTAATGAAGTGGCCCTTCTCGGATTTTGTAGGAAATGTATCTTTCTGGCATTGTATCTAAAAAAACACAGTCGTAGCAGTTTCATTTTATGCCATAGAAAATGAATTTTGGTTTGCAGGGCTTATTTTAAGCGATGGTTATTACAAGTTCAATATAGCCACAGATGGTTAGTCACAATGGATCAGCTTTGCCACTTACAGTTTATTAGCATTTCAAATCGCACACAACAAATAAAACATATGGCATAAAACAAATCTGCCTCAACCCTGAAATTTAGTATGATCAAATGTTACAGGAAAGATAAAACGACCAGAAGAGAGCAAAGTTGTTTGTGTCTAGAATGGAACGGGAGTCTTCGAATAATATCTCCACAAGTAACTTAACTTTCACAAACGATTTTGACAATGAACGGAATGGATATAGCCAGGATTTTCATAAGTGTTATCACGATTCTTGGCAATAGTTTGGTCATCTACGTAGTCCTCTCAACAAAGACCATCCGAGAACAACACTCGCCTAACTGGTTTATCCTGTCCTTAGGCGTGGCTGATCTGATGGTCGGATTCTTCTTCACGACCTACTATTCAGTGATCTGCAAACTCGTTACTTGTAATGCCCTTTCACACATCATCGCATGGGAGATCAGAATCTTCCTATTTGCTTTATCTGCGTATAACTTGTGTATCCTGACTCTAGATAGGTACATCATGTGTGTCCATCCATTCGCTCATCAAAGACTTATAACTCCAGCACGGTCTCTTGGCTTGGTTGCCTTTGCTTGGTTCGCTTCTGTGGTCGTTATCATTGGGAGAATTATGTATAGAGTTTCGGAGCCTTGCCCGATGTGTCATCTTGTGTATACACTCCTAGGTAACACGCTCCCAAGCTTATTTATGATATACGCGTACGCAAGAATTCTCATCGTTGTTCGTAGACATAGAATCCAAATCGAAAGAATCGAGATGCAAGTAGCGGCCAATACAGTCGAACCGCAACTAAATGCAAGAGCACCTGCGAACCGACGACCAAGAGGATGGGTTTCTGTCGGCCTTTTAGTCCTTTTTTTCCTTGTGTTAAACTCTCTTGTGCAATGTGCTGTACTTTGCAGTTATTTACAGCCGAAGCGATGCAATCTTTCCCTTACGTTTTATCGCGGGGCACATATTATGCTCTTCCTCAACTCAGCTGTGAATTTCTTTGTTTATGCTTTGACTAAGAAAGACTTTCGTACTGCAATGAAGAGAATCATTCACTGTACTCACTCATGACTCAGACATTCTCCTGAAGAGTGCTAAGCGATTTAAGCGCTGAGCAATTTAAAAGAATTCTGTCAATGTACAGAGGGAATAGGTGAACATTAATATTGGGGAGTGTATGTATGGACAAAAGAGGTACACCTATCCCAAGTGTTTTTTTTTTTGTTCTCTGTCCGAGGAAAGGAATTTTCACACATTTTAAGACATTTGTTAAACCAATTGTAAGCACTTTTTTACACTGCTTGTAGAAAAGGTAGAAAGAGAAGATAAAAATAAAAAAGATGTCACGATCAAAATTTGCAAACATTAAATGGTTCGTTCGAGGGTTCGTTCGAGAACCCGTATCTGAAACATTGGACATTATTTTTCATCAGGATTTTCAAACACCTCGAAGTAGGTTAAAAACTCGGCTTCGCCTCGATTTATCAACCCACTACTCGGTGTTTGGAAATCCCGATGAAAGACGCTGTCTCGTGTCTGATATTTTACTTACAAACTATAAACTACTAAATGCGTACATTGTAACGAATGGATACATCAATTGATGAACCCTTTTTGCGAGCTCCTTTTGCGACGGAGTTCCAAACCAAACTCTGAAAAATAAGCATCGGTCTTCCAAAAAATTTAATTAAAGTAACCAGATGTTTAAGTATAATTTCCGGTTTTCGCTGAAGATTATTTGATGAAATACTTCTATCCGAATAACAGATGGTATTTTATTGTACTTAGTCGATACTTAGAAATTACTCGAATATCGTTCCTTTGTTCAGGGGGGGGGGGGGGGACGAATTTTCGTGGCCGAGAGAAACTCCTCTTGAGTTCGCCCAAGAGATATCATCGACGGGGTTAACCTATTTAACGATCTACAATATCTCTCACGGACAGGGTACTTGTAATTTTATCTTAAGAAACGTTTAGCATCCTCAATAAATTATTAAACATGAAAAGCAAAATCTAACGATAGCAAATGCGAAGCAAACAAAAAAAAACTGATACTTGAGCATCGGACAAATGCAAAAATCTGTTAAACTGATGTCTTTGACTTTGGTCAGCGAACATGGGGCACGTAAGAAAAGAATATGGATGACAGAAAGAAATACTTATGGCTCGAAAAATAATAATAACGAAGGTATCATTTTCTTTGTGATAATTTAAAGCTGCGTTGGTTGGGCACACGACAACCGCCATCCATAATGAAGTATTTTCCATTCTCAATCCAAAATGAATATATTGTAATTTTTCCATAATTGTTTGTATCCCGCGTATAAGCACAAGTGCAGGCTTATGTTAACAAAAACTTTTCTAGAAAAATCCTGCTTAAAGGGAGCCTCTCGTGAGACGCGCATGCTCCAGGAGCGATCACTGAATTATCAGCAAAACTAATAAGACCGTCCTATCAGATAACTATTTAAGAATATGTAAAGCTAAGAATCATGGTAGGATGGATTGAGAAGTAGCGAGATTATGTACGATTTGTTTTCGAGGTTTTTAGCCTTCGCTGGCCATCGTTACGGGACTTTACTTTGATTGAGAGATGCGAGGAACAGCTGCGCAGTTGCGTGACAGGCGCACTTTAACCTAGGCGTCTTCTGTGCAACCTTTTACTCCTGGGGGGGAACTCCCTATATTCGAATGCTAGGGGTGACCGTCGTATTTTTTAGGGGTTGAAATCGGCGATCTGGTATTTTTTAGGGGTTCGAAAAAAAAAAAACGGTATAGTAAGAAAAATAGGTATTTTTTAGGGGGTTCTCACGCAAATAAGGTAGTGTTTTTGAAAGTCGAGAGGATACATTTGATGTATATTAAATAAACGGCCAGAATAAAATTTAATCTGTCAAAATTGTTGGTATTTTTTAGGGTATTTTCAGACTGAGGGGTATTTTTTAGGGTGGAAATTTTTCCGACCAGGTATTTTTTAGGGTCAAAAGTCGAGTTTCCCGACGGTCACCCCTAGCATTTTAACCTTAGAGTCCCCCCCCCCCCCCCCGGGCTTTTACTGTTATATCACGGACGTCTGTTTCAATTCACGGCTCAAATACGAAAACAGCAGGTTTAATTAAAGTTGCGAAGTCCACACCCTCTACTTATTGATATATATATGCTGACTAGCTGATAACTGTGAAAAATTTCCTCAACTCAAATTTCGAATTAGAATTATCCCTGCACATGCCTATAAGTAATCTGTAACAGAACCATTTAGGTCTGGATGTCTATGGTGCTGTGGGAACCGAGTTCTTTTTAGTTCTTATGGGAGACTTCAACATGGCGGCTTTGTTCCTCGCCTAGAAATCGCTTGAATTAGAACTTTTCCAGCAAAAGCCTGTGAACTTCGTTTTGCAGCACAGCCTCAGGGTTCAGAGGAGTTAGTGAGGACAGGGTTTGGCTTAGCGTATCAATATATCAGTTTGAATCGATCGCTTGTGGCGGGAATTTTGGCGCGGACTAAGTGTCGTTTAGTACTTTTCCCTTGCGAAATGAAACAAACCATTCATCTTGAAAGATTTCAGTAAGCCTGGTTGCCTGTCATTTTCATAATTCTGCAAACTATACGTCAACTAAGTAACAGCGATTTGGCTTCCGTCAATCAAACGAGCGAACAGTTCTGGTTGATTTTACGCAGGCTTTGAGAAGTTTTCTGAACTAATAACGACTACCCAAACATGATAAATCCAATATTTTCACCATAGAGCGGATTTCACATGACTGTCAAGACTTGTTATGTAATTGCGATTGCTTTGCGTTCTCATTGGCTACTCGTTTTTCTCAGCCAATCAAATTCTGTAGTAAATACAATTGTGTAATTACTTAGTAATTGGTTCGGCTTGCAATTGGCTGAGAAAAAAGCCATTTAGGAGCAAGTCGAGATTTCTCTCGATTCTGATTGGCTAGTGATTGCTCAATTGCACTTGTTTTCACGAGATGTGAAAACCGCTCTAAAATGCAAACAAAACTTAGAAAAAGTCCATATGCCTGTCTTTAAAGGTTTGACAGACGAAATCCGAAACGCAGTTTTCCTTGATAGTAAGCCATGTCGACTGGAAAAATGTCTCTTTACAATTGTTGTTTTCGTTCAATGATCTAATAAGGCGATGAAGTCTTACTTGTTCATTGCACAAAGGTGGTCAGCGTTTGTCAACCATTTGAGGAAATGAATGAGATTCATGCCATTCATTCAGCCGAGTGAAATCCACAAATATGCACTCGAGGATATGTTGTAGATCCCACTTTTCCCCTGTTTTACACGGCGCACTCTGTTCTGCGCACGGACTCGCGATCAATTTCGTTCGACATGACGTGACCGACTGCGCGCACGCAAAGTGAATGTTCCAATTTGAGAGAGAAATACTAAGAAAAAGTCGCTTTTTGGATATTGCGCAAAAACAAGATTGGGCACCCCTATTTTTTTACCATTTTGATTAAGACTATCATTTCCCCGTTATAAAAAAAAATTAAAGAAAATCTAACGACAAGTTATATAACATTGTGTTGAAACAACCGTGACAGCGCCCCTTTAAGATATTTAACTCTCATTTTACAGGGGTCATATGAGTCATCACTGGGCTCAATAAATGATTACCTTCAATGAAGTGCGAAAGTCTTTCCTAGTCAAAGCAAAATTCACAGCTGAGTTGAGGTACTGTAGAGCATGATACCCGTGGCATTATAAAACGCACATGGTTTCGGTAGAATATATAGGCAAAGTACAAAATATTGCACCAGAGAATTTAACAGAAGGTAAAGAAGAACTAACAGTCCCACAAATACCCACAGATATTCATTCGGTTTCCTCATATCATTAAAGAGCCTCTGTCAGCCGCCATTTTGACAGCATAGTAACATACCAGGTCGGAGAAAGCATCTTTTTCCATCGGCTGAATTAAGAATATAGAGCAGTGTTTTCGATTGAATTTGCTCAATCAATCTGAAACTTTGTTTTTAGATGTTTATTTAGAGATTTCTAACGTAATGTCTCTTCTAATATCGAACGAAAACAATAACACAGGATCTTTACGTTACCCAGCCATATTGTTCAAAAGTCACTTATAAACGTTTTGGGACAACAAGCCTATTATAGCATAGAGTCTTTCGAGTTCACTTCTACCCTCCATTATTTCCTTCCAAATGATAAACTAACTACGTCTTTTACTATTAAGAGGATTTCGGTAAAAACAATCTACAGTAATTGCTCACAAGCCATGCACTGGAATGAAATAGCATAAAGCACTGAAATCAAATAGCGGTTTTTCCCAGATAAAGAGATAAATCATAACGTACCAGGTGTTAGTTAAACGGGTCAAGAGCTCATATTACGCCAAACCTTATTTCTGGTTCCCAATTTATGAATCTCTCAATTAAACCTTGCTAGCATTTATTGCTCCTTGTGTGGGATTTTCATTTAAACCCCCCATTGCTTCAAAGCCAATAACAAAGACGTGGAGCTACCTGTTTGAGATCGTATTGGTAAAACGATTATGGCAGTGCCTCTTCCTCGAACAAAAAAGTTATGGTTAACATTCGGCGCCATCTGTGTAATAAAATGCACACCGCACCCCTCTCACACCTTACTGCGATTTTCATAATTCTGCGAACTCCCACTTCACATTTCCAAAAGCAAAACTGCGTTTTGGCTTCCGTCAATCAAACATTTTAAGTCAAGTCCACGCATGTTTTCTGAGTTTGGTCTGCATTTTACGAGCAAAAAATTGTGTTTTGAAGCCTAGCTAACCCCTATGAGATCACACGATCTATCGAAGGCTCCGTGAAATCACCCACAGTTGTTCACTCATTAGATTGACGGAAGCCAAACGGTGGTTTGTTGGTCGGTGTAGAGTTCGCAGAATTATGAAAATCGCAGTAAGTGACAATAATGTTTCTGTCAAAGAACGTCGATTTCCCTTTAATATTAAAAAAGCTAAACTCGTCCCTGTTTTTGAAGAGGGGGACGAAACTGACCCTGCAATAATCAGCCCATAACTCTTCTTTCAATCTTTTAACGAATCTTCTTCGAAGTCAACTTGGTAATCTTTAAGAAACGCGATATTTTTTATCCCTTATTATTTATGGCTTCCATGAGCAGCGGAGAACGCAATAAATATGGATCACAAAATGTTTTCGTATGGTGCTTTTATAGACTTGCAAAAGTACACTGTCGACCATCGATAATTCTTCTCCAAAAACTTCACCACTGGGAATTCGCGGGATTATAAATAATTGGTTTTCCCCGTAGTTAAGTGCAAGAGCCCAGACCGTGCTTATGGGCTCTTTTGTATCCGAGAAGGACGATACTTCGTGTGGTGTGCCACAGGTCTGATCTAGGACCTTATTGCCATTTTCATTACCTGCGAAGTAACACTGTACATTTCCGAACGCCAAACCGCGTGTTGGCTTCCGTCAATCAAACCTTGTAAGACAGGCGCATGGACAAACCTAGGTAGTCCTTAATATATAGATTTAGCCACTGGCTAAAGCGGAGCTCCCGGTTAAATATTTTTTATAGGGTGCGTTGTTGGGCCGTTGCTAGGGAAAAAAATTATAAGTCCTGCAAAAAATTCATTATGTGACGTATCGCGACGTCACTTATTACAGAAAACATTCTTCTTGTTCTCCATTGCATACTTGCATGGACAAGCCTAGGTAGTCCTTATGAAGTACAAAATAAAACTCTCAAAGCCTGCGTGAAATCACCCAGAGAGCTGTTAACTGGCTTGACTGACGGAAGAAACCGAACAATATACCAAGAAGCCGAACAATGTAGAATTGCTCTATTTTTTACTGCAATGAAAAGAAATCCCAGCGAGTGAGCGAAGCAAAACCGTTGGGCTCTTATCAAAATTGCAACATTTCGATACAAATACCTGCCACCATGCATTCCATTGTTTGTGAAAACTGTAGTGATTTCAAACTTCCTGGCCCGCCTAGACTAACTTTGCTATTTTTTTTTTCAGAGACATCAGCTGAATAAGACATTGATGTTGTCAGCATAGAGATCCATGTCCGCTGACTGGATATCAAATGACAAGTACCTCATAAAGATGATTAAGAGCAGCGGGTTCAATGAGCCAAATTCATTAAGAGAGATGCCTAAAAATAAACTAAAAAGAAGCTACATGTTGCCTTGATTGAAATTTTACAATCATTCGATGATAACGTTGATATATCCCAAATCAGCACAGCTCTTAGGGATTTCCAAACTTGAGCACATTAACCTTTTTTTTGCCCTCTATATGAACACTTGCTTGGATCTGTGTGATCCATGTTTTTCCTTTGCCTTTGTCATATTCAATTTTTGCCACTTTCCTTCACTTGTGTATTGCTTTTCTTTTTAATATCCTTGTATATTCCTAAATCTAACTGCTGATACCCATTGTTCCTTTTTGCTTAAAAACTGCTGTTACCATTCTTTATATACATATTTTAATTTTACTTATCCGCCAGGATAAGCTTAGCTATTTGCGGATCACTTGATGATGTAATTTAATATTTACATCATTTGCAATAATAAAGTCTGATAAGTTTGAAGTCCAGGTTGAAGAAACTCCCCTGAGGCACCCCATGCGGAACATGAAGATGTAGAGGCTCCGCATCGCCAACAAAAACGAACGACTGTCTCCCTGGGCCCCGGTTCCTAAAAAGTGGGATAAATAAAACTCTTATCCAATCAAATGTATATAATGAATTGCCACATTTAACCCTGGGTTAGTGTTGGTCGACTTTCTAAGACCCAGGCACTGGTAGATAAGGTCGAAACCACGTTTTCGGTATAGTGCTTCGACTGCCAGGAAGACAAGTTGGATGATACAATGATACAGAGTCCTGGTTGTCTTTACGCGTTCACACTTGCACTCCTAATAAAATGGTCACTGATTTTCTTTCTACATTAACTGTAGTCTACAGTTAGTCTTGTAAAATTGCCACGTTCTTTTACAGGACATCCCTTGGCTCTCTCTCTCTCTCTCTCTCTTCAAGAGAATGACTGAGTCATCACTGGGCACAATGAATGATTCTCTTCAATGCAGTACGAAAATCTTTCTTTGTAAAAGCATAAACAAAGAAATTCACAGCTGAGTTGAGGTAGCGCATAATACCCGTGGCACTAAAAAACGCACGTGGTAGACAAGATTTCAGCACAATATGATGGCAAAATACAGAATGTTGCACTGCAGAATTTAACAGAACAAACAGAAGAACTAAAAGGCCCACAGATACCCATCCTCTTGGTCGCCTAGTGGTTGGAGCTTCTCCGTTTACTTGCCGCTCGCCTGGCGCATTGACCGCTACTTGCAGCTCGATTCTTTCGATTTGGATTCTATGTCTACGAACAACGATGAGAATTGTTGCGTATGAGGAAATCATGAATAAGCTCGGGAGTGTGGTCCCTAGAAACCGGGCATGGTTTCTGTAGAACATGACTTATGATTTTACAAAGAACAACGAAGCCACAGAAGCAAACCAAGCAAAGAAGCGAACCAAGCAAAGGCAATCAAGCCAAGAGACCGTGCAGGAGTTCAGTTCTTTTACAGGACATTCTTTCGCTCTCTCTCTTCAGGAGAATGTCTGAGTCATCACTGTGCACAATATATGATTCTTTTCAATGCAGTGCGAAAATCTTTCTTAGTCAAAGCATAAACAAAGACATTAACAGCTGAGTTAAGGTATCGCATAATGTTAGTTGCACTATAAAACGCAACAGGGAGATCACAAGGCTGCAGAAACCAGACGCAAATTACAGAATATTGTACGAAAGAGCTTAACACAAGGAAAAAAAGAACTAAAAGGCCGACAGACACCCATCCTCTTGGTCGACGGTTCGCCGGTGCTCTTGCGTTTACATGCGGTTCGCCTGTATTGGCCGCTACTTGCAGCTCGATTCTTTCGATTTGGACTCTATGTCTACGAACAACGATGAGAATTCTTGCGTATGCGTAAATCATAAATAAGCTTGGGAGCGTGTTCCCTAGGAGTGTATACACAAGATTACAAACCGGACAAGGCATCGAAACCCTATATATAATTCTCCCAATGATAACGGCTACAGAAGCGAACCAAGCAAATAGTCAGGGAGCATATGTCGCGATTTAAAGTCCCGTGGGCTTTTTTTGAAGACAACAAGCCACCTATCTAGAAGTGTTAAGGGGACCTTAAGGAACTCAGAAAATGTTGTCGGCAATTTTGCGACTTGCACCGTCAGCTGCTATGGCGACTTTTGAACACCTTCTAAAACCACAGGGTACCCACGGCTGATTTTATTGAAATGACTGCCAAAACAATCCAAATTAATCTGATATTGCATAAAACATTAACTGATTACAATAAGCAGTCCATTCTGTGTCATAAAATTGTATTTGGACACATGTTTAAAAAATAAATGGCGTCAAAAAGGAATTAGAAAATTTTAGCGGCCATCTTGGATCCGCCATCTTGGATTTTCAGCACTTTTTTCATTGATCGTCCAAAATTGGCTAAAAATGAAGAGAAACTTATTCAATATGATTTGTTTTGAAATAAACTTTAAAAAAACGACTCTAACTAATGCATACATATGGGCAAAACTTCTAAAATTGACTGGGAAACATATTTACGCCCAGAACATCATCTATATAAACTTAGGCGAACGTCCGCGCCGCGGGTTAAAAAACCATTTACCTCGATTAACGTAAGTTCGACAAAAAACGGGCTGTAAGCAGTCTATCACCTACATTACTATCATTATAACTTTGGAGAGCTTAGAATTTATGGCGACCATCAGCCGGAATGCTGACTCGCGCGAGCTCTAATATTAGGGCTCGGATAATACACCACGATGTTCGCCAAAGTTATAATAATAACTTTTTACATAAAACCCCTCAATGTTTCCATCCTGTTAATAGGAGGAACTAGAAAATGTTCACGTTTTGCTTTGCTATTGCAGGGACGGCCAGGGGAGGCTTTACCTACATTTCGTCAAGTTTTCAAAGATTTTCATTATACTTAACCATCTAGGGTAGGGGTTGTGGGGGTCGCAACCCCCTATAAGAGTGATAGATTAGTAGTTATTTGAACTCAGTACGGATCATCCAGTCCAGCTTAGTGGTGCAAGCCCTCCTCTAAGAAAAATCCTGGATCCGCCACTGCGAATGAGGCTTTGTCCACTAACGCGTTTTCAAAAGTATTCGTTTTCAAACTTATACGGATTCGATGCGTGTCAGTGTGGACAGGTGATTTAGCTCCAAAACGTTCCAAACAAACAATCAATTTTTTTTTATGTTGACGCGTGCAAGGATAGTATAAAAAATGTCGTACAGCTGACGTCATCGCGTTTTCATTTTTATCCGGATTCGACCGTCCACACTAAAACGATATGTGTACGGATTCGTTTTTATTCACTTTCGAGAGCGTTTTCAAACTTTATACGAATTCGATGAAAACTAGCAGCATGTTAGTGTGGACGGAAGGCGTAAACGTATCAAAAAGTATACGGATTCAAACGAAAACGCGTTAGTGTGGACGGGGTCTGAGCCTCCCACTGTTGGCCTCCTGTGGATTGATGTCTTGCTTGTGGTCTATCAGTGTTGTTTCTAGCGCCCTCTCTACTGTCTTGCGGATATACACTTTGTCGCATTCTCTGCACGGAATCCTGCAGACGACGGTCGCACGACATCGCCCGATGAAGTCTATAAGCACTGAGATGCAGCCGGCGCGTCGCAGCATAACTGTTTAATACTATCGGGAGACAAAGTGTTCATTTATACCACTTTAATCCATTTTGTCATCATAAGATGGGCACCCTCGGCAAAGTTTCACGTCTTGAAGCCCAGTATCCACGATACAGTATGTAGCCGGACTACTTGGACGACTCCGGATCCGCCGAGAAAGTGCAAGCTCGCCAGCATTTGGCGCCACAGTGTCACTCCTCAGGACGCACCACAGCACTGTTGATGGCGGGCCAGGACGGCCTGGGCCAGGCGCTGGCTCCCACAAGACAACATGGGTTGAAGAGAAGCAGTGGCCCGCGAGACCGGAGCTCCACATGCCTGTTATCCATGGCAGGTCTCAATAAATGACGTCGTTGAATATGGTCCCGCCAGCTCCGATATAGAAAAGTCTGCATGGTCTTCAGCAAAGTCAAGATCTATATGCCCCTTGGATGGGTTTCAACGTGGTGTTAGTATTTCTCTGCCGTTGGCTTGCCTTTCTGGAACGTTTTTCCAGAATGATAACGAAAAATGAGTGGAACCAGCACCCCCCTTGATTACGCCTATCAAAATTCTATATCTATAACCTGTATATGGTCGGGGGTGGAATGCTAAATCGATGCAATAAGCGCGCCATTACTGTCGCTGCTATTCGTGTTAAACAGAGCTGAATATCATTAGTTGTATTTCTTAATAAAAGAGGGCTGGCTTACAAAAGCCCATCAATAAGGAGATTGGATTGTGCGGCGGCGGTGACATAACATAGTAATCCGGGCTTTCTCTCGATTTCTTAGGCACAAGCTTTCGGATAAACCTCAGGAACTAATGACAAAGAAAGCGTGATGCAAGTTTTCTCTTGCAACCAAGCTGAAGAACTATAATCGAAGGAAGAGACACATTAGTTAGAATCGTTTCTTAGACTCTATTATATAGAGCGGTTTTCATATGACTGTAGTGAAACGAATCGCACAGTGCGATTAGTCTAAGCAATTGCACCAATTCTAATGAATAAAACCTATAAGAATAATTACAAAGTAATTGCGAATTACTCACGACAGTCATCTGAAATCCGCTATTACAATAATATTGAATAAGTTCATTTTCATTTTGAGCTTTTTTCTGGTCATTTCGGACGATTAATAAAACAAGTTGAAAATCCAAGATGGCGGATCCAAGATGGCCGCCCAAAAAATGTAAACTTCCTTTTTGACGCCATTTCTTTTTGAACATATGCCCAAATACACTTTTATGACACAGAATAGACTGCTTATTGTAATCAGTTTATGTTTTTGTGCAATACCATATTAACTTGATATGTTTTCGCACTCATTTTAACAACATCAGGCTCGGGTACCCTGTGGTTTAGAGGATGTTCAAAAAGTCGCCATAGCAGCTGTCGGTGCAAGTCGCAAAATTGCCGACAACATTTTTTAATTCCTTAAGGTCCCCTTAACACTTTTAGATAGGTGCTTGTTGTCTTCAAAAAAAGCCCACGGGATTACAGATGCTCCCTGACTAAAAGGCAACCAAGCCAAGAGACCGTGCAGGAGTTATAAGTCTTTGATGAGCGAATGGATGGACACACATGATGTACCTATCTAGAGTCAGGATACACAAGTTATACGCAGATAAAGCAAATAGGAAGTTTCTGATCTCCCATGCGACGATGAGTGAAAGTCTTTGACAGACAACGAGTTTGCAGATCACTGAACGGAAGGGCGTGTAGAACGATCCGACCATCAAATCAGCCACACCTAAAGACAGGATAAACCAGTTAGGCGAGTGTTGTTCTCGGATGGTCCTTGTTGAGAGGACTACGTAGATGACCAAAATATTGCCAATAATCGTGATAACACTTATGAAAATCTTGGTTATATCCATTCCGTCAAATGTTGATTGAGCGCCAATATCGTTTGTAGAAGTTGAGTTGCTTGCGGAGATATTATTCCAAGACTCCATACTTGACACAGACTTCTGTACTCTTCACTCTCTTCTGGCAAAGTATCTTTCCTATTACATTTTGGCGAACTAAATTACACTGACAGTTAAGTTTTGTTTTATAGCACAAATGGTTCCTTAATTTGCATTTTCAGTTAAGGGGATATTTTATTTTATTTTACTGTGCGACTACGTCAACCGGGCCATTTTGTAAGAAGTTAGCCAATCAGAAAGCGAGTACAGAACAAAGGATCTTGACTTCTTGAGATTTCAGACATCGAAATATTCGCTTTTCTCTGAAAATTATAAGCAGAAATAACTTCAAAACACTTAATTACTCATCGTCATACGTATTGCAGGTATTGAATTTCCTTAAAGCGGGTTGAATCTCTAAATTCAATTTTCTTACGGGATGGCCCGGTTGACGAAGTCGCACAGTTATGATGGTTTAAAAAGATCTAAGCAAACAACAGATGGGACAGTCACTAATAAACGTTTTGAGACAACAAGCCTTTTAAAGCATAGAATCATTTGAGTTCACTTCATTTTTTTTTCGTTCCAAATGATAAAGAAACTGCACGTCTTTAACTAAGAGGATTTCTGGAAAATATAAACCGCAACTTTCGAGGAAGAGGCACTGCCATAATCGTTTTACCAATACCCTCTCAAACAGGTAGCCCCACGTCTTCTGTTATTGGCTTTGAAGCAATGGGGGGTTTATTGAAAATCCCGCACAAGGAGCAATAAAAGTTTAATCGGGAGATTCACAAATTGGGAACCAGAAATAAGGTTTGACGTAAACGAGCTCTAACACCAGGACTAACACCTGGTATGTTATCTAGGATAGACCGCTATTTAATTTCAGTGTTTTATGCTATTTGATTCCAGTGCGTGGCTTGTAAGCAAATACTGTAGAAATATATTTTTCTGACCCACCTGTTCAATGAACTGCACCCTGCAGAACTTTGCCACACCTTAAGTGACCATTATGTTTGTGTCAAAGAAGGTCGATTTCCCTTTAATATTAAACTAGCTAAACTCGTCCCTGTTTTTGAAGAGGGGGACGAAACTGACCCCTATAATAATCAGTCCATAACTCTTCTTTCAATCTTTAATTGAATCTTCTACGAAGTCGACTTGGTACTCTTAAACGAACATGATATTATTTCATCACTCACAATATGGCTTCCATGAGCAAACCTCAACGGAGTATGCAATAGATATGGATCACAACATATTTTCGTATGGTGCTTTTATAGACTTGCAAAAAGACACTGTCGACAATCGACTATTATTCTCCAAAAACTTCACCACTGGAAATTCGCGGTGTTTTAAGTAATTGTTTTTTCTGGTAGCTACGTGCAAGCCCAGACCGCGCTAATAGGCTCCTTTGTATCCGAAAAGGACAATACTTTGTGTGCTGTGCCACAGGTCTGTTCTAAGACCTTACTGCCATTTTCATTATCTGCGAACTAACACTGTACATTTCCGAACGCCAAACTGCGTGTTGGCTTCCGTCAATAAAATATTGTAAGACAGGCGCATGGACAATCCTAGGTAGTCCTTATGAAGTACAAAATAAAACTCTCAAAGCCTGCGTGAAATCACCCAGAGCTGTTAACTGGCTTGACTGACGGAAGAAACCGAACAATATACCAAGAAGCCGAACAATGTAGACCCAGCGAGTGAGTGAAGCAAAACTGCTAGGCTCTTACCAAAATTGCGACATTCCGATACAAATACCTGACACCATGCATTCCATTGTTTGTGAAAACTGTTCTGTAGTGTATTCAAACTTCCCGGCCCGTCTAGACTAACTTCGCCATATATGTTTTCAGAAACATCACTAGCTGAATAAGACATTGTGATGTTGTCATCATAGAGATCCATGTCGACTGACTGTATATCAAAAGGCAAGTAACTCTTATAGATGACTAAGAGCAGCGGGCCGAGGAAACTAGCCTGAGGCACTCCATGTAGAACATCAAGAATCAGAGAGTTCGCACCGCTCCCTGGGGACAGGGAAAAATAAGACTTGCATCCAATCAGATGTCCAGAATAGCCACATTTAACTCTGACTTATACCCCGTTCACACCGTCGCTTAAACTAGTTTAAAGGTGGTTTATTTAAACTGGTTTAAATCCTTTTCTCCCAAGAGAAGACTGTTCCAAGGACAAAACCGAACATACTGTACTTTATATGTTACCAAGTGATCATTTAGCTAGGTAGAGTTTATCGCAGTAAGAAACCTGTCATGTTATCAGGCGAAGAAAAAACTTGTTTAACTAAACATGGTTTTGGTGTGAATGGGGTATTAGTTTTAACCGACTTTCTGGGCACCGGGCCCTGGTAGATAAGATCAAGTAGCTTTCGATTTGTTTTTAAAATGTTTCAGGTCTTTTGTTTCGACTGAACAAGGCAAATTGGATGATACAAATCCAGTCCTGGTGGTTTCTACGTTTTCACATTTGCACTCCTAATAAAATGGTCACTGATTTTGCCTTGTACATTAACTGTAGTCTATAGGTAGTCCTGTAAAATTGCTTGGTTCTTTTACAGGACAACCCTTGGCCCTCTCTCTTCAGGAGAATGTCTGAGTCATCACTGTGCACAATGAATGATTCTCTTCAATGCCGTGCGAAAATCGTTCTTAGTAAAAGCATAAACAAAGACATTAATAGCTGAGTTGAGGTAGCGCATAATGTTAGTTGCAGCATAAAACGCATCAGGGAGATCACAAGGCTGCAGAAACCAGAAGCAAATTACAGAATATTGTACGAAAGAGCTTAACACAAGAAAAAAAAGAACTAAAAGGCCTACAGAAACCCATCCTCTTGGTCGACGGTTCGCCGATGCTCTTGCGTTTACTTGCGGTTCGACTGTATTGGCCGCTACTTGCAGCTCGATTCTTTCGATTTGGATTCTATGTCTACGAACAACGATGAGAATTCTTGCGTATGCGTATATCATGAATAAGCTTGGGAGCGTGTTCCCTAGGAGTGTATACACAAGATTACAGACCAGACAAGGCATCAAAACCCTATATATAATTCTCCCAATGATAACGACCACAGAACCGAACCAAGCAAAGGCAACCAAGCCAAGAGACCGTGCAGGAGTTATAAGTCTTTGATGAGCGAATGGATGGACACACATGATGTACCTATCTAGAGTTAGGATACACAAGTTATACGCAGATAAAGCAAATAGGAAGTTTCTGATCTCCCATGCGACGATGAGTGAAAGTCTTTGACAGACAACGAGTTTGCAGATCACTGAACGGAAGGGCGTGTGGAACGACCCGACCATCAAATCAGCCACACCTAAAGACAGGATAAACCAGTTAGGCGAGTGTTGTTCTCGGATAGTCCTTGTTGAGAGGACTACGTAGATGACCAAACTATTGCCGAGAATGGTGATAACACTTATGAAAATCTGAGATATATCCATTGCATCCATTGTTATTTGGCTGTCGATCTTGCTTGCATTTGTGACAGTTACGTTACTTGCGGATATATTATTCCAAGACTCCATTCTAGAAAAAAAACTGTACTTTTTCCTCACTGTCTTATGTTCTTCACTGTGTATCTTCCCGATTTCACTTAAGCAAAATAATTACGGATGCAGAAGTTCTGTCTTATAGCACAAAAGAGGTACTTAATTTAATTTTCTCGGATTACGAGATATCTTAACTGATAGTTATTAGACATCTCATCAAACAACTGATTGAGCAACAAATAAGAGATTGGGCAATCACTAACGGCGGGATATACATGCTGGATAGTTAGTTAACTGCAGTTGCCCCATATTCTTTAGTTACTCAGCAACATCATTCAGAAGTCACTAACGAAGTTTTGGGACAACACGCCTATTATACAAAGTCTTTGTTAAAGAGAATTTCTGAAAAAGTTCTGGAATTATTGAATGATAATGGTACAAGACACTGAAATCAAATAGTGCTCTTTTCAGATTAAAAATTACCAAGACAGCAGGTGGTGTTTCTATCTAAATGGGCCAAAAGCTGATGATATGTCGAACCTAATTTCTGGTTCCCGACTTACATGATTTTCTTAATTAAGATGATTTTTTTTAGCAATTTGAGCGACGTGTGGCTAAAAATCTGGTTAGTACACTGTAAAATCTGCTAGCTGTATTCTAGCATCTTTTGAAAGATAATACAAGTAGTAAGAGTTAGTCCGGTAACAAAATCTTGATCGCGACATACATTTCAAAGTTTATATGAAATTTAGAGAGATTTGTATAGAATAGCACTTGACATGTAATCTTCCTATTATACTTCTCCAGGTGGTGAACTTTGTAATTCAATTTTTTCGCTTTCAGTGAGGATTTTATGGTGGGACGAGCCCAAGTTAATGCTTACATGTAGTTCTTCCAAAAGAAACCAAAATCAAACCAATAGGTTTGAGTTGAGTTACTGGACGTTTGTCAAAATTGCTCGAAATCGTGATAAGATCTCTCTGAACATTTCTTGCCTAAGTATGTAACTCATTGTGTGGGATTTCCAAGAAAATGTCCCTCTGTGTCAAAGCCAAGAATAGAAAGGAGGGGCTACCTCTTTTACAGGGTATTGGTGAAACGATTACGACAGCGGCTCTTCGTCGTAAAGAAAAGCTATGGAGATAGAAAATTGATCATGTCCTAAATTAGGACATTTCCTCATGGCTACTGTGTACGATACTCAAACAGAAAGCATCGCCATTTTTGTTGAAATATTTTAAGACATTCTCCATAACAATATGGCACTTGCAATATCTTTCAAAACATTTTGGCACTCCAAGCGTTACTGCAGGTGAATGCCGACTCTCCCAGGCATGATTACGAATGGAGAAAGAAAAACCCACAATATCCTTAATACACCTTCATCACGTTTTGTATAATTACTCAAGCGATTCCGCGCGCTGATTGGCCGAGACGTTCGTCATATTTTGCTTTAGTATATACCAGCTCGGCAGTCTCCTAAGAACGAGCAATTTTATTGGTTTAGAATCTCGGAATCTGAGACATTATTTACCTCCGAAACATTAGATATTGTGTTGGCAATCAATAATTTCATGTTGGGGCAGATGTTTACGGAGATTTTTATTAAAAAACGCGGAGGAAAAGGCAGTAAACAAAACTAAAAAGTAACAAATTAGATTTTTTTGCCTTCGAAATTGATCTCTTTTTATAATAAAGTCTCAAAAATTGCGTGAGCGTTGTTTGTGAAAAATTTCGGGCATGCATTTTCCCCTTAATTACATTGCTTTTACACAAGTCTAAACTACAAAATCTTACCCGATTCTCGCAACTCATAAAACATCCACCCGTATTACATGAAAAAATATAAGAGATATAGATATTAATATCAATCTTTTTTACACACCTTCTCCTCCAAGTTTCATGAGCTCTCCGAGAGCTGCGCCTGCCAGAGAAAGATCACCGCTGACCAGACCAAGGGCACAAAGCGCCATAAGACCTCGCTCGCATGGCTGATGTAACTGGGAACTAAAGTAATGATGATCATTAGACGTTACCACACACATTCGTTGGACAGAACATCCGTATGAGTAAGGTTTTTTTCTTGGCAAGGTTTTTAATGCTTCCTAACAGAACGCAGTTTATATGTTCAGGCAAGCCTGTGGCCGCGTAGCACTAAGTCAACAGAATGGAGATAAGGACTTAACCTTGTGTGAAAGCTAAAGTGCTAATGAAATATCATCCCATGTGTGCTTCTGAGCGTTAGCCCTAGTAAGCTGAGAAAGAGAAAAAATCTCTGACCCGAGAGGGATTCGAACCCACGACCTCCGGAATTGTACATCCGATGCTCTACCAGCTGAGCTATCCAGGTCAGACTGGGAGCAGGTCGGGGTAAATTAGATGTTATGTTCGCGGTAATGAAGTGAATATATGTATATGTTCAGGCAAGCTTGTGGCCGCGTAGCACTAAGTCAACAGAATGGAGATAAGGAATTAACCTTGTGTGAAAGCTAAAGTGCTAATGAAATATCATCCCATGTGTGCTTCTGAGCGTTACGCAGTTTAGTTAGGAGGCAGTTTAGTTAGGAGGCAGTTTAGTTAGGAGGCTTTTTCATTTGGGCCTGAAGCTATGTATCATTGTCATAAGACAACGCGCACAATTCTTTTGTTATAAACAAACATTATTATAGAGAGATTCTTTTGCATTGCAATCAGCTAGCTATAAGCAACGATTCTTGCCAGATCTTTTGTTGTCCCCGACAACCTTGCAATAACTAATACTCCCTTGAATTGTATGTGTTTCTTCGAATGAAAAAGAAAAAGAAACGAAGGGAGCCATTGCATGAAGACTGGCAGAGAAATAAGGATAAGGTCAGCTTACCTCTTGAACAGTAATCCTTTCGCTGTTTCTCGATCGTTCATGACATATCTGAGCATTCCTAGCGCGGCTAACACGCAGGATTTGTCGGAGTCTGTAGGAGCCAGCTGTAATGCTTGCTCATAAGCTGTGGAAAAGGGGTTCTCCGTCAGTGACACGGAATAACCGCAAGGCAAATCCCATTCTTTGCATTTCTTAACTACAGCAGTATAATTTAGCGCTCTTCACGCTGACGTCATCCATGTTCTTAATATACTGTTAATAAACAGTGAAAAGCGCTATATTTAATATTTTTACTGGGCTGTGGTTTTCTGGAGACATTTTCCCTTTGAGAAAGAAACTGAACAATCAGCATCCATCATAACGATCCTGAAAATCACGCAATCCTTGGCACATTTGGGAAACTCGGCGTCCAATCGCATTTCTACCGCAACGAGTGTTAGAGTGTAGGGAAAATTAGAGAGCTGAAAATTCAGGGTAAGACACATATCTAAACATTTCAACTGTCCATCTTGAAAGTGGAGACATCATACATCGAGCTAAATTATTTATAGCTGCACAATGCCTTTGAGTGAGAAAAGTTTTTAAGACTTTACCATGAATTTCACCAGCCCCTTCGCCGTCCCAGGCACAAAATGAATGGTTTCTTAACGTAATTGTATTGTTATTGTGGAAATGAAAACCCTTACTTTGATAGCTTTCCGTCGATTTCCCTGCCATGTAAAACGCGAGGGCAAGCCCACAAACTTCAGTGAAATTAGTCAGCGGCTTTACCTTCTGGTAGACTGAAACGGATGCGGTATATTTTCCCAGAGAACTGAAAAAACATTTTACACAATTATTATCTTTTACTATTATCGGTGTTTTATTATATACCTCGACTTTTATCCCACATTGATGCTCGCGGCAACCCATGGGAGAAGGGATAACAGGCAACTCCAGTATGTGGGGTAAGGGTTGAGAATGAAGCACTCCTACCCAGCAGGGCGTTGCACTAACTAGATACTGGTCTAGCTAAAATGAGACGGGCCGCCCTCTCCAAGGGGATACATTGTCTCTCTCTACCCAGGGCAGCAAACACAAACCCTGAAAAAGGGGCCTAAACCCTAAGGGCTTCAACCACAATACCCTTGGGGGTTCCTAAGCAAGGTTCCTATACCGTTGGTTGATTGAAGTGCAGTACAGCCTAAAAACCTGGAGAAAAACGAAAACTACTGTTGAATTTTTGCCGAATCTCAGATCGTTCGAAATTTTCCGTGTTTTCACTGTTGTGGTGAACGTATTTAACTCACCATAAAACACGGGCGTGGTTCACGTAGACAATGTTAAGAAGTTCCTGCTCTGCGTTCTCGGCTTCCAAGATTTTAGTGGCACTGAGGAGAGAAATTAAGAAGAAAACGTCCTAGAACGTCATCCTTTTTTTTCGACTATTAACAGAGAGTTATTGGAAAAAAGGTGCTTTTTCAGAGACGTTCTAGGCCATTCATGGACGATAAAGACCACATGTCTTTTTGAGTGAGAGCTGACACTAAGCTACACGTGTATCTTAAGCCTCCGTCTTTCCTTCTCTCTGTTCAAAATAACAGATTAGACCTAGTTAAGCAATAAAACGCATTTTTCGTGTCTTTTTTTTATAAACACGAGGGGGATGTTGGGAAATATAAACAATGGTTGCCACACTAGCCGTCTTCGATGAGTGTCTTTCAAGATTGTTTATTAGTTCGACGAACATTCCACCACTGTTTATATATAAAAAAGTACACAGACACGGGAAATGCGTTTTATTACACACAAAAGCGTGTCTGTGCACAGACAAAGGTTTCGACCAATCAGCACGCGAGATTCGCTGCTGTCATTTAATAATCGGGAATTATGCAAACCCGTTTACAGGTAAGGTACGTATAATCTAGGTAAGATGAGTATTTTGTATAATTTATATAAAGTATAGCGTGTTTTCGAGAAGATCTTCTTGCGGTTGTAAACGCAATAGACCAAATGGGCTAACGGTGTTTACATCTTGTTGTCAGCCAATTCAGATCATGTGATGATTCCCTTGGGACCGGGTGCACGTGTGTATGTGCAGAACTAACAAAAGTATCAAACCAAAAGGAATCATCACATGATCTGAATTGGGGGAAAGAAGAGGTAAACAATGTTAGCCGATTTGGTCTATGGCAGCATACGATTTTAGAAGTTCCTCTAGCCATGTTCTTTTCGAGCATAGCCGATAGTCTACAATCTACGCGAGGTGAAATGTGTAACATTCGCACGGCCAGAAGATTTGAGACGTTAACAAAGTTGCTTACGTTTTTAACACTCCAGAGTCATAGTCAGTCCATTTCTCAGGGATTTTTCTCGAGTTTAAAGAGTTCCAGCCTGCCATTTCTTTAATGGTGCTTATGCGATATTAGTATATGCAATCGCATGGGGCCGAGTAAAATTAGGGATTAATTTCACGAGTGTTTTCAATTTTTTCCTAAATTGCCCGAGCCGTCTGCGGCGAAAAAACACAAAATTCAGCGCGCGTTTTGACTGCACGTATTCAGACGTGTGCGAATTAATTTTGCCCTCAATAAAGAAAAAATGCCCTCGCTCTTAGCCAATCAGCATCGAGTAATTTTGCCCTGTATTTTATAAGAAGACAAATTACGTGTAGAAATCTTGAAATACCCATCTACAAGCAAAGTTTTATAATTGATTTCCCGAATTCAATCTAAAATATCGCACTACATTCCCTACATCAGCCGATGGAAATGGAGGCTTTCTCTGACTCGGTATGTTGCTGGGCTGACAAAATGGCGGTGTTTATACCTCTCGTAAGCCTTCTCTGCCTGTTGCCATAGACACTGATGCTCTAGTAACAGCCCATGCATGTTGTACGCCCCGGCAATACCCCGTACACGATCTACAAACAAGAACACAACATTAGAGAGTAAAGAAAGAACAGCAGACGCGCGCGAAATTGAATGATCGCACATCGCGCCAACAGCGAGAGCGGGGGCAATTTTTCAAAAATAGCCCTTCCCATTGGCCATTATTTCTTAATTGCGATGATTATTTACTTTCCATTCATACACCGCAGTTCTAAACATTGCATCATCATAAACCCTTCGAGACTTTAAAGAGCCTGTGTCATCCGCCATTTTGACAGCATAGCAACATACCAAGTCGGCGAAAGCATCCATTTCCATCGGTTGATTAAGAGAATATAGAGCAATGTTCTTGATTGAATTTGGTAAAGCAAATCTGAAACTTTGTTTTTAGATATTTATCAAGAGATTTCTACACGTAATTCGTCTTCTAATATCGAACGAAAACAATAACAAAGGAGTGGCTGACACGGGCTCTTTAAGACACCAACATTTGACCTTAGCCACCATGTATGGCTTTATAGCTCAGTTGGCAGGTTGCCACGTCGGTATCGTGGAGGTCATGGGTTCAATTCCCGTTGGAAGCCTGGAAACTGTTATTCAGGTCTTCTAATTTATAGCGATCGCCTAGATTGCTTCTTAACTGCGATGATTATTTACTTTCCATTGGCCGAGTCTAGCGCATGCTCATTCTAAAAGTAGTGAGCCCTAGAGACAACGACTTCTCTGGGAGCGCGCGTGAGGTCCACTGTTTTACAATCACTAATCAGTATATCAGTATACTCTCCTACTAGACTATTGAGGCAGCATTTTGACTGACCTGTCTACTTTTAGAAACAGCTTTCTATTGTTTTCCAAAAGTCCGATTCCCATGAGGGGCACAAAAAATATTCATTATGGTTACTCTTTTAACCTTTAGAGTGGATTATTTTAAGCAGACTTCTTGCCTTGCCACAACTGACCTGCGTTGAACAATAGAGAACTTTTTCTAAAAATAGCTTCTGCAGTCAAAACGCTGCCCCAAGAATGTATCTCAGATGGAAGCTCCAGCTCATGGGCTCCTGTATCTGCTATTTTCCTATGGGCGTCTCTCACCGGTGTATTTCGTCATCGCCGTAGACGCCTGTAGCACCGCTCGCCTGTATTCCTTGGGGAGATGAGACAGGGTTGGAATTGCACTGTTACCACAGGCAGTCCGGTTGACGCCTTCACCGCTACCAATCAGATGATTACACACCCAGTGGGCATAACCAATACTACTCTCCACCTGAAGAAATTTATGATGAAAATAAATATCTTAGCGCATGGTTGGGTAGGGGAATTAACTGGATAATTGAAGTACCATTGTTTGGACCGCCTACCTAATAATCTATTTGTTAGAATTGGTTATTGACGAATATATGAGAAGACCCATAGCCTACATCCGCCATATTGACCAAAGATGACCCTGGTAGGGTCCCTGAAGATAGAACCATTAGCCTGCGGAAGCCGACACCCCTTAGCGCTTTCCGAAAGACACTTACAAAAAGGCGCCTGTGTTCTCAAGCTAATCATTTTATACGGATGACCAGATCTGGGTCAAAGTACTACATCAGTACGTAATGTTTGGCTTGAGTGCGCAGACGCCAGTATGCGTAAGTCTCTTTCGGCGAGCGCTAAGCGGTGTCCGCTTTCGAAGGCTAAGAATCCATTGCAAATCCTCCGGCGCCTGGAAGCTTAAGACACATTAAGCAATAAAAGTACTTTCCGCGTGCTCTCTGCTTTCTTACAAACACGAGGGGGATGTTGGGAGAACTGATCAAAACTTGAAAGACACGAGCCTAAGGCGAGTGTCTTTCAAGTTTTATCAGTTCGACCAACATTCCCCGAGTGTTTGTAAGAAACCAGAGAGCACGCAGAAAGTGTTTTTATTGCTTTTAGAAAATAACATACACACGCGCGACAGCGTTGCGTGACAATCGTGTTTCTCAGGTCTCTTACAAACACGCTTTTTAACCAATCAGAATGCGCACATTCACAATACAACATAGGTGTTATTTTCTAAATTCCTTTCAAACACCTCGTATAAGCAGCCATCCTAAACAAAGCCCCTCAGTTGTTCCTTCAGAACAAAGTCTTTCAGCAGAGTGATCATCATATCGAGTATCCAGATACCTAAATCCAATATAACGACGAAGAGCTATTCATAAATTTGCTAGACTTACGTGAGAGTCTAGTTCCGTGCTATGCCTGAACAGATCGGCGGCTTCCTCACTGCCGATAATCTCAGCAATGGACGCCTATAGTGAGAAAAGGAAAAACTGCATCAGAAAACTACTAGAACGGTAAAAGTAGCGCAGTAAAGAAGCGGGCTAATTTCAACAGCCCACAGTTTAGTCCAATCTATTTTATAATCTATACGCTTGCTACATGCACAGCTGCGTTTAGTTCAAGCTTTGACTCGTTGACAGAAATGAGGGACCAATGCAAATGCTGGCTAGACTGCAGAATACCCTATCACGTATAGCTATACCCTTAATCAACGCGTCAACGCGCTGGAGATAACTATTTCATTATACACATAGCCTCGTTCTACAGTGCGCTTGAGAGGACTTGAGCAGTCGACGCGTTGACCAGTTTACATATTGAAAGAGTTGACCAGTTGACGCGTTGACCAGTTGACGAGAGGACGCGTTGACAAGCTGACGGGTTGACCAGTGCATGTGTTGTACGGGCTGAGACGTTGACCTGTTGTCGCGTTTTTGGGAAGGTATAGCTAGAGCAGATTTCGTATGACTGTGAAAAGTGCCGTGACACGGCGCGGTACTGTCGCGGTGGCGGCACGGAACCTGGCCTGCTGTAGATACTGAATGAAACCGCGCAGTCGCGGTACGGTCACGGTCGCGGCGCGGAACAACTCTTTCGCGGCACTTTTCACAGTCATACGAAATCTGCCCTATACACGAGGGGGTATTCCGCAGTCGCTCCAAAATGTTAAGTAAACACAAATACAAATACTTTAATTTTCGACAAGCATCTGCAGGCGTGTAGCCAGACACTTTTACGAGGTAGCCAGTGCATTGTTTTCATACCTCAACTTCCATTTTGTGCTGTACAGTAAAAACCCGCGTATAAGAACCTGAGAATTAAGAACCTGGTAGCCTCAATTTCCCCATTTTAACTACCCTTTTTATAAGAACCTTACAGTAAACATGAGAGAAATAATTCAAAATGATTTAGCATAAACCAAGAAAAAGTAGGTTCTTATACGCGGGTTTTTACTGTATACAGCTAATTAAAAAAATCACGGCTCACTGCTTGAGTACGACGCTAGTTAATTACTCGAGACATTACTAGCTTGAAACAAAGCTCTCTTTCGTAGAATTTAGCACTCAGACCAGCGAGGTATCATCGAAATAGGATATTTAGTTTCTGCCCGTACTGCTATTCGGTCTGGTCGCGTAGGCTTGGGCGCTCACAAGACCGACAACCTTTATTAAATAGCTGTATTTATTTACTTTTGGGGCTTCACGCGGTACGCAAATGCGTATTGGTGTACTGGTAGCGAGCGCCTGATCTGAACGCGCTCTATAATTAATAAAGTGCTCACCTGACCAATCCAGGCTGCAGAATATGATGGGACAAGCGCCTGAGCGTTTTTGAAGGCATCATGTGCAGGCTGCAAATAAAACAACTGTCTTATTGCTATACACGTATTATCGAAGTTAGAAGGAGGTATACGATAGATACGCGTATAAAGAAATGGTTGTCTTCAAGAGTGACTGTGTTCATGGCCAGTAATTATGCAGATCAGCTACAGGAGGTCCGTGTTTAAGGAGAGTCGTGTCTATTTTTTTCTTTACCTCGATTTTCCCGTGCTTGAGATAGAGCACTCCAAGATTAGTCCAAGCCACAACATTCTAGAAATAAAGGTCAGTAACACTGTAGTGAAACCAATCGCAAAGTGATTACACCAATTCTGAATAAAACCTATAGGAGTGATTGGAAAGTAATTCTCGATTCCCTTACATTGATACCACTAATCCCAGAATCCTTTTCGTAGTTCCTTTTGTTTGCCTCATTAACACCATTATCTTGCAGCTCGCAAAGGGGCTCAAATTGTGAATAACAAAATAACTCGAAGAGGATTCTGGTAGTAGTGGTATCAATATATTATAAGGGGAATTGTGAATTGCACGACAGGTGCTGCGGATGGGGGTCAGCCGATTTTTATGAAACTTTCAGCGTTTGTTACCAATCCGATATGATTAAAAACTTGGTATCAAACTAAGAATAATCGGGTTAGCACCCCCCTGATTTGACCACCCCCCTGCTTTTACCAATGTTGGGCCAAAGACGTTAGGCTATAAGCAATACTTGGACAACGTTTGAAGAAAAAGTGTAATCGCGTTTTCGCGTTCTCAAACTATGCCTAAAAGCTCATAGTGATATATTTTTTTGGTTCCGCATAAAGACCGAATCATTTTCTTAAGCACAGAAAATTTCAGAGCAACTGCTTATTCCGATCACGATTTATCTGAAAACTTTTGAAAGTCTATTGTTGCGAATACCAATCTCAAACATCTAGCGTTGTTGTCTAAATCTCCCCAAAGGGAGTTCAAATGTAAATGTAAAAGTTCGTGACTGATTCCCCAGACTGGCAGCTCGTAAGAAGCTGAATAGGCCATGTTCGAATTACGCTCCAATGCCTACAAACAATAACCTCAAGTCGAGGCTTTCTTCTGAAATTACTGTAAATGTATTAGAACTTGGAGAAAGCCTCGATTTGAAGCTTTTGTCTTGTGAGCATTGGAGCGTAATTCGAACCTGGTCTATTGCCCTGGGTCCCCGCTGGGAGTTCATTCGTTTCTCACCTTATTGATGTATTATTTAGAACCATAAATCTTTTAAAAGGACGCGAAAAACAATTATTGATGCGGTGTTTCGCTTGACTCGAAAGCGGGCAGTTTTTGCTTTATTGCCCATTCAAGTGTGTATCTAAAGGAAATATACTCACATTTGGTTCTGTTTTTATGGACATAATGAAGGAATGCTGGCTCAGCTCGGGGTTCTCCACCACTAGAAAAACACGTAAAGATGGATATTAAATCTGTTGTACGGGCGACACATTTTACCGCTGCTTTATCCAGGTTTGTTTTGATAAGGACGCATCAAAATACGTAGATAGAGCAAAAAATATTATTATTCAGCCATGCCACTATCCAGATGAACTGATTGGCTAAGAGTACGCAGCAAAATCTTGTTGGCACGCAATTTCTGACGTCATACTGCAGACATTCGGATTGATGCACTGTAATAACGTCATAATGCAAGGCAATACGTTTGGCCGCCATGTTGGTTTTTATGTCGGAAGCAAAAGCCAATTTTGTTAATATTCTTGTTGAATCTGTTAGATTTTTGCTTAGGATGTCTAAACATTAACTATGGCTATTTGAATGGAATTATACGAAGAGGAAAATGCCGGGAGACCCAAGCTGAAGTCGAAAAACCGTTTCGCCGAGCAAGGCCTCATCGTCGACAATTATTGATGCCAACTCATTATTTTTATGTTTCCATGTTTCGGGTCGTACTTACTTCGTCCCATGATTGGTTAGTTTTAGAATTTGTTAGTTTATGTGTTTTGTTATCTATGATAAAACAATCAGCGATGTACTTACATGGCGATGCACAAACTACACCGAGCGTGTTCCATAACTGGTGGTTCGTCGGCTCCAGTGAAATTCCTTTCTTGAGAACCTAATGAATGAAAGAGACGCGCCGTAATTTAAAGTGCCTCTGTCAGCCTCCATTTTGTCAGCCTAGCAACATACAGAGTCAAGAAAAGCATCCATTTCCATCGGCTGATTTAGAGAGTGTAGGGCATTGCTCTCGATTGAACTCGGTAAATTAAATATGAACCTTTGTTTTCAGATGTTTATTTAGAGATTTCTACACGTAATTCGACTTCTCATATCGAATGAAAACAATGACAAAGGAGTGGCTGACACAGGCTCTTTAATGCATCCATACGTCAGAATAAAAGTAAAGTATTCGCGACCGACTCCCAAAACTCGCAGCTCGTAAGCTGAATTGCGCAGGGTCTCAACGGCGCCACTGGCTGCCAAGCGGTCCTAAGCATAGACACTTGGGTGGTCACTGCCAGAGGATTGATTACGTTAACGTCTTCCCTGGAACTGGGTAGAGTAGAAAGGCGAGACGGGACCTCGGTTTTAATTATCGTTTTTTTTCCGAAAGGCGTGAAACACAATGAATTAGTTTCGACCGAGACCCGAACAGAAAGAAAATGATTTCCTCTGTCCCGGCCAGGAGTCGAAGCCGGAACACGGCGAGAGACCCAGCGCCGTAACGCTGAGCCAATAGTGCTTCCACCACTAGAATTTTCAAAACGGTTTGTCCGTCCACCCTGGATATCGTTATTTTATAAAATAGCTAAGATAGTACGCGCACTCTGGCATTCTCACATTATAAACGCACGGCAGATGCAGTGCTATTTTATAAAAGCAATAAAATGCGGATTTCTGCGGTTTTTAATGTGATAAACGCACTTGGGATGCTGGAAAAACACGACAAGTTTGAAACTTACTCGGTTCGTGAGTTTCAAACTTTTCTCGTGTTTTTCGAGCATCCCTCGTGCGGAAATCCGCTTATTATTGCTTAAATATTGTATGTCTACGTCTTTTTGTCCTCGTTTTTGCTTATTTGTTGCACTATTGATGCCGTTCCAAAAACACTGTTTGCTAGTGCCACTGTCGCTACAGTTGTTGTCCTGAAGTGTTGTCTTGTATCGAGCTTTTATGTTGCGCTTCGTAGCGTACCGTTGCTAGGGCTGGAAATTAAGAAGAAGAAAAACACGAGACCGCATTTTGGACAATAGTTTCAAATCTTAGTCGCATTTTACAGACTGTGAGTGACAAAATTGCGTAAATTTTAGTCGCAAATAAGAAACGTTTAGTCGCAAAAGCGACTCATAAAGGCTCAATTTTTTAGTCCTGGTTGCGTTCCGCCTTCTTGTGCTGCGGTGTGGAATTGTGCTGGGTCGGACTGGTAGTGGCGTTTTGCTCTCAGCAATAACATGTTATCTTTTTGCTCTTCTTGTTTCTATAAGCTGTCGTTTTTGTCAAATGCCTATAAGGGGACTGGAGCGAGCTGCGCGGGTTCCCTGTGGACGCTCAAAATAGATCTGGCCGGGCTACCACACGCTAGATCTAACATGGAGGATGGTATTATTTCATTATTATTATTACATTATTATTTGATGCTATAAGTTCTCGCTCAAAGTTCAGTGTTTTTTTCTGGCAAATGTCGCCGAAATTCTTATCAGAAGGGGATCTACCCAGAAACATATAAGTGAGTTGAAACGTGTAACAAGCATACATTACTTTAGTGCCAAACTGCGGAATATTCGTAGAATAAACAATTGAAAAGATTTTGAAAATAATGTTGTTGCAAGACTCAAAGATGATAAATGTTAGTATATTATCACTTACCACTGTTGCTCTACTTTACATGAGCGAAAAATGAAATATTATGAAGAGAAAACCTACTTGGGTTAGCAGTCGAAAGTTCATTATTGACCAAATATGGTCATAAATTCATCTCGAATAATCCACAGCTTGGTTCGCCGTTACATGTTTCAACTAAGTTATAGCGGAGCTCCTGCGCGGGCCGAAGGCCCGCGCAAGCGGAGCACCATACCTAAGAAAATAACGTCTCGCATAACTATGGAGTTGATTTTCAAACGTCACGGGCTTTCTTGCTCATTTTGCTTACGTTATTGACGGCGCCAAGTCAAATGATTAGGGCGTTGAAATGGTATCGCCCAAAAGATTAATGTGTCCAAGTTTGGTTGCCATAGGTTGTTCTATTCTTGAGATATGAATTTTTTTGTTTCTTCCTGGTATTAAAGGTATAGCGTACGTCCGTCCGTCCGTCCGCCGTACGCGGAAACTCATGGGAACCCTGTGGTATACTAAGAAAATTAAAAAATCTCGGGAAGGGATGGACCTTAGACAACCAAACTTGGATGAAGTTATCTAAGTGGCAAGGGGGGTGCAACTGCATGGTCACGTGGTATGACGTCATCGATGACGTCATCATAGGAGAAAAATGATATATCTCAAGAAGGGATGAACCTCAGACAACCAAACTTGGGTGAAGGTATCTAAGTGGCAAGAGGGGTGCAACTGCATGGTCACGTGGTATGACGTCATTGATGACGTCATCATAGGAGAAAAATGATATATCTCAAGAAGGGATGAACCTCAGACAACCAAACTTTAATGAAGTTATCTAAGTGGCAAGGAGGGTGCAACTGCATGGTCACGTGGTATGATGTCATTGATGACGTCATCATAGGAGAAAAATGATATATCTCAAGAAGGGATGAACCTCAGACAACCAAACTTGGATGAAGTTATCTAAGTGGCAAGGAGGGTGCAACTGCATGATCACTCGGTATGACGTCATTGATGACGTCATCATAGGAGAAAAGTGATATATCTCAAGAAGGGATGAACCTCAGACAACCAAACTTGGGTGAAGTTATCTAAGTGGCAAGGGGAGTGCAACTGCATGGTCACGTGGTATGACGTCATCGATGATGTCATCATAGGAGAAAAATGATATATCTCAAGAAGGGATGAACCTCAGACAACCAAACTTGGGTGAAGTTATCTAAGTGGCAAGGAGGGTGCAACTGCATGGTCACGTGGTATGACGTCATTGATGACGTCATCATAGGAGAAAAATGATATATCTCAAGAAGGGATGAGCCTCAGACAACCAAACTTGGGTGAAGTTATCTAAGTGGCAAGGAGGGTGCAACTGCATGGTCACGTGGTATGACGTCATTGATGACGTCATCATAGGAGAAAAATGATATACCTCAAGAAGGGATGAACCTCAGACAACCAAACTTGGGTGAAGTTATCTAAGTGGCAAGGGGGGTGCAACAGCATGGTCACGAGGTATGACGTCATTGATGACGTCATCATAGGAGAAAAATGATATATCTCAAGAAGGGATGAACTTCAGACAACCAAACTTGGGTGAAGTTATCTAAGTGGCAAGGTGGGTGTAACTGCATGGTTACGTGGTATGACTTAATTGATGACGTCATCAAACGTGAAAAGGTTTACATCGTTGAAGGGATGAACCTTAGATAACCACACTAGGGTGAACAAGTGCTTAGTAACGTGGTATAACGGTGCAAGGCTATCTATTCACGTACAATGGCAACCTTTTTGTCTTGTTAAAAAAATTTGTAACCGGGAGCTCCGCTTTTAGCCAGTGGCTAAATCTATATATTATGTTTCTGATCTACCGTCACTTCCAAATAAGGTAAATACCTCCAAATTTTGGTTTTGTTCAGGATATTTTTGATATGATAAGCAAAATACCCGCAAATATAACACCGTGCTCTCAAACTGTAACCAAGGAAAGGGACCTTCAAATTCGTGGAAGAATGTAACCCTGGTTTGAATACCTGTACGGCTCTTTGAGCAAGACGTTCTTGTTCTTCTTTCTCAGCAAACTAAAAACAAAACACGATGCTTTAGTTAAAGGGGTACCCTCATGGTCAAAATGCAGTCAAATGCACAAGAAATCAGCAGAATAATCGTATACGTTTGGTAATAATCTTTCAATTGCTATACATAAGTACAAATTTGGAGTATTTTCGTGTATTATCGAGCGGATGGAATTGGATTGCGAATTGGCATATTTTTTAAGTTCCTTTTTCTTTCTAAGACAAACTTGAAACATAATATAGGATTCTGGGTGTTTATGTAGACTACTGCAGTCTTACTGTATAACATTTTGTTGATACAACCGCGACAGTGCCCATTTAAAGTTGCGTCAACGGTTCTAGAATCAACGTTTATTGCATCACATTAATTTCTAGTACCTTGGCCTGGAGATAGAAACTGAAGCCCAAGTCATTCCACAGGCTTGCACAATTAGGATCACATTTCAAAGCCCGTCCATACGCCCTAAAGAACATCGAGATTTGAGGGGCACAGCAAAAACAATCATAGAGCCTGTGTCAGCCGCCATTTTGACAGCATAGCAACATACGAAGTCGGAGGACGCATCCATTTCCATCGGCTCATTTAGAGAATGTAGACCAATCTTCTCGTTTGAATTTGGTAAATCAAATCTGAAACTTTGTTTTTAGATGTTGATTTAGAGATTTCTGCACGTAATTCGTCTTCTAATATCGAACGAAAACAATAACAAAACAGTTGCTGACACGGGCTCTTTAAGCTCTTTAAATAACCGTCATAAATTTTGGCAATTCTCGATAAACATGTGAAACTATCCATGTGTTGGAGGGCTTGCGAGCGTCTATGGCAAACTAACTCTAATAGTGACCTTACATGCTTTGTATTATAATCGTTTTTTAAGGTACCCCATTTAGCAAAATAGAAATCGTTGATATTAAGCAATTATTGGATGAGGTTTTTGTGATATCGGGAATAAACAATGTCGAGACAATTGGAATCGGGCGAGGCCGTAAGGCCGTCTTCTTCACGTTTTTCGAATCTTTGGTTTCTAGTAATTGAACACTGAATTTTGTCCTCGTTTAAAGATGCGGAGCGAGAAGCATTCTTTGCTTTTAGCTGCAAAGCTGGCACTTTTCAAAATCGAATCTGCGCGCCCTAGGCCCATGACGTATTGCTGCGTAAAATCAATAATCAGGTAGCTCATTCTTCAAGAATCAGCATGCTGATTTCTTGAAGGACCCTCAAATTGCGTAATTCCCATAGTAAAGCGCGCGCTCTTAGCCAATCAGAATTGAGATAGTGAGTACAATGTATAATAACAGATTTTAACAAAGGTGTAACCATACTAACTCCATGCTATAACTGACTGTCGAACGCGACAGATAAGTCAAACGTGCAACAATATTCATTATGCAGCCTTACATTGTGCCGAGGCTAAGAATGTCCTTCTTTCCTGCTATCACGCTACAACTGACCATCTTACGCAAGCAATCTGGTAGTGGAATGCTGTAATAGAAAATAAAATAGATTAGATTAGATTAGACTTGGGCGGAATGAAATACCAAGCGTAGATGTATTCTACGTTTATTAAGCTTTAAAATTGTATATAGGTTTGCACATTTCGGTCACACCCCTGACATACCTCGTTCTAGAGGACGGTTCCTAAACGATACCCCGTTCTATCGGCTGGAGGAAGAAATCGGGACCCCGTTTGGCGGCACATACCCGTATAGCTCTTGTAAGGGAGTACCCCCGGCCCCCTGAACCTCTACTGTAACCTTAACACCCGTTGAATGATGGTGAACTGTCCTAGCACGCCGTTAACATTGGTGTGCGATCATTCAACAACATCTGATAGTCATAAACAAGGCTTGAACCTAGAAAGCTACCTGACGGCTGATGCAGCAACAGGATGAACCACAGTACAACAATCACCTATCAGTTTCCACAGGCACGATAGGGCGGGACGGATCTCAGACGCACTGAAAGCAAAGCAAATAAGGCCCTAAGACACCCTAACTTTGTCCCGTTTATGTTTACAATGACTGATTGCGTTGATGATTTAAGCATTAAAGTACAACTTTGTATTACTTTATCGGCGCAATAGAGCACGCGTGATGTTGTGAGACGAGACACAGGCGAGTGATTTTAAAACGTTTCAAGTGTACCCTCCCAACATCACAAGTGCTCTATTTGCCGATAAAGTCATAGAAAGTTGCGCTCTAATGCTTTTATGATACAGCGGGAGAGAACCATTACTTTATCGGTGAAATAGAGCATAGATATGGACTTGCACCAGGGACGTGTCTTATACATAGCAGCTCGTGACGTCACTGAAGGTAATGTTTGAAGGGCCAAACACAATAGAACAATACCTTCGACCACGTCGTTGAACATAGAGCGGATTTCATATGACTGTAGTGAAACCAAAGGGATTACACCGATTCTGAATAAAACTTATATAAGGAGTAATTACAAAGTAATTGCAAATTACTCACCCAAGTCATCTGAAATCCGGTCTATGTAAAAATCGATAACAAATTCACAGTTTATCGTATTCAGAAAATGTCTTCGGAATCTTATTGTTCAGTCAACAAGATTGCACAAGTATAAGTAAGGACGCGCCACAAAAACGTCAGTGTCGTCATTCTGTCACGTATCCAAGTATAGCAAAAAGTCAGACGTCACCCTAGCAACCGACATCATCTTGCAATTGATTCATAAAATTTATCGGGGATAACTCGACACCAAATGCAAATGCAAGAAAACCAAACTTAAATACAAGAAAACCTTCTAGGGATTTTAAAGCTAAAAGGTCGTGTTTCTCATACCCGTGAGAACTTTTACATGTGACAATATTTACTAATTATAGTACAACTATAAATTTTGACACACTCAGGGACTGGGGCTTTCGTAGAGGATTGCTATGAGCGCATATGTTGAGGCCATATTTGCAATAACATTGTGCCACATTTGTAATAGATCGGATTTCAGACGACTGTCGCGAGTAAATCGCAATTACTTTGTAATTACTCCAATAGTTTTATTCAGAATTGGTGTAATCACTTTGCGATTGGTTGCACTACAGTCATATCAAATTCGCTCTATAACATTGTACCTCATTTGTAATAAGATTATGCCATAATTTGTTAATTGTGCCATAATTGTGCCGCAAATGTAATAACACTGAGCGAAATGTGTGGTAACACGGTGTCGCATTTCTAATACTATCATAGAGCCCTGTAGAAATATACCTTCAGGTAACGTGTGACCCTTGGTATGCCTGGTTACTCTCGCAAGATTTGTCAAGTTTAATTCTGATTTACTTTCTTGAGCAGCGACAACAACCGAGAGATGGCTAAATATATTCTAGATAACTTTATCCGTGGCAACTGACCTCCCCCACAAAAGACACCTTATTTGGTGCATAGTATACTACTCAAACTGGCATCTACAAAACATGTCCCATTTGAATTCTTCAAACTTTTCTCTCTTTTCTCACAGTTGTGACCATCTAAAAGTGATCTCATGAACTCCAGAGGATGTGGGTTTCACGGTTGCTTTAACAAAATTCTTTAAGTGGTCTGTATAACCAAAACAGAATCCTGTTTCCTACCTCAACTTAGTCTAAGAAAGAAAGAAAGAAGAAATTCGCATTATATAAGCATTCTTAAGTAAGATTTACTAGCTTTCGACACAGAAAATTTGACGCCTCTACTCGATAAAAAGCACTCATTTCCAGACATAAACATTCACGATGTAGTTTGAATTCTTTACTGAGGTCGGCGATGCGTGCAACTGAGATATTTTATCTGGCCAATTTTCAAGCTAAAAACATAAGAAGAAGCCAACTGCTTGTGTTTTCTAATAATTCATAAGGTAAAGAAATACAAATAAGTGTATTATTTCCCGAAACTTTAAGTTTTTGTTTGCCAGCGACACAACGCATGAAATATTTCTCGTGAAGGAATGCAATCAGATTCGTCAACGTTTGTGTCTGAGAAGAGTGCTTTTTTTCGAGCCCGATAAACAGTCTACCGGTTTCGGTAGTATCTTAAATCGTGCGAGGTCAGGTGCTTCGCGAAGGTGAAAATTTGACCTAAATTAAAGCACTAGAAAAAGCGTGTAAAATCAATTACATTACAGAAAATGAGTTGCGGGCAATGCAAAAGATGACGCGTTGACGCGTCATTTAAGGTTCCAGAAATATACTTTAGGACTCTATCAAATGAATTTCAGGGGAAAAAGTCGTAGTATGGATTTTTTAATTTATACCCTTACCGAAGTCTTAAGTAGTTAGTTCTAGTTGGACTCCCTGGCGTTTGGATGTCCTAGCCTCTGCTGAGCCTAGTAAAGTTTTTTTTAAACAAAAATTGATTGTAACGTTGTGGGATTCAGATTAAAGAGGCTTTGGGACCTTGCAATCAGCCATTAGTGTGCCTTTTTTTTCAATTAAGGACAAAAGCTGATTAATGTTTACAAAACGCTTTCAATTAGGTCCCTTTTTGTACACTAAATTTGATTGATGTTTACAAAGCGCTGTTTAATGGTTCTCATTCCATATTGGATGCGCCCGAATTAAACACAAGAGTGTGTAATAAAGTACATCGGGTAATTTGAACTGAGAAACTGCCTCCTTTATTCTGGTTTCGATTTGAATCAGTACGACTGAGCAATATGTTTCCAGGGGACGAACAACGATCTCATACAACAAAAGTTAGTATTCTATACGGCAATGGTTGCTTATAGTTAAGATTCTTGCAAAACATGCACTGCACCCTTGGTCTTGGTTATGTTACAGTGATTCGAGTAAGAACTACCAGGTGATGTGCGAAAATCGTTAAAGTTATCAGCGATATTAAGGAAAACACGCCGAAATTCAAAAGACAGACATAAAGAATAAAACTACCTCTTCCAATTCGCGATAAGCGGCACAGGAATCCCGAAAACGCTTTCTGATAACCTAACTTTCGGTTCAGATCGAGACGTATAATTAGTCTAGGAGTTTTCAAACAATTACAGTGAACTGACACATATTTATACAAGTCTACCATTAGTGATGATTCATAATCTCAGACAATTCTCGCGATATTAATTGTATTTGTCTGGAGATGCTATCAGCATATGCGCGGTGAGAGGTGTGTTTCAGTTCTTTTATTCTCTTCAAATACGGTCCATAGGGATAGCTTCGCCGGGATTTCCATTTTGTCTGCGATCGTCTGCTTGAACTGTGCGTTTGCATCTGATCATGCAGAACAGAGTCCTGAAATCTTTATGAAAAATAAAGTATATAATTGGGCCTAGGGCGGCATTGACAAACTTTAAATAAAATAGTGCAAAGTTCAGATCCAAGGATCCAGATTGTAGGATCTATAAAAACCGACATGAGAACCGATTGTTATCACTGTCCACACCGAGGAGTAAGGCGTCACACATAAGAAGTAGAGGAGCAAAGAACTTAAAACCACTCGCATAGCGCACTTGAAAGTATCAAGTCTTTTCTTCTGTTGGGCTGCAGGAAGGTTCAGTGCCCTGCATGAGTGGTTCAGTCTTTTCAGTAACACGATGTTCAGGATGACGACTGCGAACTGTAGGAAAGTGATTATGATGAAATACACGGTAAAGTATGTAGCATGCCACTTCAATTTCATATCTACTACACAATAAGGTATCCCATTCGGAAATGCCATAATGCCTGCTGCTTTAAACACCGGCTTGTTTATTGCTCCTGCGATAAACCAAGGAGATACGGAGAGGAGAATTACGGTCTTGCGAGCCAATGCGGGTAATTGAACACGGGACGCTACTGCTCTGTACCGCTCCAATGATATTATGAAGAGCGTCAATACAGAAACAAGAGGCAGCGTTTTGTTCATCCAGCACAGCAGTTTACACGTTATGAAGCCCTCCACGCGGCCACCTATTGAGCCCAGGACCACTTCCAATAACCTTACTGGATCCAATACTAGTATTAGGAAGTCGGATGCTACCATGTTGGCTATAAAGATGTACATGGGCCTTCGAAAACGTTTCTTGTGGCAAACCAAGAGGACAACGGCCAAATTCCAAACGATACCCCAACTCATAATTACGATAAGCGCCATTATTTTAACTTTGGTAGCTCTTGTGTGATATGACGAATAGGTTATATTACTCGAGAAGTTACCGAACATTAAGGACTGAAACATTAAGGACTGAATATTGGTAGGTGATTGCCACAACTTCGAACTAGCCATTGTAACGTTATCACCTATCGCGACATAGCATATACTTATCTGCAGATGGTACCCTATAATAACATATATAATAGCTGTAATGATTTTACAAAATCGCGGTCACAGTATTTCGCGATTCGGAATTACGACCAATATGTGAATGACATATTTAGCAATTAGACTAAGAGGCTGGGTTTTCTGAGTAAATAGATTGTTCTGGGGTGGATGATTTTGAAAAAAAATATTTCCTGCACAGCATATTTGTTAATATCTGATATTACCCTACCTAGATTATTGTAGTTTGGTATGGGATGGGCTTAGCAACCACCTGGCTGATAAGGTCCAAAAATTACAAAATCGTGCTGCGAGAGTAATTATGAGAGCAAACTATGAGACGCGCTCTGCCGACTTGCGAGAAGCACTGCACTGGGACACCCTCTCAGTGCGTCGACACAAACAGAAAGCAGTGCTTATGTTCAAATCTCTTCATGGTCTTGCTCCCTCATACCTGCAAAACCAGTTTACTCTTCGCAGCATGTCTTACAATTTACGAAATTTTGAGCGAAAATTATACCTCCCTAAGCCTAAAACTGAGTACTGCAAACGAAGTTTTAGCTATAGTGGCGCGAAGGTCTGGAACGATCTTCCCCAGTTGATGCGATCCTGCGAGTCACTTAGCTATTTTAAATCGAAATTGAGCAAGTTGTTCTAAATTGGGCTCCCATGCACGGCAATCATGTAAACCAGTTTGTATTTTGTTTTTATTTGAAATACTGTATGTAACTGATGATTTTTACCGTGCTGAAATAAAGTGTATGTATGTATGTATGTAATCCTCAATTAATTTTACGAAATAAATATCCTACGATATCGAAGAGAATCTTGCAAAAAAAAATCATCCACCCCTTTAAAAGTCAAATGGTC
Organism: Scolanthus callimorphus; assembly: GCA_033964015.1. Classification (NCBI taxonomy): domain Eukaryota; kingdom Metazoa; phylum Cnidaria; class Anthozoa; order Actiniaria; family Edwardsiidae; genus Scolanthus; species Scolanthus callimorphus. Next base: position 4,937,706 of record CM066924.1, read on the forward strand.
GGCCCCTTATACAAGTCTACCAACTAGTGATGATTTACAATCACGGATAGTGTTTGGAAACATTTTCAACTATTGCGATAGTGATTGTCTTTGTCTGGAGAAAAGAAAATTAAAATCTAGTAAGGTGTGGTCTACTTGTCTACTTTTTTGTAGTATCATAAAATATTATAAATTTTGTAATTTTTGTAAGATGTAAATTGTATAAGGCAAAAATTCATGAATAATTAATAAGAACAACACAATAGAAACACAATAAGATTCACGGGACCGTAGCGTGTTGTAATTCTGATACAACCACTAGTGGTTGTAACTAATTTGCATAGCAACTTTCATGAAACATATCTTGTTTCTCTGCCAAATTTACAAATTTTTAAAACAGCGGACACTAGAAGCGATGAATTTTTAAGTAGTTTACAACATTCGCATCCGTGTTGTATCAGATCTACATCACTCGCGCTACGCGCTCGTGTTGTAAATCTGATACAACACGGCTGCTCATGTTGTAAACATTACTTGTTGTAAATCTGATACAACACGGCTGCTCATGTTGTAAACATTACGTGTTGTAAATCTGATACAGCACGGCTGCTCATGTTGTAAACATTACGTGTTGTAAATCTGATACAGCACGGCTGCTTATGTTGTAAACATTACGTGTTGTAAATCTGATACAACACGGCTGCTCATGTTGTAAACATTACTTGTAGTGAAGTGTATATAGTAGTGTGTATATAATGTTGTAAAATTTTGTCAAAAATCATATTAAAAAAATCATTAAAAAAAGAAGTTTTTTGTCGGGAGATGCTATCAGCATATGCACGGTCAGAGTTGTATTTCACTTCTTATTCTCCTCTAGCCCGGTCCATAGGGATAGCTCCGCCGGGATCTCCTCTTTGTCTGCCATCGTCTGCCTGGATTGTGCGTCTGGGTCTGACCATGCAGAGCAGAGTCCTAAAATCTTTTAGAAGCACGAAGTATACCAGTGGGCTAAGGGCGGAATTGACAAACTTTAAGACCAACAGAAACGTCGCAAGAGTCTCCAAAAAAGTCTTTCCTTTAATCAATGTCCGAGAAAATCCGAAAGGTTCGGCGAAGCTTATCACTGTCATCAACGTATAGTAAGGGGTCACGCATAGGGTAAACTGAAGCAAAGACACGAAAACCACTCGCAGGGCGCACTTGAATGGCTCAAGTCTTTTCTTTTGCTGGGCTACAGGAAGATTCAGCGCCGTACAAGAGTGGTTCAGTCTTTTCAGCAAAACGATATTCAGGATGAAGATTGCACATTGTAGCAAAGTGACTATTGTGCAATACACGCAACGATATGTAAAAAACAAAGTAAAATCCTTGGAGGTTATTGAGCAATATAGTATCCCATCCGATGCTATTACAAGTACAGCTGCATATAAAATCGGTATGTTGATTCCCCCTGCGATAACCCAAGGAGAAATGGAGAGGAGGATCACAGTCTTGCGGGTCAGGCGGGGCACTTGCACTCGGGAGATCACTGCTCTGAGCCGCTCAATACTTATTATCAGGAGTGTCACTAGAAATACAACGGGTAGCGTGACACTCATCCACATAAGCAGTTTGCACGTTATCAGACTCATGGTACCTGATCCGAACCGCCACATATTTGTGCCGGATAGAGCTTCCACCAATACCTCTGTTGCATCCGATACTAGTATTAGCACGTCAGATACTGCAATGTTGGCTATAAAAATGTACATTGGTGTGCGAAGATTTTTCTTGACGCAAACCAAAAGGATAACGGCAATATTCCATATGACTCCCCAACTTATAACCACGAAAAGCACCGCAATTTTAACATTGAACCCTTTCTTGCGAGCTTGAGACGTATAGGTATTATTACTCGAGGAGTTATCAATCTGGAAGGAATTATTAAAAAGTGGATCCATATTGGCAAGGTTTAGAAGCGGCGATGTTACCGACACCAAGTCTCATGAAAAGTGTTTCACTTATCGCGAAATAGATCATAGCGGAGCTGTAACGTCATCGATGACGTCATCAAACGAGAACAGGTTTATATCGTTGAAGGGATGAACCACAGACAACCAAACTTGGGTGAAATTATCAAAGCGAAAGTGATACGTGGTATGACGGTGGCAACCTTTTTGTCTCGTTAACACAGAAAAATATGTAACCGGGAGCTCCGCTTTTAGCCAGTGGCTAAATCTATATATTATCTTATCTGCAGATGTTACCCTGTGATGGCAGCTCAGTCTCGATTGAGATCCATTGCGTCGCAGATGCTGTGTAGAAAGCGTTTTCAAATCAGCGATATTAAAGTAAAACAACGACAGATTCTGGAGCGACTAGAGAACATCGTGCCACTGATTAGCAGACCGTTTTATTGCATCCAGGTTTATTAACATGCCCGCTTTTAATCAAGAAAGCCTTGGAGACAAAATAATACTACATTTTCGATCCGTTCTAATCAGCCAAAAGTGATTTCGTGAACTTCAGAACTAGCAGATGGCGTGGGACAATTATGTTACTTCTAGACGGCATTCAAATAGTGTGAAGTTTGATTATGTTTTCACACGCTCTGTTATTATTCTCATTCCGTATTGCCTGCGTGGTACTTGAAGAAACCTGTGTTGTGCAACGGGTTATTTGAAGTAAAACCTTTATCAAGCCACCAACTGGAAGGACAGATAAACCATCGCATACTGTAGCAAGTCATTGTACTAGTCATTGTACCATCATTGTAGATCGAATCTAGAAAACAATGGTTGGCTTTCAATCAACCCAGAGCTAGCGAATATTAAACATATTAAAAGGCCTACTCCGGGTCCTAAGATCGCCGTAACCTTGGACAATCTTAGGCGATCGTGTGAATTTTTTCTATATTTCATGTTGCGATCTTGGGCGATCTTGGACAATGTTAGGCGATTTTGTGAATTTTTTCGATATTTCATGTTGCGATCTTGGGCGATCTTGGACAATCTTAGGCGATCGTGTGAATTTTTTCGATATTTCATGTTGCGATCTTGGGCGATCTTGGACAATGTTAGACGATTTTGTGAATTTTTTCGATATTTCTTGTTGCGATCTTGGGCTATCTTGGACAATCTTAGGCGATCGTGTGAATTTTTTCTATATTTCATGTTGCGATCTTGGGCGATCTTGGACAATCATATATGGTTAGGTGATCTTGTGATTTTTTTCTATATTTCATGTTGCGATCTTGGGCGATCTTGGACAATCTTAGGATAGAATAGGTTTGAAGGTTTGAATATACTTGAACAGTATTTCGTCCTCAATTTCGACACAAAAAAGATATCATACGATTATAAGGAACAAAATGTGTGACCATAACTTCTGTTGTTCTATTCAGAGGGGTGAAGGGGTTCTCCGTGATCCGTGATTCACCCCAAATTTGCTCCGTGATTCGTGAAAACAGGAAAATTATTGCCGTGATCCGCGAAATCTGATGCCCTCGTGACCCGTGATTTTGCGAATTTCTCTTACGTGACTCGTGATTACAGGCCTAGAGATTCGTGAAACGTGAAAGCTGGTCATTAGGGACGGACCATTTGATAGTTGATACTTGAAAAATATCGCGCAAGCATCTGACCTAGAAAAAATATCGCGCAAGGAAAGCTGGTGATGAAAAAAATATCGAGCAAGCTCATTTTCTCCTGGCTGCCCTTTTTAGGGAATCTGACATCCTTATAAATATATTGTTTTTTAGTCGGCTCGCGCTGCGCGCTCGCCATCTACAACATGAAAATATATTTTTAAAATTGAGTTTAATAAATTTACTATCAGAAAACAGTAAATAAAGGTTTAGCAAATGTCAGGAAGCGCAATTGTTAAACACCAAGTTCTCATTTACTTTACTTTAATCATTCTTTCAACTTTTATGTCCAAAGTTTGCAGCGCGCTTCGCACGCAAAAAGAGGATACTTTGGTGTAGCATTTACAAACTAAAACATCGTACTGGGCTATGTTTAATTTGGAAAATTTCTATGCGCGCTTAGCGCGCATCAAGAAACATACAAGCAAGGGTCGGTACTGATCCGAATATTTTTATAGTAGCGAAAATACCAAAAACCCGAACTGATCTGGATGCTATGAGCAAACCAATTTCGCGAAATGATAAAATAACAGCCAACAGGCGAGCTTGAAATCGTACATTATTGAATTGTGATCAATTGTCGTTTTGATGGCGAGTGATACTTCAAACCATCAAAAGAAATAACAGGAAAAAAAGTCGAGCACAGTCTTTTATCGCTATATTTACTTAAAACATAACCTGCATAATCGTTTTTAAGATTTTACTTCCGTGATTCGTGAAAAGCGTTTTCATAACTCCGTGATCCGTGAAATAACGAAAAATCGGTCCGTGATTCGTGATCACTACCCCCCCCCCCCCTTCACCCCCCTGTTCTATTGTGACAAGCGATTACATACTCACGCACCGAAAGCAATCTTCTTCTTCTTCCAGATTGACTACTTTCATCACATTAGATGATTCTTGTAGTTTAAATAAAACAAAAGTAAAATTGATAAATAGTGTTATTGAGAAAAGCTCAAAACTCAAAATTTTTCTAAGAATGCCGCGTGAGAGGCAGCATTTATAGTGTCTGTAGGCAGTTAGTCCCAGTCTTTAAATGTCTAGGGAAAAATGAGTATTTATAAGAGTTGGTACGTGCTAGTGGGATTTCATAGGGATGTTCATTGACGTGGCGGCTTCGGTGTTTACGCGGAGTAAGGTATTTCGAGGTATCTATCAGAGTTTCTTTGGTGTGTAATTTATAAAACATCGACAGTCTTTGTTTTTTCCTCCTCTGCTCTAGTGTTTCCCAGTTAAGTTCCTTAAGCATTTCTATGACACTTGAAGAGTTGTGATGGCGATTTTACACAAAGCGTGCAGCTCTTCTTTGCACCATCTCTAGATTGTAGCTGTCTTCTTTTGTATGTGGGTCCCATGCCTCAGCGGCGTATTCCAGTACAGGACGAACCAGACTTTTGTACGCAAGTGTTTTAATGGGAGGTGAATTTATCTTAAGGTTTCTTGTTAAGAAACCAATGGTCTGGTTTCCCCTTGGTCGATAACTTTGAGACATGAAGGTTCCATCTGAGGTCTGATGTGAGTGTGATGCCGATATATTTTGCGGCATCAACATTTTTCAAGACCTTTCCGTGCAGGACATAGTCGTGAATGATGGTTTCACGTTTCCTGGTAACCCGGAAGACATGGTATTTGCTGGAATTCTAAGCGGTGTCATTTTCAGAGCATAGCAACATACCAAGTCGGAGAAAGAATCCATTTCCATCGGCTGTATTTGGTAAATCAAATCCGAAATCTGCAGAATAGAGTGCGCCGTGCAAAACAGGGGAATAACCTTAAGAAATTTATATACGTCATTAGTCTTCTAATATTGAACGAAAACAATAACAAAGGAGTGGCTGACACAGGCTCAGTGTCGGGTTGCCTGCGTAGGCCCCATCTGCCCTACTGCGCATGCCAACAGCCTTTGCTACAGGGCAATTAGTAACCGATGAGCATGTTTAGAAAATCAATGGATACACCTATCAACTAGATATACTTTTACTGCGCAACTCGTCTACTGCAAACCAAATCAGCCTTATAAGAGAGGCAATATTTATAGACCACTTCCACAATGACCGCCTCTCATTTACATGTAGACTCCTTCGCAGCCCCTAGCAGTCGGAGTCCCGCAACGCTCCCGAAGGAGTCTAATTTACATGAGGCATTCAAACTATTCAGCTACTTGAAATATTGACATGAAAATTGTTAAAAGTTATAGCGCCTGATGACTTTCAAAGCATTTGTGGAGTTGAAACCTGCAAATCATGGACGAGAATAACAGCATCTGAGGTTCTCAAAATACAACAAAACGAGGCCAGAATGGCTTCTAGTATAAACCCCATACAAAGGTCTCTATTTGAGAGGTTCTATAATTCTGTCAATACAGGGCTCGAAATTACCAAATAATCGGTCGTAAATCCACTAGGAGAACACTCTAGAAACTGAAAACACAGTTGCTATTTTACGCGTAAGTCAAAAGGAACATTTTTAGTCGTATTTACGCCCGTATCGGGCGCACTTTCAAGCCCTGCGGTATTTAACCAAATTATACGGAATTTCCTGAAACTGTGTATTCTGATGCATTTTTTTGAGCAGCAAGTTGTTGACTACAGAAAATATTTCTTTCGTCTTTAACTAGAATAACTGAATCGCGAAAGTGGTGTATGACTGATCTAGACATAAAACCATTTTCCCACAGCAAGATCATTAAATCACTTTTAGAACGTTGCAACTCACCGAGATTTAATAAAATTCTGCAATATTATGTCGAACAGCTGTAGCCTTTTAATAGTACAATCAGACATTGTCTTGTAGAGGATAACGTCTGAAGAATTAATAAGTGCGAATACAGTAAAACGGTATTTTTAATCTAGAAAGTTGACTATGTATACTCACTCGAAAACAATATCGTAGTTGTAGATGTTACTTACTCCTAGCTCAGGATGATGAAATATAGTGACTGAGCAAACTGTGTGCCTTATTTGACTAGTTCAGCCGACAGCCGTCATTGTAGGCCTTCAATATAATCTATGGTTCGATAGCTAATAGAGTTAGAAAGGCTAGTTCGAAGTTAAGGCAACACCAGATCTAACCTGAGACCCTCTAATATGGATTCAGTTTTTAATTCTTCCTTCCTCTTTGGCAACTCCTCGAGTAATCAGAGGAACTCACTAGTTCACAGAAAAAATATCAATGTTAAAATTGTGGCGCTTTTCGTAGTAATAAGTTGGGGAGTCATTTGGAATTTGGCCGTTCTACTTTTGGTTTGCCTCAAGAAAAATCTTCGTAGACCCATGTACATCTTCATAGCCAACATGGCAGCATCCGACTTACTAATACTAGTATCACTTCCAATACAATTCTTGGTGATATATCTCACCGACTCAAATATGTTGCGCTTCGAATCAAACACACTTGGTCACAAATCTTGTAAACTGTTAAGCTGGATGAGCCGCACGCTTCCACTTGTTTCTGTATTGACGCTCTTGATAATATCTTTGGAGCGGTATAGAGCAGTTGCCTCCCGAGTACAGTTATCCACCTTGACCTGCAAGACCGTAATTCTACTCTCCATATCTCCCTGGATTATCGCAGGAACAATAAACACGCCGACGTTAATAGCAGCTGGAATTATGACATTCTCGGATGGGACACCATATTGTGCAATATATCTCAAGGGTTGGTATGCTACATACTATGCCGCATATTACATCATAGTCACTTTGCTACAATTCGCAGTCGTTTTCCTGAACATCGTGTTACTGAAAAGACTGAACCACTCGTGCAGGGCACTGAACCTTCCTGCGGCCCAACGGAAGAAAAGACTTGATACTTTCAAGTGCGCTATGCGAGTGGTTTTTAGTTCTCTGCTCCTCTACTTCTTATGTGTGTCGCCTTTCTGTTTCATGTTGACGGTGATGAATATCTTCTTTCATGTCCATTTAGTAGAAATATACGCAAACAGTGCAGAATTGTTTTCGGATCTGAAGTTTGGACTATTTTATTTAGAGCTTGTCAATTCCGCCCTAAGCCCAATTATATACTTTATTTTTCTTAAAGATTTCAAGAGTCTGCTCTGCATGGTCAGACGCAGACGCACAGTTCAGGCAGACGATCGCAGACAAAGAGGAGATCCCGGGAAGCCATCCCTATGGACCGCATTAGAGGAGAATAAAAGAAATGAAATGCAACTCTGACTGCACATTGTCAAAGCATATCCAGACAAATACAATCAACATCGCGAAAATGGAAAATGTTTCAGACACTAGTCCGAGATTGTAAATCATTGCTAGTTCGTACACCTTGTAATATGGATTCAGTTAATTATAGTTCCATTAAGGTCTCTGTAAAATCGTGAGGGGTGTCTTCGGAAAAACATTCTCGTCGCGTCGAAATTTATGCTATGATAATCAGCTATATATCATTTTAAAGCTAAAATATTGCTCTATCTTATGAAGTTGTTTAGTTTATCGAAGTTTAACTTTTTCTTGTATTTTTAAGACCCCGAACTAAAAACTACCTTTTTTACTTGAGAAGCCCTAGACCACTAGCAGTTTGTTGCACAATTTCACACTTTGGTCGGATTTTAATCTCGGAGAAATAAACTGCAAAACCGTGTCAGCGATTTTCGATATTTTGCATATTTACGAAAATATTAGGTCGCGAAGTTGAAAGTCACATTTTTTACAGGTTGTGGCCGCAAAATTTATCACAAAATCTTTTTCAAGTAAAAAATAAAAATTACACGGTTGTTTAGTTGTGATCATTTTCTAACGACACAGAAAATTTGAGGCCGATATCTTAAATCGATATCTTAAAGTGCGGGGTCAGGAGCTTCGCGAAGGTGAAAATTTGACCTCAAATTAAAGTGCTAGAAAAGGCGTTAAAGTTAATTAAATTGCAGAAAATGAGTGGCGGGCAATACAAAAGAATGGGCAATGGAAGCCTAAGAAAACAGTCGACGCGTCATTTGAGGTTTTAGAAATATACTTTAGGACTGTATCAAATGAATTTCGTGAAAAAATGTGATTTTATGAATTTTTACATTTTTACCTTTCACGAGACCTTAAGTTTGAAAACTCCTGGAGTAATCATACGTCTCAATCTCAAGCACAAGTTGGGTTACCAGAAAGGTTTTCAAAATTCCTGCGGCGCTCAAAAATCGAGTGTTAGGAGAAGTAGTTGCATTCTCTATCGTTGCCTTAAATAAGTAGACCTAATAAACGAACCTGGGCGTTTTTCCTTCATACCGCTAATGTTATGTTAACTAAAACCTTCCGCGCAGTATCTGGTAGTCCTTAGTTGAATCCCTTTTAGATAGCATAGACTGACAGGTACAATGTATGTTTTGCAAGAATCTTAACTATAAGCAGCCATTCAGCGCTATTGAGGTACAGGAAATAGCGCAATATAAATGCAACAATTATATTATTATAGCCATTGCAGTGTAGAATACAAACTCATTGTAGTATGAGATGGTTATCCGAAACCTGGTCAGATGGAAAGGTTCAAATCGGAATCAGAATGAAGGTTGATAAGGCTTCTCAGTTCAAATTGCCCGTTGCTCTTTATAACACAGTCTTGTTTAATTTTGGCGCATCCAAAATGGAACGAGAATCATTAAACAGCGCTTCGTAAACATTAATCAAACTTTACACTTTTGTCTACAAAAATGGACTTAATTGATGAACCTGTCAGGCAATTTTTTTAGTATGGTTGTTCTTGAAGTAACATTGTTTTTCCAACAGCATCTGCTAGTTCTGAAGTTCATGTAATCACTTTTACTAGCTGGTGCCCGTGAAAATTCACGAAGGGCAAGGGGGAAATTTATCTTACTTATATTGTTCTCTTAAACAAATGGAAAAATGAAAAGAAATTCACAACGGCACATATGATTTGCTTTCTGGTGTCATCTGAGAAAAACGAAAAAGCTCAAAGCTTTCGAATTAGAATTATCCCAGGAATAACTGTAAGCAATCTCTAACAGAACCATTTAGGTCTGGATGTCTATGGTGCTTTCGGCTGCGCGAATTGAGTTGTTTTTAAAGTTTCTGTGGGAGACTCCATTGCATGTCCCTCGCCTATCGCTTGAATTAGAACATAGCTCAAGGTGAACCTTTTCCAACAAAAACATGCACACTGGTGAGATTTCCTCCTTCTGTTCGGGTTTGAATGAGATATGTTGTCCACTCTGATCTTTTTGGAAAAACAACTTTTGCCTGAACAATACTGTGTGATTTGTGCGAGAATCGCATAGGTTTGGACGTCTTTGCTGCTTTCGGCTGCGAGAAATCATATATTTTTGGGTTTCTGTGGAAGACATAAAAAACAAATGGATGTGATGCGAAAGGTTTATCAGCCAATAAAGTAGAAGTAGAAGAAAAAACTCACAACGGACACAGAATATGATTTGCTTCTGGTGTCATTTCCATTGAGCGTGCGCTCTGCAAAGCAAGACAGTGGTGTACGTTTCTTCAAACATGAATGAAAATTATTCTCAGGTCAAAGCTTTCGAATTAGAATTATCCCTGCAAATAACTGTAAGCAATCTGTAACAGAACCATTTGGGTCTGGATGTCTATGGTGCTTACGGCTGTACGAGTTCTTTAGTTTCTGTGGGAGATTCATACATGGCGGCTGCTTCAATTAGAACATAGCTCAAGGCGACACTTTTCCAACAAAAACATGCACACTGGTGAGATTTTCTCCTTCTGTTCAGGTTTGTGAACTTCGTTTTTTCGGATCCAACGTTTAGTATAGATTTCGAAAGTTTAATCCCGGGCTCCAAAAGGCTGTCAAACAACTGTTGTTTGTGAAACGAGCGTTTATTTATAAGAATGGCGCGCGGCTTCGTGCAAGGCGCCAAAACCTTTGGAAAGCATGGTTGGCTCAGTATTAAGGCGCTGGGACTCCCACCGCTGTGGTCCAGGATCGATTCCCGGCTGGGACAGAGGAACTTTTCTTTCTGTTCGAGTCGTGATTGAGACAAGATCATATTGTGAGGTGAAATTAGTTCTACTGTGTTTTCTTAGTCTTTCGGATGAAACAATAAACCGAGGTCCCGTCGGCCTTCCCTTCTACACCTGTTCAAGGTGGACGCTAAAGAACCCATTGCACTCTTCGTAAGAGTAGGGGATTGTCTCCCGGTGCAATGGCCTGACTCTCGGAGGCATATATACTGTTCAACAGTCCTCATGATTGTAAGCTGCGCGGCTGCAATTTGCGCCATCTAATGCAGCCCGTTAAGTCCTCCAACCTCTCCTTGTCTAGCGGTTGTGTACTTTCAGCCGCTTTGAGTTCCCTCACGATGAGGAGAAGATCCTTCTTTCTTTCTTTCTTTCTTTCTTTCTTTTTCTTTTTCTTTCTTTCTTTCTTTCTTTCTTTCTTTCTTTCTTTCTTTCTTTCTTTCTTTCTTTCTTTCTTTCTTTCTTTCTTTCTTTCTTTCTTTCTTTCTTTCTTTCTTTCTTTCTTTCTTTCTTTCTTTCTTTCTTTCTTTCTTTCTTTCTTTCTTTTTCTTTCTTTCTTTCTTTCTTTCTTTCTTTCTTTCTTTCTTTCTTTCTTTCTTTCTTTCTTTCTTTCTTTCTTTCTTTCTTTCTTTCTTTCTTTCTTTCTTTCTTTCTTTCTTTCTTTCTTTCTTTCTTTCTTTCTTCTTTCTTTCTTTCTTTCTTTCTTTCTTTCTTTCTTTCTTTCTTTTTCTTTCTTTCTTTCTTTCTTTCTTTTTCTTTCTTTCTTTCTTTCTTTCTTTCTTTCTTTCTTTCTTTCTTTCTTTCTTTCTTTCTTTCTTTCTTTCTTTCTTTCTTTCTTTTTCTTTCTTTCTTTCTTTCTTTCTTTCTTTCTTTCTTTCTTTCTTTCTTTCTTTCTTTTTCTTTCTTTCTTTCTTTCTTTCTTTCTTTCTTTCTTTCTTTCTTTCTTTCTTTCTTTCTTTCTTTCTTTCTTTCTTTCTTTCTTTCTTTCTTTCTTTCTTTCTTTCTTTCTTTCTTTCTTTCTTTCTTTCAATTATATTATGATAGCCATTACAGTGTAGAATACAAACTCATTGTAGTATGAGATGGTTATCCGAAGCCTGGTCAGATGGAAAGGTTCAAATCGAGATCAGAATGTCAGTTCAAATTGCCCGTTGTGCTTTATAACACAGTCTTGTTAATTTGGGCGCATCCAAAATGGAATGAGAATCATTAAACAGCGCTTCGTAAACATTAATCAAACTTTACACTTTTGTCTACAAAAATGGATATAATTGAAGAACCTGTCAGGCAATTTTATGCAGTATGGTTGTTCTAGAAGAAACATTGTTTTTCCCACAACATCTGCTAGTTCTGAAGTTCGTGAAATCACTTTTATATGGTGATAACTAACAGAAAATACAATCAAGTTTGAATATTTTTGTCGGCAAGGGTCTCTTGATTAAAAGCAGAAATGTTTTGTAGATGACAACTTGCTATGGAATTCAAACGGTCACTCAGGGCTCGGAATTAAGAAATGATCATAGTCGTAATTTTACACCTTGTACCAACATCATAGATGCACGTAAATCCACTACGATGGGACTGTAGAAACTGAAAACACAGTCGCTGTTTTACGCCTAAGCCAAAAACGTAAGGCGTAAGGCGTATTTACGCCTGTATCGCGCGCAATTTCAAGCCCTGTCACTTAGATGTGTTTTCTAGCTGGAAGGTTTCAGTTGGGATACCAAAGGATCCAGTAAGCAAATGTATCTTCTTGAATAATATATTATTGATTGAAAATAGCGCCGATAGAACGCGCGTTCTGATTGGCCAGGGGTGTGGCTTACTATGCTTTAACACATGGAGAATTGGTGGCTTTCACTTGTCACGTGAATGAAATTTTCTCCTAAAATCGTTCTCTAAATGCCAAATAAACCCAATGGATGTACAGAACGTACAAAATACGTTCGGAGAGAAAGTTTGAAGACGCTAGCGCTTTTCCCGACCAAGATATAAGTGTATGAACGCACGCGATTTGTTGCAGTGAAAGTATGGTGCTCCTGCTGAGGGGCACAAATATGGCCGCCAAATTACCAGTCTTCTCAAATGCTTACAAATACCAAGAATATGGACCAAGATGTTGTTAACATGCTTCAATAACAACTTAGTTAACATGATGGACCCTTTCAAACTAAAGAACAAAGTGAATTTAGAGAAATATTGTACGAATCGACTCTTTGAAATACGTGACTCGCGTTGCGTGACTCAAAATCCCTTCATCAAACTTCAGCGATAGCTCCGGAAATAAGGATGACTGAATCAAATGAAACTTTGTGTGAAGACTCACACGGATGATTTGTAAACAATACATAAAATTCATCCCTGTAGAGTTTTTGGTTTTGAAGTTAGAATTTTCGTGACGTCACGTGAAAGCCAAGAATAATACTATTTTATGTTTGAGTTAATTACCTTGACTGGAGGCAATAAAACACAGATTTCGTTGGCTTTGTACCCGTGCGAACTGAAAATCTGCGTATCTGCGATGTTTGCCGATTTCGTGGAAAATTCTGGAAGATCGCGGTTTTTCGCAAAAAATCCTGATCGACCCAAGAGGTGTGAACATGCCCATTCGGATTTCCAGCGACATTCTGGAATTGCGTAAAGCCGATTTTTAAGGAATCTTATTTGACATGGATATTCCACGATATTCCACGATTTCGTAACGCCCTTATTAAATTGTATTAGAGCCGGAAGCGAATTAATTTATCTGCTTCGATTTTCTGCGATTATGTACGATATTTTACGTCACGGCTTCCGGACCCCCGTAGATTGTTTACCAAATCATCTTGACCGCGGAGTTCGTTGAGCGAACATTCAAACTTCTGCAGATTAGAAGGGGAGATGTAAACACTGGCTGGACGTATATTCTCTTGGTTTTCACGCTCGAAATAACGGCATTGTAACAAATGGCGAACAAAAGGGACATTTAAACAGGTATAAAACTAGACAAAACTATTTAAGTGACAAGTATATAGCTTTGAAAGTATATTTCTGCGGTCTCAAAGATCACCGAAAGAAGCAAATTTATTTAACGTTGTTTCGAAAGTGTTGAACTAACGGAAGCGGGGTTGCATGTTTTCGCTGGCCATCTTTGAGAATTATTAAATTTCCATGGTATTTCCTTATTCTGTCACGTAGATTTATTACATGATATTTATCGTGCTAGTGCCCGTAAGCTCGTCGCTCCAGTAGTTGGACCGCTGGCCGAAACTTAATTTGAAACCAATCCTGTTACTTTTGTCTGGTCAATCTGTACCATTATTTTTCTAAGAGCGAGCGAAATGAACAAACTTTGCATTTCATATCTGCGTACTTAAAGCAACATTAGCTCGCGATCTCTAGTGATGTAAAGTTAACTCCTGGTTTTGAATTATATAAGTTTATCTGGGCTATTTGTACCTTGTTTGTCAAAGTGATAGGACTTTAACTGATGTTCTGCAAGTAGATGTTTGTGTAAAAGGAACATTTTCTATAATCAAGTAACGCCTACAAAATCTATAGTTAACAAAGGTGCTAGTTATTCTATAGTAATATTGTGAAAATTGAAATAAAAAGCGTCTCTAAGGTTGGTACCACAGCCGCGTTACATAATCGGGCGACAGGCATTCTTTAAAACCCGAGAACATCCGAAAACATTCTTGAATGTTCCGGGAAATCAGCTCTGTGCTATTTTTTGTGCTAAAACCAATCGTTGAAGAACATCGTGGAAGGTTCCAGAATTGTTTAATTGAATCTTCCGGAAGATCGCAGAATATTCAAATGGTTAAGCATGTAGCGTTCTTTTTGAATTATTCCAGAAAATCCTGGAAAATCCAGAGTCCAAATTTACCGTGAAAATTCTCACCTTATTATGCCAGAATATTCCGTAAACTTCCAGACTTTTCCGCGACCATAATCTAGAATATATAGAGGATATTACACGGTGGCGCGAAGATATGGATTTTATTTTCGAGTGGCAAGAACAATATTTTACGAACGAGCGCAGCGAGTGAGTAAAATATTGTTTTTGACACGAGAAAATGAAATCCATATCTTCAAGCCACCGTGTAATGTTCTTTTTATTATATGGATTAGAATTGACATAGCGGCAAAATATTACAAATTGAACAACTCACTTGATAAAGTCGAAAGTGTTTATTTGTGAAGTGCTCCCTCGATCTTTCTGATTCCCAGTGTCGTTAAGAACTAATTCCCTTTTTGTGTTGCTGTAGCGTTCTCTGCCATAGTTGAAATAAGGTTTTTCTCTTTAGAACTAGAACAAAACTTAGTTTTGTGGCTTAAAACTCGTGTGACCGAGCGAGCGAGATTTCACTGCAGACGAAGTCAGGAAAACAAACACTGCAAACGTGCACATCCGGGACACTCGGTACATAACTTTTTCATATTTTCACTAGTGAAGATATGGAAAATACGAGTGTTTTAGTTTCCGGTAAAACACTGGCATCCATATAATAAAGTTTAATATTCCGCAATATGCTGGAATATTCAATCGACAGCTCGCACGGGTAATGTGATAAACGAAGTTGTAATGCTGGGAAAACACTCTAACAGCTCGAAACTCACGCTTAGATTTTGATATCGCTTAAATACGTTATTCACATGCTCGTTATCTCCGGATGGTGAAGTACTGTCACTGAGATTGTGTTAAATGACATTATAGGGTACCACCCATATTATAGGGTACCACCCATATAACTATAATCTTTATAGCGATAGTCAATAGGGTTCAGAAGCTACTTCTACAGTGACAACACCAGATCTTGAGACCTTCATATGGATTCAGTTCTTAATACTTCCTTCCTCTTTGGCAACTCCACAAGGAATATTACCTACACAGTACGACCACTTTCGGGGAATAATATCCCCGTTAAAATTGTGGCGCTTTTCGTAGTTATAAGTTGGGGAGTCATTTGGAATTCGGCTGTTATCTTTTTGGTTTGCCTCAAGAAAAATCTTCGTAGACCCATGTATATGTCTTCATAGTCAATATGGCAGCATCCGACTTACTAATACTAGCATCGCTTCCAATACAATTCTTGGTGTTAAATGTATCCACTTCCAATATGTGGCGCGTCGGATCAAACACACTTGGCCTCAAATCTTGTAAACTGTTAAGCTGGATGAGCCGCACATTGCCACTTGTTTCTGTGTTGACGCTCTTGATAATATCTTTGGAGCGGTATAGAGCAGTTACCTCCCGAGTACAGTTATCCACCTTGACCCGCAAGACCGTGATTCTACTCTCCATATCTCCTTGGATTATCGCAGGGACAATAAACACGCCGACGTTAGTAGCAGTAGGAGTTACGGTATTTTTGGATGGGTTAGCGCTTTGTAAGATATATCTCATGGATTGGTATGCTATATACTATTCCGTGTATTACTCTATAATCACTTTGCTACTACTCGCAGTCGTCATTCTGAACATAGTGTTACTGAAAAGACTGAACAACTCATGTAGGGCACTGAACCTTCCTGTAGCCCAACAGAAGAAAAGACTTGAGACTTTCAAGTGCGCTATGCGAGTGGTTTTAAGTTCTTTGCTCCTCTACTTCTTGTGCGTGACGCCTTACTGTTTAACGTGGACGGTGATGAATATCTACCTTCATGTCCATTCAGTAGAAATATACACAGACACTGTAGAAATGATTTCGGATGTGAACTTTGCACTGCTATATTTAGAGCTTGTCAACTCCGCCCTTAGTCCTTTTGTGTACTTTTTGTTTTTAAAAGATTTCAGGACTCTGCTCTGCATGGTCAGACACAGACGCACGGTTCAGGTAGACAATCGCAGACAAAGAGAAGATCCCGGCGAACTTATCCCTATGGACCGGGTTGGAGGACAATAAGAACTTTGACCGCCCATATAGCATAGCAAAGCATCTTCAGACAAATATAACTCATTATTATTATATGGCAAAGATAGTTCGCGCGCACTGCTTGGCTAACGACAAAACGGAGAAAACTTGAAGTTGAGCTGACGCCGAAGACTTGCTTTGCCATTTGAATTTTCTGCAAACTCTCTCAAAGTTTCTCCCAAATAACTTTAAACGACATTATAAAATATATGGGGAAGAATCGAGCCCAAAGTATTTTTACAGATACTTTTGAGAAAATCTGGTGTGGTTCACACACGAGTTTCTTCTTCAGTTTGACTCAACGAACATGCTTTTCTGAATGAACTTTTGTGAGTTACTTCGGTGGGAAAATGTAGGAGGCGGCTTCCGATTCGTAAAACCTTTGGAGAAAAAATGACATACAATAAACGACTTCCTATCCTCGACCGTTCGAGCATTCAAAGAAAATATCAAATCTCGGCCCTCACTCTCGGTTAGTAAGTAGTTTGTTAAAATATAGCGGTGATGCATAACCAAGGAGGTTTTATATAACTTAAATGATTTTCCATATCATTTGGTAGTTTTTAGTTGTATCACTTTTAGATAACCTAGACTGATCGTACAATGCATGTTTTGTAAGAATCTTATACTTGATAACCACGACCGTTCGGGCATCTCGGGAAATATCAAACCTCGGCTTTGACGCATCCATGTCTCGCTATCGCTGGGCTCGATAGGCCAATGCCTGAGTTTCACAATTTCCGGGATATGCCTTCCCTCTCGGTTAGTATGTAGTTTATATCGGTGTTATATAACCAAGGAGGTCTTACAATAAAGCCTCCTTTGTATAACTTTAATGATTTATGCATATTATCTGGTAGTTTTAAGTTCACTTATTTTAAGTATCACTTTGAGATAACCAAGACTGACTGTACAGTGCATGTTTTGTAAGAATCTTTACTATAAACAGCCAGTACCGCATAGAATATTGACTTGTTATAGCATGAGTTCGCTATCTATCCCCTCTGAAAACGGGCTCAGAACGATAGATTGAAATACCTGTTGTGCTTTACAAGAAAGTCGTCTTTAATTTGTGTACATAGAATATGGAATGAGAATCATTAAAAGCGCTTGGTAAAGAGTAATGAAACTTTACACTTTTGTCTACAAAAAGGGATCTAATTTTCTTTTCTTTCATTACGGTTGTTCGAGAAGTAACGTACCCACAACATCTGCTAGTTCTAAAGTTCATAAAGTCACATTAGATTGTCACAGCTGACAGAAAATGAAGCAAATTTCAAATAATTTTATCGGAAAGGCTTTATTGATTAAAATCAAACATATTTCATAGGCGCCAACTCGAGTAGTATATGAAAAACCGCATAATCGTGTTCAAGGCCTAAGAAGAAATACTTTAAAATAAAATACCTTGGAAAATAACAGGGTTGTGTGCTTTTAGCGTTGAAGTTCGGTTCATCTGAGGCCGCCATTATGAAAGATCGTACCGGAAGTCAATATTTGAAAGGCATCGAGCCGGCACTAATAATAATAATAATAATAATAAGAGAATTTATATAGCGCCTTTTCTCATACGGATCCAGAGCGCTTTACAATGTTAAAAGTTAAAAAGTTACATACTTTAAATAAATAATACTCTGAATAATAACCGAACAAATTACATTTTAATGCTAAAAGAATTAAAAAACTAAAAGTTAAAAAATACGCTATATACTACATTATATTATTCTGAGCTCATTATATATTTTTATATAATTTTTATATTTTATATTTAAAAATATACAATGAATGATGATAAAAAGTTACAAATGGAATGCGCGCTTAAAAAGAAATGTCTTCAATTTTGTTTTGAATTCGCTAAGTTCATTGCATACGCGCATCTCAAGCGGCAAAGAGTTCCAAAGCCTTGGGGCATGGACTGAGAAGGCTCTAGCGCCGTAGGTCTCAAGGTTATACCTAGGCTGTACCAACAAAGTCTTCCCTGCAGAGCGTAGAGTCCTAGTTGGTTTGTGGAGAGCAAGTAGATCAGATAGATAGGCAGGGGCTAAACCATTGAGGACTTTGAAGGCTAAGAGAAGTTGCTTGAAGTCAATTCGATCTTTCACTGGAAGCCAGTGGAGATCACGGAGAATGGGGAAATGTGGTCATATTTCCTTGTTCCAGTCAGAAGGCGAGCAGCGGAATTCTGGACGCGTTGTAACTTGTCTAGTTGTTCATGTTTTAGGCCGGAAAAAAGTGAGTTGCAATGGTCGAGCTTAGAGCTAATAAAAGCGTGTATCAAAATTTCACAATGAGAATGTGAAATAAATTTTCTGATCTTTGAAATGTTACTGAGATGAAAAAAGGCGGATTTGCAGGTTTCCTTCACATGTCTCTCCATTGTCATAAATTCATCGAGCCAGACTCCTATGTTCTTAGCGTGTTTTGCGATTTTAATGGAGTCAGGGTTGACCAAAATTGAGTCGAGACCAGGACTTGATCGATGGCGCGTATTGAAGACTAGTAACTCTGTTTTGTCAGTATTGATGCGCAGTTTGTTGGCCTCCATCCACGCAACAATATCGTTTATGCATGATTCAATGCGCATTTTTGCCCGTAGAGGTTCTCTAGGGTCTGATGGATCGAATGGCAAGTAGAGCTGTATATCATCTGCATAAAAATGAAACTATTACACCGCGTTTTTCTATTATTCCAGCTAGAGGTGCAATGTACATGGAATACAGAATTGGACCTAACACTGACCCCTGGGGAACTCCACAGAGCAACTCTCGGCTACTTGAGCGATCATTGCCAATTCTGACAAATTGATATCGATTAGAAATATATGACTTCAGCCACAAGAGCGCCTTCCCAACTATTCCATAGCGGTTCTCTAGACGGTACTGCGTATCGTCTTGAGAACGATACTGCACTGCGTATCAGCGGCAAATCGCATGTAAATTACGCATTTACGTCCCACGCTCGAGAATCACACTCGAGAATCGTAATCTATAAATATGAATAGCTCCTTTTCAAGCTCAAGTCCTCAAAATCTGCTTTTGCGCCGATTTTTCAGGGAGATCGGTTTGAGTGTGTGACGCCATTTTACATCCGGTTGCACCACATTCATTTCAATTCAGGTACGCTTTTTCAAGATGGCGGGCGATCTCCAAATTCCTTATCGGGCTATTTTCTCGTTTAACTCAGATATGATAAAAAACGTCTTTCACACATTTTTACTAGATACTTCTTCTTTAATATTTCCACATCAAAGAATTTATAAGTTTCTGGTCGTTCTGGCACTTTAAGAGATAGCGAATATGATGCGGAATTACCATCAAGTTAAAGCAATTTATTCTGGTGTCCCTGACTTTCTAGGTCAACTTTGGCGTGAGAACCCCAAAGGGATAGCAGACTCTTTGGAGACACCTAAGAGATATCAGTTGGCTGAATGTTATACCCATAGGAATAGAACGAGCACCCCGTCTATTTTTATGGGGGTCCCCTCACCGGGCTGTGATGGCAACGCAGTCTCGATTGAGATACACATATGCTCGGTCCCTGTATTTCACGGTCCCAAATTTGCAACCTCCTATCATGGCTTGGTTGTTCAGAAAGCATTTTCAAATTAGCCATATTAAAGTAAAACGCCGACATATTCTGGAGCGACTAGCGAACATCCTGCCACTGATTAACAGACGGTTTTATTGCATCCAGTTTATGGACATGCCCGCTTTAAATCAAAAAACCTTGTAAACAAAATACTGCTGCATGTTCGATCCGTTGTAATAAGCAAAAAGTGATTTCGTGAACTTCAGGACTAGAAGATGGTGTGGGAACATTATGTTACTTCTAGACGGCCATATAAAGAAAAGTAATAAAGTGAATGGTCTTTGAACCAGGTGAGGTAGAGTTGGAAGTTGGAAGCAGAGAGATCATCCGGTAGTAGTCCTGAAAGGGCTGTTGGTGGTGTCTGACGTTTCGACAACCTGTGCGGAAGTCATCTTTAGTGTCAAGTGAAAAAATATCTAACAGATGGGCGTATATATACTGGAGGTGTTGAGAGATAGCGCGTGTTGCGTAATCGGCGGCATCCTCTAATTAGTGCTCTAGGCTTTGGTGGATAAAATCTTGTACCAGAGTAATACGAAAGATATTCCAAATTCTGTTTGCATTTTCTTTCGATTACATTCGAGCCTGTAAAAAACAAATTCAAAGCTGAAAAAAGTTGTATATTTCATTCCACTACCATTTCCGGTGTTTTGTAGGAACTTTGAATTTCGTTTTCAGTGATTGGTGTTATTAGAAACGGATTTTTTTCACAAGATATTGAAAACAGGCTCAAAGAAGTTTGCAATACAATGCAGATGACCTTGGCATAATAGCTCGTGAACTCGAACTGCTGGCGGATTCCTTCTTAAGTCCATTTGAGCTCAAGTTGTAAAATCACGCCGATTCATGCCACAGGCAATTTCATTGCCGGGTTGCCTGCGTAGGGTCCATCTGCCCTTCTGCGCATCTCATCAGCCTTTGCTACAGGGCAATTAGTAACCGATGAGCATATTTTAAATATCAATGGATACACCTGTCAACTAGATATACTTTTACTGTGCAACTCGTCTACTGCAAAAAAAATCAACCCTATAAAAAACCTGTCCTTTTCTTAACTATGGCTGACCTAGACGTAAAACCATTTTCCCACACAATCCGCTAGTTGTGAAGATCATTAAATCACTTTTAGATCGTCGCAACTCACTAAGATTTAATAAAATTAGTATTAAAATCGGACATTGTCTTGTAGAGGATAACGTCTGAAGAATTAATAGGTATGAATACAGTACGGTATTTTAAAATAATGCCTTTTTTAATCTAGAAAGTCGGCTACACTAACTTGAAAACAATATAGGAAAGCTGTAGATGTTATTTACAGACTCCTAGGTCCGGATGATGAAATATAGTGATTGAGCTAACTGTGTCCCTAATTTGACTAGGTCAGACGACAGCGTCACCTTAGAATACCAACTACCTTCAACATATCTATGGATTGGTAGCTAATGGAGTTAGAAAGACTAGTTCGAAGTTAAGACAACACCAAATCTGATCTGAGACCTTCTAATATGGATTCAGTTTTTAATACTTCCTTCCTCTTTGGCAACTCCTCCAGTAATCAGAGGTACTTAATGGTTCACAGAAAAAATATCAACGCTTTTCGTAGTTATAAGTTGGGAGTCATTTGGAATTCGGCTGTTATCTTTTTGGTCTGCCTCAAGAAAAGTCTTAGTAGACCCATGTACATCTTTATAGCCAACATGGCAGCATCCGACTTACTAATACTAGTATCGCTCCCAATACAATTCTTGGTGATATATCTAACCGACTCAAATATGTTGCGCTTCGGATCAAGCACACTTGGTCACAAATCTTGTAAACTGTTAAGTTGGATGAGCCGCACGCTTCCACTTGTTTCTGTATTGACGCTCTTCATAATATCTTTGGAGCGGTATAGAGCAGTTACCTCCAGAGTACAGCTATCCACCTTGACCTGCAAGACCGTGATTCTCCTCTCCATATCTCCTTGGATTATCGCTGGGACAATAAACACGCCGACGTTAATAGCAGCTGGAATTAGGACATTCTCGGATGGGACACCGTATTGTGCAATATATCTCATGGGTTGGTATGCTACATACTATGCCGCATATTACGTCATAGTCACTTTGCTACAATTCGCAGTCGTCATCCTGAACATCGTCTTACTGAAAAGACTCAACCACTCGTGCAGGGCACTGAACCTTCCTGCAGCCCAACGGAAGAAAAGACTTGATACTTTCAAGTGCGCTATGCGAGTGATTTTTAGTTCTCTGCTCCTCTACTTCTTATGTGTGACGCCTTTCTGTTTCATGTTGACGGTGATGAATATCTTCTTTCATGTCCATTTAGTAGGAATATACGCAAACAGTGCAGAATTGTTTTCGGATCTGAAGTTTGGACTATTTTATTTAGAGCTTGTCAATTCCGCCCTAAGCCCAATTATATACTTTATTTTTCTTAAGAGTTCAAGAGTCTGCTCTGCATGGTCAGACGCAGACGCACAGTTCAGGCAGAAAATCGCTCACAAAGAGGAAATCACGACATAGCTATCCCTATGGACCCACATTAGAGGAGAATAAGAACTGAAATATAACTCAACCGAGCATATGTCGGTGCATCTCGAGACAAACATAATCAACATGGCGAAAATTGAAAACGCTTCAGACATTAGTCGGAGATTGTAAATCATTGCTAGTTCGTAGACTTTGTAATATTGGATTCAGTTAATTGTAGTTCCTTTCAGTTTGAAAACTTCTCAAAGAAACGTACATCAATCTCAACCGAAAGTTGAGAACATTTTCGGAATTCATGTGGCGCTCAAAAAGACACCGTACATGTTTGTCTTTAAGAATAGGACCTTACAAAAATTTTGTTCTTCCTTCATACCGCTGATGTGAAATAAATCTTTCCGCACAGTATCTGGTAGTTCTTAGTTGAATCACTTTTAGATAGCAAAAGACTGACAGTACAATGCATGTTTTGCAAGAATCTTAAATAAAAGCAGCCATATAGTGTAGAATAGTAACTCTTTGCAGTATGAGATGGTTATCCGAAACCTGGCAGATGGAAAGGCTCGACGTTGATAAGGTTTCTCAGTTCAAATTACCCGTTGTGCTTTTTAACACAGTCTTCTTTAATTCGGGCGCACAATATGGAATGAGAATCATTGAACAGCGCTTCGTAAACATTAATCAAACTTCACACTTTTGTCTACCAAAATGTACCTAATGATGAACCTGTCAGGCAATTTTATGCAGTGTTGTTCTAGAAGTAACATTGTTTTTCCCACAACATCTGCTAGTTCTAAAGTTCATGAAATCACTTATATGGTGACTACTAACAGAAAATACAAAAAAAAAATGAAGATTTTGTCGGCAAAGGTCTCTTGATTACAAGCATACGTGTTTTGTAGATGACCACTTGTTATGGAATTAAAAAGTCTGAATACGATCAAACGGTCACTTAAATGTGTTTTCTAGCTGGAAGGTTTCAGTTGTGATTTAGTTGAAAAACAACCATGGGAAGGATGTAGAACTAGCTAAGGATCCATAAGCAAATGTATCTTCCTGAATAATATATTATTTATTGAGAATAGCGCCGATTGGCAAGGGGTGTGGCTTACTATGCTTTAACACATGGAGAATAATACTATTTTGTGTTTGAGTCAATACTTGACTGGAGGCAATAAAACACCACATTCCGTTTGCTTTGTAATGTGATAAACGAAGTTGTAATGTTGGGAAAACACTCGAAACTCACTCCTTAGATTTTGATATCGCTTAAATACGTTATTCACACACTCGTGATCTCTGGATTTTGAAGTACTGTCACTGAGATGTGTTAATGACAGCTGTTATTATAGGGTACCACCCATATAAGTATATTATTTATAGCGATGTTTAATAGGGTTACAAAGACTAGTTCGAAGTTGTGACAACACCAGATATTGGGACCTAATATGGATTCAGTTCTTAATACTTCCTTCCTCTTTGGCAACTCCACAAGGAATTTACCTACGTTTTGCCGAAAAATATCCCTGTTAAAATTGTGGTGTCTTTCGTAGTAATGAGTTGGGGAGTCATTGGAATTTGGCCGTTCTACTTTTGGTTTGCCTCAAGAAAAATCTTCGTAGACCCATGTACATCTTCATAGCCAACATGGCAGCATCCGACTTACTAATACTAGTATCGCTTCCAATACAATTCTTTGTGATATATCGAACCGACTTGAATATGTTGCGCTTCGGATCAAGCACACTTGGTCACAAATCTTGTAAACTGTTAAGCTGGATGAACCGCACGCTGCCACTTGTTTCTGTATTGACGCTCTTGATAATATCTTTGGAGCGGTATAGAGCAGTTGCCTCCCGAGTACAGCTATCCACCTTGACATGCAAGACCGTGATTCTCCTCTCCATGTCGCCTTGGATTATCGCAGGGACAATAAACACACCGACGTTAATAGCAGCAGGAGTTAGGGTATTCGCGGGTGGGATAGCGTATTGTGAGATATATCTCATGGGTTGGTATGTTACATACTATTCCGTGTATTACTTCATAATCACTTTGCTACTACTCGCAGTCGTCATCCTGAACATCGTGTTACTGAAAAAGACTCAACCACTCGTGCAGGGTACTGAACCTTCCTCCAGTACAACAGAAGAAACGACTGATACTTTCAAGTGCGCCATGCGGATGGTTTTCAGTTCTTTGCTCCTCTACTTCTTATGCGTGACGCCTTACTGTTTGGTGTGGACGGTGATGAATATCCGCTTTCATGTAAATTTAGAAGAAATATACGAAAACATGGAAGAGTTTTTTTCCGATTTGAACTTTGCAATGCTGTATTTAGAGCTTGTCAATTCCGCTCTAAGGTCCATTTGGTACTTTTTGTTTTTAAAAGATTTCAGGACTCGCTCTGCATGGTCAGACACAGACGCACAGTTCAGGCAGACAATCGCAGACAAAGAGAAGATCCGGCGATGCTATCCCTATGGACCGGGGTTGGAAGAGAATAAGAACTTTGACTGCCCAAATAGCATAGCATCTCCAGACAAATAGAACTCATTATGTGGCAATGATAGTTCGGGCGCACTGCTTGGCTAACGACGGGACGGAGAAAACTTGAAGTTAAGCTGACGCCGAAGACTTGCTTTGCCATTGGAATTTTCTGCAAACTCTCTTAAAGTTTCTCCAAATAGACTAAACGACATCATAGAATATCTGTGAAAGAATCGAATCCGAACACACGAGTTTCTTCTTCAGTTTGACGCTGGCGCGTGTTTTGTTAGTTACTTTGGCGGGAAAATGTAGGAGGCGACTTCCGATTCGTAAACACTTTGGAGAAAAAATGACATATAATAAACGACTTCCTATCCTCGACCGTTCGAGCATTCCAGGAAATATCAAATCTCGGCCCTCACTCTCGGTTAGTAAGTAGTTTGTTAAAATAGCGGTGATGCATAACCAAGGAGGTTTTATATAACTTAAATGATTTTCCCATATCATTTGGTAGTTTTTAGTTGTATCACTTTTAGATAACCTAGACTGATCGTACAATGCATGTTTTGTAAGAATCTTAATATAAACAGCCAGTGCCACATAGAATACTAACAGTATTGCAGTATGAGTTCGTGCTCAGATCGATAGATTAAAATACCCGTGCTTTATAAGAAAGTCTATTTAATTGGTACATAGAATATGGAATGAGAATCATTAAAAGCGCTTGGTAAACATCAATCAAACTTCACACTTTTGTCTACAAAAAGGGATCTAATTGAAGAACCTGTCAAGGAATTCTTTTCTTTCAATACGGTTGTTCCAAAAATAACGTACCCACAACATCTGCTAGTTTTAAAGTTCTTGAAATCACATTAGATTGTCACAACTAACAGAAAATGAAGCAAATTTCAAACAATTTTATCGGAAAGTCTTTATTGATTAAAATCTGACAAATTTTATAGGCGCCAACTCGAGTAGTATATGATGCACCAAATAAGCGGTTTTGCGGGGAATAATACTTTTGTCGGAGGGCAAGGTCACGGATGACATAATAGTTACGTGCGGAATTTTGAGTGAGGTCAAAGATCACGTAAAAGTCACGTGGGATTTTGAGGGAAGGTCAAATGTCAAATCAAAGTCGCGTGAGGAATTTGTGGGGAAAGGTCCAAGATCGCCATAGAATAATGTTTCCTATGGATATGTTTTAATGGTTTTCCGTTTGTGAACGTAAGGTTTTAACTTTCTTGAATACATTTTTTTCATCGCCTGGATGAGGAGGGCACCACCTCCTTTAACGAAGAGTCATGGCGCCTTTTTTTCCTCTCGAGCATGGCACATAAAGGATTTGCAGTTAGGCGTATTCTGTGTGTAGTGGACTGAAAGGGTGTCAAAGACCTTGCCCCCTTCTGGATTTACGAGATGTATAGCTCCGAAATATTACCCCCGAGCCACCTTATCCAAGGTGTCCATATCTCCTACCTTGCTAAAGCCACAAGCGCCTTCTTTACGTGGTCCACAGCTCTACCATTAAAGTCCTGTGCAAGTGATGAGCGAGCAAGACAGAGATGGGCCTCGCCAAGACCTGAAAGCAGAGTCCTTTGAATTACATTTGATATTTAACAATTAGACCTCGAGGCCAAATGTGCTATGATGAATAGACCATGAGGCCGAAGGCCGAATGGTCTATTGATATCATAGCACATGAGGACAAGAGGTCTAATTGTTTTAGTATAAACCAACTAGTTGGTCAGTTTTGGCAATGAATTCCATTATTTTATGTTGAAAAAATCAAGTTCTCTTGCAAAGAAAGGTGGTGGTTTTGCCAGGCACGGTCTATCACTAATAGACCATAGTAGCTCAGCCAATCAGAATGCAGGATTTGTAATGGACCATTAGTTGGTTTATACTAAACAATATAGTTGATGTTTGCAGGCGTAAATACGTATTGGGGCCGACTCAGGCCATTACCATTATTATAACTTTGGAGAGCATTGAGTACAAAAGTGAGAATTTATGGCGACCATCATAACGCCGATGACTCGCGCGGAAAATGTTCATTAGAGCCCGGATAATACGCCACAATTCTCGCAAAGTTATAATAATAGTCTTTTAACGGCCATTCATGTGACTCACGTGACTGGGTAACAAAATTCTAGCATTCCGTGGGCTTGTTTGCGAGTTTTCTTTGATATATTACAGCAGACTGTTCATTTTGTATTGCTGTTTCTTCCAAAGTGTTTGTTGGTGTTCTCAATTTAGTAATTATTCCGTGACTGATGTGAAAGAAATGTGTCCACTTTGTACATATTCCATGCAACCGCTTGGCAGCCACAACACTAGTGTACCAAGTTTCCGATGTTCTTCGTTTTCGAAGAAGTTATCGAAATATAATGACTACAAAAGTCGTGAATTGTTGTACTTATACGCACTGAGCTTTATACGTTTGTACGTACAAGTTCTTGGGCTGGCTCGGCTTCGCAAATTAAACAATGCAGGGTGTGGCCGTTGACTTGATCAAGAAGAGGACGCCGGACACGAGTTTGGAACACCGTTGTGTTTGTTAAGAAAAATCGTTTGCCCGTCCATCCGTGTGTTTGTACAAATGACGATCATGACTTTGACCCGGAGGGCAGGAGGAGGGCAAGAGACGTTTTATGGGAGGATGTGATCTAACTGCGCGCTTTTGGCGACGAGGGATTATTTGCGAGAGGAATACACGCTATAACTCACCCTTGAGTGCAGGCACATAGTCAGGCTGCTTGTCTAGATGTGCTGGTACTCTTCCACTGCTTCACTGTACACACACAGTGACTGCTTGATCGCTGCCATTCTAAACACGAACACCAAAACACATCGTATATGCAAGCAAATCATCAAGCAAAAGTAAGTAAAAGGTACGACTACTGTTCCAATATACTTTTTCTTTACATTCTTGTTCCAGAGCCTTGCTTTGCTTTTGGCATTTGCCTATATACTGCTTTTTGCTTCTTTGTTTGTTATCGTGTTTGTTGTGTGAGTGATAGCTACACAAAATGAAATTTTCTATGACTAGTGTCTAACACGAAAACTTCATTGTTAATTTAGGCACTAGGCATCTCCTTTAACTTTGTCTTTACAAAATTATTCTCAAATAAAGAACTGTAACTATAAAACAAACGAAAAAAACCTGTAAAAAAAGAGATGCGAATAAAGATTATTATATTATTACGTCCAATGTGTCAGGTACACGAGTAATTATTCCACTGATTGCAATTTCAGAGGCGTTCTGGTCCGAATGTGATAGTTATTCGACCGGATGGTGACTGGAGCCCAGTAAGACAGTGGAAACGGAGAACCACGGTTGAGTAGTAGCTTTCTTAACTCATTTACGTCACAATTGAATCATACTTACTGGTATAACGAATACGCAGACGACGAATCGAGCTGTAAGTAAAAAAAAAGAAAGAAATGGAAAGTGATTGCTTACACTTTACCGTGTGTTGAATGACAAAAGTAGGAGTTTGTTGTGGAATTAGTCACAATTTCAATGTGTAAACTTTAGTGTTTTTTTCAGGAATGATTTCAATGTCTTATGAAGGCAGCGTAAACTTTGTATACCCGATGAAAAAATGCTCAAGCCTTGCGACATACCTTATTTATATTACATACTTTCATATGTTTTTCAAAAGCGTGAGTTTAATTAAGACAGATTTTACCAGGTTTTCGTCAAAACGTGGTCAAAATCCAGTTACCCAAAACTTTAGAACCCCTTGGCTTGATTTGGTTTGCTTTGGAAGAACTGCATATAAGGAATAACCTAGATTAGTTCCGCCAGGAAATTCGAATGGAAAGCGGAGATTTCCTTCCAAATCCCTATACCTTTGCCGTGTAAACTTCGAAATGTATTTTCATAGTTCCCTTAAGATTTCTTGATGGAACTAACTCTCAAGTTATTTCTTGCATGCAAACCTTTCAAATGCTAAAATAAAGCCGATAGGTTTCGTACTTAGAGGAACCTGATTTTTGGTCACACGTTTGCTCGAATCACTAACAAACAATCTGTCTTAAGCATTAAAAAGCGGATTTCTGTGGTTATAATGTGATAAACGCACGAGGAATGTTGAAAAAACAAGAGGAACGTTTGAAATTTTGCAGCACTTCAAGTGGGTTTATCGCTTTGTAGACCACTGAAATCTGAATTTTATTGCTTTTATATAATAGCAATGCATCTGCCGTGCGTTATAATGTGTGAAAACACAGCTCTCAAACAATCAGAGCGCGCGAATTTTATTAGACTTGCTCCAAGTCGACCTCTCATAGGATACTGGACTTTGTGAAAGTCTAGTATTTTTCAAATGGAATATATCTTATTCAAGTTAAGAAAGTCTATACGCCTACCTCAGACGCGCGCGTGAAGGCCTTTAGCGCAGCAGTGTAGCTCCCTCGACTAAGATATGCCTCACCCAGGCATTCCCAGCAATGCCTGAAATGGAGAGACAGCGAATGTAAGTGATCGGATGAGTCTTAGTGATCGGCTCAATCAGTATCACCTCCAGGTTGCGAAGTTGGTTCCTTCGGTAAAAAGGTTGCACCTCAACAACTGTCTGTTATAGCTCGCGATGAGTCATGGACCAAATAGATATACCAAAAGTGAATCATGGACACTGTTTTTTAAAAAGATAGCCATACTTATCACCCTGTTTATGAAAGATGTGTCTACAATACATCGCTTGCCAGAAATTTTGTATCGGGTTAACCAGGAGTGTCCACGAAAAAAAAAATCGTGTTGCGCCGCAATTGAAGATAAAAGCTAACATTTGACAGGTGTCATGTACATTTTCTTTTCTTTTAGACTGATGAAGGGGACGCCAGGGTAACAGTTGGGGAACTTACCTATCTTTAGGATCTGCACGCAACGTGTTTTGAAAACTGCAACAAAAAACAAAACAAAAATGGTCAAACCTTTTACTTTACAAGGAAAACAAAGGGATTTCTTTAAGGAGTAGAGATCAAGCTGCTCGTTCATCCTTATTACATTACTGTAAAGCAACAATCATCTCACTGAAGTAAAACAAAATTAATCGGCACAATGATTTGCAAATAGTGAAATTTCCGCCGGACCAACACACAGGATCTTTTTTAAATCATCGAGGAGAAGGTGCCGCCTTTGGTCCAAGACCTGCAAACGGTTAGACCTCTGCGTCTTCTCGGATAAGGATGTAAAACCGTAGGTCCCGTCTCTCACATGCACTACATTAACCTGAACTAGAGGGACGTTAAAGAACAACAAGGACGCGAAAGTGGCCATGCCCAGTGTAGGGCTCACACTCATACTAACATGGTCGTGCGTTTCATACATGAGCTCTTAGCTCGAGAGATTGGGCAACCATTCCCCACGTTATCGACAGATCATTTACATTTTACATCTGCGCTGGGCTTACAACGTTGCTTCTAGCAGTATATTGAGCGTTTTGTTTCACATTGGCTTTCACAAAAGCAACGCTAAGTATCTTCTAAGCATGAAAATATTGTTCGCTTCGAAGAACTTTAGAAAAGTTGGCATGTTTAACTGGATTGGCCCCAGTCTTACCAAGTAATTAGAGACCTTACGCTGCGACGACGGCAAAAAGGACGACAACGGCAGAGAACAATACACTTGATTACAGAACACAAAGCGCGCACGTGCAAATGTATGAAATCCAACACTGCTTTGTTTTACGTTCTGACTAGAACGTGAGTGCGGCTACCGATTGTGTCAAAATTTTGTTTGACATGATTACAGTTGGGTGTCAATTTGCTGCTATCAAAGTTGAAATGCAACGTTGAATTTCAGACTACTGTTGTTCCATATTGAAAACTATGAACAAAAGAGTAGACGAAGTTCAGTGATGAAGCGTCGTCGTCCTCGTTGCCGTCGTCGCTGCGTAAGGTCTCTATTATTAGTTTACTTGCACGCGGTACTGCAAATACTTCACCGGCTTACCAAGTGATAGCTTGATTGCTGTGGTCGTGTCGGAGGTAGTAAAGACCAAGTCTGATCCACGCCCACTTGGCTTCTCCCGGGGCGGCTTTGCTAGTCACATTTGTAAACAATCTCAGAGCTGCATCCTGGGTAGTAAAAAAAAAACTCGAAATTGCATATCGTTGCCATTAAGGGAGCAGAAAAAAGGTGGGAAAATCAGCGAATCAGAAACGTCTGCACAATAGGCCCGTCTGTAATTAATAGTATGGTTGTACCTCTTCTCCTAGTTCAGCGAGCAGGTCTCCTAGGTTACTCCCAGCTTCCTCGTTATTATTATCCAAGTCAAACGCCTTCTGGTAGCACCGACTGGCTTTGCTGTAGAAAAAACGGGGGGAAAATATCAGCCACGGTTAACATGGAATTCATAGAGATCAAGGCTGTACATGGAGGAATCCCACAAGTCGACCTATCTTAAAGCCCCATAGTCAACCGACATCCTTTGCAGTCCTAGTCAGGGTAGAGTTGACTTTCCATAAATTAAAAGTCGATGCAAATTTGAAGTTTGAACTTGTGAAATGTGAAGAACAATACAGTAGGAAACCCTTTGGGAATCGATCAGCTAAACACACAGCGCAAAGGTTACAGGTTGGCGAGACGCGACGACTTTTCTCGCACGTACGCGTCAATTCGAAATCACTACTGAAATAAAAATAAAATGTATGCATTTGCGTACCACAAAATATCCATATACGTGTTCAAATACAGTTTACAGATGTGGACAAGTCTGATCCCTAGAAGCGGACTGCGATTTATACAATGCAGTTTACAATCATGAGTGGTTATGCAATTAATGTAAACTAGGTGCAACTCGGAGAGATATATATTACCCGACTTTTGTCACATGATGTCGCGGGGATTTCAAACAATGTTCGAAACGCTTTGCAACGTGATGCGATTTGAAGAAACGAGAGCACAGAAATCGCACCGGATTTGCATTTCGTTTACACCAGAGAGTTGGAATTGCAACTCGCGCGAGAAAAAATCGCCGCGACAAATGCAACAAAGTGCAAACCGCCCTTTATGGCTGACAAAACCGAGCGAGGCGAGCTACTCAATGGGCCATAATGGCAGAGCGAAATGACATTCGGTGGTCTGTTTTCTCTATAATTTTATTCGGCTGCAGTTATTTCTCAAACTGTTCATTGAAAAACGTTTCTTACCTTCTCTTGAATAACTCACTAAATTATTACCCGATCTGCACAAAGGTAAAACATATTCAAGAAAATATTCGTTTTTGTGCTGATCGAAGTATCACCTCTCACTAAGTACAAGCCTTGATATTTAAAGATCGTATCTTCCAAAATTCATCAAAATTTGTAATGTAGTCTTTGGCTATAAGAGCTACTTGTGTGCGATATCCTGAGCTTATGCATTCTTAAAGAGCCTCTGTCAGCCTCCATTTTGTCATCCTAGCAACATACCGAGACAGAGAAAGCATCCATTTCCATCGGCTGATTTAGGGAATGTAGTGCAATATTTGCGATTGAATTCCATAAGTGAATAATAAAACTTTGTTTTTAGAAGACTATTTCAAGATTTCTACACGTAATTCGTTGTCTCATATCGACTGGAAACAATAACAAAGGAGTGGCTGACTAGGGCTCTTTAAGCTGCGAAGTTGGAGACTCCTCATTTTCCACGTTGTCACTCATGGTTCCAATGTCTATTTTGATAGACCATTAAACGATTTACCTCACATCCTTGAGTGTCAGCCGATAGTAGTGTCCAAGATACAGAAACGTTGGAGAGTAGAGAGGGTCTAGCTTGGCGGCCTGTAGGATGAGAAAAACATATAGACGTTCCAGTACAATACATACAGAACAGTGGGGAATCCACTTCACTTTAATATGTGGATGCTACCTCGTTAGATCTAGGGCATACGTCGAATTAAGGTCGCACCGATTACATTTTTTTCAAAAGGTACCGACTCATCATACTTTCAAATAACAAATTGTCTTTTGTTTTAAATGCATTAGCTGGCGAAAATTGCTGCCGCGTAGCTTACAATCGTGAGAGCTGTTGTGCAGTATATGTAGTGCCTTTTAGAGTTTTGTAGGAGTAGGTAGCAGTGAAGTGCATCAAACATCAAACCAATAGCATTACATCTTTCGAGCATTTTCTGACCATAAGACCATGTCGTGCCCCTGTGTTATCTACCTTTAAGAACTCCGCCAGGCACTTGCTTTTGTCGGCTCGCAGATTGCCGTTCATCTCCCAGTAAAGCTTGCCAAGCAGGAAGTGGTACGAGGCGGTATCGGGAGAAAGCTCGATGGCTTCAAGATACCTAAAAGTAGACATGAAGGAAGAATTAACAAAACTTTTGTCAGGTATCGAACGCTCGCCCTGCAAACATATCCCTATACAGCAGCGACAGCACCATCCCCTTTTGTGGGAAAATACTATTTTCTATGAAAATGATTTAAAAAAATGGAATATATAATTTTGGTCTGAAATCATACGCCACCCTTGGAGACCGTCCCTTAGACAGCTCATTAGTTGTATAACAGAAGATAACCCGCTCTATTCTGCCATTCATAAGCGTGTTGTTGAGCACCGTGGCCCTTACCAATTAAGATCGTACCGGAACAACTATCATGGGCCGCACGCACGATGCAGACCAGCCTACGTAATAGTACTATGATCTCCCTTTTAATTTAACCATACTGCATCATGGTATGAGTGAACAATATTATACATTGTACTCACTATCTATCTCGATTCTGATTGACTAACAGCGCGCGCTTTACTTTGGGAATCACGCAATTTGAGGAACTCTTGATTCTACGCGCGCAATGCACTATGAGCCTAGGGCACGTAGATTCGATTCCCCGTTCACACGAGACCGGTACAAAACCGGACCGGTACAATTCTGGTACGGTACCGCCTGTTCATACGGTACCGGTACAATTCTGGCACGTTTTGTAACAGTGTTCACACAGGACCGTGTACGCCTAGCCGTGCCAAAATCGGTCCGGTACCGCAGGTCCCGTGTGAACGCACGACGGTACCGTACCAGAATTGTACCGGCTCGGTTTTGTACCGGTCTCGTGTAAACGGGGTCTGAAAAGTGCCAGCTTTGCAGCTAAAAGCAAGAGAAAATGATATAAGAGAATATATCCCCGTGCCCTATGAAAGTCGACAATAAGAATCTAAAAATAGATTTCGAGCCACTTCCGGTCACGAATCATGACGTCATGCGTCACTCAAGGCCAGCGCGGGAAATTTTTCAGAGGGGATTTTTTGTGCCAAAATACAATGAAAGAGCTAATCTTGACATACAAAACCATTTTGAATTTAAAATTTGATAGGCTTGTTTATTATTGTGGTACAAATCATAGCTTACAAAAGCTGGTTGCAGTTTTTCCGAAACCAACCAAGTTTTCCACAGCTCAAAACAAAACTGAACTCAAGTAAAATCAAACGGCAAAGTCGATAAATAGACAACTTCAACTATAACAAGCGAAGCGGCGATTTTTATTATTATTTTAGGCTTTTCAAGCACAATTCTTATATAACAAGAAGTAGAAGTCATGGTTTGTGAATGCAGAATATATTTCTGGCCCTAGCTCATTTAAAAGAAGGAGAAATGATTTATTTTTCAATCAAATGAAAATGTTTTTGTCTCGCCTTGGAAACAGAATGATCAAGCGGAAAACGAAGATCTTGCGCCCCACTTTGATTTTATTTTAACAAAAATGAAGATAATAAGCACATAAAAGGGAAGGTAATTCACAGAAATTTGAACTAGGTCTAAATATTCAAATTGAACTTCAGTGATGTGAAGTAGCTTCAAAAGCGCTGCCGAACAAACGTCAAAGAAATAACTTAACTTAACTTAGTAGAAGTGACAGAAAGAGAGAAAGAAGACAAACACAAAAACGCTTACTTGCTCTTCCGGAATCCGTATCCACTGCAGAATGTTTATCATTAAAAGACTATAAGTAGTTAAGCTTATTCCAAGGAAGTTCTCTTTGAGGAATAAGGTGAGCTTTTCGCATCAGTTTCTCGTGTTTGAGAACAACGGTCGAGTACCTGTTCAGCCTCGTAAAGTTTTTTTCTCAGGAACGACTTCTTCTACGGGCAATGTTCTGTATTCTTCTGGTCTCCTCTTGAAGAAGTCTATAGCTCCAACAGTCTTCCGTTTTCTTTCCAAAGTTTGGTGAAACACTGTAGAAGTGTCCATCTATAGATGGAGATATTTCAGGCAACACAAACCGACAAAACCACAGAAAAGCACAGTTCTAGAACTTCTTTTTTCTTACTCAGCAAAGTGCTTCTGTGAACAGTTACTTATCTTTTGAATGAATGCATTTAGTCAGGACTAAAACCTTGACAAAAACCAGAAAAACAATAGCCAAAGAACTCGGTAAAGGACTAAATGGCTCAGCGATGTCAAGAACTGCATTATCAATGAAAAATCGGAGCAGCGCCCACAAGGCGGCAAATTGTTGAAGGCGATGCGTGACACCGTGACAGCACTCGGTGAGAACTGCCAACTTCCGGTTTCTAAAAATAGATTCTTATTGTCGACTTTCATAGGCCTGGACATGAATACGCGCGATGGATTCTCTTATATCATTTTCTCTTGCTAAAAGCAAAAATGGCTTCTTGCTTCACATCTTCAAAAGAGGACAAAATTGCACAATTACTAGAAAACAAAGATTCCAAAAACCTGCCAATAAATCTTTATCGCGAAAGTATTTTTTACTGAATCAATGTACGGCCTCGCCTAATTCCACTCGTCTCGACATTGTTTATTCAGGACATCACAAAAACCCCATCCAATAATTGCTTATAAACTGCATGATTGAGGTCGCACGACTGTTTAAAAACAATCACTATAAGGAACAAACCTTAGTTCGGCATCGTCAAATAATCCCTCGTTGAAACTAATTTTACCCTGAAAACAGAAGAATAAGAGTAAATCACGGTTTTGTCCTGGAGTCTCATCCCATCTCTCCACAATTATGTGAAACGTTAACAAAATAAAATAAGATACTTCATTATAAAATGTCAAGGAAATTACCCTTTTATGACAAAACGAAAAGAGTGCTTCTCCTGTTAGAGCCAACCGACTTTTTTGCCATTAAAAACAAGAAGGCTCAGATATTGAGTGGTAATATAAACAATCTAGAAACTGCTGAACTCTGTAAAGATTTCTCCACACACGATTTTCAATCCGCAACCGCAGCTCTTTGTGATCAGTGTGCGCAGATATATTTTTTTACACTTTTTCGAAATTTTCTTGTTCAGCTGAACGTTTTATATTTAAGGTGTAAACTCTTACGCTTTTGGCTTGCAACTGCGCAGCTGTTCTGCGCATCTCAAATCAGAGAACTATCGTCCCGTAACGATGGCCAGCGTAGGCTAAGAACCTCGGCAAATCGTATATAATCTCGATATTTCTCGATCCATCAAATAGTTATCTGATGCGCATGCGCGCATCGTGACAGGCTCCCTTTCAATCTCGTACCCAGAGCCCGTCATCTTTTGGCCAGCGGCAAGATTCAGGGCTCTGGGGAATCGATTTTTTTTAAAACCCAGATTCTGGGTTTCCGATTTGATTGTTGTATGAAAGTTTGTTACGTTTTGACGTACCACGCATGCTCACAAATCGGATTCCCCCAGAGCCCTGAATCTTGCTGCTGGCCAAAAGATGACGGGCTCTGGGTACGAGATTGGCTCCCTTTAATTTTGCGGAATGTGGTAAATCTTATTCCACTATTACCTGTAAGGCCAGGGCAGGGTGGAACTTGCTCATAATTGCCAGAGCTTTGCTGCAGTGCTAAAATAACCAAGCAAAAGAACCAGATTTACGGGCAGTCTACAAAGATGTAAAATCCAAGGCTACCTTGGCAAAAATATGTATTCTCAGAAGCAATTTGTAGTCTGTTTTCAGATCAGGAGATCACAAATTCCCTTTGTAGGTATAGGTCTGACAATTCCAGTATAGAGTTGATTTCAGACGACCGCCCAAAGTAAAGCCAGGCTTGCGTTTAGTCATGGTTTCTATTGGTCGAGAGCAAAGTCTTTTGTCTTTCAGCCAATCAAATTGGGAACTAAATCAAAACGCACCAATGCTTACGTCATGACTAAACACGTTTTTCTTTTTGGTTTGGACTGTTTTGGATCATGTTCATTTACACGCATTGCTTCGTTCTGTATTGATAGTTTTTATCAGAACGAAGAGCATTGGAATATAGTCACTTCCCTCATTTTAAGGCCATTTAACAATGACGATAATCCTCAATTTAAGCTCGAGATCATGTTGGAAAAGAACCATCATCTATCCTATTTTATCCCTATCAGCCTACAGCCGATTGCGTTTGAGCGTTTTACCCAAACAGTTCGCACGTTACGTTTGAACGTTTGAAAGTTGCGTTTTGAGACAAAAAGTCGGACGTTTCCAAGGGCAACCGCCATGTGTATTTTTCACTGACCAATCAGAGAGGACAGAACTCTTTGGTTCGCCATAGAAACGTCTCGTTTCATCCTAGAAACACAACTTTTAAACGTTTAAACATAACGTGCGAACTGTTAGGGTAAAACGCTCAAACGCAATCGGCTGTATCTGAAGGTTAAACAGAAGGGACAAACCAACATAAATTAGAACTTACATCACTGGCGGCTTGCACATCTCCAAGGACAAGACATACTTCTCCCAGACCGGTGTACATTTCTGGTCGAGGTGTTTGACATTCAGAGATCAACTGTTTGTAAAAGAGAAACTTCACTTTAGGCTCACAATGATGTTTAGTGGTTCCTAGATTACGCTGCCGAGAGGGCACTTTTATTAGCAAATAACAACATCGAAAGCGTGGCATGGAGCGATACGAAAATTCCCCTTTCAATTGGATTTTCTCGTTGCGCATTGTCATTTCAAGCGATATAAGTATATCTTATTAGATGGTTTTTCATGTAATACGGGCGGGTATTTCAAACGAGTTGCGGACGCAATTTTACGCGCCCCGCAGGGGTAAGGAAAAATGGGGGAAAATAGTAAAATGTCCGCCAGTATTACATGAAAAAACATCTAATGACTTATTATACGATGAAAGAAATATGTTCTTTTCTCTTCGTAAGTGATTTGACTAGCACACTATCGTGAAGCCATTCAACTGCGGGCGCAAACCGGTTAGTAACCGGTTTGCTACAGTGTAGTACGGCTTTCAACCGCGTACTACGGCGGCCGTGTAATACGGCTCCATGTCTCCTCTCAATTTTGACCTTATATGGTAAAATGACGTCACAATCGTATATTAAAGTTGATATGGACCGAAAACTGCAATGTCCAAGGAGCGACATATTGTTTTTGTACACAATCCTCTTCTAAAAATGGTTCATAATGCGTTCGACGTTCTTGTCATACCTGAGCGTAGATATCCTTTGCCTCTTCTGCCCTTTTGCGTCCTTGCAGACACAATGCTTGGGCTCGCAACACACTTCAAATAATAATACAACAACAAAAAAACTAGAAAGTTGAGAAAATATCCGGTTATGTCATAATAGTAGCCTGCGTGTAGCTGGGACTTGTAAAATCCGTCTGCGAATACAATGGACACCAGAGTCTGCAAACTTCGTTCAATCGTTTTAGTGACACGTAACAAGTCCGTAGCTAGAATTTCTTGTCTGGTGGGAGGCAAGCCTTGGTCATCCTTTATTTTTGCTCGCACCGGCGTAGCCAGGATTTGAGAAAGGGGGAGTCACATCTGTACATGTATTGTGCTTCTTTCTAGCCTTCCGATTTTTTTCGTAATGTTTACTGTATTTTTCCTCCGAAAAGGGGGTTCACAGTTGTTGTGTGGGGTTGAATTGTTCTGAAAAAAAATTCGGCAAAGCTTGGACCCAAGAAAAAAAAAACCGTCACTCAATTATTTCTGAAAAAAAAAAAATCCTGCACAATTATTTTTGCCCCCCCCCCCCCCCTCGTTTTTCTAATGGTCCGTCCCATAATAAATAGCTTTATCAACCCGTCTTTAAATTAAAAATACGATGAACTAACAATAAAAAGTATAAATTATAAGAATGAATTATAAGAATGTATAAATTTTTTGTATCCCTTTGGATGAGCTACACACCTTAAGCCAGAACTAAGGGAAGATTTACGCAGAGTACCGGGAACACATTCAAGGCATCCTAGACCTTTCCTGGCACTACGCTCGGCAGCCTCATGGACATGAAGATGGAGTTGAACCTTCCCCAGGTGAAGCCAGCCATTAGGACACATAGGGAAGGACCCCAAACCTAAAAGGAATGTTCTTATTCATTTTGTTAGCCTGCGAGCCAGCTCTCCAGTGGGTTTTTCAGAGAATTCGTTAGGGCGCGCGCGGGCTTCCTGTGGTTACCGCGACACAGGAATCCCGCGCGTCAAAAAAAATCTGAAAAAAAACAGTGGAAAGCCGGCTCGCAGACTATCATGTTTGCACAAATTTTGCTAACAATACCCAAGACTTCTTATTGTTTTTCCTGGCAGTGTCACGCTAGTTTTAAATTTATTAGGCTTAAAGGCCCGTTTACACAATTTTTCTCGCACGTAAGCGTCAACTCAAAATCACTAATGTAAACTAAGTGCAACTAAGCACCATGTGGAATTTGAACACTTTCCATATTCTACCATAGGAAAACTCTCTTAGGCCTTGTCCACACTAACGCGTTTTCAAAAGTATTCGTTTGCAAATTTATACGGATTCGCAACGTGTTAGTGTGGACGGGAGATTTAGCTCCAAACAAGCTATCAGTTTTTACTTGATGTTGGTGTGTACACAGTCTCAAATTAATGGTAACAGTTGATGTTATCATTTTCATTTTTATCTGGATTCGACCGTCCACACAAAAACGATATGTATACGGATTCGTTTTTATTCGCTTTCGAGGGCGTTTTCAAACTAAAACAATCAGCGGGTTAGTTCGGACGGATCACGACCTAAACGTATCAAAAAGAATACGGATTCAAACAAAAACGCGTTAGTGTGGACGGGGTCTTAAATTTCCACGAAAGGATTTCTGCAAAAATTCCCTATGATGTTCAAAAAGTTTCTGGAAAAAAGGCCGCCGAAAAACATGCTGTTTTCCAATCCTACCATCTTCTAGATTCTGCAAGGCAGTGTTGTAATCCTTGTCCTTAAATGACAGCATCCCGAGACAAACACGACCAACACCTGATGACGGGTCAAGCTTGTATAACTTCTCGTATAGATCTCTATCGGCCAGTAAACCTGAAAGATCAACATATTCAGGGTTCCCAAGGGTCCTTAAAAACCTCGAAAGTCATGAATTCTAGAATTAAAGAGCCTGTGCCAGCCGCCATTTTGACAGCATAGCAACATACCACGTAGGAGAAAGCATCCATTTCCATCGGCTGATTTAGAGAATATAGAGCATTTGTTCTCGATTGAATTTGGTAAATCAAATCTGAAACTTTGTTTTTAGATGTTTATTTAGAGATTTCCACGCGTGTCTTCTAATATCGAACGAAAACAATAACAAAGGAGTGGCTTTTCCAGATTTGCAAGATGTTGAGTGTGTAAAATGGAATAAAAAGGAACCTGAATAAAAACTATCATGCTACGGTATCTTTGCATCAATATTTTGTGATATTGCATCCAGGAATTTCCAGGAGTACAATAAAAATCTAGGACTTTGAGGGTTTTCCAAGAGGCGTAGGAACCCTGTCATAATTAGACGTTTATAGTTTTATGCATAAATAAAAGCTGGGAAGAGGTTTCAGAGATCAAGAATTCCTAACCTAAGCACCAAGACCTTCCTCGGGCCTTTAGGGCCGCAAATTTTGTTGGTTTTGTGCGAAACGACTTGCTCCACCAATAACACACTAACACACTGTGAGCCATGAAACATGGTTCGTGGATCTAGGACGTACAATGGACTTTCAGAGGATCTCCACACAGGGTACCTAAACGATTTATCGTTTAACGTTTACAATGAACGTTTGGAGGAACGATCAGTAAGATTGTGGTAGACCGTTTTAACGGTTCGGCCGCAAATTTTGTTGGTTTAGTGCGAAACGACTTGCTCCACCAATAACACACTAACACACTGTCAGCCATGAAACATGGTTCGTGGATCTAGGACGTACAATGGACTTTCAGAGGATCTCCACACAGGGGTACCTAAACGATTTATCGTTTAACGTTTACAATGAACGTTTGGAGGAACGATCAGTAAGGTTGTGGTAGACCGTTTTAACGTTCCTGCTGAACGTTTGAACGGTCATACATACATTGAAAACTAACGTTCACCAAGATCGTTTGAACGTAACGTTGGCTCTTTCCGGGTAAACGTTTTCCTACATCGTTTATTAAATGATCTCCTGCAAGACAGTTAAATGGCCTCGTACTTACGAATAATGATGTACAAACAAAGATGTTGGTATTTTTAGATGTAGATACAGCTGCAGATTATGCATGCTCTCACAAAAACAGTGACTACATCTACCAAAAGATTTATAAGCGAAACATTTGCAAGCACAAAAATCCGGGGCTTTCTCGAGCTGTTTTCATTGAGGAACGAGTAGAACAAAGCGATGCACTTGCTGATAGCATATTCACAGGGAGTTTCTGCAGAAACCCATCCATGGGAAAACTTGAAATTTCCCTAGGCACATCCATGGGCAGTGTTCCGAATTCGCATGGATAG
The DNA here is from genome assembly GCA_033964015.1 of Scolanthus callimorphus. Taxonomy (NCBI): domain Eukaryota; kingdom Metazoa; phylum Cnidaria; class Anthozoa; order Actiniaria; family Edwardsiidae; genus Scolanthus; species Scolanthus callimorphus. The sequence continues at coordinate 4,979,372 of CM066924.1, forward strand.
CCGTGGGAAATCCGAACACTTCACATTCTTCTACCATGGGAAATTCAACTCTATATTTCCCATGGATGGGTTTCTGCAGAAATTCCCCGTGAGATAGATACCCTCACTCTCACAAAACCGTGACATCATAAGATTTATAAGTGAAACATTAGTGAGCACTATCAAAATTTGGAGCTTTCTCAAGCTGTTTTCGTCGAGGAACGAGTAGAACTTAAAGAGCCCGTGTCAGCCACTCCTTTGTTATTGTTTTCGTTCGATATTAGAAGACGAATTACGTATAGAAATCTCTAAATCAAATGCAAAAACAAAGTTTCAGATTTGATTTACCAAATTCAATCGACAAAATTGCTCTATATTCTCTAAATCAGCCGATGGAAATGGATGCTCTCTCCAACTTGGTATGTTGCTATGCTGTCAAAATGGCGGCTGACACAGGCTATATTCTTTCTTACCATCCTCCTGCGTGTCCTCCAGTCTGAGTTTGCCAATCACCTCAAGGGGAAAGGCAACGTTGGGAAAGGTGTCAATCATGGTCTTGCATTGACTTATCACTTGTTCTCTTTCTTCTTCATCAACTTCTCCGTTTTCATCCATCTGTAAAAAGGAAAGATAACAAAAGCTCCATAAATATCGTAAATATATCGTAGATATCGGCTCGGTAAAATATCAGCGAATTTTTCTTTTGCAAGTGACGTCACTAATACGTGGAAGGTGATTGGTTAACAAAAGATATGGAATCAGCGTCCATTGTGGTTACATGCATTATTATACATTGTACTCACTATCTCCATTCTGATTGGCTTAGAGTACACACTTTACTTTTGGGAATCAGGCAATTTGAGGGTCTTCAAGAACCAGCATGCTTATTCTTGAAGAATCAGCTAGCTGATTCTTGGTTCTACGCACGCAATGCATCATGGGTCTAGGGCACATAGATTTGATGTTGAAAAGTGCCAGCTTTGCAGCTAAAAGCAAAATTAATGGCTTCTCGCTTCACATCTTCAAACGAGGACAAAACTGCTCAATTACTAGAAAACAAAGATTCGAAAAAAGTGAAGAAGACAGCAATCCTCAAAAAATAATTACTTAGTTGAATGAGCCAAAAGAATTGCTAGAAATTGATTGAGAGAAAAATAAACTTTGTTCATCGCAAAAGTATTTTTTACTGAATAATTGTCAGTATAATAAAACAATTATGGAATTCGGTTTCACAAAAACCTCATCCAATAATTTCTTATTGTCTTTTGATTCTCTAGAGATTGGTTGAAAACCAAGAATAGTCTTGTCAACTCTGTTTTGGTGACTATTTGCTGACATTATGTAGCCTTCAGTGATTTATTGTTAAATAGCCATCCAGTGATTATACACAGTGGATAATAACAATAATAATAATCATCGCCATTAAAGGGGCACTTGCACGCTTAATTTTTGTACAACCTGTCAAAAAATAAGTCTAATTATAATACCAAACTGGGAATAACCAAAATAACAGTTGAGGTTTGTTAAATGACCTTTTAACTATTAAATCAATACAAATCTATAGTGTTTTTAAGTTTTTATCTATTATCAAGAGGATGGAATTGGATTGAGATTTGTATTATTTGCTTGTCACGCAAGCGTGCGAGTGCCCCTTTAGTCTTACATACCTGCAGCTTGAGGAGCAGTTTAATATAGTTGGTATAATGATCAGTAAGGTCCTCCACTGTCCTTGATGTCCACTCCTCTATTATGAGGTGCTCATAAGCTTTTTTTAGCTAAAAATATTAATTAATAGTTACAAAAACGTTTTTCATTTCAACCAATGTTTTTACTATGAAAGTCAACTGGGGAGTAATATTACCTTGGCAGCAATCTCTGGGTCAGCAGTAGTATCCTGTGTGTAAAACAAGTGAAAAAAGTAGTAAAATAAAATTAAAATACCATCGTACCTTTTAGGGTTTAAAATTAGGCCTCTGGTACCTTTTAGGGAGTAAAATTCAAAGACTAAGCAATTTTTTCCAGATAGGTATCTCTTAGGGGTCCATTCGAGCAAATCAAGCAACATGGTTTTATCAATATCACACTTGTTGGTAATTTCAATGAGCACCCCCACCCCAAAAATAGGGGTGTCCCCCCCCCCCCCAGCTTTTGCGCCACTGCCCAATACAAAATTACAATGGCCAATTCCTTAATCATGCAAAAAGTTCATATTAAATGCATTTTACCAGTCAAGGTTTATCAGAACATTGCCCTGTGACCTACTTGATTTGTCAGTATTCTAACAATACTGCGCCACCAGCCATATTGTTCTAGATCTTCTTCTGATGACTTGATCAGGTCTTCTACTATATTTGCCGCCTGCAGAGGGACACATCTATTTCATGCATATATTTGGTGAAATTTTATTGCGTGAAACTCATGATTTGAGGCTGCAAACAAAATAGCAGTGTGTTTGCCACAAGAGTTCCAGGATGCTTGGGATTAAATAAACACAACCACTCTAAACTGAGTTATAATAAACAGATATCAAAATGTTCTAAAAACCATGTGCAGGATTTTTGATTTGCAAAATATTTTCTAAAATATCACATTCTATAGTTTTTTACTGGAAAATTACTCAATTCAGAAAAGAAAAGAAAAAATCCCACTCACGGTTCTCTGAACACTACATGTGTCTGATTTAGAGCTACAAGAAGTACTTTTTTGGTCAAAATTGAATTGCTGAAAAACTCCCTTCAAGGGTTTTCACAGCTTTCACGGATGGTTTGCAGGCTATGCCCCTTACTTGAAAGACATTTGTACTAATAGCCAATCAAGTCTGAGGTACATGCTGAGATAGCTACGTCAAGAAAATCAAAAATCGTTAGTTTACTAATGGTTGTCTAATTAACCTATTTTATTTCTATACCTGAAGACCTTTTCCTTGCTGTTGGTATAACTCAGAAAGCTTCAGATTTACTTCCTTCCACTTTACTTTGTCACTCCTGAAGAAACAAAAATCATTACCAAAAACGTTTTCGGAAGGTTAATACTATCTAATAAACCAATTTTGTGAATTTTTATGGTTGGTCTTATCTTTTGTGCATATACCGGTATCAGCCTTTGATTTCATGTACATGTAATGTATGTCTGCAATTGCTCTTTGCAGGCATGGTCCAATAGAAGACCACATCTTGCACTGGATCATGTTACATGTAATACATGTATGTATCTTGCCAAACTAAATGATAATAGTTGTTTTTACTCTGTTGCCTATCATTACTTTATCAACAGATCATCTAATTTTATCAAAAGCTGAAAAAAGCATGCAAAGGTACATACCCATCATAGAGCTGAGAAAGTTTGACATAAACATATTGCAGATCTTCTCTGAACCCTGGTGTATCTTTGTCTTTTCATACAAGGATGCCAGACCCTGGAAATGAAGCTTGTGTGTTATACAACAGAGGTTTCAGATGAGTGTCAAAAATTATTTCTATTTGGACCACCTCAGTTAAAAAAAAGGCTTGGAGGAGATTAATGTACTGTATAATACAATTTACTTTCTGATATTAATTTTTTAAAGTGCCACTAAAGGCAGAAGTTAACTACATTTTCATCCAAAACATCCATTATCCAAGGGAACAGTAACGAAAGAAAAATGTGTTTACCGCACGCCGAAGTAGAAGTTTACATGTTTCATGTGTATTTTCATAGCATTTACAGTACTTCTTTAAAAAATGGAATTTTCATTGCAACCCCCAAATCCACAAAAATCACCCAAAAAATCCTTTTTCCCCAAGAATGTGTTCCAAATAAAAGGCAATCAGCAAATCACAGAGTAAATGCTGAAAATGATTTTTCACCGACCTATCAAATAAAATATGATGATTTGCAGACCTGTCAAGGCAATGGCTTTCCAATATTATTGTGTCTTCGTGAGGCCACTGGCCACCTGATCTGAAGAGCCATGATTTGCAATTGTTTGTGACTTTGATTGTAATTTATAACTCTGGCTGGGTGTTGCCTGCCATTGCAATAACAAACAAATACCTGCCAGGCTAAGAGTGTTTCAGGTTCAGTCTCAATTGCACGCTTGTATGCAGCCTGTGCTTGGTCTGGCTGTCCAAGTTCCAAAGCACAAACACCAACAAACACCAGTGCATTGTAGTTAGTCTTCTCAAGTTTCAAAGCACCCTGAAATATTCAGATTCCAGCATGTTATAAATTACAATGCAAGTGAATGCATATGAAATGAGATTCTGCATGGCTCCAATAAGGTGGTAGAAGAATTTCTTTAAGATCTTATAGGATCCTAAACAGAATCCGGTGTTGAGAACCTGTTCCACATCCATACATTTCCAAGTACATTTTTGAGTTTTGAAATGGCTGGCCCTTGATCAATCTTTTACACGATTCCCTCAGAATTTTGGAATTCTGGACAAGCAAACCCTCTCTCTTGCTATGCAATGTATATGTATGTCTTGTGCTGATTAACCATAAAATGATGAAATTTGCACTCAGACTACGGTTAAAATTAGACAATCCTTCCAACCCTTGGAATTCTGCTATCCCACAACCTAACCTGCTGATGTGCAATTAGTTTATATGTTTATATAATTATTAATTTTTCTTTTTTTCAATGGCGAAGCAGAATAAATAAATAAAAATAAATAAATAGTTCCAAGTCATCTGCAGCTTTACCCCCTGGATTTTAAAGCTCTATATGGACCTACACCACTGGAATTCTGAAGTCCTCAACTGGGGGATACAGTTTTTAAATGCTTATCGCTTATTAAAAGAATAGAATAATAGGCTGATTTTAAATAATATTCTGGGGCACACTACCACACTACAAGGAACGAAAGAATACAAAATATAAGCAGGGTGTCTCTCTCATGTGTTTCGCCAGGAGACTCACACATTTTGACCTTTCTCGCCAGAGTATAACATTTCACTGAATAACCACATATGTAATTCGTTGCCCAGTTGTTGACACTGTTCGTGGGATTTTCTAGCGCTCCAGCTAATTCGAATGACAAGGACAAGATTCATTGACAGCCCTCTGTTACACAGCCAGTTACCTTGTGGCAGGTCAATAATGTATTTAAATGTAAAGATTACCTTGCAATGTTTCAAGGCTTCTTTAAACTCCTTATTTCTGATGCAATCCCTGGCTTTCTTCACTAGAGCTTTTCCTTCTTTGGACGCCATCTTGGAAGGGGGCAATTCGTGATGAGTAACATACTCTATGACCGCGGGCGCGCGCTAGCTGTGGATGGAGATCGCGCGGCCGGAAGAGGGCAGCTGTTTCTTTTTAAATTTTCGCTGTTTCTTTCGACGACAGAGAAAGCGACTTTTGAAAGTGGTAACGTTTGGTTGAATCGGCAATTTCTTTTCAACAACTTGCCAGCAAAATAAGGCAACGCGAAGTCAAATTGACGATTCCAACTATTCTTGGTTTTCAGCTGTCACGTGACTAAACTTATTGGCAGAAAATGCTGAAACTTGGTGCGACAACTCCTTCTGTATAGGGTTATAGTACATCTCCGTAGTTTTTGTTTAGAAGATAGCGTTTGATGACTCATAACGAATTATGTTACTCATCACGAATTATGCAATGACCTTTAGCGAACTCAAAACAAAATTGAAGACATTTCTTTTTAAGCGCGCATTCCATTTGTAACTTTTTATCGTCATTCATTGTATATTTTTAAATATAAACAGAATAAAAATATTATAATGAGCTCAGTATAATATACTGCAGTATATAGCGTATTTTTTAACTTTTAGTTTTTTAATTCTTTTAGCATTAAAATGTAATTTGTTCTGTTATTATTCATAGTATTATTTATTTAAAGTATGTAACTTTTTAACTTTTAATATTGTAAAGCGCTCTGGATCCGTAATTATTATTATTATTATTATTATTATATTTTTTCTACACTTTTAAAGACACATTTTTATAACAATTTCTTTTTAACCAAAAAAACATAGTATAGTTTTGTAATTTCCACGGCTACTGTATGTATAATTATTATTCTAATAAAAATTATTATTATTATTATTATTACTATTATTATTATTTAAAAAAAATATATATATATTATTATTATTATTATTATTATGAAGAAAAAGCCGCTCTTCAATGCGGCCATTCCATCTCCCCACCAAGCATTGCTGGGGAGGTCACCGTCCCTCTTTCTTGTGTACAGTATATGAGTAGATAATAAATAGATAAATAAAAATAAAAATCGAAATTAAATATAGACGGCTGCCTATTCCAGTTGCACGACTCCTCCGAGGATCTTTCTTAAAGTGGTTTCCCCTTCCATTAGGACTGTTCTCTGCATAGAGGCCACTATCCTGGTGGCCTCTTCACTGCTCGAGAACAGTCTCTGGACCGCACGCCGCGCCCCCGGAACTCCACCGCCCAGACAACCGATGACGACAGGAATCACCTCCACTCTAAACCCTGGTCTTCGTTCTCTGATCTCGTATGCTAATTGTTGGTACTTTTTAAGTTTCGTCTTTCTGGTTTCCTCTATGTTGCGCTCCATGGGGCATGCCATATCTACCAGGAAGATTCTCTTTTCATCAACGTCCTCCAGGGTCAAGTCTGGTCGCCTAGCCGTGTTTTTCTTTCTTAACCTGTACTCGAAGTCCCAACACAGCTTATATTTGTCACCTTTGAGTACATGACCTTTTCTCCATGCGCCTTGCCACGCGTCTTTTGCTGCCAGCAGGTCCTTCTCCATGGCCCAGTTGGTGGCCAGCACCATGAGCGCATTATTATGGCGACGAAGATACTCTGTCGCGGTGATGGTCTCGCATCCCGAGAGAAGATGTTCGACGGTCTCGTCCTGTGCGTTACATAGCCTACACAGTCCCTCATCTCCTATCCCTCTCATCGCCTTCCACTTCCGCGTTTCCACCATCTGCTCCATCATGTCCATAATACTGGAGGTCTTCTGCGGAGATATGTTCGTCGTTAGCCAGGCGGCGTCTTCACTCTCTTGGGCAGCAAACGCCTGGCTCTGCATGCTCTTTTGTACATACTTGGTAGTCAGCTGTTCCTTATACCGCACCCTTATTGCCTCCTTCAACTCCTTCCAACATCCCGCCCAATCCTTTTCAATCCTCTCTCCATTCCTTTTCACCTCATTCGCTCGAAACTCGACCTCTTCTCCCAGCTCTTGCATCGCCTCCTCTGCCTCTCTTCTTAGGCTCTTGTACTCGTTTTGGAGCTCTCTTCTCCAGGCCACTTGTATCCATTGGCTCGTGCTACATGCCATGTACGTTGCCACCCGCACTTTGGTCTGCTGGTAAACTGCACGCAAGCTCTTGAGGCCACGTCCACCGTCTTCCCGCTTCATGTACAACCTCTCGTCGCTCGCTTGTCTCCCCAGCATCCTCTTCTCACGTAGCTTGTTCTTGACTAGCATGTCTAGCTCGTATAATTCTTTCAAACTGAATTGGCACACATTCATGGCATAAGCAGCCACTGGTATAACTCTGGTGTTGACTGCCTTCACAAGGTTCTTGTCGTAGAGCTCTAGGTCTGTAAGGCTATCTAGCCTCCTCGACATCTCGTCCATTACTCTTTGTAGGACCTTCCCCTTGTCTATTCCCTTTCCTTGCTCAAGTCCAAGAAACTTGTACGTTTCGTCCTTGTCCGGATCAAGGGCCTGAGCCCTGGCCTCAAGTATCTTGAGCCCTTCCCCTTTGATCATTTCTCCTTGTTTGAACACCACCTCTGCGCACTTCTTCACTCCATATACTGCTCCCGTGTCATGGCTCGCTGTTACGATGATCTCATTGGCTGCTTCCATGTCCTGATGGTTCTGCTGATACACCTTTAGGTCATCTATGAATAGACTGTGGGTTCGTTTCGTATGCCGCTCTCGCGGTGGCCCCATCTTATACCCTCTTGTACCCTCTAACAGCATCATCACCGGGACTTCCGTTAAGCAAAACCCCACGGGGGAGTAGCTATCGCCTTGCAGGAATCCACATCTTATACTAATCCACCTGCTCTTAATCTTCGTGCCTCCAACATTAAGCTCCAGCCTCGTCTTCCAGCTACACATCAATTTGCGTAGCACCCTGATCACACTCTCAGGGATCCCCATCCACTCATAGACCATCAGCATCCAGTCATGATGCACTTTATCATACGCTTTCCTGTAGTCATAGAAGGCCACGCACAGGTCTCTCTTGTGCTCTCTTACTTCGTCCATAATGCACTTGTCAATAAGCAGCTGGTCTACCGTGCCGAGTACTCCCTCAGAGGCACCAAGCTGCCCTGCATCCCAGATACCATTGCGGTCCGCATGGTCTCTCATGAAATTGCCAAGCAAGCCAGTGAACAACTTGTATGATGTATTCAAACAGGTTATTGGTCTATAGTCCTCTTCTGGGGAGAGATCTTCCGTTTTTGGTAGCAGCACCGTTCTTCCAAGCGCTACCCACTCAGGGATGTTGTCTGGGTTGTCGACCCAACCCCTCATGACTCTCACAAGGGGACTCCAGGTCGCTGTGAAGCGTTTCCACCAGAAGTTCTGTATGCCGTCCATGCCAGGGGCTGACCAGTTCTTCCTCCTCCTGATGGTCTTCTTGATTGAGCTTTCAGATATTTCAATCTCACGCACATCATGGATTTTCTTCTTCAACTCCTCCTTGATTGCCTGCATCCATGGTTGTTCACTAGTTGTCCTTTCCTCTTCCCAAAGGCCACCCCAGAACTCTACAAACTTCTCCATTTGTGGTGGTTTACCCCTGTAGTTTTTGGTATCATTGACCTGCCTATAAAAGGCTCCTTCGTCCTCTGTGAACTTGGCGTTATTTCTCTTTCTCTTCCTCCTCTCCATCGCTTTAACTATTATCACCTTCTTAGCCCTTAGCTCATCTAGCCACTTTTCTGAGGCATTCAGGAGATCTTGTGTTTCCACTGAGCCTCTTTCGACATGCTTTCTCAGCTCCTGTAAAGCCCTTGCTTCTTTTTTCGTCGCTCCCCGTCCCTGCTTTCTTCGATGTAACTCATTGTTTACCCTTGATATTCTCTGCCTAAGGCTTTTGATTTGACGTCGCAGCTTCCTCTCCCTCCGATCGCCTTCTCCAGATGCCTTTCTGCCTTCACCAGGTGCTCTCATCCTGATATCAAGTTCCTTCGCCACTGCTCTTCCCATAGCATACACGGCGTCCGTAATCGCTTCTAGCTTTTCAGTGTCCTTGAGGTGTGCAGTGAGTATCTTGTTTGCACGTTGGAATAATTTGGGCGGCACCCTTCTGAGTTTAGGCAATCTATTCCTCTCCTCCATATCCCCATCTACTAAGGGTTCTAGCAGCTCCAGTTCTCTATCGAACACCATTTTCAAGCGCTTCTCTTCCTCCGTCCAATTCTCCTCTTCTACGCCTTCTTCCTCAATCGTAACAGTACCATCGTTCTCCTCATCTACTACTACTCCTCTCTCGTCGGTAGGTGGGTTCATACTCGAGTGTCCTTCTCCATCTCCCCTCTTTCTTACTAATACCAAGTTCGCAATATGCTGTTCTTTTTTAAACCTCGCAGCATTATCTCTAAGCTTTTGGTCTTTAAGCCTCTCGCCAAACTCTTCACTCCATCTATCTCCTACTCTCCTCATAAATCCAGGACCTCTGCTTCTCTCCTCGATGTCTATTTCCACTAGTCTGATCTTTCTCTCTGTAGTCCATTCAACGTTGTCTGTTGGCGTATCTGCAGGAAGTGGTGCGCTCTCCGAATGTTGCCCGAGTCTGCGCAATACTTCATCTTCCCGTTTAAACCTCCTTGCATTATCTGCCAGATTTTGCGCTGAAACTGATGTTTTTGTTTGCGCCTCATTTTTCCAGCGGTCCTTAACCCGCTTCATAAAACCACTTCCTCGCTCTCTCTCCTCCATCTCTATCTGGACGAGTCGTACCTTTTCTTCAAGAGTCCATTCAGGTCTCTTACCTCTCGGTTGGTTAGTTCTAGTTGCTGCCATGTCGTTCTCAGCTTGCGCTGCATTTGTTTGGTTTGTAGCATCTAGATCTGTGATAGGAAAATTGCTCATAATTCCATTCCCCAGCAGTACATATATGGACTGCCGGAATACTGTGACGCTCGGGATTTTCACAGTCCACCTTGAGTTGCCCGGCTCTCCAGGTAAGGCTCACTAAAACACAGAAACGCCAAGTCTGCGAGTTGTACGTTCTCGACCTCCTGACGTGTCGGCCGCCTCTTCGGCACCCCCTCAGCACGTGACTCAACCTTGGGGTGACGATTACCAACAGCGTGTTGGGTTTTATATCGGGGTATGCTCCCCTAGATCCGCCGTGTTCTGTGATGTTCACAGGGGCACCTCGTGAAGGATGTGGCTCTTCACCACGCACGGACGGTCTTCGTTAAGGAGAGGCTAGTGGCCGCTTGGAGTAGGCCATAATTGCCCAGTCATACGTGACCGGGGTTCGCTTCACTTAACGCTGGATGTGGGGAGACCAGTCTAGGACGCCACAGGGGCCACTAGAAAAGGTACTACTCCTCCAGGGATCCTTGCCCCGACTCCTCCAGGGATCCTTGCCCCGACAATCAAATTATTATTATTATTATTATTATTATTATTATTATTATTATTATTATTATTGATGACGTCACCACCAATAACGCACGCGCGCTGCATGTCGGTAGATGTGAGACATTTGTCGAACAAACTGTCAAAATAACGCCGCGCTGCTTCTGGTAGTTGTGAGACACGGTTTGAGCATTTCTGAAAATATAAGAGCGCGCTCGCTTATAGCTGGAATCCTCCATGGGGCGTGTGCGTTTGATCAATGAGTTTTACTGAGTTCTTGGTTTTACATAAAACCTCCTTGGTTTGATGACATGTTACAAAAAGGCTTTCCATGACTTGAAAGAGCGTGCGCGCGTACAGGGCGAGATGCGGAAACGTGCATTTGTTACGCCACAAACGAAACCACCTTAATTAGTAGACAGCGAAAGCATGCAAACAATTGTACAAAGATAATTTGGCGTAGTCACTACTAAAAAATCTTTAGGATCGCGTTTTGGAGTAACCAGAGGTGTAGCTAGAGCCTTTCTGAAGAGCGCAAGGGAGAGAGAATTGTAACCAAAGTTCGTGAAGCATGACTGCTGCCGCCAGTTAGTGTTTGCTCCAGAAGCTATGCAGAACAACCACAATACGGGAAACATCCACGGGCATGTCAAAGGCAACTTCTTTTGGAAAATTTATGAAACAATATGTCAGTAAATATTTGAAAAAAGAAAAAATGTTTGAAGAACTTAGTACGCAGCTGCCTACATGGCATTCTCGAACCCAGAGCTCCCCGGCTCGTCGCCTCGCAGGGGAGGCTCTTGTGACATCCATTTCAAGGCCTTCGCTGATTGGCTATAATGGCACGCACGCGTACATAAATTAGCTTAATCTCGCTTTATAAAATCGTATCTAGTCAAAATAACACTACATTCGTTTCCTGGTCGTCTTTTCAACCTATACCTTCGACTTGAATGCTCTAGAGGTAATTGGGAGGAATAGAACGTTTGTAAATCAGCTTTCTCATCATATTTTTGTCTCATAGTTTCTCTTTTTCATTTTGTCTTAACTTTTTAAACCAATTGTAAAGCAGTAATGTTTTTATGTGTATATGTTTCAGTAGTGTTATACTCCAAGATACTAGCTTATATGAGCTACTCTAAAATTCGAGTTGAAATAAAGATATGTATGTATGTATGTAGAACCTCCATTTTCTTTTGAGCAGGCGTTGGCTGTCACCAGAGCCTCCCTCGCAACAGGTTCTCAAGATTAAAATAAGGATGATCATTAAATGGTAAATGCGCTTGATTCAAGGATTATCCTTCTTACATTGTAATGGTTAGTTGACATGCGCAAGCGTCCCACATGTATGTAGGTTGCATTAGTACACTTGTAGTAGAGCGCTCTTAAAGGGTAGTTAGGGTGGGTGTTGAGATAAGGGTTTCTTTTTGGTTCGGACTATTTTAGAGTGTTCATTTATACACATTGCTTCGTCCTATACATAGTCTATGATAGAACGAAGATAATTGTTGCCAACGAGCAGCCGAGCCAAGAGGCGAGGCGGCAGCATTATAGAGCCGTGCGAGGAGAAAAATTCTCGAGTTCAGAGTGGTGTAACCACTAGCCAATCAAAGTGCCAGGATTTTGAAAGTGGTAACTTAATACTTGAGTACTATCAGTATCAGAAGAGAAATCTACTATTTGACCCCTTGTCCACTTCTGAAGTGCGCCCGTGTAGCCGCCGCGATGCTGTGTTTGTATATATTTCTCGCGCTGTTGTTATTGGAAATGCAACCTTACATGTATGACATTTAGAGGTAGATATTTGTCTCTATAGTCGGCCAAATGGAATTAGGGCAGCAGTGAGTCAGAGGAACTCATATTTTCAAAAGGGCAAAATATGATTCACTGTCTCTGCTCGTTGGCACTTTTAGCGAGAGCTACAACTAGTAATAAGGATAATCCTTTTAAGGAATCAAGCGCATTTACCATTTAATGATAATCCTTATTTTAATCTTGAGAACCTGTTGTCCCTCGCGAGGTAACGAGCCGGGGAGCTCTGGGTACGAGAATGGCATATTGGTAGCTACGCCCTGGTAATTTGCAAGACATTCCATGGAATTTGATTGCGTTTGGTACATCCAAGGACACTAACTACAACTAGCCCACCAAGTTGAAAGTCGTTTGCGACTGACATACTAACTTACTCCAAAATGTATTTTCTAGCAGCCAGGATTTCTTTTATGTACACGTCAACATTAAGCAATTATTGGATGAGGTTGAGTATGACATCGATAATTGTCAAGTCCTCGGTTTGATAACACAAACCGAGGACTTGACAATTATCGATGTCATGCGAAAAACGAATCCAATAATTGTTTTATTATTCATTGTCTGACACAAGCTCAATTTCTTGAGTCGAACACGTCGCAAAGCGAGCAGCCATCGTGAAAAGATAGGATTCAAAGACACAAAACACACACAAAATTTGCCGCGCATTTGTAATGAAAATGTAGACTTTGAGCCAATCGGAAAACGATTACTGAGTACAATGAATAATAATAGAAATTATCCGATATCTCCATGTGTGTGTGTGTGGGGGGGGGGGGGGGATAAGTTTTTCTGGCCTCACGTATAGCAAAGCCCGCTAAGCCAAGCCATATGACATACTCGCATTTTATGATAATATAATTTATTAAGTAACATCAAAAATACTTATACAAATAGAAAAACAAAATAATTGTTCTTGAAATGACTAATTATACTAATGGCATTCCATGTGGGACATAGATAGACGCAGGAGCTAACATCTGAGATACATTCTTGAGGCAGCATCGTTTTGACTGACCAAGCAATTTTTTTTAAAACGTTTTGATTGTTCAACGTAGGTCATATGTGGCACCGCAAGAAGTCTGCTTAAAATAAGGCCGGTTTCCATATAGTCTTATCTGTCGTATCTGTCTCATCAGTCGACCGTGAAACAATGAAAATTGGAAGTATTCTTGTTTCACGGTTGACTGATACGACGGATAAGATTATATGAAAACTAGGCTTAGTCCACACTCTAAACATTGAAAGAATAACAGTTTTGCAAAAAGAATCAACATTATCCGACCATACTGAAGATTGTTTTGCCCTTCAAGGGAATCAGACTTTTTGAAAAGCATAGGAAACTTTTCCAGTAATAGCCAGGTCAGTCGAAATGCCGCAAGCTCCTCCTCTTGCGTGCGCTCCTGATAGACGCGTTTATTTAAAACGAATAAAAATGTTTATTTTCAGGATTACAATAAAAAAATTAAATGTTAACTAGTATAAGAGAATACTACTATGAATGAACATTCATGAAGTGTGACGATTTTTTCGCGAAGGTGCAAGTTTTGTCGAAAGGTAGTCACGCTTCTCACTCTCTGATTGGCTAAAAAATAACGAGAAACGCGACAACTTCTCGCCAAAACGTGCAGGGTTGAAACATAAACTAACGCGAAAAATGGTCAATGGATGTACACAAATGGTAGTAATGTTAAACGAATAACATACATAATACTATAATATATATATAAAAAGCTATTAAAAAAAGCTATGACAATTATTACGAAAGCTATGTACAGTTATCTTAGCTACTAAAAACTTTACAGCCATGATAATAAAATGTTTCTTTCCAACTTCTGTCCGTACAGCGGGCAGGTACATGGTTGCTCTGACGGTTGGAGAGTACACATTTATCCTTGTTAAAAATAAACATCACCTTTTTATATTCTTTTGCACCAATTATAAAATGTGTTATTTCTTCTATAGTGTAGGCCATTAAAGTGCTACTAATGCTTTTTGAGAGACTTTTTGAGCAAAATCCTCTAATCAAGTAATGAGCTTCTGTGAAAAAAAAATCGATTCGGTTAAATCCTGATTTTCCCAAGTTACTATTGTAGGTTCACTATTACGTGTTTTACCCTTATTATTATTATTATTATTATTATAACTTTAGTATAATATTCAACCGATCAGGCACAAAACAGGAACCAAAACAGATTTTCGTTTGCATTTTTTTAAATAGCTCAAAACATCAAACGTCATTCACGTGACAGCATATAGAGCGGTTTTCACATGACTGTCAAGATTATTTGTTATGTAATTGCGATTGCTTTGCGTTCTCATTGGCTACTCGTTTTTCTCAGCCAATCAAATTCTGTAGTAAATACAATTGTGTAATTACTTAGTAATTGGTTTACCCTGCGAGCAGTGATTTCCTCCTCTCTTAGGCCGGCGGCTAGCGAGGGAGAGAAACCACTGCGAGCGACCGTTTGGTTTTCCATCGAGTAACGCAAGTCACATCTGGCGTCACATCTGGCGCTAATGGACTTAACACATGGGACTTGACCTTTCGCGTGACAACTTCCAGCTAGACTTTCAGCCAGTTTTCCGTAGTTTTCCATCTCCGAAGTGTTAGAATTTCCTCCAAAACATACAGTTAAGCTTACTATTGCTTGTAGAAATGTATTATGCCGTGTTTGGAGCTTTATATCTGTGCGAGTTTGCTTTTTCGTGGCTTCTTTGGATTCATGGCGGTTTCAACTGTTGATTAAATATGTCAACACCTACCAGTGTCAAACGGGATTAAAACCGGTTTTACTGCTTCTGAGTTAATTTATTCATCCAAGTTCGAGGACGGCGCTAAACGGTCGCTCGCAGTGGTTTCTCTCCCTCGCTAGCCGCCGGCCTAAGAGAGGAGGAAATCACTGCTCGCAGGGTATAATTGGTTCGGCTTGTGATTGGCTGAGAAAAAAGCCATTTAGGAGCAAGTTGTGATTTCTCTCGATTCTGATTGGCTAGTGATTGCTCAATTGCAATTGTTTTCACGACAGTCATGTGAAAACCGCTCTATATTTCATCTCCACAAGAAAGTTAACGCGAAAAGTCCACAAGAAAGTTAACGGAGTTTCAAGATCAAATTGAGGCAGTTCATCGATGTGCTTGACAATAATCTGAATTGTTCGACCAAACACAGGGCCAGACGCTGCGACCATATGGTCGACAATGGCGACTACTTTTGGGTGCTTGGCGACCAAAATTTTAGAGCTATTCACCAAATGTCGCCCATCTTTCTGAGTTCATCCGAGATCCACGTTTATGTGGCGACTAAAATTTTGCATTATGGCGACAATATTTTTAATTTGTCGCCTATGGCGTTTAGCGAAAAAGTTAATGTCACGCCCTGAAACAAGCGAAGAGCATTTCACATTTCATCCAACACCCAACTTCACCCGTCACACTCCAGAATGTATTTTATGGTGCAGGAGACACGCAGCCAGGAAAGGTTGGGTGCTAATTAATTTTTGGCAAAATTTTACGTAAGCCTTGGCGTATTGGCCTACAAGTAGCTATGCGCCTCAGGTGTACAAGTAAAGTTTGATAACTGGCAAAGGTTTTATTACAACATGGACATTCCGTTCTACGGCCGGAATGTATTTTTTTATGCTGTGTTAACCGACTCGAACTCATAAACCTCTTGTGACAATCTTTGCACTCAAAAGGTTTCTCTCCTGTGTGTGTCCGCTCATGTACTGTACGATTACTAGGCCATTTATAGCATTTACTGCAATACTTGCATTTATAAGAAATAATGCCTGTATGTGTTTGTTTATGCTCGTTTAGCCTTACTGATGTCGCAAAGCTTTTACTACATTCTTCACACTCATATGGTTTATCTCCTGTATGTATTCGTTCATGCACTGTACGATTACTAGATGACCTAAAACATTTACTGCAATACTGACACTCATAAGGTTTAATGCCTGAATGTGTTTTTTTATGCTCTTTTAAGTTTCCCAATGTCGCAAACCTGTTTCTGCATTCTTCGCACTCATAGGGTTTAGCTCCTGAATGTGTTGTTTTATGTCGTGTTAGGCTACTCATTACCGTAAACTTCTTGCTGCATTCTTCACACTCATACGGTTTAACTCCTGTATGTATTCGTTCGTGTACTGTACGATAACTAGGCAAAGTAAAGCATTTATTGCAATATTGACATTTATATGGTCTAACGCCTGAGTGTATTCGTTCATGTCTTTTATATTGAAAAGATAAAGTAAAACATTTACCGCAATACTGACATTCATAGGGTTTAATGCCGGAATGTATTGGTTTATGTTTCCTTAGCTCAGCCGGTGATCTAAACGTCTTGCTACATTCTTTACACTCATACGGTTTAACTCCTGTATGTTTTTGTTCATGTATTTCACGTCTACTAGAAAAAGCAAAACACTCACTGCAATACCGACATTTAAGGGACGTAAGACCTGAATGTTTAGCAGCTTTGTGTACACTTAAATTACTGGACGTCGTAAACCTCTTGCTACATTCCTCGCACTCATACGGTTTAACTCCCGTATGTATTCGCTCGTGTGTTGTACGTTGAGCAGATGAGCCAAAACATTTATTGCAATACTGACATTCATAAGGTTTAATGCCTGAATGTGTTCGTTTATGCTGTTTTAAGTTTCCCGATGTCGCAAACCTTTTGCTACATTCTTGACATTCATAAGCTTTAACTCTTAACTCTTTAGCTTTAACTCTTAACTCTTTAGCTTTAACTCTTACCTCTTTAGTTTTAACTGTATGTATTCGTTCATGTCTTGCACGTTCATAAGGAAAAGCAAAACGTTTACTGCAATGGTGACATTCATAGGGCTTAATGCCTGAATGTCTTATTTTATGTCGTTTTAGCTCACCCGATGTTCTAAAACTCTTGCTACATTCTTCACACTTAAAATACTTAACTTCTGAATGTGTTTTGTGATGACTTGATGTTGTACTCTTTTTGCCAGATTCTTTAAACTCGTGTGCTTTTGTGGAATGTTGTTGTTGTTGTGAACACGTCATGTCCTGTACTTCTTGTACTATTTCAAAGAAATCGAATTCTTCTATATGAGGATTAGTCTTGATTTTGTTATTCAAGTCATTACCACTCATAATTAAATTGTTTTCATAGTCTCCTAAGGGTTGCACCTCAGCAGAGTCCAAAGTCACCTGTGGGACATCCAGACGTTGCTTACATTCTTCTTTCTTGATTTCATGATGAAAATCGAAACCATGATCTTCGGATCCATTTCCATTTGGATGAGAAATGAAACTTTTACCTGCAGTCACTTGTACTTCAACCTGAGAGGTTTCTTTCTTGAAAACACGATAACAATTATCATTAATGCATACAGAAGTTTTCAAATTCTCTTCGCAGTTCAGTGTTTGAGAAGAATCTGAATTTTTGTTGTCAACTTCTGCAAACCCTTGTCCTTCTTGAAGTATGTGAGAGAGATCCACTTGTTCGCCGTTTTCTTGTTTGACGCTTGTACTGCAAGCGCACACACAACTACATGTATTAATCGGTCGTGTTTTGTATTCATTTCCACAACTTATCTGTGAAGAGATTATTTTCTCTTGCACTACATCAGAGAAGTCACAGTCTTCGTGTTCAACTTTTTCTTTCTTGATTACGATATGAAGGTTATTACCATACGTTGGACCAAGAGAGCTTGTCTTGATATCTCTGTACTTGCTAGCAGACATGACGAGTGATGTGTGATCCTTCTCTAAGAATGAGAAAAGAATATAATATGTTATAAAAACAATAACAACATCAACATCGTGTTTTTTTATAGTTACAGTTTTTTGTGTGTGTGTGGTTCCAGAAAGAATTCTATAGCTCAGTTCTTATGTGCGCGTTGATTGGCTAAAGACAATGGAAATTTCACGTGGAATTTAATGGTTAAAAGCTGAATTTGATGAAACAACAGGTTACCCGCGCACAAAGAAAGTTCAGAGCCCGAACAATTACACTAAATAATATCAACTAGTTGATTACCTGTGAATAAATTCACCCAGTCTTTTGAAGGGAGTGGATGGCAAAACAAATTGTTAAAAATTGTCAAAGCATGAAAAGTCTTTTCTGGTGTAGGTGCCTGTTTTTTCTTGGCGCACACACTTGAAAATATAATCACAGCATTTTCTTTGGAAGGAGGAAGGAAAACTACATTGTGGTGTTTGGGCGCAAAGACCCATGACTAAACTTTTAGATTTACAGTTTGGATGTATTTTCAAAAAAAGCTTTTTACAAAGAAAGTGAGTTTTATAATATTTCAAAGCGAATCTTTGACTTCCTAATTATTTTCTATTTACAAACACTGCCAGGGATTTATTTCAAGCAAAGTCCAATGACTTTTGAAATCGCCCCTTAATTTGTTTTGAGGTAATGATTACTTAGTGATGTCAAAACATTTAATGCTCTGAAAACCGAAGACCACTTCAGTTTTCAACAGCAAGCAACTCATCTCGGAGGTTTTTTGCTTGTTTTCCCTTGGCGCACAAACTTTAATGGCTTCCCAGGCAACATTTATGCGAAGGAACATGGAGCTCGGCAAGATCACTTTTTTGCTAAACAAAGCCTAAAGCAACAACATGATTTGCCCGGGTTTGAGCTGCAAATTGTAAAAACAAAACTAATTCAGCTGAAATGGACAGCTCCCGTTAAATGAAATGGTCTAAATTTCAAGCTTTCATTTACGGAAAATTTAGCTTTCTTTGTGAAGCAACGCCAAAGATGGCGGACAGCGTCTTCCTGCTAAAGAAAATGCCTGAATGGCAGCTTCTCTCCTAGCATCGATGTAAAAAAAAAGCTTGCAACCCTGTGAGTGATAGGTATCAGATCTACGCTGGTAGATATCTCGACAGGCTTTCCACCTCGGAGCCTTTTCAAACGGCTTTTAGAAAGTAACACCTATGTTGTATTGTGAATGTGCGCTTTCTGATTGGTTAAAAAGCGTGTTTGTAAGAGACCTGAGAAACACGATTGTCACGCAACGCTGTCGCGCGTGTGTATGTTATTTTCTAAAAGCAATAAAATACTTTCTGCGTGCTCTCTGGTTTCTTACAAACACTCGGGGAATGTTGGGAGAACTGATAAAACTTGAAGGACACTCGCCTTCGGCTCGTGTCTTTCAAGTTTTGATCAGTTCTCCCAACATCCCCCCTCGTGTTTGTAAGAAAGCAGAGAGCACGCGGAAAGCACTTTTATTGCTTAAATATAGATTACTTCATGGTTGGACGATTTTTCTTCACGAGTTGCGAAGAGCCGCGAACGAACGAGTGAGCGTAGCGAACGAGTGAGTTCAGCGGCTCTTCGCAACTCGTGAAAATTCGTAAAATTCCAGGGAGTCGTTTCTTGAAATCGCCCGATATTTTCGGAAAGTGTGGTTCTCGAAACTCCCCCCCAAAAAACATAGATAAGTTATCGGGAATCCGAAATCAAAATTATAATTTCCATACTTTTTTGCGAATACTTTGCATAAATGTATGTATAGGAAAGTAAATATAGGAAAGTTATCGATTTGTCGATGTCCAGGGGACAATGTGTGTCGCCATCTTGGTATTTCCACCGATAAATGCCAAGAAATCAGATAAAATGTGCGAAAAGGCAAGCATTTTGCACCGAATTGGTACTTTGTCTACAACATGTCAAAAAAACGTTTTGACAGCCCCTCGTCAGAATTTGATTGGTCAAGAAGCGAGATGCTTGCGCCTGATTGGTGCATTTTATTGGGATGGCGGCAAAACAAATCGGGAGAGTTACCGGGAAACCATTTCGCGACAAAGAAATAAATTTTGGAAACAAAGCAAGACACCTTCGGAAATGGCTGTTTTACGAGAAGAAACATGCACTTTCGGGGAAATTCAACTTCGGAGGTACTAGTTGGATAAATAAAGTCGCAAAGGAGTGAGAAATTAATTTTGTTATTTTTCTTCCCTGTTGTCAGGATTTTCAGAAACGCGAAAACGTTTAGGGGAGAAGGGTTTTATCGGGCTCGAAAATGTTGGGAGTTTCGAGAAACACAAAATTCGTCCGCGCTTTTCGAGTATTTATCGTTCCCGAAAAGGTAGATAGATAGATAGATATGTTTATTTAAAAATGTCATATAGCAGCCCAAGGGCTGAATTGCATGATATTTACAAATTTACAAATTAATAATCAATATTTACAAATTAATAACAATAAAATATATTTATATATATTGAAACACTTGTTAAAATTATCTATTTGACATACTGGGAATGAAAGTGTCCATGTAACGCTTTGTTCTAATAGCAGAACGCTGAAATTGGCGCTGCTTACGAAGACAATAGCGTGCCTCGTTCTTCGGAGGCAAGAGATGGTATATCTTATGGTTTGGGTCAGATACAATTGCTTCGAATAACTTATTACATAGTTCATTACGTCTGTCCTTAAGCGATTCAAGATTACAAGCAGTAAGCCGTTCACGATAAGACATGTTGGGAGATATAATGGACAACGCGCGCCTCTGGACACGCTCCAAATCATCGCTCAAATAATCAGGCAGCGCATGATGGAATACAGGCGCGCAATACTCCAACACAGGTCTAATACACGTGGAGTAAAAACTAACGATATCATCAATAGGCACCCGTGCGCGCTTAAGCAGAATGAGAAAATACATACGCTTGTTTGCCTTCTTTACAACTTCATCAATGTGGTAATTCCATTTAAGCGAACCTGCAATGGTGACACCTAAGATCTTTGCATGGTCAACCAACTCAAGATTTTTGGAACTGATGGAAATAGGTTCGAACTGATGCTTAACATTTTTAAAGTCAATAACTAGCTCTTTACATTTATCCACGTTTAAGTGGAGTTTGTTACGAATTGACCACTGTTCAACCTCACTCACTGCATACTGGATTTCGCTGTTTCCTGATCTAGGTCTCGGGCGTTTCGAGAAACGATTGATCATTTCGAAATTACACTGGAATTTCAGGCTGCGTATCCCAAGCTGGGCTCTACAAATGGGATACATTTGTCAAAAGAATAAATCCTTCAGTAAGAAGTGGGTTGTGTATTATTGGAGTTCCGATTTAAGGCATTGCCTAAATCTATATATTAAGTTTGATTGATGAATGACAAAGTGAAATGAATGTAGCCTTTTTAAAAAATAATTACACACACGGTTCGTGCTGGGCTTCCAAAACTTTTTTCAAGGAGTTTTCAAGTAGTATTGGAAGGACAAAACCGAAAAAGTTCAAGGAGTACCGAGTAATTTTCGATCACCTTTTTTCTCAATAACAATAGCCTAATTCAACTAGAATCTTCGTATTGTTTTCAGATGCAGAATCCAAACGCTTGCGACCATGATTATACGGAAACAACTTTTGCGATCATTTGGCTCCCTCAGGAAATGGTCAAAAGTATTATAAGAATATGATGGTGAGCGCGTAGCGAGAGCCCTCCCCAGAAAAGTCCCTCTCCTGAAGCCATCGGGTCTCAAGAAAATGATAAAAAATGTTAGAAGTAAAGATGGCGAGCGCGTAGCGCGAAAAAAAATGAATCCCTTTTCTCAAGCCATTTATGGCCTCTCAGGAAATGGACAAAATTGCTATAATGGAAGAGGGTGAGCGCTAAGCAAATCAGGGTCCTTCTTCTAATCAGCAAAAATAGTATAACAGATTGCGGGCTAGTAGCGCGAGCCGAAAGGAAAAAAAATTCAGAAAAGAAGTTCCCTCAGACGTAAATATTTAACTCGGGCTAAGCTAATAAATTAAATTAAATTAGAGTGATCAGTTAGATTGTCAGCGTACATAAGTCATTTACAGACATCAAACTAAGTAATTTAAAAAAATCCTGTAATATTCAAGGAGTTTTTTGTGGTTTTCAAGGATTTTCATCCAATTTCCAGGTGTTTCAAGTGCCCTTGAAATAGGCCTTTTGCATGGAACGGTCACGTGACTGTTTGGTGCCTAGCGACGCCATGTTGGATAGCAAAGTTGTCGGCCGGCGTGCGTGACGAGCGGGAAGGCAAGGTAAAAGTCATCTTTTGTTTTTCATTGTTTTGGTCCTTTTTGATCATCAAATGCAACAAAAAAACACCCGTAGATTATTAGCAAGAGTTTTTTCTTGCCATTTTGTGTAGTTTTGGCATTTTTAAACGCGAAAACTCGAGGCAGTGACATCGTGAAAATGTCTCTTGTTTACATTTTTGTTAACACATTCCGCAGCTGCTGGCACTAAAATAGTGTTTGTTTAGACTTTTTTCAGGGTTTCTCCCCTTTTTGACACCCAGTGACCTACCCAAGTTATTTTCCTTGACATTTGGTTGCTAGTTGAAGAGATTTTATAGCGAATTTATTCCGTTTTTGTGCGAAAAAGACTGCTTCAACACCGATACGAAGTAATTTAGTTGATGGATTACTCGAGCAACAAATGGCGCCCGATATCAAAATACTCTCTCTTTGCTAGGCAATTGACTGATTTGAATGTCTAAAGGAAGTAATTTTGCATTGTTGTAGTTTGTTTTTAGTACTCGAAAGATGTCAAGATATAATGTGTTGTTGATTTATCTCCAGGGTATAATTATCTGTCAACACTATGGCCGAGAAACAAGGTACAATCGAATACTATAATGTTCTAATGATATTATGTAAGCCTTGATTAAACAGTTTTTCTAAACCTTGTCCCGCAGATACTTTGCCAACCTCAGACATAAGCAGAATTAGAGATTTGAAGTTTTCTGATGTCTTGATGTGGTGGATTTTGCTAAAAGCGCTGAGCTGGTTCAGAAAATACGCGGAAAGGTTACAATATTCATCCTGCTATCTCTTTGGGGGGTGACCTAGAAATTCAGCAACAACATAGCAGAATTAATTGTTTCAACTTGATGGTAACCCCAATGACTGCAATATCATTAGGATTTTCTGCATCCAATTTATCTCTTTTAGGGTAAAATTCAATGTTGACCACACCCAATTTGCCACTGCCTATTTTTATGAGTCCCCCCCCCCCCCCCCCCAGGGTTACAAGTTCTCTGCAGAGCTCTGTATTCTCCTTGATGTGCTGTCTGATATTTCTCCCCAACCACTTATGGCAACAGTACTACCATCTACAAGTCAGATCCCCAACCTGAAGGCTGCCCCTATATCTTTTGGCATTGTTGCAAAGGCCCAGGCGAAGCGTTCACACCAACAGAAACTGAATATCTATTAGATTATTTTTCCCGTACTTCCTTTCATGATTTTTTTTTTTTTTTATTATTATTATTTAAACGATATTTTGTTTTACGTTTGCCGCAAGAGAACACAGCTCATCTAGGGGGCTTTCCTGATTTACCACTTCCAAAGCAATTATGAAATGTGGCATCAATTGAGAAAGAAAGAATTAAAGCTAGCAAGTTTGGCCAAGCAGCAAAGAGGACATCCAACTTTGATTTGCTGGTCACACAGGTACCCCCCCCCCCCCCCCCCCCAACACACACACACAAACAAAAAAAAAGAGTGGTGACTGCAGCTATACAGATGGGGATTGACCTTGAGCCTCAAGCTGTCACCCATTACCGACAGAACCCAAAAATGGCAAGATTTCTACCCTAAGGTCAGGTAAAGTCAGATACCAGGCTTGATTCTTTGCATAGAGTATCCTTATACAATAAGAAACAAAATAGAAATGAGTATTTTTTTCTAATTGATCCGTCTTTGAGATATGAGGAGTTACACTTTGGTTGCTGCAGCACTTTTTGACATTTTTTGTTAGAATTGTACAAATTTTGCCATAAAACGACGCAGTAACCAAAGTTTAGCAGCTGATATCTTAAAGACGGATCAATTAGAAAAACATTCTCATTTCTATTTTGTTTCTTATTGTATAAGGATACTCTATGCAAAGAATCAAGCCATGTATCTGACTTTACCTGACCTTAGGGTAGAAATCTTGCCATTTTTGGGTTCTGTCATCATTACCTATGCCCGTACTGCTAAGCACGGACAAGTAAACCTCTTCCCCTCTGGCTTGATCATCAACCCAAAGTCCCCCTGGCTTGCATTGCTCCCCCGACCGAAAAGTCTTTGACCCTTCAACTATGGTGCCAGTACACTTTCCTGTTGTAATACTGGAAATCATAGGTTCCAACGGGCACTTCTTTCTAACGATGTTGACTACTTGTCCAAAGATCCTACCTTAAACAGTTTTTCAGTGAAGAAAAATCACATCTTTTACAGGTACAATGTCAACTAGCTTTAACTGGACCAAAGAAAAAATACAGTCTAAAAGGTTGGGGAAGCCATGATTCAGCACCAAGACCTTGTTTACTTCTCAAGTTATGTGCATAATTCAATTTATGTGGTTAATTTTGCTCATTTGATTAACACCCACATCCAGTAAGGATATTGTGAATAACAGTGGAAAACCACAATATTGTTATGGTCTGCACATCTCTTTATTTGAGAAATTTTCTGAATGATAGTTAATTGTGAATTGTTTTCATTATGTACATGATACAAAATTTTGTAAAAAAATTGCTATCTAATATAATTATTGTAAATATTTTATAAGTTGTATTAAAAAAAAACTAATGACCTATTCCCAAAAAAATCCATACCCCTCACCCCCAGCATTATTTTTCACAGACATAGACATCTATTCAGGACTACCCGGCTACATGAGGGTCACAGGGTGCAAAAGGGGGGGGGGGGGGGGTACGTATATTTTCTGGAATCTTTCAAGAAATATTAAATTGCATTGCTGTACATAGAAATATTAAGAATAAATAAAATATAAACATTTTTGAGTATTTTACAGCATGCAAGACATCATTTGTAAAACCCTGCATGACCATGCATTATAATTATAATTACCTGTGTATGAGAAACCCTCACCCACCATTTAGAATCTACCAACAGGATTAATTGAATACAACCAGCGCACAGATAAACCAAATTGATAGTGGCTGGTCAACTTTTGGGGACCACCAATCCTTGCATTATAAATTTGGTCTGCCCAGAAAGCTAAGAGGAATTTCTGTGTCAAAAATGTGATACTCCTTGATCATCTGTATTGCATGTTGCACAAGCCTCCTTGCTTCAAGATGAGGGGGGATGTTCAGATCATGCATCTTTCTCTTCTCTAGCATAGTTGTGATATCAAATCCTTTATCAGCCGTGGCACTCAGGGTAGTGTTACTTTTATAAGCAGAGGCACAGCTGAATGATGTAGTTGTGACTGAAGAAGTAAAGGATGATGGACGCTGTACAGTAAACTCTGTCAGAAACATTAACTCCCTTATATGTTTCTGATTCTGTGCAATCTAGTATAACTCTAGTAGAAGGGTAAGTGAGCTGAAAACAAGCATGTATATGCCTCGCCCATTACTGCATCTCTATACTAGGCCATACAGGTTGATAACCCCAAAAATGAATTAATAGTTAGCCCATGAAGTGATTTTCTACTTACAGTAGAAGGAGGAATACAAAATCGGTCAGCTAAATCCTGGGTAAGTTAGCCCAGTCTGACCTTAACAATGAACATAAAAAATCATCAATCATCGCCATATTCAACTGTCGAGGGGGAGGTCTTGACTGTTCATTCCTGCACTGTACCAGTACACGTATATCATTTTGATACATTGGGCTATTATTTTATACACCTGTTGGAAATGTTTATAACTTGGAAATCCAGTGTAAAATTTAATACTTTCATCATTTGCAGAAAATATCTCAATCCCAAATCTCTCAATCTCCACATCAGAAAACTTCAAATCTCTAATTCTGCTTATGTCTGAGGTTGGCAAAGGATCTGCGGGACAAGGTTTAGAAAAACTGTTTAATCAAGGCTTACATAATATCATTAGAACATTATTAAAGTATTCGATTGTACCTTGTTTCTCGGCCATAGTGTTGACAGATAAATACCCTGGAGATAAATCAACAACACATTATATCCTGACATCTTTCGAGTACTAAAAACAAACTCCAACAATGCAAAATTACTTCCTTTAAACATTCAAATCAGTCAATTGCCTAGCAAAGAGAGAGTATTTTGATATCGGGCGCCATTTGTTGCTCGAGTAATCCATCAGCTAAAGAACTTCGTATCGGTGTTGAAGCAGTCTTTTTCGCACAAAAACGGAATAAATTCGCTATAAAATCTCTTCAACTAGCAACCAAATGTCAAGGAAAATAACTTGGGTCGGTCACTGGGTGTCAAAAAGGGGAGAAACCCTGAAAAAAGTCTAAACAAACACTATTTTAGTGCCAGCAGCTGCGGAATGTGTTAACAAAAATGTAAACAAGAGACATTTTCACGATGTCACTGCCTCGAGTTTTCGCGTTTAAAAATGCCAAAACTACACAAAATGGCAAGAAAAGTCTCTTGCTAATAATCTACGGGTGTTTTTTTGTTGCATTTGATGATCAAAAGGGACCAAAACAATGAAAAACAAAAGATGACTTTTACCTCGCCTTCCCGCTCGTCACACACGCCGGCCGACAACTTTGCTATCCAACATGGCGTCGCTAGGCACCAAACAGTCACGTGACCGTTCCATGCAAAAGGCCTATTGCTTTTCAAAATCAAGCACTTTTCAAGGAGTTCAAGAACCTGCACGAACACTGTACACAGTTATTTATAAAAAGTAAAATATTCATAACAAATCCTCAATAGATTAAAAAAAAAAGAAGCTAAAAATGTTGTTTTTAAAAAAACCCTGACCTTCCTCGCCTGGAGCGGGTTTTTGTTTGTCGTTCGCCGTATTCAAGAAATTCCACTCCGTCGATGTTTCTTGAGCTTCACGTCGCCACAACACATGTCTCTGTGCTCTTTGCAGGCGCGAAGACTGAATTGAGTTGTGTTATTCAATCAAAGAGTGTTCAGAAGAGCTTCATGTGTCACAATTCCTAGAACTATTTTCTCGTAGAGAACTTTTTTGTCGTCTTCACTGTCATTGTCACAGATGCATTCGGTCTATTGCGTTTTCCTTTGCGCTTCAAATCTTTCTGCTTGGATGACAAAGCTTTTCTTGTTTGCTTGAATTATTTTTCTTTTTGAGTCTCTCTCAAAGCTTGCAATGAAACCTCGAAGGGAGTTTGGTTCGTATTCTTCTTTGTTTTTGGTGCGGCTGACTGTTGTGATGAATTCGCTTAAAAATTCATTGAGCTCCTCTGGAGGGATCTTTTCGAGTTCGCTCTTCTTCTTTCAATTCTAGGAATTTTTTTGCAGCACAGATACTGTACGTTGTGTAGAGATTTTTTCTTAGTGTTTTTCCTTTTTGTTCTGAAATCCACCGCAGACCCATCTAAGACATCTAAATCCTCAAATGTCGATGCCATTTTCTTTGACGATAACGAGAATCAAACCGCAGTTGTTTGCCGGCGTTGAGAAAAGGCCGATACGATTTTCTTCACTAGTGACAAAAACCGTCCGTGGCCTCTGATTGGTCAGACGATATTTTTCACTAGTGACAAAAACTGTCCGACCAATCATAAGCCAGCAAACGCGCACAGGGATGATATTTATTTCATTAATTTTTGGCGCGAAAATCTCAGTGTGTATATAATAAAAAATATTATAATATAGATTCTTTGCTATGGGATTCAAGAAAAATTCATCACACGACTAATGAATTCCATGTTAAATTCCACTTGCAAAACGATATCGTTTAAAAATTCGCGTACAATTTACCCTGTAATTCACTCGTCAAGTGATGAATTTATCTATAATATCCATTCCCCCTACCCCCATGGAATGGAATAGGAAATTTCCCAACTCATTTATTTCACTGCCACCGTATACATTAAAGTACATTAGGTTTTAGGTCAGCAACATATTATTGTTAATTAAAAAACCCATGAATGAGTACAGTTTTTTTCTGGCGTATTAACAAGGCAGTGAAAGAGTTAGTCTTCATTATTTCTACTATTTCTGGTGTTGTTTTTATGAGATTCGTTATTTCCATACCATCAAGCACTTCTTACTTTAGTTCATCATAAAACGTGCATCTTACTAATAAATGACGTTCTTCCTCTGTTTCTTTTAAAAATCACATTTAGTACAAATACGTTCCTCGATATTTGGTATGGTCTTTTATACCACCCAGTCTCAGTTTCTAATCTATGTGTACTACTTAGCCACATGAGGGCAATTCTAGTGCATGAGTAAGTGAGTTTGAAGGTTTGATAGTTACAGAGTTTGTTTTTGCATTCAGTTTTTTTTGTCATCATCCGACACTTCGCTTACCCCGGTTACAGGGTTCCATATTTTTTGAGCCAGGTTCAGTCATATTTTGGTTATTTCTGTGGTAGTTAATTTTGCCTCAGTAGTTTTGCTCTGTTTCTTTCTGAAACTTAACCCTGGGGACACTCACTAGGATTCTCAGTTCTATCAACAAAAAACGTCAGTCCAAAAGGCGGACTTTTGAGGCCTATCATTGGATGAATTTAGTGCCTTCTAATTGGCAGCAGAATTAGTTCCGGAATGAAATTGTATCAAGGAAGACAATAACATGCTCTCGTTCCAGAACGTATCCTGCTGCCAATGAGAAGGCACTAAAATGAGCTTTGTAAATGTATCTGGGAGTTGTAACAAAAGTTGCTAATACTTATTTTGCTGCAAGACGCCAGTCTCGTATCCAGTCTAGTAAAATGCTCTTACCGTTAAAAGTTTGTTATACAATTAAAGAATGCTCTACAAAGATAAGCTGATTGATTGCTATATTTATTTTATTCCCTGTTTCACTTAATTTTTATTGGGAGGAGAATAGGAGTATAATAGGCCATTTGCACTAAGTGGGTCACGTGACCCTAATCCCATACATTCTCAATAAAATCTTGAAAATTTAACTCGCTATTTAACAGGCCTTGGTCATTCTTTGTTTTTGCTGGGGGGCAAGCAGGTTTTTCCCCACATGTTGACACTAAAAATTTTACAGCCCTGGCACCATCTTGGATTTTTGGATGTGCATCCTGGCCGAGTGACAAAATCCAAAATGGCACTATCAACTACGAACTCTGAGACTTTTGCAATAAGAACAGCCTCCAACGCCTGCTGGCAGGCTTCGCCAATCAAAATCCTAGTTTTTTTATTGCAATCACAAGCAACCACAAATCAGTCAATTTGAAAATGATCTTTTGTTTTGTTGTTATGCAAATTCCCAAAAGTGTTCCATGTATAAGACGCACCCTGATTTTGAAGGTCATTTTGGAGTGAAAAAGTGTGTCTTATATATGAGTAAATATGGTACCTGTTTATACTTCTCAGGGAGCCCAAACAGCCTTTCACAGGGCTGTCAACCCATGTGAATTTAGAGCGGATTACACATGACTGTCAAGACTTATGTAATTACGACTGCTTTGCGTTCTCATTGGCTACTCGTTTTGCTCAGCCAATCAAATTCTGTAGTAAATACAATTGTGTAATTACTTAGGTAATTGCTTCAGCTGGTGATTGGCTGAGAAAAAAGCCATTTAGGAGCAAGTTGTGATTTCTCTCGATTCTGATTGGCTAGAGATTGCTCAATTGCAATTGCTTTCACAACAGTCATGTGAAAACTGCTCTATTCCCAAGAAAATGAATTCCTGCTCTGGAAGTTTGGCAAATGCGTTTGCAGCATGATTTGCCATTCTCGCTATGTGGTTTTTATGGTGGTTTGTTTGGGTACATTGATCTGGGGAGCAATTATCTGGAAGTAGCGCTTGTACTTGTAGCGCTTCTCTTGTGAATTTTAGTATAGAGGGATGCCAATCAAATTGACCAAATGTTGTTCTAGGCTCAATACTTGCCCTATACCCCACGAAAACAGAAAGAATTTATGACACACATGGTAAGAAAACATTAGTTCAAATTATCATGATAAACTGATTTTTCAAAGACTTGTTATACACGTTATTATCAAACATGACATATTGTTTCCAGAGTGTCCAGTCTTGAGAAATCGAGATTTTTGCACCAGATATGTGTTCGGGATGGTTGGACACTCTGTAGTTCAGCAATGCCCAGAGTAATTGATTGCCGATTGATAAATCGATATTAATCGATCAAATCAGCCAATTAATATCGATTGATATTGGCAATCGATAGTCACACATCGATATATCTTAATTTCATCGATATCCATCAATTATTATCGACTGTCATCGATTAACATTAAATTTCATTGATTAACATTAAATTTAAATGACTAATATCTGCTAGAAAAGAGGAGCTCTGTTATCAATGAAAATAGTACCGGCATTGATAAGTTGGACCCCCCTCTAAGGCCTACGGCAAATGGTGAACTGCAGTCGCTCTTCTTTTGTCGACCCTTTCCTTTTTCAAAGGATGCCGCTTTATTATACTTTATAATCAATATGTAAATATCTATTGTTTTGTATTGGAACGGCGTGGCTTCATCTACTAGTCTGTTCATATTTCTCAACATGCAACAACAGCTTTGATAGCTGCAAATTGACACCCAACTGCAATCATGTCAAATAAAATTTTGACAAAATCGGTAGCCGCACTCATGTTCTCGCCAGACCGTAAAACAAAGCAGTTTCATGTCCTAGTTCTGAAGAAAACGGTTGAAATGCATTTGATTTTATGCATTTGTATGTGCTTTGTGTTCTGTAATCAAGTGTATAATACACTTGTTCTCTGCCGTTGTTGTCCTCATTGCCGTCATTGCATCGTAGGTCTCTTTACAGGCAGACCAGACTAAATATCAGTGGATTGAGTATATTTGTGGTTGTAAATATCATAAATAAAAGTCTCTTCATATATGTCTCTTGTTTACTGTATTTGGTGGGGGTGATGAAATTACTTGAAATCTCATCAAACTCTCATCATTCTCGATATGACTTACTTGCGTTGCCATTTGGGTGGGTTTTAGGGCCATTCCAGCGGGTTTTCCCTTGTTTCCTTTTCACCACTACCATAACACCCACACAAGGTACGCAGCAAGCTCCTCGATCGCCGCTCAAAACATGGATCAGCCACAAACTTCGTCAAGTTTCACACCGAAAATCTGCTTGTTCCAACTCCAAACTTCGGTTGGCCATCAAAGAAAGGTTCAGCAACAACTGGAAGCAGTTTCAGCTTTTCGGGCTCGGTTAAAGGTAATAAATTCTAGCAAAGAATTCCAGCCTCCACAGATTCTCTTATGATCCGGAATCGAACCAAGGCGGAAACGGCCAGCGGATGCACACAAAACAATAGCAAACGCCAATCAAATCGCTCACTTCCGCTATAATTTCAACGGTTGGGTTGCCAGTTGCCATGGTTTTGCGTGCATCCGCTATTCATTATATTTCTAACGACTGTTAGCTTATATGAAGAGACTTTTATTTACGATATTTACAACCACAAATATACTCAATCCCACTGATATTTAGTCTGGTCTGCCTGTGGTCTCTTTTGCAGACTCTCTGTAACGAGAGTTGACCACTACTCCCCCAAGCCTGCGTAACAAGCGTTTCCCGTCATTGTTTCAGAGGTCAGAGAAACGTTTTGCGCGTGGCCAAGTCATCATGGCTTGGGTGCCATGTGCGCGACAAGATTACTAGTATCGAGTAACAGTGTCGTTAACATGGACTCATGGAGACAGTTTTTCGTTTCAAAGAGGGAACATCTAATGAACGTTATCATTATCTTCTATCAGGTTGCAAATAAAGTTCATAACCCTCTACAATTCTCACCTTTTTATCGGAGTTTGTTCTCATTGCTTCCGTTGCTTCCTTCACCTCTGGGTAGAGTCCGCTGACGGGTTCTATTCGCGGTTGCAATACGAAAGCAAGGGCTCGAGGACTATCCCTAGATCGTGTTCAGACTAGGCTTTTACACAAGTTGCTCGGATTTTTGTCAAAAGTTGCTCCAAAAATCTTCAAAAGTTGCTCAAAAGTTGCTCATTTTTTTCAAAAAGTTGCTCAAAAGTTGCTCTTTTGAGAAAAAGTTGCTCAAAAGTTGCTCATTTCGTAAGTCTTAAGAATTAGTTTTACGTCTTATTATAAGTATAAACTGTTGTATAAACTGTACATACAGTACAAATAATCTGTAACATCTGATTTTAAATACATTGATATAACATCTGATATAATAATAGTTCCGAACTGGAATTATTTGTTTCACTGTTTCACTCGCACTATCAACGTTGGCCGCCATTTTGAAAACGCATGGCTACCGCTGACCGATAAAAAAAATCACACAGGTATCCCAAAAATCATTTACAGGTGTCTATATAAAGTGTTGTCAAAAGCAAATCTAGGCACTCGGCAGTTAGAACCATATGATTTTCGGCAAAGGAAAATACAAAACTGCCGTTTTGTCACTTTAAAAACGACATAAATTGCTAAAATAGATATAAGTTGCTCGAATTAGAGGAAGTTGCCCCAAAGTTGCTCAAATCCAAAAGTTGCCAAAAAGTTGCTCGAAAAGGCAAAAGTTGCCAAAAAGTTGCCGAGCAACTTGTGTAAAAGCCTAGTTCAGACCGTAGCCAAGCCTCTGAGCCAAGCCTGCTTTATTCCATGTATTATGTATCAGTCAATTCCAGCGATGACCATCCCCCCCCCCCCCCCGGGACACCGTGGGGCATTTGCGCACCACTGCCTTCCCTGGGGTGGGGAATTTTGAAAATTTTGCTGGCCCCAGGGTCGGGAATTGTTTTTCCCCGGGGGAGGGGGGTGGGGAATTTTGGTTTTCTCATCTCAAGCGCGTCGGGTTTTGCGAACTACAAGTACCAGTTACAATAACTATCGTTTGGCAGTTACAAAGTCCCAGTTACAGAAAATAACGCCACATAAAATATAATGCAGAGCATGGCCCGTATACACCACGTGTGGGGAAGACACATTTGCACATTTCGCAGTTAACGTCTTCTATAGAGAAGAAACAGATTTCGCAATTTCGTCTCAGTGGAAAAACATAAAAATGAATTGACACTATAAAAGAGTTCCAATTTCGCAAAAAGTCAAGTAACATAACTGTGAAATAGCTGCTCTGCAAATAGAATAAAGGTAAATTTCGCATTGAGAGATTCCGGAGACAATTTGCAGAAATGTCTACAACGGCGAATGGCCTAGGAATGTCTACCGATATTGTACTAATACCTTAGTTTCACTTCTTTATTTATATTTTGTCTCACTTTCAGTGAAATGAGAACTCGTTCAAAGACGAGAAAACTAAAGTACATTTACTGGAACGAATTATACATGCTCGGACAGTATAAATGGATAGTTGAAGTTTTTGTTGTGAAGTTTTGTCACGCAGAGTCGATGGAATGTTACCGTCTTTTTCTCGTCCCGGGGGTGGGGCATTTTTCCTCTTTTTGTGTTCCCCGCCGTGGGGTATTCTTGCATTTTTGCTAGCCCGGGGGCGGGGAATTTTCAGTTTTATTTTTAGAAATGACCAAAATCCCGGGGGTTGCCCGGGGGGGGGGGGGGGGGAATTTTCAGTTTTATTTTTAGAAATGACCAAAATCCCGGGGGTTGCCCGGGGGGGGGGGGGGGGGCATGGTCAGCGCTGGAATTGACTGATACATTATGAATATCTAGATAGATTTGTATATTTATTTATACTGATGTGATACCGGAATTGGTTTTATCAGTCAATAAAGTAGATGTAGATGTAGAAGCCTCGTTTCTTTTGAAAAGTAATGTGTCTCCCTAATGTTCTTTCTGAAAAATACAATTCTGCCTGATAATCTACCTACCAAAAACAGTACTCCGTAACTTCTCGGGGTCCGTTCTTACTAGCAAACCAACAACAATGGTTTTACCTTTATTTACTGCCGGACTCGAAGTGCATGTTTTATACTCTGACATGCTCCAGGCCTAGCCACAATATTCCATAAAGAAGCAATCCCCCCGGTGGGTGCTCGTCGGGAACTTGCGATTTTACCCCTAAGGCACCAAAAACGGCGCGTGGTTTAGCAATGGCTGATTTTGATCCCTAAAAGGTTGCTAGTTAAAAATGTCGTGCAGTAAAAATGTCAATTTCCCCAGAATCACCCAACTTGTTGCGCCAAATTGTTATCTATTATACCAAGAGTGAAGAGTTAGAATCTTTCGTACAGTATTTGTCCACATCACAGTCAGAAAAGTGTCTATTTTTAGATTTAAATTTCGCGCGCGAAATTATTCGAATGCTCAGGTTCGAATGCTCGTATACCCAATAATCTTTAATCTTTAATTTAAATAATTGCATTTAGCATAATACTAATATTGCAATGGGGTCAGCGTGACCCACTACCTTGCTGCTCTAAAGGCGGCTAAACTGTCGGCTTCCGCCGCCTCCGCTGGGAGGACATTCCAATGCGGAACTGTTCTTACAAAGAACGTGTACATTAATATCAGCGCCAATAGCTCTAAACTTATATTGGTGGCCTCTTGTGCTTGAGTACCCTGGAACTATTTCTTTTGGGAACGGTATAGACACGAGCCCAGAATTTATTTTGAAGAACATATCTAAGTCCCACCCCAAACGCCCCTAGTCTCCAGAAGGGGCCAGTCTAGCGACTCCAGCATGCTGGTGACGCTGCTCGTTCGAGCGTAGTCGCCGGTAACGAAGCGAGCCCCGCGCCGCTGAATAGATTCAATGGCGGCGCAGTCTTTCTTTGCGTAGGGTGACCAAGCCGTAGTGGCGTATTCGGCTATGGGTCTTACTAAGCTCAGATACGCCCGCGCCTTGATGTCTCTGCTACAAGAAGACAAGTTTCTCTGTAGGACGCCCAGGGGGTCGTTTCTCGAAACGCCCAAAAACTTTTCGAGCACGATAAATTACCCGAAAAGCCGTGCGGATAACGAATTTTGCGTTTCTCGAAACTCCCGAGTTTTTCGCGCCCGATAAAATTGCATCATTTTTCGCCCCTTGATAAGGGGAGAAACCCTTCTCCCCTAAACTTTTTCGGGTTTCCGAAAATCCTCAGAATAGGGAAGAAAAATAACAAAATGAACTACGATTTTTCACTCCTTTGCAACTTTATTTATCCCTCTAGTACCTGCGAAGTTGAATTTCCCGAAAGTGCATGTTTCTTCTCGTAAAACAGCCATTTATGAAGGTGTCTTGCTTTGTTTCCAAAGTTTCTTTCTTTGTCGCGAAATGGTTTCCCCCGTAACTCTCCCGAGTTGCCTTTACCGCTATCCCGATAAAATACACCAATCATCTCTCTTCTTGACCAATCAAATTCATTCTCTTGACAGCTCGCCTGTCAAATTTGACGAGGAGCTGTCAAACTTTTTTTGACATGTTGTAAACAAAGTACCAATGCTTCTACAAGAATTCGGTGCAAAATGCTTGCTTTTTCGCACATTTTATCTAATTTCTTGGCATTTATCGATGGAAATACCAACATGGCGATACACTTTGTCCCCTGACAGCGACGAATCGATAAGTTTCCTATGTTTTCATTGTCTATTTATGCAAAGTATTCGCAAAGTTTGGAAATTATAATTTTGATTTCGGGTTTCCGATAATTATCGGGGGGTTTTGGGAGTTTCGAGAAACACTTTTCGGGACTCCTAAATCTCGCCCGAAAAACCACCCGAAAAGTTTATCGGGCCCGAAAATATCGGGCGATTTCGAGAAACGACCCCCAGGACTCTGTTTGCTTTCTTCTTGACCTCTTCGCATTGTTTAGCCCAGTTTAACGTGCTGGAGATGTAAACACCCAGGTACTTCTGAAATTGAACTCCCTCAAGTGCCACGTTGCAGATGGTGTATTGACGGTACGAGGGAAATCTCTTCAGAGTGACTGACATTACCATGCACTTCTTAGGTGCGAATGACATTTGCCACGTGGCAGCCCATTCTTCAAGGGAGTTAAGGGCTGCATGGTCCAATGGGGAGGCGATGTTGCGGTACAGCACGCAATCATTCGCGTAGAGCTTGATACTGGATGAAACACAGGCGGGTAAGTCGTTAATGGTTAATAAACAACAAAAACAGGATGGGCCCTAACACAGTTCCTTGAGGGACCACGGACTGGACTTGAGACCAGAGAGATGACGTCCCGTTAACTATGACGCGCTGCCGACGGTTGGAAAGAAAGCTGCGAAGACAGGCGTTGAGGTTTCCGCGAAGCCCGTTGTAATTCCCTTTGAGTAGTAAGCGCTCGTGCGGAACTAAATCGAACGCTTTCGCGAATACACAGCAAATAGAGAATATCCTACCTTATCTTTGCGACTTTAAAGGTTTTTCGATTGATCTGGGATTTAGGCTGGATCTCACAACTGTTTGCGTGGCTAGAAAGTGGGAACCCTGTGGATGACGAATTTTCGCGGCAATCCTAGTTCTAAAAATAGACACATTTCTGACTGTGATTCGGGCGTACATAGTAAATATGGAAACTCTTTGGTAATACACTCTTGATTATACCAGAGGTTCCCCAAGCTCCGTGGTAGTTTAAAAAATTGACCCAAAACCTACTGCCATAGAGTCCTAAAGTGATGACGTCACAAAAGCAAAATTTTCGATTTAGCAATATTTGTTCCTTGATTTCGAAAGGGCATATCGATTGAAAGATACACACCAAACATGAGGTGAATCGGTTGAAACGCGACCGAGATATGGCCCGCTGAATACATAATTTCTTTAACAAATCACTGTATTTTTGGTTCAGTTCATAACGTTATGAACTGAGTCCAAATTACAGTGATTTGTTAAAGAAAATTATTATTATTATTATGTATTCATTGGGCCATAGCTCAGTCGCGTTTCAACCGATTCACCTCATTTTTTGCATGCAATGTTCTTCGAAGTTGGTCTTTCATTATCCGTGGACTAAAATCTGAAATTCGAAATTTTTCAAATTTGTGACGTCACACTTTAGGACTCTATTAGACGCTGATGCAAAACGCACTAGATTTTCAGTTCTTCAGCAACAAAATATATTTTGCACCCGAGATGAAAATAGCCGAATTTCACACTTACTAGAGACGAGTTTCCCGACTCTCGAGGAGTTTCTCGTCTTGAACGTGGTTCCCTACGACCGGTTAGCGCAGTGGTAGAGCGCCGGGCTTATGTGCGGGAGGTTGGGAGTTCAAACCCCGGCCGGACCAGCACTCAGGGTCTTTTCTAAGTAATTGAGGAGAAGGTGCTCTAATATCTGCAAATGGGTAGACCTTCGCGTCTACTCGGATAAGGACGTTAAAGCGTAGGTCTCGTCTCTCATATACACTACACTAACCGGAACCAGAGGGACGTTAAAGAACCACAAGGACCGTGGGTGCCTCCGTGTCACAGAACTCACGGCAGCCATCTTGGATTTTTTCTTACAGAAATGACTATGCGTGGGTGGGCTTACACGCTTGGCCTCGCTTTCATGCCAGCTTCGCTGTATTAGAAAATCCAAGATGGCTGCCGTGTGACAAAGGCGAATAGCCACGGCGATTTAGACCCCAGCCTAATAGACCAGAAGCCCTTGCAAATTGCTGTAAGGCTCAAATGTTCATAACACCCCCGAAAACAGAAAGATATCACAATTTTCTGCAACATTTAATGATATAAAGGAAGCAAATCCTTGTTAGTCTCCTCAAAGAAATGAAACGAGGCAAAAACATGGTATATTTTGTGTGTACAGCGCGGTCGTCATGCTTCGTTGCACCAGAATGCATATTATAGTCCGTGAGGGAAAACACGCAAGCCGTCTAAAAATTGAAATTTCCTACTCTAATATGTTCAATTGATACAGCTTCTTACCTAAATGTTTTGCAGACATCATACCAGCAGCCTTCAACATTCAAGTCTTTTCAAACTGTCTTCAAAAGCCGTTTTCTTATTAGATTTAGCCCGGATCCCTTTGTACCGCACAATACCGCACTAGTGGATCCCTTTGCGGAGATTCCACAAAACTACCACAAAACATTAACGAAATACACCACGTTTGGTACCTACCGAAAGCTCAATAAATTCCCTATCGAACCCTGCTATTTTTAATAAGTTACTGTAAAACCAGCGCATGCTATTTGTGATCGAAACTGCTGAACGGGTTATTTATTAGCCAAATTTGAGAAATTTCGGCATGTAAAAGATCTCGCATTTCACATAAGGTCATATAACGCCAAATCGCCGTGATAGGCTGCGTACACCACTGGTAGTGGCGAAAACACCTTTAGACAGCTGGGAAAAGGCTATAATTACAGATGAAATTTATATCATTAATAGGATTTTGTGGCCACTTGATAGAGGTAATATAGCATTTGGGACTGGAAAATAGTGGCCGCGGCCGCTTATAGCCATTCTCAGTTACACGCGGTCGTCGGGAAAAAAAGCTTGCAAGCGAAAAAGTCGTTTTTTTGTCAAAGTTTCCATGGCAACGCACGTGCTTTCGTCGGCTTGTCGCGCTCAGACAAGACAGAAAAACGTGTTTTCCCGGCGACCGCGTGTAACTGAAAATGGCTGTAAGGATACGGTTCACCTTCAGAAGAAAAATTCGGCTAAAAATCTTTTTTTCGCTAATTCGGTGTAGAAACCATAAAGGGATATTTTTCCGAAAAAAGTATTTTAAAATGTTTAAAACATCGCGAGATATTTAGAAAATGCTAATTCCGTGATAAAAAGACCCGCCACTTCAAGCGAGGTAGATTTCAGCGCGAACGTGACTAAGTGGAATTCCCGCGCTGATTGGCTTTGAGCGCTGGCGCTCGGGTTTTAATTAGGTGTTAGTTTACAGTTGACGCGGTTTCCATTGTTATTCGTAGGGTATTAACTCGGATAATGGCTCTCAACAAACTAAAAGTCGGGGAGGGATTTGAATTCTCCCATATCAAGATAGTTCCCTTGAAAAAGTGTCGACATTCTCCAACTTCCTTATAAGGAATATCTGCATACCATATTTGGAATCCCAGTAAGTTTTTCACTATTTCTATTGGCTTAGAAAGCTTAAAACTCGACCAAAACTCAAATATACTCGAGGAAAAATGCTATGTGCATTTTCCACTGTGTTGTTCACGGTCAAGAGCCTGGCAACAAGGTAGACAAGATACCAAGAAGCCCGGTCAATCTCTAGAAAGGCGACACTACTATCTTGATA
Source organism: Scolanthus callimorphus (assembly GCA_033964015.1). NCBI lineage: Eukaryota > Metazoa > Cnidaria > Anthozoa > Actiniaria > Edwardsiidae > Scolanthus > Scolanthus callimorphus. The sequence continues at coordinate 5,018,700 of CM066924.1, forward strand.
TGAGGGAAAGGTTGGGGTTGATAAATAGAATTGAATTGAATTTCTAGGTAAATATATTGCTCATTATGGATTCATAGGTAAATAAATGGCTTATTATGGATTAATAGGTAAATATCTAGTTATTTACCTATTAATCCATAATAAGCCATTTACTTACCTGTAAATCAATAATGTGTGGTTCCAGAAAATATCCCCCCCCTGAAGAGTGTTGAAAAGTGACCCCCCCACCTCTCTGGAATTCCCGAAGAAAAATACAGTATTTGTATGGAAAATATATCCTTTCCTAATATCCTTCCTATGGATAATTTCTGGAACCACACAATAAGCCATTGTTACCAAGACTTCAAGGGGCACTGTCACGTTTGTTTCATCAAAATGTTTTAAAATAAGACAAGTGTTCTACAGAAACGAACCTATATTCTGTTTCAAATTAGTCTTAAAAGAAAAAGAAACTTGTTCACAGCCTGTTCGAAAATCAAAAATGCCAATTAGCAATCCAATTCCATCCGCTCGATTATACACGAAAATACTCTAAATTTGTATTGATCTAGCAGCTGAAAGGTTAGTTAAAAAACGTAGACCATTATTTTGTTGATTTGTAGGGAGTTTGACTGCATTTAAGCTACTTAAAATGACCCAAAGTTGGACTAAATTCATGATAAACCATGACAGTTGCCCCTTTCACAATGACTAATTCAATTATCAACCCAAACATTTAACTAGTGAATTCAAATCCATACACTTACCCCGAGAAAAAAACATCCAATAATCTCAGTTTATGCATCTATGCTGACTGTCTGTCTATAACCAATATTTGCTCCTAAATATCCTTTATGCGAATCCCGTTGAACGCCACAAAACACGATTTCCGAGAACGCCTTCACTTGAACCATATTGAGAAGCGATTGTCCAGTCTACTTGCTTGGTCTCATTGCCCATAGAGTGTGTTTAAGACGTAAACCTGAAAATACAGATAAAATCATGACCAGGTTAATTGCATATCTAATCGTAGAGAGCAACCAACGAGCGCAAAATACCTGAAACTTGCCTTCAGTTTCTCCATCTTGAATCAGTTCCATCCGTTTTGCACGTTTTGCTAGACACAACGTTATGCAAATTGATCTGTAGTAGCTGTTAGCTGCCAGGGCGTGGTACAAATGAAAATAACCAGTAAGGACGTAGTTGCTTTTGTCTCTATTATTTTCGTTCTACAAAGGAGTTCTTTTGTCTCTAGTCTATTATCCTCGTTCTTTGTGTTGAGGTATAGGGTATTGTTGTATTATCCAACCAGAGAGGAGCTTTGTAACGTTTCAATTTCGCCCAGCTACGTACCGACCAAAATAACATCGCTTAAATGAGTTGCGCTTTTACAAAAGGCCGCTTGATTGATTGGACTGGCTGTTGTACGAAAACAAAAGACGTAATTCGTGTTTGGAAACCTTTGTCAATCATAGCTGAATAAAAGTTGTCATTCATTTTCTTCAGCATCACAACTTTATTGTGCATGGTAAAAATTAATTGCAATAAGTTTCTCTGGGGAACCCACTTCTATGAAAGCAGCTAAACATCTAACAATAGTTCCTATTGGAATCCGCTATCTTTTTCAATTGTAAACTGTACTCCTTTTCAAAACTGTTAAATTCAATGAGAAGAATGCATTCCATTTGTCCCTGTTTTCTGAAAACCTTGTCAACTGTAAACTAAGTCCGTTAATTACCTCGATTCTCGGCAATAACCCCAATACATCCCTCGGGCCTACGGCCCTTGGGATGTATTGGGGTTATTGCCTCGAATCTCGGTAATTAACTCTAACTTAACGTCAATCTTCTCCAAAAAGATGTCAAACGCTGAAAAACTTTAGCTGGATGATTCATTTTCTCGTGTTTACGGCGATTTTAGTGAATGAATGGTAAGGTTTCACTGTTTCAATTTCGCCCAAATTTGGCACCCGTGCTCAGTAGGAACTGGGCTACCAAAGCGTGTCTCAGAATCTCTGATTTCAAAATAGTCTTGCAACTGCAACTACTAGAGCCTAAGAAATGTGTATGTCGACTTTGCCCTAAAATATCTCCTGGATGAAATTAGATATCGATAAAATGAGACACCCTTTTGATGTCTAGCAGGTATGACGATTTAATTGAGTACTTTCATTAAGCCAAACCTTACCATTAATTCGCTTAAAGTGCCCTTAGCACTTAATTTCCACTTGCCTGAAATGCCGCCAGGTTCGGCACATAAGTAGAAGACATCATGATCTTTAGCTGTACGCCATTTTTTTGCCAGAAGTTGAAATGAAAATAGCGTATTTTCATGCCAAAGTTCGAATTAAATGAGCTGTTTTCGTCCTGATATTCATAGTCAATTCCCATGCGGGATATTTGATTTAATCTCGCGCGCCAAAAAATCAAATATCCGAAAAAACCCACTGGAGAGCCGGCTAGCAGTCGCCCCATGTAAGGTAATCCAGAATCCGGAATCCGACTTTTTGTTAGCTTTGGAATCCGGAATCCCTAGAATGGAATCCGGAATCCATATAGCAGGAATCCAGAATCAAAAAGCCTTGAGAATCCGGAATCCAAGAATTTATTCAGATAAAGAATCCGGATTCTTTTAGAGTTATGGAATCCGGAATCCACTTGTATGGAATCCGGAATCCAGTAGGTTGGAATCCGGAATACAAGTGCTGGAATCCGGAATACAAGATCTGCTTGGGTTACCTTACATGGGGCGATAGCAGGCTTGACCTTGAAAAGTGGCCGCTTAATAGAGCGTGCTATTTGTTCGATTGGTACAAGCGCTACCAGGCCCTAGAGCCAACTTTTTAAAGCGTAGCCTGAGATATAGAGGGGCTAAGTTATGGAAGAGCTTGGGAGCGGAGTTACGTCATGCTATGTCTCTGACTGGGTTCAAAACACTGCGCTCGGTAACAAAATGCATCTCGTGTCATGCTTAATTTTCTTTTATTATACTATCCATTTTACCTCTCATGTCATTTATAATTTGATTATATATCATTGTAATGTACATATATTTAGGCACGGTTCTTATGGAAATCAGATGCTTCTGTATTCATGTAGCGACTGATAAGAATCCCGTGGGTAAATAAAGTCATATGTATGTTTGTCATATGTATGGTGGCTACGCGCCTGTGGTGCATCAGTAAAGTAAGGTTCTACTACAATATGGACATTCATAAGGTTTAATGCCTGAATGTGCTTTTTGCAAATCAAAGGAGTAAACTTAGTGTGACAATCTTCGCACACAAACGGTACTACTGTTACCACCCGTTGTACTGTGCGATTACTAGACGACGTAAAACATTTACTGCGATAGTGACAAAACAAAAGGTTTACTGCCTGAATGGGTTTGTTTATGTCTTTTTAAGTTTCCCGATGTCGTAAACCTCTTGCTACATTCTTCGCACTCATAGGGTTTAACTCCTGTATGCATTCGTTCGTGTCTTGTACGTCTACTAGAAAAAATAAAACTCTTACTGCAATACCTGCAATCAAAGGAGTTAAGACCTGATTGTTTTCCTAAATGTGTTTGTTTATGTCTTGTTAAGTTTCCCGATGTCGTAAACCTCCTGCTACATTCCTCGCACTCATACGGTTTAACTCCTGTATGCATTCGTTCATGTCTTGTACGTTTATAAGGAAAATAAAAGCATTTACTGCAATACTGACATTCATAGGGTTTAATGCCTGTGTGTGTTTGTTTATGTCTCGTTAAGTCTCCCGATGACGTAAACCTCTTACTACATTCTTCGCACTCATAGGGTTTGACTCCTGTGTGTATTCGTTCGTGTCTTGTACGTCTACTAGAAAAAGTAAAACTCTTACTGCAATACCTGCAATCGTAGGAGTTAAGAACTGATTGTTTTCCTGAATGTGTTCGTTTATGTCTTGTTAAGTTGCACATTGACACAAACCTCTTGCTACATTCCTCGCACTCATACGGTTTAACTCCTGTATGCATTCGTTCATGTCTTGTACGTTGAGAAGATGAGACAAAACATTTACTGCAATACTGACATTCATAAGGTTTAACGCCTGAATGTGTTCGTTTATGCTCTGATAAGTTTCCTGAAGTCGAAAACGTCTTGCTACATTCCTCACACTCATACGGTTTAACTCCTGTATGTATTCGTTCATGTCTTGTACGTTGATAAGGAAAAGAAAAACTTTTACTGCAATAGCGACATTCATAGGGCTTAATGCCTGAATGTCTTAGTTTATGTCGTTGTAGCTTACCCGATGTTCTAAAACTCTTGCTACATTTTTCACACTTAAAACATTTAACTTCTGAATGCGTTTTGTTATGACTTGATCTTGTAAACCTCTTGTAACATTCTGTGAACTCGTGTGCTTTTGTGGAATGTTGTCGTCGTTGTTGTGAACAAGTCAGTTCCTGGACTTCCTGTACTATTTCAAAGAAATCGAATTCTTCTACGTGAGGATTAGTCTTGATTTTGTTATTCAAGTCATTACCACTCATAATTAAATTGTTTTCATAGTCTCCTAAGGGTTGCACCTCAGCAGAGTCCAAAGTCACCTGTGGGACATTCAGACGTTGCTTACATTCTTTTTCTTGATTTCATGATGAAAATCGAAACCATGATCTTCGGATCCATTTCCATTTGGATGAGAAATGAAACTTTTACCTGCAGTCACTTGCACTTCAACCTGAGAGGTTTCTTTCTTGAAAACACGATAGCAATTACCATTAATGCCTACAGAATTTTTAAAATTCTTTTCGCAGTTAAGTACTTGAGAAGAATCTGAATTTTTGTTGTCAACTTCTACAAACCCTTGTCCTTCTTGAAGTATGTGAGCGAGATACACTTGTTTGCCGTTTTCTTGTTTGACACGTGTGCTGCAAGTGCACACACAACTACATGTATTAATCGGTCGTGTTTTGTATTCATTTCCACAACTTATCTGTGAAGATATTATTTTCTCTTGCACTACACCAGAGAAGTCACAGTCTTCGTGTTCAACTTTTTCTTTCTTGATTACAATATGAAGGTTATCACCATGGGTCTGACCAAGTGAGCTTGCCTTGATATCTCTGTGCTTGCTACCATACATGACGATAGATGTGATCCCTCTCTAGGAACGAAAAAAGAATATGATTTAGAACAACAACAAAAATAATAATAATGTTTATTTGCATATCGCTTACAGGTGTTTTTTATTGTTAATAATAATAATAATAATAATAATGATTTTATTGCAGTTTCTCTACATGGTAGCTTTACATCTGCATATAAAATAAATTAATAACTAATGTAAACAAAATAAAAGTTAAAATATGTACAATATAATTAATCAAAAGCTAAAAATATTAGTAATGGATATCTGTCTATGTACACTAATAATAATATGTCCTATATGTCCTTTAATTCCTATTAGTTACGAGATAAGAAGCTTTGTTTTTAAACATATTAAAGCATTCTTTCTTAAAATTGTGTGGTTCCAAAAAATATCCATAACCCCAACGGAAGGGTGTTGAAAAATGACCCCCCCTCCACCCCTCTGGAATTTGCAAAATAAAAATACTGTATTTGTAGACAGAGCGGAAATGACCTGCTTAGATCACTAAATTTCAAATAATAAGGTCAGGTTAACTCAGAAAAGCTTGATTTTTTGCATACAGACTCCTTGTCTTATTAGAAACAAAATATCAAAAATGACTTTTTTCTAATGGATCCGTTTTTGAGATATTAGGTTTTAAACTTTGGTTTCTGTGCCATTTTATGGGAGAATTGGTACTTTGATCAGGAATTCTGCAAACTTTGTTCAATCATATCTAAAATTCATATTCTTCAAATTTCTTGAAAATTTGGAATTATGCTTTTGGTCATAGAAACTCTTTGTATACGGAATCTTGAGCTTATATATTTAAATATGGCGAAGTTAGACATTTCATTTTTGGTCATTTCCGCTCTGTCGTATTTGTATGGAAAAGAGCAGATAAATTGACACCCCCCTCCCCTCCGGAATATTTCCAATCCCTTCCGTAGGGGGTATGGATAATTTCTAGAAACACACATTATTAAAATCTGAATATGATCTTAAATGTGCACACAACTTACATTTTTTTTATTATAAAAAACAGTTTATTTAACAATTAGACTCAAGGCCGAATGTGCTATGATGAATAGACCATGAGGCCAAAGGCCAAATGGTCTATTGGTATCATAGCACAAGAGGACGAGAGGTCTAATTGTTTTAGTATAAACCAACTAGTTGGTCGGATTTGGCAAATGGTCCATTATTTTATGTTGAAAAAATCAAGTTTTCTTGCTAATAGACCTATTAGTAGCTCAGCCAATCATAATGCAGGATTTGTAATAGACCATTAGTTGGTTTATACTAAAATGTGATAAACACGAGAAATGCTTGAAAAACACTTTAAAAGTTTGAAAATCACGAGCCTAATAAAAGAGCATTGCATCTGCCATGTATTTATAGTGTGAGAATGCACATCACTCAACCAATTAGAGCATGCATACTTTCTTAGCTATTTTATAAAATAAAATATTAAAGGAGATGCCTAGTGGTTAAATTTATTACATTGAAGTTTTTGTGTTAGACACTAGCCATAGTCACTATAGTCACTAGTCAACGATGACAACAACAACAACAGCAAGAACACATTTGTAACAACAAATGTTGTGCAGTTTACTGCAGATTGTACTGAAAGGGAATAGACCATCAACACTACGCTCATCTGAACAATAAAGTGACTAATTTTGATTGTTACAACCAAAATAAATCTGGGGGGGTCACATATTTTGGGGCATACATGGCGGGGGTGCGTTTGGGGTGGTACATGGTGTCGCTTAGTTGATTTTGACCCCTAGAAGGTACCAAGAAGGGGAAATATGTCTGGAATTCAGTCTACTAACAAGTGTGATTTGCGTGGCTCGGGTGATATCGATTTTTCACGTGAGATTTAGTGTGGAATTAACTCGTCTGGTAATGGATTTACCTATAGAATCCACCAGGAGAACAGTGTAGAAACTGAAAACACACGCGTTCTTTTATGTGTAAGTCTAAAAAGTCAGGTGTAAAAACTTTTCGTTGTTTTTATGCCTGTATCGGCTCCAATTTCAAGCCCTGAATGAAATTATTCGCAAAATTCATATCACCCAAATAATCACAACATGGTACATTTTTTTAAAACGTTCCACACCACATTTTACTTCTACTTTTCTAAGAGAAAAACTTCTAAAATTTCTAAAATTCCTGAGTTATCATGCTGCAAGCGCATTTCTCTTATCCAAAGACAAATTTCTTGAGACTTTTTGAATGGTCATCGCTGCTACAGGGGCAGCTTGAAGGATAACGTTTCAAGGTGCGCTCCTATTGGTTGCAGCAATAAAACATTATCCCCCAAGCTGCTTAGCTGTAGTGGTGGTAACACCATTTTCATATGAAAACGATGTAGTGTGGATGGGGTCTTAGACACATAGACTTCCTCTTTGAGCTAGGCGTGGCAAAATGGTGGCTCCTCGCAAATCTGTAATTGGGTCATGATACAGCTCTCGTAAGATCTGAGCCTATTGGATTGATACCCTCAGTGCATACAATAAAGGGTCATACAATAGAACGAGGAAACGATGGGATGCTTTGTTCTGCCTATCCAATCACACCAGATCTTGCTGTATCATTCCTGCTGTATTTCGGGAGTTTTTGTTTTCACCACTAAAAGATAGATTAACCTACAAAAATGCAGTGCTCTTATGTCCCGCAATACACTTTTGCTGTATTTAGCTTGCAATCGCAAAATTAATAGGCAAAGATTATTAAGTAAGTTAGTAAGAACTTACTTAATTTGATACGCACAAAAACAACAACTTTGAATGGGTTCCTCTAAGAATTAAGATAATGATACTTGTATGGGTCTCCTGGCTGCAATGAGGAATCTTTCATTTCTAGCTTTATAAAGGCCAACACCCGCTCTTCCACTTTTTCTAGGGAGGGGGGGGGGGATCACAGGAAAGAGGACTGATTTGCACACATGCCTGCATGACACCTGTGGAATTTGACTAGTGACTCGACTCCAGTACATTATAGGGTCTCTGAAATCTGAAATGGTGGATATGTGGATGTTGTTCACTTCACTGTGAGCTGTGCTTTCTGCTGTAAAACAGGACATACACTAGGTTCCATAGGTTCTGTGGGTTCCGTGAATTAGACATGCCGTAAAAATATAGACTAAACTAGGTATCTGTGAGTGGTCAGCTCCTTACTGAATGAAATCAATGTTTTTGATTCCCTGATTTGAGGGGTAAGATTATTCCATAGCTAAGCCCCACAATATGAAAAGCTCCTTTTTCTATTTTCAGGTTTAGGAAAAGGCAACTGCAGTGAAGCTAGTAAAGTTGAGTTTATTCATAAGAAAATCCTAAGAAAATCTGTGTTCATCTGTGAGAAATCTGTAAGACTGGCCCACATCTTGTACTACCTGTGGGTCAGTCCGTATATTTATTTAATTTATATTTTGTCAAATATCTAAATGATGATGATGATGATTCCTGCTCTTGAGTTTGGCAAATGTATGATTTAGCATTCTCGCAAGGTAATTTTTATGGCGATTCGCTTTGGTGCATTGAGCTGGGAGCGATTATCTTTATGTGGCACTCATTAAGTCGCTCCCTTGTGAATTTGAGTATAGAGGGATGCCAAGCGAATTTACCAAAGGTTTTACTGGCCTAAAGAGGCTCAAAATAGATTTTTCAAAGATGATTTATTATCAAACGTCGCAATTTGTTTCAGCAATTTAGAGCAAATATTAATGAGTATCAGGGTTTGTACCCTTTTGTAAAGAAAAAAACTTTTCCAGGAATTTTTCTACAAATTTCTTTTTCCTTTCATGTGAACCATTTAAATAACAAGCAAACATGCACGAACATGGTCCACCCATGTTGATGTAAAAAACAAATCCAGAATGCTCATTTGCTGCCATTTTACCCACAGTTATTTTTGTGTGATCGCATTCCTGGACTTTCCAGGAGTTCAATAAAGGTTTCAGGACGTTCCAGCCCTGGAATTCAAAATTCGTAAATTTGATCATTTTCCAGGTTTTCCAGGACCAATACGAGCCCTGAGGTATAAATGATGTTTTTGGGCGCCATGTGCGGCAAAGCCCGAGGGGGACTCCCATATTTGTGCGGCAGGGGGCGCTCGTTGAAACATTTGGTTTTACCCCTAAAAGGTACTTACAATGGCATTGCTTAAGTTGATTTTGACTCCTAAAACCTACCAAACAAGACATATTTTCCCTCATAATTTTTTTACGAGGGAAAATAATGTCTGAAATTGAGGCTACTAACAAGTGTGATTTGCTTGATTGCTTGCTTGCTACTAAATATCTTGATTTGCTTGCTACTAAATATCTAGAAAAAATTGCAAGTTTTCAAATTTTACCCCCTAAAAGGTAACATAGACCTGATTTGAAACCCTAAAAGATACTACGGGCACCCCCGCCCCAAAAATATGGGAGTCCCCCCCCCCCATCAGAAGAAACTTCATTTCATTGAAAAATTAATATGTTACAGATTTTTGAAATATTTCCTTTGACAAACAAGGCCGCACTGAAAAGGGCCTGGGTTGAATGACATGGCGAGAGGTATTGTTCTCTTATAGTGTCGAAAAAACATTTCAAACATTCAAAATACGAAATAATTTACATCTAAAGATGTTGACAAGCATATCAAAATGAGTTTCTCTTAAATGCATCCATGGAAAATTATATATTGTAGTGTACTTCTCTTGAATCTACATTTCAGAGCTGAAAACAATACCTCTGGACACGTCACAAGAAAGCTCGACCCAGTAATCTTATTATTGGCTTGTTAGCCACAGGGTGACCAAAAGAGCAAAATCAGCTTTTGGGATTTTATCCAAATCGCACATACCATACATCCATTTAAGTGCGTAGAATTTGTCCCATTTCGCTCGTTTCAAGGGTGATGTGCACTTTAAGACGTACAATTTATTTGAAAATCGAGTAACGATTGGAAAAAATTATTGGAACAAAATTATCTACTGTACATCATATTGTAGACTTCTGTCTGACTGCTTTTGATATCTGATCTAAAAAAATCATTTCTTACAACACCGAACATCGAAAATAAATCCTGAAATTTGTCCAAATCCATACAATTTATAATATAGGTCGACAGCACCATGAAATGAATATCAACATTTAGCAACAATCAACAGCCAATACCATTCCTTCACAACTTTGAAAAACTATTTCTCAGGTTTCCTTGGGAATTTCTTCTCGGTGTTATCGCCAATTCATTATTTTATCAATATCTTTCATAACATGCTAGAAACAAGGAAATTGGTTTTGTACTTAACTTAACTTAAGTTACTCTCTAAAAATTGTTTTCACTTTGTGTCAAGATTACTCGATTATTAAGTATAAAACAGTGTCGTTAAAAATGACCTCATAGAGACAGTTTTTCGTTTCAAAGGCGGAACATCTAATGAGCATTATTACTATATACTATCAGGTTATAAATGAAGTTTATAATCCTCTAAAATTCTCACCTTTTCATCGGAGTTTGCTGTCATTGTTTTCAACGCGTCACTGCGCCATTTTGGATTTGGTACAGTCCACTGACGATTCAGTTCGCGGGCGCAGTACGAAAGCAAGGGCTCGAGGACTATTCCTAGAGCGTGAACAACAACAACCAAAGGTTGACATTTATATTAAACGCCGTGGAAAAATGGTGTTTTGCTGACGTTTCGAGCGTTAGCCCTTCGTCGGAGCATAGGCTTCCCAGGATCATTGAGCGAACTTTAGAGTTGATAGTTCGCAGTTTTATAGTGTCGCTGTGTGAAGTTTGACTGAGTTCGATGAGCGCTAAAATATGAGTACCTACGAAAAATAAAAAAGTTTGAAAAATACCCTTATCTAGTCCTTTAGTACTTTAATAAATCACTACTAGCATTTATTCGGTCAGAAATACACTTTTAAGCGAGTTTTAGCCAATTTTATTGTCACCTCTCACACTACTATATGTTCTAGAAGGCCGCAAACTGCAAAATTCAGAACGATCAGCGATCCAAAAATTTCCCTCGATTTTTCCCAAAAATCATCGTCGCTTGCTCAAACAAACCTCGCATAATAAAAGTAAAACTATTCAGCTTTGTTGTTTACCTTTCTCGTGGAAATCAAACCCTCTCTGGCTGATATAAATGGAGAATCTTTTCAGCCTCGTCCATTCGTCCTGAGAGCAATGGCGGCCCGGCATTAAATCCCGCACCAAAACACAAACCGTTGAGACATTTTTTCTCCAGTCGAGGGGTGGGCCAGACATTGTCTCAGGCTCTAGTCACTTCCCGTCCTAGACCCGGTAAAATGTTTTTGCGCGTGATCATTGGATTTGAATCAATCAAGTCTATCTCGCCGGTCACGCATTCGCGCGCAACAAAAGTTTTACCGGGTCTAGGACGGGAAGTGACTAGAGCCTGAGACAATGTCTGGCCCACCCCTCGACTGGAGAAAAAATGTCTCAACGGTTTGTGTTTTGGAACGGGATTTAATGCCGGGGCCGCCATTGCTCTCAGGACGAATGGACGAGGCTGAAAAGATTCTCCATTTATATCAGCCAGAGAGGGTTTGATAAACAACAAAGCTGAATAGTTTTACTTTTATTATGCGAGGTTTGTTTGAGCAAGCGACGATGATTTTTGGGAAAAAATCGAGGGAAATTTTTGGATCGCTGATCGTTCTGAATTTTGCAGTTTGCGGCCTTCTAGAACATATAGTAGTGTGAGAGGTGACAATAAAATTGGCTAAAACTCGCTTAAAAGTGTATTTCTGACCGAATAAATGCTAGTAGTGATTTATTAAAGTACTAAAGGACTAGATAAGGGTATTTTTCAAACTTTTTTATTTTTCGTAGGTACTCATATTTTAGCGCTCATCGAACTCAGTCAAACTTCACACAGCGACACTATAAAACTGCGAACTATCAACTCTAAAGTTCGCTCAATGATCCTGGGAAGCCTATGGTCGGAGCAAAGAGAGAAAACTGAGGGAGTGGGGCTGTATATAAAGTAAATGTAGAGCCGTTGCTAGGCAACAGATAAACATTCGGAATGACTAAAGGTGATGATTGGTTAAGAATAACAAAGGATGCCATGTGGGCCATTGAAATCGCAAACTAGTGATAAAAGTAAAGAAAGAGGAAATATGATGAGATGTAGAAAACTAGATATAAGAGAAAAATTCATTGATGCCATGGTGTGATCGGCAACCGAGTGAAAGAATAAGTCTATTCTCTTTCTGGAAGCGAGAATGATTAGACCCGTTGTGAAGAGAAACACCGCAAACAGTCATATCAGTCATATGATCTCTAGTGTGACCGGGAAGATTGAAGTGTCGGGCCACTGGTTTGTTACGGTCATTTTTCTTCACATCATTGCGATGCTGGCAAAAGCGCGTAGAAAGCATTTGACCGGTTTGTGTCCTATATAGATCATGCGGCAAAGGGAGCAAGTAATACAATATATGACGTTGGCGGTGGTGCAATCAAAGTGATCTGTGATGTTAAAAGACGGCTGTTCCCCCGTGTAAGAACCTGTAACAACTCACAAGCTGCGTCACAAGCTTCCTTTGTTTAGTAGAACGAATCATGATGAAAGGATTGCGCCTGAATACAAAGGTGTCCTCTGGGAATGGTTCTTACACCGCGGATTACGTACCCTAAAAGACTCGCCGTTAGGGCCGATGATCCGGGTGGTGGAAACGACATGATCACACGTTGTGCATTTTCTAGTACATTTGAAAGTGCCGGGTTGTAGACCGCCAGGCTCGAGAACGCCTCTAACAAAAGAATTGCGCAAGAGCGTGTCCAACTGAGAAGCCCTAATATCCACCACTGTTCACTTCCTCTTTTCGCGGGGGATAGTTGTTAGGGGGGTCTGGGGCAGGGCCCCCCCCCCCCTTCTCGGGATATTTGCCTATACATACTGTATTTGAAGGAAATTTGACCATTTTCGTCCCATGTTCTCACCCCCCCCCCCCCCCCCCCCCCTTCAGAAATTCCTGGCTACGCCGCTGATTTCCGTTCATAGCTTTGCACGTCCAGTATGTTGTTTAGTTCTATTGTGTATTGTTGTTTATGCAAATTGCGTGCTGTATAAAAGTGATTTTGTGAATTTTTCGCTCTGCGTTTTGAAGTCTTCAGACTACCAACTTTACACACATGATAGCTTGCATTCGATGGGAAATGATCGAAGTCCCAAGGAGAATACGTTTCCAGTGTTTTTCCCCGGTTGCCTGGGCTTTTTTTTTCAGGTGGTTTTTCGTATCGGGCTTTGCACTGTATAGCTTAGCTTTTCCATTATACACACATGCCGTTGTTATGAAATTATATATTTTTTATGCTACTTTTGTTGTTTATTTGTAACTAATTGTAGTTTTGGTACGTACAGTGCGCGTGTCATGCACGGTGTGCAGGCGTAGGTTAGAAATGAAAGACGATGTACTTTATCTATTAACCTTCGGATTCAAAATCGAAGCTGTCCTTTTGCCTCTGGTTTTCAGTTCTTTTTCAAGAAAAAGTACCAAAGTACCATTTTATATAAGAATCTGTTTAGCTTTTGGGAAATGAAGGTTCTTACTCGCGGGTTTTTAAACAGTTTAACCATACGCCTCACAGGCTACTGGAAAAGTTTGAAAAATAGCCGAATTGTTTAAAAAATGTCTTAAATATCTATAGAAACAAATACTAAGAATACCTACTTTATGATCTCGTGTGTATATTGTGAGTAGATTCTCGGTTTTGAGGGGACAATTTGGGTCTGAACTTCAAGCCACTGGTCACTTGTTGAAATGTACACTCGCTCCCATAACCAGTGACCAGTGGCTTGAAGTTCAGACCCAAATTGCGCCCTCAAAACCGAGAATCTACTCACAATATACACCGGCACCAGATCATAAAGTAAGTATTCTTTATTTGTTTCTATAGATATTTAAGATTTTTTAAACAATTCGGCTATTTTCAAACTTTTACCGGTAGCCTGTGAGTGCTATGGTTTAACCTATTGTTCGAACTCTGTTCGTTTCGCTTCAGTTGGCGTAATAGTAGAAGGCGCTAGGTAGAGAATGGACAACGGTTCGACCAACATGTAGGGGCAGACATTGTCACCTGTATCAGCAGGTTCCTCATAAATTAAATTCTTTGTATAACCCCTGTTTTTTGATGCTAGAACATTATTGGCTTAGACAAAACTAGGGGCAGGGTCGCAAGTCATTTATTAAAAATGACAACAAAACGGTTTTTTTCTCAGCATTGGAGATAACATAAAGCGACTGGCTGAGAGTGACTACAACGCAAACAAAATCAAAGGTTACACTTCATATTTCCGCATGGGACATTTAGCGATTTCCGCGGTGGTGTTTTCACTTTTACTAGCGTTTCATGCCACACATCAGCAACCAGGTAGGAGAATATTTTTTCAGCTTCGAATTTGTAAAAAGCTTACGCATCTTGAGATCGGGTAACCAGTAACAGAGCAATGAAAGCAGTCTCGAAGAATTCGCAGAATATAAAACTGTATAGAACGTTCAGTCACTTTTGTGCAAGAAAGTAATCGTTTCCGTTGATACGTAACTAATCTAATTGTTATATTATCGAAATAGGTAACCACTTAACGGGGTTATTGTCCAAAGTTATAGATATAATTGTCAAGGGCGGATCTAGGGTAAACTCTGACTATAGCACAGTAGTGATATGGCAATAATGTCAAAACAAATATAACATCTTCCTGAAATCTGACTGTAGCATTTGCTACAGTTGAAATCGTCTAAATCCGCCGCTGATTGTTAAAGTGACTAACAACAAATTTCGCGCGCTGATTGGTCGAGAGTCGAGAATTTTCAATTGTTATAATTGATAATAATCACTTATTGATGGCGACTATATCATTGGCCGCATTTATACTAGCGACGGCTAAGTCGTCTAGACGGCTTTAGCTTGCAGCCATCTAGTAGTGGAAGAAATTAAGGGTAACGAACAGACATCCTTATGGACGACCTTATCTTCCCGGACGGCTTAGCCGTCTAGTATAAAGATGAGACGACTAAAATCGGTAAAATCAAGACGGCTTTAACACAAATTACGCAGGCTATGACACAAATCTTTTTTTCTGTCATTTGGTCACAGCCAAACATCCTTTTCCAATGACTCTTTTACCGGTTATTTTCTTTTGTTTTCAAAAATCTTTGCCAGGGTTGGATATTGTTTTCATGTATAATAAATGGCCCATCTTTTCAAACACTCTTACGATCGAATATACCGGTATGATTATGTAATATCAAGAAAATGAACTTTCTACGTTTTGTCTTTCTTTTTAGCCGAATCAGCAAATGACCACCTCATAGGTAAGAACGTAACGTCGAGATGCATGGGAGTGTGTTTGCTTGCTCCTTTATTAGCCAAGTTAGGGACAAGACATTATTTAAGTCGGAGGGGGGTGGAGGAGAAATATTGTTAACACTCACTGAGGGAAAAAACTAACTGCATTTCCAGCCATTTTACAAACCTAAAGTGTCAAAATTTCCCCTGGGAAGCATGCTCCCAGACCCCTATTGGAAGATTATACATTTCTACTCCTGCACCTGTACTTTACAGGAGTTATTATTTATATCTTACACGTTGAAAAAAATCAAGCATCTGAAACACTTATTTTCGCCTCCCCCCGCCATTGATTCAATCAATTCATAGTTTATTTTTTTCAGCTGACGAAGGGGGTCTTGTAGGGGGTCCCTGAAAAATCTGAACGCTAACAAAGGGGAGTATCGAAATTTTGCGATGTAAATAATAACCAGTCCCTTACATGCTCTGCATTCCTTACGGACCGGTCTCAAGACCGAGCCCATTACCTGCGCTCCTGCCGTTCTTCACGTCACAAACCTCATTTTCCAATGTTCTAATGTTTTCCTTCCTTAATAATACAGAGGTTCTGGAGAGCGCTCCTCTGAAAGAAACTCTGACTTCGACGTTTGAGGGGATGAGCCCGATGGCCGAGAGCACGCTAGCAGATTGTGCCAAGTCAGACTCATCTTGCCAAGAGGCGTACGATGACATCAATAATAAGAAACTATTGGTGCTCTCACGAGCTAGGAATATCGACGGTATCATCAAAGCTGGTAATGATATCTTATTGTGGTACCCAATCTCATACCCAGACGTTAATTCTGTTAATTTCATACCTGTCAACCCCAGAAGTTCTGAAATCTGGAGAATTCGTCGGGACCATCTCGTTTCCCCGAGTCTTTCCCGAAACCTTTCCGAATGCTTTCCGAAAACGTTCGAACTCTCACCGAATCTTTTCCGGTGGCGCGGACTTGGGTTGACTTTTTGGTGCCTCACTATGAATCATATAATATGTTGAAAAATCCAGGAGATTTTATGCTTTAACCTTGAGACTGGGAGAGTTTATAAAAAAAACCTGGAGACTCCCGGGAAAACCTGAAGAGTTGGCAGTTATGTTAATAGCGGAGCTCCTGAGCACCATACATAAGGAAAAGTGGTATCAGAATTGAGACTTATAACCATCAAGTCGCTTTTGAGTGGTTTCAGAGGTTTTTGTCAATTTCAATGACGTAAACAGTGACGTCATGTCACGTGACTTTGACAATAAACAGGTATGAATCTAAAGACAACTTTTGCCAAGTTTGGTCGTTATTGGAGCTTTCCTTCTGGAGATATGATTTTTTTCTTTTCATTCCTGAACAAAACGTATAGTGTAATTCCGTGTGTGTGTGTCCGTCCGCCCGGCACACAGGTATCCCAATTTCAGGCGGGAAAATAGGCAAGAGCGCACACGCGCGCGCTTCTATTTTTTGTCGCCTTGGCGTTTAGTTTTAACGGAGCTCTGGCCCGGCGCTAGTTGACCAACATTGGGTTAATTAAAGTTGTTAGAAGCAAGGGGGGGTGCACCACCTAGGTCACGCGGCATGACGTCATCGATTACGTCATCAAAACTAGAAAAGATATGTAGAGAAGTCAACATCTCAAGAAGGCAAAATCGCGTGAACAAACTTGGGTTAAGTTATCTTGGAGGCAAGGGGGTGCACCACGTCATCGATGACATCATCAAAACTAGAGAAGTCAATATCTCAAGAAGGTAACATCGCTAGTTGACCAAACTTGGGTAAAGTTATTTTGGAGGTAAATGTGGGATGATGTCATCAAAACTAGAGAAGTCAATATTTCAAGAAGGTAACATCGCTAGGTGACCAAGCTTGGGTAAAGTTATCTTGGAACCAAGGGGGGTGCACCAACAAGGTCACGTGGCATGACGTAATCGATGACGTCATCAAAACAGGAAAAGTCAATATCTCAAGAAGGCAACATCGTTAGGTGA
The DNA here is from genome assembly GCA_033964015.1 of Scolanthus callimorphus. Lineage (NCBI taxonomy): Eukaryota > Metazoa > Cnidaria > Anthozoa > Actiniaria > Edwardsiidae > Scolanthus > Scolanthus callimorphus. The sequence continues at coordinate 5,036,102 of CM066924.1, forward strand.
CCAAACTTGGGTAAAGTTATCTTAGAGGTAAGGGGGTGCACCACCAAGGTCAAGTGGGATGACGTCATCGATCGATCTATGACGTCATCAAAACTAGATAAGTCAATATTTCAAGAAGGTAACATCGCTAGGTGACCAAGCTTGGGTAAAGGTATCTTGGAGGCAAGAGGGATGCACCACCAAGGTCACGTGGCATGACGTCATCGATGACGTCGTCAAAATTAGAGAAGTCAATATCTCAAGAAGATAACATCGCTAGGTAACCAAACTAGGGTAAAGTTATCTTAGAGGTAAGGGGGGTTTACCACCAAGGTCAAGTGGGATGACGTCATGGATGACGTCATCAAAACTAGAGAAGTCAATATGTCAAGAAGGTAACATCTCACTAGGTGACCAAACTTGGGTAAAGTTAACTTGGAGGCAAGGGGAGTGCACCACCAAGGTCACGCGGCATGACGTCATCGATGACGTCATCAAAACTAGAGAAGTCAATATCTTAAGAAGGTAACATCGCTAGGTGACGAAGCTTGGGTAAAGTTATCTTGGTGGAAAGGGGGAGTACCACCAAGGTGATGCGGTATGACGTCATCGATGACGTCATCAAAACTAGAAAAGTCATTATCTCGAGAAGGGAACATTGCTAGGAGACCAAACTTGGATTAAGTTTTTTTGGAGGCAAGGGGATGCACCACCAAGATCACGTAGCATTACGTCATCAAAACTAGAAAAGTCGATACCGCGATGACAGTTAATGCTGGTATGTCATTAACGATTCGAGCTCCGCTTTTAGACTGTGCTAGCGTTCCGTCTTGGCCAGACTGGTGCCGATGTGTGTATGCTAGTGTTTTACACTTTATATCCGCTTTTAGACATTGCCTAAATCTATATATTATACGTAATTTCTCTATGAAACTTGTTTTGGAGTCGTAGGGGCTGGTAATTATGAGTACTAGATACGGCGCGCAATGAAATGTGGAACATAGTGCGCTGCGCACAGATGATGCCACACTAATTAAAAACTCAGAAAATTTGTTTCTCCCATGTTCTCAGTTTCTCTCTAAGGGTTGATGTTCACTACGACATAAGCGACGTAAGCATAAGCATAAGAAGAACGGAAGCCTTTGATGTCGTAGTGAAAACCGCACTAAAGATAATAGTTAGTTTGATCCTTATGCTTATGCTTATGTTGCTAGTGAAAACCAACCCTAAAGAACGATACAATGTGAATTGGTACTTTAACTGTTTTTAATTAGTGTGACGTCATCTGTGCGCAGCGCTAGACAATAGACAAATTGAGAAAACCTTTCGGACTCGTTGGTATTCACAACTTTTTCCAATTTTTTCGACTTCAAATCAAGGCTCTCACTGTATTTATGCGCCATTAGCCGAATTCACACTAGAGACGAGTTTTCCGTCTGAGACGAGTTCCTCGTCTTGAACGTGGCCAACTGTTCTTCTGTGATCACGCGAAAAAACGTTTTGAAGAAAAAAGATTGGCGATAATGGAAGCCAGTGTTTCCGACTAGAATTCTTCTCAGACGGAAAACTGGTCTCTAGTGTGAATTCGGCTATTAATGCCTATTCAGCGGTAGAAGTAGAGAACTCGAAACTGAACTATTTTTCGAGAATGTCAACATTCATATCACAATAGATAATTTACGCTTATAGGAAACAAGCAGAGACGACTGCTAATATTTGGAATGGACACACTTGTGACGATCTGGCAAAAGATTGAAAAGATCAGCACCAGACTAAACACATCTTAAAATTCCTGGACCCTACATATCTGGACGGAATGAGAGTCAAGTCGGCATCAATCGGGGTAGGTTGTTGGTGGAAGCGTTTCGTTTTGATGACCCTCTGACAAATGTTAATTTCAATTTGAGCGGATTGCTGACAGCTCCCCGGCTCGTCGCCTCGCAGGGGAGGCTCTGGTGAGATCCATTTGAGGGCCTTCGCTGATTGGCTGAAATGACGAGCATGCGTGAAAGTAGGTTAATCTCGCTTTATAAAAACGTATCTGTCGAAATGACACTGGCATTCGTTTCCTAGTTGTGTTTTCAACCTATGCTTTCGACTTGAACGCTCTAAAGTAATCGTGAGGCATAAAACCACCATTTTCTTTTGAGCATGTGTCGGTGGCTGTCACCAGTGCCTCCCCCCGTGGCGACGAGCCGGGGAGCTCTGGGTACGAGAATGGATTGCTGACGACTGTCGTGAGTATTTTACAATCACTATTAGAGCGGTTTTCACAAGACTGTCAGGAAAGCAATTCATGAGTAATTCACTATCCAATCAAATGCGATTGTAATTCGACGACAAACCAATCAGATAGCGAGATGATTAACACTCTACGCTTTGCGAGCGAAGTAATCACAAGTAATTGTTCTCTACGTTATCTGATTGGCGGAAGGATCAAAGATCATGTTCTCGACCAATCACAACCCGAACAAATCGCAATTACCGAGTAATTTGTAATTACTCACGACAGTTATTGAAATCGCTCTATAGTTTGGTAGCCCTTGTCAGCCACTCCTTTGTTATTGTTTTCATTTGAAATTCGAACAAAACTTACGTGTAAAACAACTCGAAATAACAATCTACAAAACACAGTTGCATTTATTTCTGTTTTGTTTCTGTTATTTGAAAGAGAACTAGCTCGTTCAACCCTAACTACGGGCGCTTTTTCACATTGTTCCCAAAGTGTTTTTTTGCGCACGAACAAAAAAATGGACGCCATTTCACCATGGAATGTGGGATGGAAGAGCAATATTGTTTAATTTTTTGCCTCTTCGGCACCCCCACTTTTTAGGGGCCATCTCCAGTGTAGGAACCATTACCTGAGAACACCTTTGTGTTTAGTTACTATTTAATCATGATTGGTTCAACCTTCAATCTACCAAACAAAGAAAGCTTTGTGACGCAGCTGGTGAGTTCTGACACTGAAGATGATCTCTTTTTAGGGTGCTCCGCTGCCCCTGAAAGCAGCCGATGCTTTCTCTGACTGGGTATGTTGCTAGGCTGACAAAATGGAGGCTGAGTGAAGTCTAGAGCAGATTTCCGATCACCACCGAAAATAAATAATCATGTCATCATTTCTGATTAACAGAACGAAGTGCGTAAGGGTTCATCGGAGGCTGGTGCATGGCCCATGTCAAGAATCAAATCCGCCATGGAGGGAGTCGGTGCAACTTTGAAAAAGATTATTGATGCCCAGAGTACTGCATTTAAGGGATCTATTATCACGACTGCCATGAAAACCTTCACCGCTAGTCAGGTACACTGGTTCTACACGCCATACTGTACATTATATACCTATATTTCAGAAAAGGTTGTATTGTCACAACTGTCTGTAGTAGCCCGCCGTGCGTCGTGGGAGAAACAAAGAAGAACAAAATTCTCATGTTACAGTAAAGACACTCGAACTGTGATCACCTGGTTTAATTATATATTACTGTTTATGTTTGCGATTTCCACTGAAACTGCTTGAAAAATGCAATGAAGTTTTATAATCATTGCAAAAGATAAAATATTTTTTCATTTCTGAGTCTCCCAAAACCTCAGACTGAAAAAAACATGAAAGAAATGCATAGGTTTTCACGGTTCGAGTGTCCTGATTGTAATTAATTACAAATTTCTTGCGGGTGATGTATTGTAGAATCATTTTGCACAATAATAAGGGTGATAAGAATAGTTGTTCATCCTAAAAATCCGTGCCCATGTTTGCTCACAACAGAGTCGTGACGGTGCAACCGTGTTTGAAATGTGTTGTGCCACTACAAAGTTGTGCCACTCGTCCAATTTTGGAGTTCCTCTGAATCATCCAATTTTTCTTAATTGGACAGCATGGAGTCCTTTTATATATACTAATCCTGACCCAAAATAAGTTCAAACGGCATATTTTCTATCACAATCAATATTTTGAAGAATGTGCTAGCGCAATAAATTTTTTACTGGGCCTTGTGGCAAATAACTGGGATTATTTTCGTTTCTTCAAATTTCGAAACAATTGTTTCGATATGTAAAGCTTGCAAGCTAAGTTTCACAAAAATAGGGGTCGATAATAGAGAAATATAGCGAGTACAATCTGAAGTAACACACTACTGGGTCCTTCCTCACCCGGGAGGGAGGCGGGGGGGGGGGGGGGGGGGGGGGGGTGTGATCGCCGTATCTTTTAGGGGTAAAATCACGGGTTTTGGCCTTTGGCCTCCCAGCAGGGTACCTTACTGTATTTCACTGTCACAAGCCCGGAATATCAGAATCTAGACTTAGAATGACTTGTAATTGATATATATATTTACAACATTTTGAAGCACGAAGTCATCAGTTTCACCTGAATACTGACGTCGATCAGCTTGGCGAAATAATTCTTGCACAAATAAAATACTTGGTGTTTGTTAGTATAGGAAATCATACGACTTCGAGTTCAATTTGGAATTTATTTGCACGAGTGGGTTTTTCAAAAGGTAACAAAATTTCACGAGCCGCAGGCGAGTGCAATTTGAGCTTTTTGAAAAACCCACGAGTGTAAATAAATTCCAAATTGAACGAGAAAGGTCGTATGATTTCGTATTAATAATACACATGAAAAAATTCCAAGGAGTCATTCACAAATCTGCTTACAAACTGAACAAGCCACACACATTTTTCCTTGATTGAAATCTGGACCAAAACCTGACAAAATTTTAGCATGAACAAAAACAAAGTTTCCTTAATATAGCTCTATGTTATCAAACTATTTTAGCATTTCAAAAGAAAATTTGCATTTTGTTAACCATTTTTGCACTTTGTTACCTTTTTTGGCACAGCTTTGTTGCCTAAAAACTGCACTGCTCTCAGCCAATCAGAATCCAGAAATTTTTTCATGTGTATTATTAGTTTAGTTATCAAGACCTTTGTCGATCCTTAGATCTACTCAGCCATTCATTCATCCAGCCTTGAGGGACATCTAAGGACAGACCCTGATGTGAAGGACCTACGTGGGACTTGCGAGGACGTTGTTAAAAAGACCATTCGAAAGGCGGCACTCAAGAAATATGGCGCTTGGGTGTCTGGTGGGGAGAAGGCAAACAGGTATATGGAGGAGGCAAACACACTCTTGAACAAAGTGGCAGAGGGTGAGTATCGTCAGTTATTTCCCCCGGAGGTTGGGGGAGGGGGACTCATATTTTTTGGTCGGGGATGATCGTCGGAAATTTTCAGTTTCACTCTTAAAAGATACCAAACATGGCGTGGCTCAAATAATTCGTTACCCTAAAAGATACCCTTATTGGTCTAATTAGTATTCCGTATCAGATACAGAATGCTAAGTAGATCAATTAGTATTCTGTATCAGACACCTAGCCATGTTGTATCGAGGGATACAAGTAGTGTCACCTGATCCGTATCCAGTGCAGAGATTTGATACGGATCTCGTGAATAATGGATCAATTTGATAATAAAGTTTAGAAGATCGTCGGTTTAAGTTCAAAAGGAAAACCCACATAATATCAGAAAAGGGATTACCATCTGCACAACATCCATATGTTTTTGTTATTGCTGTGTTTTTTTAGCGGTCGACAGATTTAACGAAATCGCATCCCAGTCGTCAAGCACTGGAATGGCTTCCGTGGCCCGAGTTGTCAGCAGCAAACTTATCGCAGCAATGGAACAGCAGCAAATATGTCAGGACACGATCAACAATTACAAGACTGAGATTGAAGACTTCGTAAGTGCGCATTGAAGGTTGCGGAAAATTTAACTGGCTGTAATTCAAAACTTGCAAAGTCATCATGACTTCACGATGTTTCTTTGGGAAAATGCGGATTCGAATTCGACGCAAAAATTTCATGGATTTTTGCAGAACGAAAGAAACGCTGAATCCGAAAAAGTATTTTAACCATTGGATGACCCTCTCACACGTGAAGGGCGCACGCGTGATTTTCCCAAAGAAATACACCTTCATTTAGTTGATGACGTCATCGAATACCCCTTGTCACAGGACCAGTAACAGAAAAAGTCGCCAGTGGGACCAGTTACCAATTCGAATAACGACGCATAATCCAAAGCAATTTCAGTTTAATATTATATGTTATCAGAAACGACATATATTTTACGGTATCTCGTAACTGCCCTGATATGTGACGAGGGTTAGATGAGCTGTCCATGATATCGTCGCATATCAAGACAGTGATACGTAACTATGGAAAATCAGGACAGTAGATCTCGTTCCTGAATGACCGATAAATCAAGTTGGATGATAATTTAAAAACAAATCTTAAAAAATTACTTAAGGATGGATCATTAGAAATTGGGGACGGGAGGAGATGACAATCCCCGAGATTTGCAGAGATCCTAACTAGTAAGAAACAAAAATACATAAGTCCGGAAAACATTTCTTGCACGACATGACCTCCCCCCCCCCTCCCGAAAAAAAATCACACACAAACAAATTGACAATCCCCTCCTCCTCCTGCAGTTAAAACAATGCCTACTAATTTTTTTCATTTCCAGTACGAGAACTCCTTTAGGCCATTAGTCCGAGATGACATGATGATCCAGGGTATCATGGCAACACTTGCTGCTGTCAACGACCTCATCTCCAAAGTTCCAGAGGTCGGGCTTGCTTCGTCATTGTACAGGAGCTACGAAACGCAAATATTTAGTGCTGACCAGGAGCAAACAAACAAACTATTGGCCGATATAGCGACACAGATTGATGTGACGGATTCGGCCATCGAGTGCTACGAGAGAGCTACGATGCTTATAGGAAATGTCATTAACAAGTTAGTCTTCTCATTCCAATGCATTTTATACAGTGTATCTAATCATCAGCTTCTCTGTAATGGTTTATTTATATAGCACACACCGAGACTATCGCTCACTGGAACTCGGCCTTATAAAACATTCCTGTAAATTTTCGTTTACATGATCATGATTTGTTGACCTCTTGGTCTTCTCAACAGGTGTCGCGGTCACACAGGAAGCTTCGAGTCTATCTACCAACAAGCCAGCTCAGAGGCAGCTTTCGATTCCAACTCTTGCAAAACCAAAGCAGATTTCTCTTTGAGCAAAAGTGATGTACAGGGTACCTTAGCTCGTGCTGCAAGCAGCCTGGGCTTCAATGCTGACTGCCAGGTTTGAATTAATTTTAAATTGCCAGGGCGAGCAATATTGGCACCTAACTTAAAATTCTAATTTCGCATTCAATAACCGACCGACCGATATTTGCGAAATGAAAGGTCTTTACTCTAAAATCAGGGATCAAACGGTAATGAGATTTAGCTCTCATCATCGTTTCATCTCTGTTTAATGGCCCAAGACATTGCCTCGATGCCTTGTTTGGCATGTGTTCAGGTAAACTGCAATGATTCAGCAATGTCACGTTTCCCGCTCCGGACAAAAATCCAATATGTTTCCGTAGAAAACGTAGGTCCATAGTGTAATATGCATCTTTCGTCTTCTTTTCTAGGGCAAGCGTCGCGACGAGGTTGAAGATGGGGAGATAGACATAAATGAAGTAGAAATCTCTCCTCTTTCTATCTCTGAGAAGGTGAATATTTGTAACCTACGAAAGATAAAGAAACCGGAGGCTGAGATCGCTCAGATGCTTCAGTTGAAGAAGGCACTGGTAGTGCAAGTTTCCAATGCGGAGTGCAAAAAAATAGATGAAGAGAAAAGTTTGGAAAACAGCATGTTCTAGCTTTTGCAATAGATCTATGCTGCAAAAAATGTTAACTCAGCAGTGGAGCTGAAGGAATAAAAAATCGTGTTCAAGCTTATGGCGTCGTCAGTGATATATAGTAGTTAACTTCTGTACTAAAAAACTGGCGGCCAATGGAACGATACCATGAGCGACACTGGTGTCGCGCCTCTACTCTATATTGTTTTGTTTGCTGTGCTATTTTGCTGCCCTCCGTCGAAGAGAAATTACATTTTCTGCACATCAAACAACACAATATTGAGAAGAGGCGCGACATCAGTTGTTGTATGTCAGGAATACAAAACGACCAGTCCCCCGAACTCACATTGCTCAGACCAAGTTGGCGTACGACTACGCAGGCGTCCTACTGTAGAGCTAAGTGGCTCTTCCGGTTCAAATAGCTTGATTTACGGGCGTCCTTACGGGCGCTGGGAGCATAGGCTAGCAAGCACAGGCTAACATAAGCTAGCATAGGCTCATCTATATGTATGCTATAATCTACAGGACAACAACGCGTTTTTAGGGAGTTTGCATATTAATTAGTGTCCTCGCTTCGCTGCGCTTTAGCCTCGTTTTCATGTTTCGCTCAAAAGATCAGTGCGATTTCGCATTCGCCAAACCCCATTTTTCCTTCTTTTGATGAGACAAAATGAAAAAAAAGTTCTTGATCGAGAGCATGATCCTTGATATTGATTCAGTTCGTTGTTCTCTGCTCGTACAAGGGACATCTTTCTATGGTTTATCTATCGAGAGATCTTCGAGAGATCCCCCCCTTCCCCTCTCCCAAAAATGAAGTAATCCCCCAAAATTCCTTTCCCAGGTCCCTTAAATTCCAAAAACAAATTCCATGGAATCCGGTTGCCAATAAATTGTTGCTAGAAAACAAGTTTGGTAAGTTGTATTTAAGCAATAGAGAACTTTTTCCGTGTCTACATACTCTGATGCAAACACGAGGGGAGGTTGGGAGAATTCGAGACAGTTATGCAGCCACGAGACCGAAGGTCGAGTGGCTGCATAACTAGTCGAGAATTCTCCCAACCGACCAGAGTAGGTTGACACTGGGAAAAAGTTCTCTGGACACTGGAAAAAAGTTCTCTATTGCTTTTATAAAATATCTTTCACTTTTTGAAGCGAAAGATTTAAAATGAATTTATTTCACCATTCTGTGTGAACATATAAATTCTCCTTACCGCGCGACGGCCTGAACGGGCCAATCAGAGGGCGTGTTATATCGCATGTGTTCAAGTTTTTCACTCAGTTGGCTGCAAGTTTTGCGAAGGGGAGGCGAGAGAAAACTGCTTTCTAAGAAACATTGTACATCCGATGCTACCATCGGATGTACAATTCTGAAGGTCGTGGGTTCGAATCCCTCTCGGGGTCAGAGATTTTTCTCTCTTTCTCCGCTTACTAGGGCTAACGCTCAGAAGCACACATGGGACCATTTCATTAGCACGTTAGCTTTCACACAAGGTTAATTTCTTATCTCCACTCTGTTGAACTTAGTGCTACGCGGCCACAGGCTTGCCTGAACACTCTACATGCTTTCTTAGAAACATTTGACGACTTTATTGAACTCTTCTATGGTGTTTATGGTAATTGAAGCATAAGCGAATGTCAATGAAGGGATGTACGGGCAAATCCGAAGGAATTTTCCATACAATAACGGCCTTCGTGTTGACTTGGGGCTTTTTGGCTAGTTTTGGAAAGGCGAATTCGGCATCGAAAAGCTGGCTAGCAAAAAAGCGTGTGTCTTGCTCTTGTTTCAATCTTCAAATCAAGTAAAATGTTGAATACCACACTGAAATGATACTATCGGGGCTTCAATTGCTGCTGATGGCATGAACGAATGTCAAGAACTGTCAATCGTATTGAATTTTTGAAGCAACTCAAGTCAAAGTTTCGTCGAAAGTTTCGTTCAATGTTCGCCGATCGCCGGTAAGAATTTTCATGTTTTGTTTATGCTTCTTGACTCTTGTTAACTTGCTAGCAAACGATTTTTTACCTACTTGGCTTGTGAAAGATCATCATTTTCAAAAAGGTTGAATAGAAAGTGATTTGTTCAAATGGCTAACCGATTCGCCGAAAGTCTTCTCCAAATCCAGAATTTTAGTTGGGTCGCTTAGCTCGAAGACAAGCCAATTCTTTGGACTTGTGGTTAAAGGATGGGACGACAAATGATAGCTAAGAGAGAACAGCACTGCTTTCACAATTTCATTGCTTCGAGTGTTTGCATAAATTGAGTGTCAAAATGTAAGGTTGAAAAAAGAAGGCAGCGCAATCATCGTCCCGGGCGTGACGTCACAACCGTGTTTATATACTCTCATCTAAACACACCTGTCGACCAATGAGAGCGCGCGTACTATCTTAGTTATTTTATAAATACTTATATACAGCGCAAGCGAAATTGACCGATCCCGTATTCATTATTCTGCTCCCTAGTTACTGTTGCTAAGTCGGGCAAGCCAAAATTTTTCTTTCGCATAGATCATGGAAGATACATCGATTGCAGGGAGGTGTTAGAAGTTTGCTCATAGTGTATGAGTTTTATGTCACGAAAAGCTGAAGAATTCATTAAAAATCTTCGACATTTGAGTTTGTTGCTCGGACATTTTGAATTCCATAGGGAAAACTGCCCATTCTTTGGTGACTAATTATGCGAGGACGGGATCGGGTCTATTGTTCGGGTCGAGCCTGTATCTGCAACTATCCTGATGAGTACATTATTACGCGCCAAGCGCTGATTTGTGTTCGGCATCGCAAGATTAGTCCACTTTATCAAGAAAGTGTTGCATACATATAGATAGTTTCCGTTGAAATGCCATTTTCTAACGTTTCAACTTGGAGTTTTCCTAGGTTATTTCTTACCCTAATTTGTCAAAGCGTTCGTCAAAACTTCCGGATTTTGGAGAGAAACGTTGATCTTTATTTTGGTCCCCAGGAGCTCGGAAATACCTACACAGGTATCCCGCGTCACGCACGGGTCGGCATTGACAAAACGACACATTCTCACATTTTTAAACTTGATATTCGTCGTTTTTTATTAATCCGCGTCGGCTGCCCGTGTTTTTTGAAACTCCTCACCAGGCCCTATGGCCGAGAAAAAAAAAATGGCGACCAAGAGAACAGTGTTTGTCGAGCATTTGCAAGTGGTGAATTTTCGCTAAAATATGAGAATAATTACCAATTATTCCTCGAGCCCGAATGGGCTCTAAGTCAATAGTATAGCCCACGAGGCCGAAGGCCGAATGGGCTATTGACTCAGAGGCCATGCGGGCGAGAGAATAATTGTTTTAGTCAAATCACACTCTATAGTCAAAAACGTTCTCTAGTCTGGTCATTTGCCATTTTCTGGCTTTCAAATCCGACACTTTTCACTACTAGTAAGCTATAAATCATAGCCTACACTAGAAGCTATAAATCATAGCCTACTAGTAGCTCAACCAATCAGAACGCAGCATTGACAATAGACCTTCCCAATATTGTAAGGGGGATTTCCTAATAAGGATGTTCTGCCATGTCGGGCAACCCGACAGTGTTCGGTTAATTTTCTTGATATGAAAATTCTCAGTAGTTTTCTCACTTTGGCTACTAAATCAGCCATTGCTAGGGGACCGGCCATTATTCAAAGGGCCGGAGTGCTGGGCTGGCAGAAATGCCCTTCTTTTTCATATTTTTTTCCATGCTCCACTCACTGATTTTTCTACAAATTCCTCACTCCGTTTCAGGACCGGTTCAAGTTTTACATGCCTTGTATTATCTTTTTTTTGTAATATTCTGGGGAATTAATAATACGAGGCGTAACACAGCATATAACTAATTTAACATTTCTTAGATACTGCACTCGAATGTACTTTCTAGCCTGAATTTCAGCCGTACACTCACTCCAACGTTGGAGTGTAGGAAGAAAAGACGGCTAAAATTCAGGCTATGTACGTTCATGATGCACGTTTTCGTGTTTACGACATTCGTTGCCATCTGGGTGCTTCTTGAAAACAAATAAGCGCATTATAAGTGGCAAAAATATTTCGAAAGTAGGAGGCAACAACAAGATAGCAAACAAAGTAGAAACAGATGTGAGTTTTACATTTAGATATGTAAAACTGTCGCGAATATATTTTGAGAGCCAACCCCAAGGACTAAAGTATTTTTTGAGCGATGCACATTTATGTTTTCATGCTTTGCACGGGCTTGTTTTTTAATCCTTTTTTTCCCCCGCAAGAGGAGATAATTCGTTCGTAGAGTCTTGTTGGCGGCAAAAATAACGCAATAAAATCTTGAACGTTAGACTTTAATAAACTCGCAATTATATTGATATTGTGATTGCAGACCATCTGTCCCGCAGAATTCTAATGCGGATTTATGGGAAGCAACGACAACTTATCATCTCTGAACTTCTCAAACAGATCGCTTTAAGTTAACTTCAAATGTTCAACCAAGGCCAGCTAAGGTAAACGTTTCGACTGTTAACTTTGGCCAATGCGAAATGCCGGGCTGTTTTCACACTAGAGACGAACAAATCGTCTGCACGGACAAATCGTCTGATGTGAAAACGGGGAGAAGAAACTAACACGTGAAACTAGCTAGTGAAACTAGCACGTCTGTTTGTTCGTTTATATATACGATTTTTCGAAGATGATTTCTTCGTCCATACGAACAAGTCGACCAAGCTTACTTGACCCACATTCACACCACACGACGATCAAACATGAACAAATTTTCGATTTTATTACCGCGGGGAAGTGAAACTAGCATAAGAAGCTATGGCGTAGAAAAATTACACAAGGAAAATTTAAGAACATTCCCAAGAACTACCGCGGGATAAAATCCATCTAAGCACGTTTTCTTTCACATTTCTTCTCTCTCAATTTCTTGCTTTTCAGTTTTAGTTTCAATAGAGAAATTAAAGTTAAATATTTGATATTGGGTTTGAAGCGGAACTCAGGCGCGCGAAGCGCGCCAGCGGATGCTCCATAGTCAAGAGAATAACGTATGTATAGGTATGGATCTGATTTTTTGATTTTTGAACGCGCGTGCGGTGTCCGTCCGACGACCCTGTACCACCACAGGGTTCCCATCAAGAAAGAAAAAATGAATATCTCGAGAACGAAACATCGCTAGGTGACCAAACTTAGGTTAAGTTATGTAAGAGGCAAGGGGGGTACACCACCAAGGTCACGTGGCATGACGTCATCAAAACTAGAAAAATCGATACCTCGATGACAGTAATGTATTGATTCGAGCTCCGCTTTTAGGCAGTGCCTAAATCTATATATTATTTCCTGTGTCGCGTTCAATCTATGTTTCAAGACGATTAAACAGCAAAAATGGCAAAAAATACAATAAAAAATTCTGTAAGGAAGAGAAAATATCTAGCACAAACAGTTATACGTTGAGCTTGTTCCTGTGAAGTTGGGACAGTTCGTTTGAAATATTTTGTAACCATGGCAACCGATTACGTGACCTAGCAGAGCGTGGCAAATAAAAGGCCTTATTTTCCTTCACGGGTAGCATGGTAAATCAGTATTTTTTAGAACGTGGCGTTTAATGTTGTCTATCGGGTGTAGCGTGAAATACAATTCACTATGAGGATGGCCGTCAAAGGCATTCTAATTTTGAGATAATGAAAAGCATATAGCAAAAAACAATGACAGAATCACTGAAATTGCTGGCATAAATCGTGTGCCTGTTTTGAGATAAAAATCAAGAATCACCCTATTATAGTGTAAACGAAACGGAAAAGTTTAATGAGAAGTATGGTCCATCATAGCCACCATTATGGAAAAGGTTCACGGGGTCATTTGGCAAAATTGTTGTCATTCCCGCTGGGCACGGCTCCGTTTACTAACGTTGGATTTTTCTTCAAGTAATGGTCCGTATAAGAACTACCCAAGCCAACGGCAGAGCATGCTGGAATGCAATTATTTTCTATTGAAAATATCGGCGACTTCATTGGCTTAGACATAAAAATTGGTCAAATTACCATGAAAGAAAGACTTTTCTCAGGATTTATGGTAAGATATATAAGCACATTTGGTACTCATATACAGGATATACGATTTTTAAAGACTTCGTATATGGGAAACCTAGCGTAAAATAGTGATTCTCTTTCCTTTGTTTTTCTTTAATCTGTTTGGTCTAGAGAGTTATTATCGCCATATTTTCTCAAGCAAGTCGAAATCAATAATTGTTTCACTTGTATTATGTTACTAGTCATGACAACTTTCTGTGGTAAAAGAATGGAACACATCCTATGTGGGGAACCCTGAATGCCGTAGAACAATGGAGTTTCGGTTCCTTCTTGCATGGATGATTACTTAAATTCCCGACGTCGAAAAATGTTCAATTTTTGGTTGTATTTGATACTCGAATCGACTTGGTTTGACAGCGTTCAGGGGCGTATAGCCAGGATTTGAGAAAGGGGTCAGATCTGTACAAATGTATGGTGCCTCCTTCCAGCTTCCCGATTCTTTAGTTAATGTTTACTTACATATTTTTCTTCTAAAGGGGGTCACAGGCACCCCAGGAACCCCCCTAGCTACGCGCTACGCCCCTGACTTAGGAGTAGGCTCTGGGAATGAGATTGTACGACCCCCAAAAAGGTATACCATACTTGCCATGCAGTGATTAGCTTTTCCCAACCTCACTAATGAACCTCCATGGGAAAAGCTACTGCATTTCCCAAGGCAGACACATGGGAAGTGTTCGGAATTGAAATGGATAGCCATGGGAAATGCGAACATTTCCCCTTCTTCTGCCATGGGAAATTCAGCTTTTCCAATGGATGGTTCCTGCAGGACTTTCCTGTGCTCAATGCAACGCGGCCACAAACTTACCCTAGTACGGCCAATAAAACCCAAACCTAGGTAACTTTAATATGTTGTAGGGAAAAACACGAATAATGTTTTGTTTGTGTATTTCTTCAATAGCCGATTATTCCTGGCCTGTTCTTTACTTCCCATGGCAACATTCATATTGATCCAAGGTCAGAAGTGCGTTGTTAGAAGCTCTCTGCCTACAACAGTTGCCATCCATTGTCTTGGGAACGCTACAAAAGATCTGAAACATATAATGAATGTTTCTGTTCCACAAGAAACAATTCAAACCTTGTAAGTACATGGTAAAGAGAGCGGATTTAGAGAGATTTCACATGACTGGCGGAAAACAATTGCAATTGAGCAATCACTAGCCAATCAGAATCGAGAGAAACTACGACTTGCTCCTAAAGGGCTTTTTTCTCAGCCAATTGCAAGCCGAACCAATTACTAAGTAATTACACAGTTGTATTTACTATATAATTTGATTGGCTGAGATAAATGAGTAGCCAATGAGAACGCAAAGCAATCGCAATTACACAACAAGTCTTTACAGTCATGTGAAATCCGCTCTAAGGTGAGGACCGAAAGTAAATCAGATTTACATTGTCTCTGCGTTTTCGGCTCCTAGCCAGTCAAATTGCAAACAAAAACCAGACAAATGGTTACTGGTGTTTAGTCTTTTTTTGGCGCGCTCCGTCCACAGGAAGCTCACGGTGAATAGGGATAAAATATATAGAATTTAGATTTTAAAGCGCTTAAATATTAAACAGACGTTTCGTGGCTCCTCAGTGGAGCCACGAAACGTCTGTTTAATATTTAAGCGCTTTAAAATCTAAATTCTATATATTTTATCTACATAGCATTAGCGCTACACAGTCAATGCTATGCATTAGCATTTCCCCTATACGGTAAATAGAGACGACGGTTGTTGCTACTTGCCGTCACTAAACCATGTAATTCGTTTTTTTAGATATGTGTCGTACTCTGGGTTTTCAGTCTTGGTCGATGATTTATTCACCGGATTTTCATCATTAACAGACCTGTAAGTTTTGAACCCGTGTATCAGCCACTCCTTTGGTGTTGTTTTTATTCGATATTGGAAGAGAGTTACGTGTAGAATTCTCTAGTAAATAAACATCTAAAAACAAAGCTATTCAGTTGGTTTACCAAATTCAATCGAGATCATTGCTCTAAATCAGCAGATGGAAATGGATGCTTTCTCCGACTTGGCATGCTGCTATGCTGTCAAAATGGTGGCTGGTTGAGTTCGTTGGAGCATTGTTTTGCACCTTGATTTCATGTTTTCATTTTATTTTCAGCTCCCTTGCTCACAATGGTATAGAAAACATATCCAGATATGCTTTTCGTGGACTTTTGAATCTAACGATTCTGTAAGTAAAATTTTGCTTTCCTATGCTTGTTTTGTCTTTGAGATTCTTCCACCCAAATAGTTCTCATTTGATTTTTCCTTTGCGCTTCGAAAACGCTCTAGAGATTTTGTTGCTTCCTTAGTCAGCTTGTTTCGTATCATTCTCGTACCAAGAGCTTCCCGGCTCGTCTGCTAGCAGGGGAGGCTCTGGTGACATCCATTAGAGGACCTTTGCTGATTGGCTGGTTTTGAACGTTGGTGCATGCGCAGAAAGATCTTTCTCTCAACGGCTCTGTATCAAATCCCGCGCATACGTCAGTGGCTGTCACCAGAGCCTCCCCCGCGAGGAGACGAGCCGGGGAGCTCTGGGTAAGAGAATGGTTTCGTATTAGCTTTACTGTAACATTTCTCATAGTGAGAAATAAACTTCTAAACTTTCCTTATATGGAATTTTCTACTTACCTTATTTTATCCGGGCGTCTATGATCAAATTGTATTCTTGCGGTTCCTTTTAAGCACGAGGTTCCAGTATAACAGGAGTAAGCCCCCCACATTTATGACGTCAGTTGTCACTCAGCTGTGGGTCAACATCTCTGTGACGTGAGAATCAAAATTTGTATTCAAAACGCAGTTTTTGAATAAATAAATATTAACTGTTTGTCTTCAAAACGGTTACGTCTTTAGTTGCTGCAGAATAATTTTTATTACAACAGGTTGGGCTCAGATAAAAGCTTTTCATGCGAAAAACAATACTAATTAGTACGTAATTAGTATTCATAAGGATCGAAATATTTGGAACCGCGAAATTCAAAATGTGAACTGCAAACGTGAGTAGATAGATAGATAGTTAGATAGATAGTTTATTTAAAAATCGTATTGCAGCCCGTAGGCTGAATTACACAATTATTTACAAACTGTAAAAGAGACATAAAACTATATGTATACAATTTATAATAAATATAATATAATATAATATCAATTTCTATAAAAATACCTAATATTCATTAAAATGTGCTAAAATCTGTAAAAACAGTCCATCTAATCATTCATTATTTA
Source organism: Scolanthus callimorphus (assembly GCA_033964015.1). Classification (NCBI taxonomy): domain Eukaryota; kingdom Metazoa; phylum Cnidaria; class Anthozoa; order Actiniaria; family Edwardsiidae; genus Scolanthus; species Scolanthus callimorphus. The sequence goes on from CM066924.1 coordinate 5,053,023, forward strand.
GCCATGGCAAAAATGAAGGAATTCCTAGTCCTGTTGGTACGTAGATGTGGCATGGCATATTTACGGTAAATAACCAATTATTCAGTATTCTACAAGGAGTCACCGACGACCGGTTAGCGCAGTGGTAGAGCGCCGGGCTTATGTTCGGGAGGTTGGGAGTTCAAACCCTGGCCGGGCCAACACTCAGGGTCTTTTTCTAATAATTGAGCAGAAGGTGCTGCCTTTGCTCTAACATCTGCAAATGGTTAGACCTTCGCGTCTTCTCGGATAAGGACGTTAAACCGTAGGCCCCGTCTCTCACATACACTACACTAACCGGAACCAGAGGGACG